>OZ005658.1:102197494-103397494 GCA_963930645.1 Salticus scenicus | reverse complement strand
AAATATTTTATCATTCAAACATAGACATACAAACAGCGTTTTTTTTTTTTAAAAAAAAAAGATTGTTTCATCTTCAGGTCCTCTAAAAATGTAGGATTCTATGGAAAAATAGTCTTCGAAAATATCGAAGAAATCATTATTATCTTCTGTTGAGTATAGAATAAAATAAAAATCACTTTTCGAAAAAAAAAAAAAAAATCTCTCAAGATAATATAATTAGACAATTATAAGCATAATTCGGGAAACAAAATTATTTACAAACCCTTCTGTAGCAAAATAAATATTTGCTTTTAAGTGCATGATTTGCATAATTTTATTAAGTAATGTTTTATGGTTCTTATATATTACTTTTATTATTCTTTTTACCCTCTTTTGTATATCAAGAAAGAATTAACTAATATTTATTTTAAAGTATTGCATTTTGGATATTAACTGGAGTGGAAAATTTATTGCTCTCTCATGTATATCCATATAAACATAATTGCCATAAATCGGTTTCAAATAATAAATGAAGTTCATAAAAATTGCAGTTTATAACTAAGAGTTAAGATGTAGTGTGTGAAATGAATATTTATATTTTTCTAATGCACATTGTTTGCTTTCTGTATTTAGTAATATAAAAGAGAAATCATACAAAGTAAGGAATTATGAAATTTTGGAATAACGCCACTTCTTAAGCGATATGCGTATATAAGTAGATGGACAAAAATTTATGTCAACATGCAATTAAATATAAATATTTATGATACAAATGATTTAGATCTATAGGTTTTGTTACACAGACAACAATCAGGTTTTCACAAAACGTAGAAATCCATGGAAAACTGGTCATCGAAAAATTTTGAAGAAATCAATAGTTTCTTCTTTTAATTACAGAACAAAATAAAAATCACTTTTTAAAAGTAATCTGATCAAATAATATTATAAGTCAATTATAAGGATAATTCTTGAAATTAAAAATCCTTTACAAATACTTCTCTACCAAAAGAAATCTTTGCTTTTAAGTGTATGATTTACTTCATTTTATTAAATCGTGCTTTATAATTGTTAAATATCACTTTTATTATTCTTTTTATCCTCTTTTATATTTCAAGAGTTAACTAATATTTATTTCAATTTCTTGCCTTTTAGATATTAACTGGAATGGAAAATATATTGCTCTTTCTTTGATATCCATATAAACTTAATTGCGATAAATCAATTTCAAAAGGAGAATAGATGAAGTTTATAAGAATTGAAATCTATGATTAATCGTTAAAATATACTGTATAGTGTGAAAGTTAAATAAATATTCATATTTTTCTAATGCATGTTGGTGTTTTGTATTTAACAATATAAAAAATAAATCGACATTCTTACTTATTTTGTCTTTTGCATTACATTTAATGATTAAAAAATTTGCATTTTATGGTTAAATATACATTTAATGACTAAATAAATAATGAAAATTTGTAGATTATTAATATTGTATAAAGTAAAAACTATATGACTTTTATATATTATAAATCGGTCAACTGCTTTTTATAATATTAAAAATAAATAAATAAATAAATAAATAATAATAATAATAACCATACCACTTTATATCTATATCTATCTATCTATCTATCTATCTATCTATATATATATATATATATCATAGATGCCAAATTTTCCTGAATTTCGGTAAGACATTACACCAGAATTTTATGATAATGGAAATTCGAAATCTTAAATCTTCGAAAATGAATATAAATTAGTGTCTCTAAAAATGCAGTGGTGATTATCTTTATTTTAAAATTGTATAATGTGCCAACTCTGATATAATAAAAATAATCTTTCGTGTTGGAGAAAAATGCCATATATAATAAATTTAAAAATAAGGGTGCTCGACTTTTTTATTCAACAGTAACCAATAATTTCGAGAAGTGATATTTGATGTATATAATCAACGATTAATCTTCAATTACGTCCATATATCAAACATCACTTCTAGAAATTATTGGTGACTGTTAAATAAAAAAGTCGCACAATCTGGCAAAACTGGCATAGTTGCCAATATTGTAACTTATTCCGGAGTAATTTTAGCCCCGCCTCTATTTCGTACCACTCATTTTTTAAAACTGTTTTTTTCTTATTTTATCAAAGTTATGTATTGAAGAAATTTTTTCTGTTAATTAAGTGGTGCGGAATAAAGACGGGGCTAAAAGTACTCCGGAATAAATTAAAATATTCGCAGCTATGACACTGGTTGTGATATGCTGCATTGAGATACATAACCTAACACATAAAACGATTTTTGAAACGTATGCTTAAAAATTGAAAAAGTATAATCTTATTGCTTATTTCAGTTTTATTTTTGAAAATACTCTTATATAGGGTAGGTGTTCCAGTGATTGACATGCCCCAGTAATTGACATCTTTCCCGAAATAAATAATAATAATTAAGGAAAAAAATTAATAAAAGCGCGTGTTTTACATAAAAGAATTTTAACATTGTATGTCAAACTCTGAAGCTTAGGGTGCCAATAACTGGTAAAATGAAAAACTAGCAGTGTCAAACACTGGAGCATAGGATGCTAATTACTGGTAAAATGAAAAACTGGCAGTGCCAATTGCTGGAACATTGAGTGGGTGTAAAATAAAAATTCATAAAAAAATAATAATTATTAGTTTCATATATTTTAACATATATGTGGTTCTGAAAGTCTTTCATGCCATATATATTAACTTAAGATTTATGAAAGTAGTTTCTGATAGCTAAAACATTAAAAACATCAGAAATTGCTTTAAAAGTGTCAATCACTGGACCACTTACCCATACTTGCCAACATCCTAATTAATATTTCGTAGTATCGTTAGCCCCGCCTTTTTTTTTCACACCAGTAAATTTGAATAGTAATACTCTCCAAATTCTATTACGATTAAAAAAAGAAGAAGAATACTCTAAAAAAATATTGGCGTGAAATAAAAGGCGTGACTAACGATACTACGGTATATTAATTAGGATATTGGCAAATATGACTTACCCTATATACAATTAAATGACATTTTAAGAAATAAATAATGATAATATTTTTCTTAAATCAGGCAGTCTAACTTAAAGAGGCAAAATCGATTAATAGTTATATTTCTTGAATATGGTATTTAGTACTGTAAAAAACACACACACACACACACACAGAAAAAAA
This sequence comes from Salticus scenicus, assembly GCA_963930645.1. Lineage (NCBI taxonomy): Eukaryota > Metazoa > Arthropoda > Arachnida > Araneae > Salticidae > Salticus > Salticus scenicus. The sequence goes on along the minus strand of OZ005658.1, from coordinate 103,394,324 downwards.
AAAAAAAAAAAAAGATGGCGAATAATGAAATGTAAGAACGTTATACATAAGCAGCATAATTTTCTCAATCACGCTTCAAATATTTTGATTTAACCCTTTAAGGAACAAAGTAATTATACTTTTTTAATATCGACAACCACCAAAAATTACCCTCAAAGTTAGGAAGAATAAAATAAATGATTTTTTTTACCCCACGCAAAGATTAAATTGAAAAAAAAAAATGTGATTACAAAAGTTTAAATGAGTAGCCCGACTATTCAAGAGGCAGATTATTGCTGTATACCTGCTAGCCTTTAAGCTATTAAGTATTATTACCGCTAATTTCTAATAATATTTTCCAATACAGTTAACTAGACATTTGTGGTAAAATTCCCATGGTAAAAATTTTTTAGTAAAATTAGTGATGCATTATTTTCATAGCTTTTGTGCGTGCACTGGCTGAGTTATAATTTCATTCAAAGTGTCTGCGTATTCAGCAAAATCTAAGGGGTAAAAGTTAACCCCATACTGTAAAAAAATTCGTGTAAGTTTACAACAGAAAACGCTGGTATTTTGAGTTTCACTGCTTTTTACTGAAATTTATAATACTTTTGTGAATTCATTGTGCTGCTGCAGCAAAAAAAAAAAAACGAAAATAGGCTTTTTAAACTTATTGGGGAACGAACATTCCCTGCGTGAAGCAATCGTCTTTACGAACTGTGGTTGGTTGGTTGGTTGGTTGTAGGATTTAAGGCCGATTGACTCCTGATGTGTCCTAGGCCTAGAGGGGGAATGCCCTCCGTGGGGGTCTTTCTAAGGGGTCCTAGCCCGTATTTACGCGAGTTTCGGAGGAAACCACGGAAAACTCCGAACGGCTAGGTCGATGAGCGCGACCTGGGATCGAACCCGGCACCTCCCATCTACCAGCTTTGAGCGCAGAACCGCTCGGCCGCTGGTGGGCTCTTTACGAACTGTGATACGGTTTAACGATTATTTTAATGCTAGTTAAGTATATACTAATTTAATTTATAACTGCATGTTTTTAAACATTTTTGAAAGAGATTAATCTTATGATTTCCAAGTTCTTATATTATTTATCTACAGATTAGTATAATAAAAATAACGAACGTTGTTAAAATATATTACAGAATATTTTTAAATCGTGAAAGATACTAGAAAGGGGATTATTACGGCAAATAGAAATTTATAAGCACTTTATAATTTAATTCTACGTAGGTATTGTTAGGAAGTTTTCAATATCTTTAGAAAAATAGTTAATTCTTTACACGAAAACTGTCAATTTTTTTTTTTTTTTTTTTAATCAGTATGTGTTTTAAAAAGAAGTGTGTGGATTTTTTTCTTTAAGTTTATGAAAATTACTCGAGTATTATCGAGTATTAATATTGCGGAGTATTATTATTGATCACACATTAATAAAATAATATAGCTATTTTTTTTTTCTTTTAATTTTACGTTTTCAGTTTCAATGATTATAATTAAAAAAAAAAAAAAAATCTTACAGATATTAATGAATTCATCCATTAAAATGCTTTATATTTCATATTTTCACATTACATTTCATATATTTCATAAAATAATTCTTTCGATTTCTTTGTTTGAAATACCAATTAAAATGTCAATGCGTTTGTATCAGTTGTGTATTTACTAAATATACGAAATAATTTTTAATTTTTACGTATTAATTTTTTAGCTTATCAAAAATCATCAATAATTTATTAAAAAACAAAATTGAAATAATAAATATTAAGACATACGGGGATGAAAATGTTCATCTCTTTTTGCCACCAGTATTTTCCTACCCTATAAAATCACATAAGTAGCAGTAAAAATATTTTAAAAAAATCTTTTGTATACTGGCGGCAAAAAAGAAGAGCTCTTTCATCCTTGGACTAAGGTGCAAACCATAATATTTATGATATTCCATAGTCAAAAGATGGCGCCACCCAATATGCCACAAATTACTGCGAAAACTATAATTTTTGTGACTGGGGGCTGAAAAATGTATTTACGACACTTTTTGCTGTATTTTCATTCCTTCTTTTCTCTTTAGGCATTTTTTAAGTTTCCCTATACAAAATTAAATATATCATTAATTTAAACCCGAATAAACTACACTGTAAAAAAAATTCTGTAGTACTACTAGAAAAATTCTAGGAAACTGGTATTCCATAAACTTTTCTAGTAGCCAATACAGATTGTTCAAAAGTGATCTTACTCCGTTAGAGTTAGTAAACATTACACGCACTTCGTTAGTAAATATACTAAGAAACTCTTAGTTAACGGTACAAGTGCTTTTCTTGTATGTTTACTAAGATTGTGTTAGTAGCATTACTGAAAGTAATACTGCAATTTTACCAAGAAATGTTTTGTGTAGGATACATGGTTATTATTAGTGTAAATTCAAATAATATCCATGTAACCTTACTTAATTTGTTTTGTTTAGAATACAGATTTTTTATCAGTAATTGTGCTAAGGAAATGTAATTAATAATGCAAATGAATTTCGGTTATATTCACAAAAATTTTACAATTACGTTTACAGAAATACTACAAGTAATATAAATAAATTTACCCTTAAATACCCCATGTTTCCTTACTAAAATTTTTTAATTAACAATATTTAATATTATGAGCAATATTGCTAAAAAATTTAAATAAATAATAGAATAATAATAGAAAACCTTTTATGTTTAATTTTAGTTAAAAATGATGGCTGATCGAAAATGTTTATTTAAATATATACTTTTACAAAATCTAAATTGTTTGAAATATTAAAAACATATATCAATATCATTACCTTAATTTTTATATATAGTTTATTAAACTTTTTTTTTTTTTTTTAAGTCAAAATAAATAAATAAATAAGTACGTATATGGAATCACTTTTTATTGACAAACTTTAACTCAAAATATCGATACCTTTAAAATATAATTGTGAAAATAAAACATTTTTTGCAATAATATATGCATAACTTTATTTGGTAAATATGAGCATATATTTCACAGTGTTAATTTTAAAATTTAATGAAATAATAATAGAAAAAAATTAAGAAGCCTCTTTAGTTTTAGTTAAAAATAATTGGTGATAAAAAATATTTATTTAAATATGTACTCTTAGAAAATTTAAATTGTTTGAAATATTAAAAACGTTAACAATATTTTCACCATAATTTTAAGTATAACATATTATATATATCGTAAACAAAATATCTTCTTGATTAAGTCAAAATAAATAATTAAATATAGGGAATCATATTTTAACGAATTTTAACTAAAAAATAGATACCTTTAAAATATGATTGTGAGAAGAAAATATTTGTTGCAATATAATATGCCAAACTTTATTTGGTAAATACCAGAATATATTTCATATTGCTCAATATATTAAATTAAAAAAATAATAATAATAGAAATTTTTTTATGTTTAGTTCTTATTAAAAATGACGGCAGATTATATGTGTTTATTATACTTTTAGAAGATATAAATTGCTCGAAATATCAAAAATATATACCAAAGTCAGAGGTGAAACTATCTAACATGTAAAAACCCTGAAAACTGTTACTTGCATGCAGATAGGGGAGATTTATTAATGATATATGCTATCGCTACCTATAATAAGTGATAGTATTAGGAGACTTTTTAATACATTATAAAACAAATTAAACATTCAAGATAAGAAATTTCTATAAAAAACAAAATAATTCAACATGAGATTCAGACAGCAAAATTTTTAAAAACCCTGAATTCAGGGGTAGCCTCTGAAAAGTTTTTGCCTTAACTTTTATACATAATATATTAAAGATATTTTTTAAAAGATATTTTCTTTTTGAATAAGTCAAAATAAATAAATAAATAAATAAATACGTATATATATTAATATTGTACATTTAATTAATAAATTTTATTTTAAAGAATCGAAACTTTTTTAATATGAGCTTATAAAAGTGGAATAAAACCGACTGTCTATATATATAATGAATCACTAATAATGAATTAGTAAAGATGAAATATAATAGAGCAAAATAAAATACACTTGAGAATTTTAATAATAAATAACAATAAAGGTAATTTAATATTTTTAAAAATATATGTCGGCGAAACTTATATGGTATTTCTAAATTGCATAAATTAATCATACCATTTTCACTTAATTCTCTAACATTATTTTACAAAAAATAAAAACAATAAATCAAATAAATACCTCAGAATAAAAATAATTAAAACTACATACTTTTTGATTGTTTTATCCGACTTGTTTCTTGTTTGCTGAATGTTAATTAATATCACATAAGTGAATTATAATAATAATAAAAGCTTTGCCAGGAAAGTATTTGCGTAGCTAGCAATTTTAAATAAGTAATAACTAGCTAACACAAACCTCCACCTAGCAGTTGCTGTTTCTCAGATACTAGAAACCTTTCGTGCATCATACAATATTCCAGTTCCAGTTTTCCATCACACAGTTCGAAAATGAGGCTTAAGAACTGCTGTCGACATCAAAATAAAAGTTTAAATTAAAATAAGTTGACATCTAATTAAGCATCCTGTATTACAAATTAAGGATATATATTTATGAATTCTTACTTTTTCTAAAATAAAGATGTGTATAACGTTAACACTAAATAAAATATTACAGATTAAGATTTAAAAAGTCCGCCTCATTACGATTTGATTTTCGACCGACGCGATTTCCTCTTACAAAACATGTCCGCGTTTCTCCTCTGGTATCTTCTACGCATGCGCTCAGTATTAGCATTTGCTCGAAAGCAAGACTCCCTCAAAAGAAATCGCTCTCTTCAAACGGGGAGAGGAGAGACGTAGAGATACTTTGAAAAATGTAGTAGAATTACATATGTTATTTAAGCATTGAATACAAGGAGTATCTGGTTACAAACTTTTTCCTAGTAGTTGGGATAATACCTGTACTATTACTAAGTATTTATTTGTAAATTGCCGTAAAATTTTTTATAGTGTACTAAGTCAGAAACGCCAAAGAAAAATATCTGAGATGCATACAGCTGTTTCGGAGGCCTTAAGCGAACTGTCTTCAGTGCAAAAAGCATAAAAATATTTGAGATGCATACAGCTGTTTTGGTAGCCTTAAGCGTACCGTCTTCAGTGCAAAAAGCACTTTGCTTTTTACACTGAAGACGGTACACTTAAGGCTACCGAAACAGCTGTATGCATCTCAAATATTTTTCTTTGGCGTTTCTGACGTAGTAGTTTATTCGGGTTTTAATATTCCAACGCCAAGTCTCCTGTTATATATCATTAATTATTTGACAACAGTTTTAATTTTTAAGAAACAATGCTCTCTTTTTATTTAACATCATTTTCCTAAAGACTAATTTTCTCTTGTAGTTAAAAAAAAAAAAAAAAAAAAAAAAAAAGAGAAAAGAAAGAAAGGAAGAAAAATTCTAATTCCCATTGAATAAGGAAAAAAAAAAATCTTTTTAAAAACAGCAGTGTAAAGTAAATGGGAGAAATGTTTCGAAAGATTTGAAAATGGGCATTTATGGTAAAATGGCAGCATTAAGAACTTTAACTAATTAAATAAACTTTTTTATCGGGAATTTTATTTAAGAATGATCACGCTGCTAACCTTCCTGCCTTACAGATAGAACAATCATTGTAAGTAAATATTTTTTAATCTGCAATAACACAAATGCTTAACTATATTATGTCCTCGACTTATTCTTAGCACTTATTGACTCAAGAGGCTACAGATAATGTATAATTTATCTTTTACTTTTCTTAAGAACGTTAATGATACTTGAGATTAATTATAGCAGAAGAAGAATTTTATATACATCCTCTAAAACAACAACAACAAAAATACAGTTAATAATGCAGTTAATATGTCATATCTAATGCATAAAAATCAATAAGTAAAGCTTTTCATAGAAGTTTACGAATGCTTTCATGCAAATTATGTTTAAAGCGCTAAAAAGAATTTTTTTTTAAATAAGAATAATATAATTTGGCGAGTATTAGACGCATATAAAAAATTAGAAGTTAGACTATTATTTGCGTTTATTATTATTATTATTATTTAATAGAGCTTTGAAAATAATATAAAGAGATATAGAATAGTTATTTACTTATTATTTCTTTTATATTTTTATAATATAAAATAATTTTATATATAATTTTGCGAGTATTAGACGCATGTAAAAATTTAGAATTTAGACTGTTATTTGCGTTTATTATTATTATTATTATTATTATTTAATAGTGCTTTGAAATTAAATTAAAGAGATATAAAATAAATTTATTTACTTATTTTTTCGATAAAAATATAACAAAATATTACTTAAAAATAATCACAAAATAAACGTATTTTTATTTTTTTATATCCCAGCTTTTATTTCTCTTTGTTCATTTATTTTATCTTATTGTAAATCTACTTTTTTTTTTTTTTTTTTTTTTTTTTTTTGAAGAGGGAAACCGGAAGACATAAAGCTGGTTTTTCACATCGTATTATAAAATGTATGCCAAATATTTTTCTGGTGCAAAATGTTTTGAAAAGGAACCGTGTACAAAATATTATCTTGTAATTCATAGCTGCCAAGTTTTCCTGATTTTCAGGAAAACTTTATACCATAATTTTTTGATAGTGAACTTCGAGTTCTTAAATATCCAAAAATTAATATAAATAGATTCTCTAAAAGTATAGGGGTAATAATATCTATTTTAAATTTGTTAAAGTTGACAACTATAATGCAGTTCCTAATTTCATAGGTCTGCAAAATGAAACTTATCATTTTTTTTTTCACTTCATTGGGTTTCACTGATGTGTTTTGATACGCTGAATTTAGAAGTGATCCTGTTTTCTTCCTATCACGTACAGGTTTTTCACAAAGTAAGGATGAAGATTGTAAGAAATGACATAAAGGCTGTTCCAAATGTGAAACTATTTATGTATAAAATGCATTAAAGTAGTCTATTATTTACACATTATCTATTAAATGTGTTTCTTTACACCGAAGCTCCCTTTAGAGCTTTTCTCTTGTGCATGGTTTGAGCACTAGACCCGTTAACTATATTAGTTTATCCGTAATGGTATTAAGCCCCGCCTTTTTTTCAAACCAGAATAGTTGTAGAGCAATAGTCTTCTTATTTAATCATGAGAACATATTGCTAAATGTTACTCTACGACTATTCTGGTTTGTAAAAAAGGCGGGGCCTAATACCATTATGGATAAACTAGCATAGTTAGCAGGTCTAGAGCGCCTTTAAGGGGAGGGAGGGTTCTCTATACATCATCCAACAATAAACTGCTAACATTAAAACTCGTATAAACTACTACGTCAGAAACGCCAAAGAAAAATATTGGAAATGCATACAGCTGTTTCGGCAGCCTTAAGCGTGCCGTCTTCAGTGCAAAAAGGATTCTGAATCCGCAGAAGTGCTCGTATATATAGGAGCGGGGCCGAATTTAGTTCAACAAAAAGGATTACGGAAAAGGTGGGGATAGTGTCCAATAGGAATTTATTAAAGTTAGCAGTATAAACAGTAGAAAAATTAAGAAAACATTTAAACAAAAGTTTGGTTGAACTAAATTCGACCCCTCTCCTATATATACGAGCACTTCTGCGGATTCAGAATCCTTTTTGCACTAAAGACGGCACGCTTAAGGCTGCCGAAATGCCTGTATGCATTTCCAACATTTTCTTTGGCGTTTCTGATGTAGTACTTTATTCGAGTTTTAATATTCCAACGCCAAGTCTCCCGTTATTATTAAACTGCTAACATATTTACACTCCATCGTCCCCGATAACTACTCTAAATTTCTTCGATGTCTTGATGAAATAACTTTTCTTGTTTTTCAATTACATCACCCAGATTTTCCGGTAAATATTATAAATGGGACTTAAAAACGCGCAGCTTTAAACCAAATTTTTTTTATTTTTTGACAAAACAGTACGTGAGGGAAAATTTTGAATGATTTTTTATTAATCAGCATCTAAATATACACCAGTAAAACACACATCATCTTGTAGAAAAAAAAGTTCATCCCAGACTTGTGTAGTTGATCACCTTAAAAATTTTTAAGTTTTTCTAAAATTATATCTTTTTAAAACCACCAATTCAAGACATGCCATCATTTTATTCTGGAGCACTTTTAATACCTATCATTTTTTCCACACCACTTTATTTGTAGGGAAATTTTCTGCAATATGCAATTAAGATTATTTAAGAAAAGAAATAGCCTTCAAGGAAAGTTGCGTGAAAAAAAAGGACGGACACTTTTTAATGCTTCGGAATAAATTAAAATGTTGGTATATGCCTGCAAGTGGTGTGCAGTTGTGTTCAATGTGACTAAAATTAAACTTTCATTATAAACGGATTCCTTGTGGCGAAAACAAGTTGGCAGCATTCCACTAAATTTGGTATTTACTTGATTCAGAATATTTGCTGAAGGAATTAAAAAAAAAGTTTTAAAATATCTACCAAGTTCCGCTTTGCTTGGTAAACCTGACAGTATGCTAAATAAAATGGTCATGTACAATGAATAAATAATGTAAATAATTATTGGGGAGTTTTTAATTCTTATTAGGCTATCTCAATAGTATGATCTTTTAATATTTCAGATGAGATGTCGTATGGAAAATATTTTTCAAAACAAGCCAGAGTTGCCAAGTACTTTAATCTGTTCCGGAGCACTTTTAATCCCGCCTTTATTTCACAACACTTAATTTATAGAATGATTTTCTCTAATAAAACTACGATAATATATTTAATATATATATATATATATATATATATATATATCTTAAAAAATGGAGCTTGAAAAGAAATGTGGGGCTAAAAATGCTACGAAATAAAATGAGGAACTCTGCTAAAGTTCATTCCTGGAATCGTCTACGCAACAAATTTGTTAAATTGTTTTACCATTTTGCTGTAGAATGATGTATATAGGTAAAGGTAAAATATAACCTCTCTGTTTATAAATAAAATCATTAAAAAATTAATATATGTGTATATATAATAAAATATATACATAGATATAATACATATTTACCAACAATACTAATTAACATTCCGTATTGTTAGACCTACCTTTGTCTTCATGCAATAACTTTGGAGAATAATTTCCCCAAATGTAACTACTATTAACTAAGAAGAAAAATACTTTCCAAAATACTAGTGTGGCAAAAAACGCTGGACTATCAGTACTGTGGAATATTAATTAAAATGTTTGCAGGCATGTATATGTACATAATATTTGTAAATGTTCGTGTAATAAGTAACGCATTCATCATGGAATAATATTCTACTGTTGAGGATTTCCCATAGTAAGAGTCTAGAGGGCCTAATACAGATTACATAATTAACTGTCGAAAATACATCGAAATAGAGTACAATTTGAGGGAAGCATGGTAGAAGACAACAAGAGATTACAGATAATATTTCCTAACTAACGTAACACCAAAAAAAAAAAAAAAAATGTAACGCAGTGAGTTTAGCTATTTAACACTTTCGCGATCGATGACGTAGATTCACGTCATTTGAAAATCTCAAACTCCGTCAGTGGGAGTTTCTTTGGAAATTTGTCTGTTATTTATTTCTTAAGAATATATACCCTATAGACATATGTGTACAATCAAATATACTATGGATACAAATACATACTTGCCAACCATCTCATTATGAACCGTACAATTTTTAGTACCAGTTTTTTTTTTACCCCAATAATTTTTCAGAATAATTTTAGTCTAATTTAATCGTAACAATACTTCCAGAAAATTACTCTAAAAATATAGTGGTGTGTGAGAAGGGGCGTTTTTTCAGGGGGCGTTAACAATTGTACGGTTATTAATGAGATGGTTTGCAAGTATGCAAATACTTCGATAAGAAAGAATATATTTATAAAATTAATCCATTTGTAATATGAATGTGAATGCAGAAAATTTTGTTCTCAAATATTGTGACTTCGGAGAATAACGCCAACAGGTAGACCTTACATTCAGACATACAAAAGTATGCGTTCGCGAAAGTGTTAACTGGTTTGTATGAAACTAGAGAGACAGCGTTTAAAGCTATCACATTTATGTCCGGCACGGAAATCAATTTGAAATGAGAAAACAAAATAAAAAAACGTGATAATTGATTAATTTTATGAAAAGTTTAAAATAATGAAAATGGTTTGAAACAACAATCTGTGAGAATAAGATTAAAAATGCTACGGATAAATAATATATTTACTAAAAATAATTTAATATAAAAGCAACTAATAAGAACTTTAGTGTTACACACACGCGCATATTACCGAGTAATATTTTTAATTTATCCCTATTGTTGGTACTCACCTTTTTTATCACACTATAATATAAAAAAGGTATAAGAAGACAAATACTCTTTAAAAACAGTGGTGTGGAAATAGGTCAGGTTATAATACAACTCTAGATTAAATTATAAATGTTACAAGGTAATAAGAAAGCAATAAAGAACTGGCGTTTTAAAGTAATAATTACAAAACTTTTAATAAACACGTTAAAATGTAATAAACTCGCAACAATTATTACGGGCCGAAAGATAACACGACCCTTCGTCAAGCTAACAAAGTAAGCACGAGTGTTGCAGTCAAAGCGTCAACGCATGTTGCCGCTGTTGAAAACTTAAACCAGGGAAAAAAAAAAAAAAAAAAAAGAAACAGTTTCTACAAAAATTTCCCCTTTACTAATGAAGAAGGAAACTTAAAATAAATCAAAGCTACTTGAATATTTTACTTCAACTCAATAGTTCTAACCGAAAAAATAAAAGCAGTTAAAAGAAGTGATAAAAAAATAGTTTACGACTAAGCCGGATTAGCTCTAGTGAAAAACTTAATTACTTACAGAAGTTTATGACACTTTACATAAGATATAAAAAAAGGACATGGTATTGATTTCGTTGATAGGTTAATTGAATAAAGAAAATAAATTAAAAAGTTTGTCACAGTTTTGCCTGAAAGAAAATAAATCATTTAATGTTCTACGAGTGCCGTTGAAAGATCTAATTAACTATAAAGTTTGTTACTCTGTAGATATACAAGACATAAACAATTTCCTGCTATAGTAAAAAGCAACCCGTTACATAGGTGTTTGTAATTTACAAGATTCTTTCTCTTTTATTAATTTTGACACATACTAACTGATTCCTGAGTAAGTTTAGAAAATTTGCTTGCGTTTTGTTTTAGGCTAATTTAACCTATTAGTAATTCGAAATATTCTATAATGTTTATTTAATTATTTCATGAAAGTTATTTAGAAAGGGCCTTATATAAGAAGGTATTAAAAAAAAAAAAAAAAAAAAAAAAAAAAATAGTAAATCTTGACTATATTTATATGTTTACGCAAATTAAAGATTTGTTCTTTTTTACCCTTATTTTTTTCTCAGTCAATCTAACAGATACATATAAAGCTAAAAGGTTGCTGTTTTATATGTTTTTATTTTTAGTTCACTATACAAAACTACGCTATTTAACAGATCCTTACGAAAACTGGTATACGTATTCAACAGGACAAAATTTAGCTAATGTATTTTTAGTTCAATCAGATGATTGGATCAAAAGATATTTAATAAAATATCCATTTTAATTTTAAAATTATTAACATGGATTTAAAAAAAAAAAAAAAATGACGCAGATATAAATCGTAAATAAATAAATCAATTACACATCCATTATTTTGCAGGCATAAAAAGAAAATGAACTTATTTATTACGCGTGAAAAAAAAAAAAAAAAATCAGATTTTTTTTAAATTTTATTACTTACGTGCAAGTAAATACATACATATACAGGGTGTTTATAAAGTCCCGGACCCATTTTGATGTTTAATAACTCATAAAATAATAAAGATAGATTAAAATTAATAACATAAATGGTCAGATAAGCTCAAAATGTTTCATGACCCTTGTCAATGAACTTCCATGTGTGCCCCCCTCGTCGCACGGAAAGTATCAAGTCGATAGTCAATTTCACGCCAGGCAGCGGCAAGCATGTCGGCATCCACAGAGGCTATTGCGGTTGTAATTCTGACTTTTAGGTCATCAATATTCTCCTTAATATCCTCCTGTAAACATTGTCCTTTACAAATTCCCAAAGGAAAAAGTCCAGCGGCGTTATATCAGGTGATCTGGGTGGCCAAGGAATTGGACCTCCTCGTCAAATCCATCTTCCTGGAAAATGGTCATTCAAAGAACTACGCACGATGGTACCCCAATGAGGTGGTGCACCATCTTGTTGCAAAATAACATGTGGCTGAAGCTCTTCTAGTTGTGGAAATACGAAGTTTTCCAATATGTCTAAGTATACGACTAATGAGACCGACTTTTCTATAAAAAAGAAAGGCCCAATGACTCGGTCGTGCATTAGTCCACACCACACATTAACCTTTGGGGAATCCCTTTGTGCCTCACGGTATTCATGGGGGTTTTCAGATACCCATATGCGCACATTATGGCGATTAACAATGCCAGAAACATGAAAGGATGCTTCGTCGTAAGCATTATGCGCTTCAGAAAATCAGCACCATCTTCTATCCTCCTTATCATATCTGTTGCAAAGGCCATCCTCCTAGGCCTATCGTCCGGTTCCAAAACTTGAACAATTTGAACTTTGTATGCATGCAGTCTTAATTTTTTCTTAATAACCTTGTACACAGTCGAAATTGGTATATCCAATTCTCTTGCCGCTGATCTCACAGATCTTCTAGGATTGTGTAAAAATGTCTCTCTGACACAGTCAACATAAAAATCACTTGTGCAGGGACGTCCGGAACGTATCTTATCTGCGATACTTCCAGTTTCTAGAAAATTATTTTTCCACCGCAAGATGCTGCTTTTGGATGGAGGATCTTTTTGGTAAATTCTTCTGCAATTTCTCTGTGCTTGCACTATCGATTTCGTTTCTATGTACCACCATAAAATCTGTGCCTTCTCGTGTGGTGTATGCATTCTCCTTAATATCCGCTCGAATAAACATAACATACAAAAGTACTACATAGAACAAACACATCAAAAGTAAACATAACATTGCAATAGTTGCCAAAAAGAAGAGAGAGAAAAATGCAATTAATAAGCAGATGATATTTAGAAAAGTACAGATATTTAGACTGGAAAATGAAATTATCTGAAATTAACCACACGCGTAGACGATATTTACAAAAGTAAAGATATTCAAACCTGAAAAGAAAATATATGAGTTATTCCATCAATAATTGCCATAAGTTCGTTTATATCTTCATTATTTTATGAGTTATTAAATATCAAAATGGGTCCGGGACTTTATAAACACCCAATATATATATACGTCGAAAAAGGTTGTGAATATATTTTTTAATTTAAATTGAGAGTTTATTTGTAATTTTACACGTTTAAGTTCTCACAATGAGTTTAAAGTACAGTAGTACCTCCGAATAAGGGACACTCAAGGGACCAGACATTTTGTCCTGTAAATAGAGGTGTCCCTTCTTCAGAGGTATGATTCAGTATACATGGTACATAAGTCAAACTGTAATTAAGAAATATAAATAGAAATACAGGTAATACCAAACTTTAAAGACTCAGAATGCAGTGTAACATAGTACACATTTTATAACGAATCTTTAAAATTTTCACTTATAATAAATAAATCTCTCAATTAATGAAATCATTAAAACTATGAAAGAAACGGAGAAAAAGTTTAAGTAAATACATACATACATATATATTTATATATATAATTATCTCGATAAAGCTTATAAACAATTTTTTTTTTTTTTTTAATATTAATAGTTTGTAATTTTATACGTTTAAGTTCTCACAATGAGTTTCAAGTATTATAATTGTGAAGCTAATAACTGCAACGGTTCATTTTACTACTTTCTTTTGATTATATTACTTAATTATATTACTTAATTAATTTTTTTTAATTTTAACAGTTAAATAATCTTGATATTTAAACTCAACGGTCATATAAATAAATAACCAATTATTCAGTATCTATGTATTTAATTCAAATCAAAAGTAGCATTTTTGAATTTCAAATATAATGTATCCGATAATATATATATATATATATAACTACATTTAAAAAAATAAAATAAAAATAAAGGCACCTTAACATAAAAAAAAAAAAAAATCTGTAACATAATGAAAAACACCATGAAACAACATTTTATGTTAATAATATTATCCTGTTATGTTTTTAATCACGATAAAGCTTTAATCAGTAAATAGTGAATGATTATTTAATAATTCAAACAAAAAATTGTCTGTCATTGTAACATATATTTCTGAAAACGAGGTTTATCAGTAAATACAAATAAAAAATAGATTTTTTTTTTTTTTTTTTTTTTTTTAGTTAGTGAAGAGGTTAGAAAAATGAAAAAGGTTAATAAAAAACATTGATCAAAATAAAAAAAAGGCAATAAATTAACTTTTTTTTCTTTTTTTTTCAGTCTTACAATCAGTTTTTTTTTTTTTTTTTTTTTTTTTTTTTTTAATCTTTTGTTTGAAATTTATTATTAATAATTAAAAGCTATTTTTGTTCCATTTTTTATGAAGCTCTGACAAATTTATGCTCTACTTATGTAGGTTAATTAGTTATTTATACGTAGGACCTTTTTTATTCATTATTTCGTAGAATTATTTTGTGCAAAAAAGTAATTGGTCCTTTGTGTAAGTTTTCTTTTGCTTTACGATGCAAAACTTTAGAGCAAAAAAGTATGTGTTTTATCAGTTAATTATTCTCACTTATGTAAACATTGAATATTTAAAGCAAAAACGATTAATGAAAATATTTAAGCCTATATAAAATTCTTTCTTGCTCTTTTTTCCTAAATTAATAATTAAAAAATAGGTATATAACCTTCTTCTTTATGTTTTATAAAGCGGATGCCCCATAAGTCTCTAAACATTTCAAAAATTCATAAAAATCCATTAGATATAGCGTGGTTTTCGAAAATGTTATTTTCGTGAAGTTTTTTTTTTTTTTTTTTTTGTAAAGAAGAAAAAAAAAAGTAATAGTTAAAATTTTCGTCAATAGAGGGCGCTGTATTTAAGCAAATCAAAGATTTACGTACAGAACTATTTATCTGTGTTCAAATATTTACAGACATATAAATTCCATTCCATGCGTCCACAATCATCACGCATTACACTTTGCTAACAACTTACAACACCGCTAACTGCAGATTTAGTTGATGATTTTTACTGGAGGGAAAACATCTTCACCAATAACGCTTTATCCACGAAGTCAGCATAAAAATTAAAACTTCATGTATGCACAAATAGGAGGCAAAATAAGAAATAAGCTGTTTTAATCGTAAATTCGCTCAATTTACAGGACTCTGATTTGCGTATTCTATAGTTACGTAGACCTGCTAACTATGTTAGTTTATCCGTAATGGTATTAGGCCCCGATTTTTTTTCACACCAGAATAGTTGTAGAGTAATATTCAGCAATATGATCTGATGATTAAATAAGAGACTATTGCTCTACTACTATTCTGGCGGGAAAAAAAGGCTTAATACCATTACGGATAAACTATCATAGTTAGCAGATCTATCGTTACGCATCGGTGGTACGTTCTCTATCAACAAAAATTAAACTTTTTTTTCTTTGTAATAATAATAATAATAATAATGAATAAAATAAGAGCTTGGATTGCTACATAATAAATTGTTTTATTCAGCGACACAAGATTATGTTCTTCGTAAATGTTTGGTATTCTAAGACCCGGTTGGTTTTGAAAAAAGAGATTATGGCCTACAATTCGTTTCATCTGCATAATAATGATAATAAACGTAACAATAACATAAAATAATAAGAATAATAGTAATAATATATGTATATATACACATGTTATTTTGTCAAATAAATCTGTTATATGTTCTAGGTATAACCTTTAGAATATTTTTGTTGATAAAACTTGTGAATAGTAAAAATCAAGCAATGCAAATAAATTAATAGGTTTTACATACTGCAAATAAATGTTTGCTGAGAGCCAAAATATTGGCCAATTCTTAATACAGGTGAAATGCGTCATATCTAAATAGAGCCACCGAAATTGTGTGCCGAAACTGGACACAAATAATGCAATAACACTGAGAAAAAAAATACACCGCTTACATCTAGAACGAATAGGTGGTGCTTTTCTAAATCCCTAAACTAGAAATATAGATTTCCGAGCTATGAGTATAAGGCACGCTAATAAACTGAGAAAAAAATCTATAACTGACATCTAGAATTTAAATTGTGGCCCTGGAAAAGTTCCATGTCATCCTTATAAATTTCTTATAAAAAAATTTCTAGCCCCCTTCGAAAGCGAATTCTAGAGACCTCTATTAAAATTCTTGAGCATTTGCCTATACTATCGAGGACAAACCTATTTGAAAATATCTCCAAATAAATGAGAATACAAAAGGCGGGCTTCAGTAGCTATAATCTTGGTTTATGACCCAATTCTAGAAAATTAAGCGAGAATTTCTCGTAATACAAAAGATTCAGAATATTGTTTCACCATTTAGAAATGTGTAGACTAGAAATTCATCTATTCAGTTTATTGGCGTGCCATTATGTGCATAGCTCGGAAATCTATATTTCTAGTTTAAGGACTTAGAAAATCACCATTTATTCATTCTAGATGAAGGCGGTTTATTTTTTTTTCTCAGTGAAGAATGAAACTAATATAGTAAGAAGTCTATATAAAAATTGATAATTACAAGAAGTAACACGTTCCTTGTCCCATCTGGATAGGGAAAAATAGGAATGTATAAAAAAAAAGGGGGGGGGGATGAAACCACTACAGCTATTAGTCAATATATTAGAGATGCTGATATATAACTTGAAATACAGCATAAATTTACCAATCCCTGGTGGACGTTATCAGCAAAATTACCTCAGACTTTAATGATGTCGGCCTTCAGTTTTGCCACAGACTGAAACTTTCTGCCATTGGCATATACAGCAGTATTCAGGAAGCCCCACATTATTTCCTGGGGACTGAGATTCGGAGAAAGGGCAAGCCACTCCATGACGTACATCTCATTATCTAAAGCATATTTCTAGGTGGATTTTGAATAGTGAATGAAACAGTTGGCCCGCTTGAAATCAAAACTACTCCACTAATGATATCTGAAAATGGAAGTAAATGGTTTCTAGCATTTTTCGGGAATGAACAGCTTTCATTTACAGGGTTGCCACTGTCGACTTTTTTTTTTATATTCTTTTCGTAGCGCTATTTAAAAAAAAAAAATTACCATATATTTACGCAGATGAATCTGCACATTTTCTGCATAAATTTATTATAAATTCATGTTAAGTTACGGAAATAGTGGCACGAAAATAGTGAAACAAACGTCGCCTTCAAACCCTTGTATTTATGTTACATCACATAATTTTTTGAAGATTGAGATCAGGGGAAAGGACAAGTCATTTTATGACATGCATATATATATATATATACATATACGTGCAGTAGGAAAATGTTTCCTGTCTATGCGAATGGCATGGTTTTTCTTTTCTTTTAGTCTATAGAGAATACTCATACGTTTCATTTTAACAGAATTTTCTAGACCATGTTATTTTAATTTTTAATAAATTTTAAATTTATTTTTATTTCAATGTATTTCGGTAAATATATTTATGTCTATCTATTTATCTATCTATCAATATATATATAAGTGATCGCTTAAAGATTTTTTTTTAATAGGTAACAGCTTTATAATAAACATTTAAGAATTCTAAAGTTATTTTGAGGGTTTAAATTAATATCTTTTCAACTAATTTTAATAATTTACTTTAAACTCTCCATTCGGATGCCTTGGATTATTTCCCATCCTTTTTAATAAGGAATGATAATTCTTTACCAAGATTTACGATTCAGGGACATGAACAAAATTATCAATATCAAGCGTAAATATTATTTAAATGTAGGTGGCGCCAGGGCACATTCTTTTAAAAAGCAAATGAATTCTGTTCTGTTTGTCAGATCGAATATTTCAATAGTTTAATATTTCAAATAAATACCCATATCATTTTACGAAAAATTGTGCGTAAATTGGCCTAAATGCTTTTGAGTCTATAAGAAACACACAGACTAACATTGTTATAGTACTTTATACACTTATTTGCCAACATTTTAATTTATTCCGGCGCATCATTTTTTCCCCCGCTTTTTTTTCGACTACTTTATTTATAGAAGCATAGCTGCCAAGTTTTTTAATTTATTCCGGAATGTCGTTAGCCTCGCCCTTTTTGCACGCCGTTATCTTTGTAGATTTTTTTTTCAATATATAATTATGATTAAATATTAAGAAAAGTACTCTAAAAATCTTACAGTGTGAAAAAGGGGCGGGGCGGGACTAACAACATTCCGGAATAACTTAAAAAACTTGGCAGCTATGTAGAAGAAATTTCTCGAATATTTAACTATGATAAAATACTAAAATTTTAGGATTTATGCCTCCTTAGATACCATCATTATGCAGACTAAGATGCGTGGCTTTTATCACAGGTGCTTCCGTCCCAAGGTATCCGAAGATAAGAAAAAAATTTCTTATCATTTTCGATACCACTCATGTAGATTCACGTCATTTTAAAATCTGTATCTTCACCAGTGGGCGTTTCTTTCACAGTTTGTATGTTTTTTATTTCTTAAGTATATACCCAATATTCACATTTTTACAATGAAATTTACTATGAATGCAAATACTTTGATTGGAAAGAATATAATTATAATGTATATCCATTTGTAATATAAATATGAATACAGAAAATTTGTTCTGAAATATTGTTGTAACTTAGGAGGATAACGCCCACAGGCGTGACCTTACTGTCAAAAAGCCGAAATCTTCCGGTCGCGAAAGTTTTAAAATAAATGTAATATAAAATAAAGGCGGGGCTAAAAGTGCTCCGGAATAAATTTAAATGTTGTAACTATGCATATATATATAGATAAACTAATATTCATACAGAGTGGACGCCTTGACGTCCGAGTGAAGAATTTTAATAAGGGCAAAATTTCATTTGACAAAACTGCAACTCATTTGCATTTGACAAAATTTCACTTAATAAAAAATATTATTTTAGTTGCTAATTATTTTAAATATATATATTTTTAAATATTTGAAAAGCTTGATATATTTGAATATTCTTTAAAATTTGAAGCGTACTTTTACGTGAATAAACAAAAAGTTAGTGGAAATTTATGAAACACTAAGTATGGAAATATATATACAGTGCGTTGCATGAATATAAACGCACCTTTTCCTATAACCAGAAATAGAATTTTTAAAATTTTAAAAGAAGGAATTTGACTTACAGTTATTGCATACGACTAACAACTGAATAAGGTGCTTTGAGCACGTATGTTTAGGCTCATGCAAGCTTATGTAAATGAGTGTTTAAGCATTTTCTTATTTTTCACTGTTTTTCGTTTGTTGCGCGAAATTAAACGCACTCTGTATTTTGCGTTTAAAATTTAACAGAGCCACCGGAGTTAAATTAAAACACAGATAGTGGTGTTGCTAAATTTCTCTAAAAGCAGTTTTAATGCTTGAGGGCGAAATTTACGGAGTTTGTTCAGAATGGCAAGAGGGAAAACTTTGACAGTAGACGAGAGGATAAAAATCGATTTTATGCGTGGTAAAGGCTTTAGCAATCGGGAAACTGGGCGTCGAATCGGAAGAAGTGAAAGTGTTGTGCGAAATTGTATAAAGAAAGGAGCAAATTATGGAAAAAAGCGTATAAGAAGCGAACAGGAAAGTTCACCAGTTACGACAAACTTCGAATATGCAACGCTGCAAAGAATAAGAATATTTCCTGTGCGAAGATAAAGGCTCAATACAAGCTGGGTGTTCATTAGACAACCATATGGAGAACTATCAAATCTGCAACATTCATTAAATTTAAGAAAATGAAGGAAAAACCACCCCTCACTCAAAAGCACAAAGATATGCGGTTGGAATGTGCAAGAAAATAGATTTTAGATCGACTAAATTTGAAAAAGTCATCTTCTCAGATGAAAAAAGTTTAATCTCGATGGCCTGGACAGGTTTCATAGCTGCTGGCGCGATTTGAGAACCCAAGAAATGTACTGTTCAAAACGTCAATCTGGAGGTGGGTCTGTCATGGTGTGGGTAGCCATAGGTTTTAAAGGGATTTTCGAATTAGAGTTCGTGAAGAACACTATGAACTCTGTAGATTATGTCCAGAAGCTCACAAGGAACCTCCACCGTCAAGCAGTCGAGAAAGCTGAAAGAAATTATATTTTTCAGCAAGATTGTGCATCTGTACATACAACACATATCGTGAAAAAATGGTTCCGTGACAATAAAATTAAAGCTCTGTATTAGTCCTCAAAAAGCCCCGATTTAAACATAATGGAGAACGTATGGGGTATTCTGGGTCGCCGTGTTTACGTAAACGGAAGGCAGTTTAACACGAAAGATGAACTAAAATCAGCCATTCTATTAGCTTGGAAGATAATCAGCTTGGATTACCTCATGCCACTATATCAGTGAATGCCAAGGCGTTTACTGGCTGTTCTAAAAGTCCATGGTGGCTTTACAAATTATTAGATACGGTATTTGTTACTCAGTTATTTATTTTTTACATGTGCGTTTAAATTCATGCAACACGTATTTTTGTCATAAATTGAATAAAATTATTTTCTAAAAAATCATATTGGTCTTTCATTGTTTTGACTCGTATTTTCATTTCTTGAATCATACACATACAGTTTGCATCAAGTGTCACCTATTCAAATTTTTTTATTGCACTTCTATACCATTCTAATTCTTAAAGCTAAGGTGCGTTTATATTCATGCAACGCACTGTATATATAAATATATGTTTAAAAAGTGTAACTTTCATAAAATTTTAAATAATATAAACTATTAGTTTTTTATATATATTGTAGAAATTCCTACAAAAATGCTCTGTTCATTTTCTAAGAATTTTGAAAAGCTTCTTTATATGAATGTAACACGGTCATCATCTTTTTTTGAAATTGAAGAGCCCTCTCAATAAAAGATCTCAGAGCTATCAATCAGAAACGCTTGTTTCAGTCACGAGTACCATTATACTAAAAAGCTAAAATGGATCAGATCAAAAATATTTTACTCGAAAAGAAAATTGTAAAGGAGGAAAATATAAACGTGTTATTAATATCTTTCAAATAATTTGTAGACATTTTAACAGTTTTTTAATATTCCTTTATTAGTGTACAACAATAAAGTTAAGAAAAAGCATTTTATACAAAAAATGCTTAAATATTATATATTTTTTTCTAATTTATTTTTTAATTTAATTTTTTTTAAAAATAAAATGTTTATTTAATATATTTTTAAATAGAATATAATTTGTAAAATGGAAGGAAATTTTATTAAATAATTTAATAAAATAAACAAATTTTATGGCTTGAAAAACTGTTTAAATTATTTTGTAAAATAGTTAATAAAATCTATTGCTTTAACTTTCTTCTATATTCAATAGAAGAAAGTATTGGATTCGTAGCAATTTTCAGCTTCTTGCTTTCGGCGGATTTACACGTTTTGAGAAGTCTAAAATACGATTTGTCAACTTTTAGAATATGTCTGTCTGTCTGTTCGTCTCTCTCTGTGTGTGTGTGTGTGACAAAAGCTTTTTGGCAACTGTATCTCTGGAACTACAGTTCAGAATTACATATAAATTTATATGTAGATGCACCTTGACCTAAATTAGTGCCTGTCAACTTTTGGTGCAACCGCTCAATCGGTGACGCTGCTATACAGCGATTTCTGCAATTTCAGGGGAGGCTATATCTCAGTTTCTATTATAATCAAGCAAAACTTGATATGTTAGAAGACTATTGTGAGATATTAGGCTGATTCAATTTGAATGCTTATCGGCAAGAGGAAAAGCTGCTGTACAGCGATTTCCGCAATTTAAGGAAAGGCTATATCTCAGGAACTACTGCACAGAATTGCATATAAATTTGCATTTAGATGCACCTTAACATAAATTGGTGCCTGTCAAATTTTCGTGTAAACTGCTCAAAAGGTACAGCAGTTTCCACAATTTTTAAATAGAAGAAAAGATTAGATTAGCAAACATTTTCGACTTCCGGTTTCCGACGGATTTACACGTTTTGAGAGTTTTAGAACACGATTTGACCACTTTTAAAAAATGTCTGTCTGTGTGTACGTGTGTGTGACAAAAATTTCGTGGCAACTGTATCTCCGGAACTACTGTTCAGAATTAGCACATTAAAACATTATTTTAGAATATTAACAACAAACGTCAATTTCATCGTGATTTATGCAATAGAAAGTATTTAAATGTGATTTACAAAAATGACTTTCTTAAAACAAAATGCATTGCATAGATGCCAATATTTAAATGTATTCCGGAGTATTTTAGCCCCGCCTTTATTTCGCGCCACTTCATTTATAGAAATATTTTCTCCAAAATATAACTTTGACAAAATAAGTAAAAATTATCCTTAAAGATTAAGCGCTCAACATACTAGAATATACTGGTATGTTGTGGCCACCACAAGACATTCTTCTATATTTTTCTATACAAATTCACGAAATGCAAATAGTATATTAAATTTATTATTTATTAAACTTATCTAACATGATGAATGCAAATGTTTTTCATCTTAGAGAAAACTAACACTGAATATCCAAAGAAGGACTGTTTTGTTGTCTGTAAATAACATCTTAAAAATTGCATTTTTATAACGGTTATCTCTTATATCAAGTTTCGTAATGTTATGCCATAAAAATTGAGATAAAGCCTTCACGTTTTCGCGGAAATCTTCAGTAGTATAGAAGTGCAACCTAGTGGCCGATAAGCATCCAAATTCAATCAGCTTAATGTCTCATAAAGGCCTTCTTGAATATCAAGGTGTGTTTGATGATACGCAATATAATCTGAGGTATAACCTTCCCTTAAACTGCGGAAATCACTGTATAGCAGCGCGATATGTTGGCCGATAAGCATTCAATTAATATAAGGCCTCATAATAGCCCTTTTACATATCGTTTTATTTGATCATACGCAAAAAATCCTGAGATATTGTCTCCCCTGAAATTGCAGAAATCGCTGTATAGCAGCGTCATGTGTTGAGAAGTTGACACCAAAAGTTGATAGGCACTAATTTAGGTTAAGTTGCAACTACATATAAATTTTCCAAAACGATGCGTTCTATGAGAGATTATAAACCATATTATAATAGATTTACTTTGCAAAAATTTTACTTAGCTTTACTTGGAAAAAATAAAATTGATACATGTTATTCATATTCACAAAATAATATTTTCCATAGTGTTCAATTAGCACTGAAATTTACAGGGCTGCTTAAAAATATTCAGATAAACTAAATATGAGGAAATACCTGGAATTACATTTCCCTTTTCACTAAGCATTTGAATATTTTCTAACAGTGTTCAAGAGTAAATATGATTTGAATTAGTTTACCTGTCTGCCTATTAGTCCGTCTACCAATCCGTAAATATTTTCAGAACTTTTTTAAAGAAGAATACCTGTTGTTCATGTTCCTTTTGGAGTGCTCCCTATTTAAAATGGCATTAATGCGCGCTGTGCAACTGGTTTGTGTACAGGGACATCACAAGAATATGCCAATGGACATAGACGCCAACATTTTAATTTTTTCCGGAGTATTTTTTGACCATCTTTTTTTCATACCACTTACTTTTTAAGGATAAATTTTACTTATTTTATCAAAGTTATAGATTGGAGAAAATATTTCTATAAATGAAGGGGTGCGAAATGAAGGCGGGGCTAAAAATACTCCAGATAAATTAAAATATTGGCATCTATGCAATGTATTGTGTTTCAGGAAAGACATTTTTGTAAATCACATTTAAGTACTTTCTACTGCATAAATCACAATGAAATTGACGTTTGTTGTTAATATGCTAAAATAATGTTTTGTATAGAATATCATATACTTAGCGTTCAGATTAACGAAGTTGCATTAATATATCGAGATACATTAAGGGTTACAACTGGAATTTGTTGGAATTTCATCATCCCAACAATTTCGCACTTTCCAACAATGATTACGAGTCATTATGAATTAAGTTAGTTCATCTGCTTGTCTTTCTTTCCTTTGTGTTATCGCATAGGGAAAAAAAAAATGAAAAAGAAAAAAAAAGTTGAAGGTTAAACGATGCAACGAGTATGTGCAGTCGGAATGTATGAAAAATCTAAGCGTAACGCATGATTTTTCATTCTCGTTAAATAAATTTAAATATTTTTGATGTATATATATATACACGTAAAATCGTTAAAATTGCTCATATAAAAATTTCTGTAATTGATTAAAATTTCATATTTTATTAGTCCGTTTGAATACGTGTAAATTGTATAAGCAAGATATAAAAAAACAAAATCAAAAATGGATTTTAAAAAATAATAATTATTTTTATTGAAGATAATTCAGAGATATGCCACTTTAGTTCTATTCAAATAGTTCTGATGGGCGGGGTAAAAGTAGTCTTTATTTTGAGTATCACTATTAACCCATTTTATCCCATTATCCTATTTAAAGGACAGCTGAAAAGTAGCATACAGAAATCAGATTTTGCTTGATCCATATTTTGTCAGCTGGAATATGTAATGGTATATATAAGCTACTGCTAGCATGTTATGTGTTTCACCTACTCCTCCTCCTCCACTGGAATTATTGTTTAACCATTACTTTAGGGGGCGTGGTTTATCTTCTCTTTGTGGTTGAAAATACTTTCTGGAGAACCATCATGTAAATCAGAAAGTATTATACAGATGAAGCAAAACTTTATACTAAGAAAGTACTTTTCACTATTGAAGAGAACACTAAAACGTATAAGCATAGCTGCCAGTATTTAGCTGCCAATAAGCCAGCGCACGTTAGTGTGTGAGCCTCCTTTATCCGAGGTAATTTGGATAAAGGGCACCTCGGATAATCGGAAATTGGTATAACACGGATTGTGTCGTAAACATACGGTAAAGCTTAAAATGGATGAAAACCTATTGAACAAAGAAAAATAATACATATAATACATACTTAAATGTAGTCAAATGAAAATTCAAAACAGTGCATACTGCATACATATATAAATTTAAAATTACATTTATTTATAGTAAAATTTCTCAAAAACATCTACGACATTTGTCAAAAACCACGGAGCGTGGCTCGTTCAGAACTGCCTCGATTAACTCAAACTCTGATAACTGAGGTTCTACTGAAATTCGGTAAGTGCGTCAAAATTCTTCGCAAAAGTCGGTTTACTCCTGTAGGCAAAGGTCGAGGCTCGAGAAAGAAAGGCTGCCGCGCTCTAAAAACACGGTCCTACCTCTCTCTGCTTTCGCGTTTTGAGTGTTGTGTAGAAGTATATGATCAAACACGTTCTAGGTCTGAAAACTAAATTATTTTTCCTTAATTATCAACATAAAGAGTGTCTTTTATGTCTTAAAATTATATAATAAAATCTTTTATGATCAATTTCCCTTGGATATATGATAGTAAAGATGAAAATGTTGTAAGAAATTTTAACTTTCAGCATATATCTGAAATTTTGTTTCATCGGGTAAGTTCCATTTCATTACTATTGCTATGTAATATGAGATTTTTTTCTATTATGCTATTGTAAACAAATATTCGAATTCTACAAATACAGTTTATTAAGTTAAATTTCGAATATATGGTATAAAACATAATTACATGCTATAAATTTTCCTTGCATAATAATAAATTAACATACTAAAATATTGCGTGTGTTTTTTAAAAACAAAGACATGCTCTTAATTCTTAAAAAGAAAAAAAATACTTTATTTTATTAAAATGTGTGGTATTTTTTTTAACTACTAGTACACTGTAGATGCAAATTGAAGTCGACATAATAACACTTTTTAATTTTCCAGATATTTTTAGATTATTGTAACAGAAATAAAAATCTTGCAAATGAACAAAATTATAATTAAACACTTACTGATCTGTTGACATCGTACATTTATATTAAGCTTTATTTGTTAATGTGTATATCATTAACCTTTTAAAATAAATATATAATAATACACACACACACACACACATATATATATAAACTCATTTTCGGAAATAAATGTACTTGTTCGTTTAATTTTATTGTTTTTGTAGGAAAAATAAGTACCCTTGTACTATTATTAGTACTCTTATTATTGAAATAATGCACATATTATATTTACTTACCTTATACAAATCATCCATATATTAAATTCTTAATTTAAAAATATCTATTCCATTTATTAAAATTATCTTTTATTTTATCCTAGTACATTTTAGAAAATACCTAGTTTATAAATGCATAAGAACAATCTACATTTATTTATCATATTTTACAAAGATGCTCAGCAGAATTTAAAAAAAATGTATAAATGCTTGTAGGGTGTCGTGCCCTTAGCGACCGTGCCCTTAGCGGAACGTGCCCTTAGCGGAATGAGTGAAAGGGAAGAAGGAGGAATAGAAGAAGCCGTGCCCTTAGCGGAAATAAGAAGGTGTGCATGTGGAAGGTAGAAATATGTTATTCAAATGCACAAAATGATGCTTTCTATAGAATGTAGTATGATAGCATTAGATTTACAGAGTCACGCAAAGATATTCAGTTACACTGAGGGCTATTATTGGAAATTTTCTGAATTGCATTTTCTTTTACATTAAGCGTTTATTCGACCATTTTTTAAAATGTGAATATGATTTGAATTAGTGTATTTGTCTATTCTACTGTCCGTTTGTCCGCCTCTAGCGCCCGTAAATATTTTAAGAATTTTTTTATTTTTACTCAAGTATTGGATTCGTAAAAACTTTAGACTTCCGGTTTTCGACGGATTTACATGTTTTGTGAGGTCTAGAACACGATTTGACTATTTTTAGAAAATGTCTGTCTGTTTGTTTGTGCGTGACAAAAATATTGTGGCAACTGTATCTTCGGGACTACTGCTTAGAATTTCATATAAATTTACATGTAGATGCACCTTGAGCTATATTAGTGCTATCAACTTTTGATGAACCGCTCAACATGTGACACTGCTATACAGCGATTTCCCCAACTTAAGGGGAAGCTACATATCAGGTTCTATTGCGTATAATCAATGAAAACATGGTATGAGAGAAGGCCATCATGACACATTATGCTGATTCAATTTGAATGCTTATGAACCGACCTGCTATACAGCGATTTCTACAATTTAAGGGAAAGCTATATCTCAGGAATTACTGCACAGAGTTCCATATAAATTTATATGCTGATGCACCTTAACCTAAATGTGTATCGGTCAACTTTTGGTGTCAACCGCTCCACGGGTGGCACTGCTATACAGCGGTTTCCACAATTGAATGGGAGGCTATATCTCAGGTTCCATTGCATATAATCAAACAAAACATGATAAAGTGAAAGCCATTGTGGGATATTATGCTGCTTCAATTTGGATGCTTATCGGCCAATAGGTGACGTTGATATACTGCAGATTTCCTCGACAATGTGAAAGCTACATCTCAACTTCTATAGCACATAACTTTACGAAACTTGATATGTGACATAAATATTATAAAAATGCATTTTTTAAGATATCATTTATAGACAATAAAACAACTGTCTTTCTTTGGATATTTAGTGTAAGTTTTCTCGAAGATAAAAATTATTTATTTGCACTTAGTGAATTTGTATAGGAAAATATAGAAGAAAGTCTTGTGGTGGCCACAACTTACTAATTTTTACTTTTATTTTATTTATTTATTTATTTATTTTTTAATAATATGTGTTATTCAAATTCATTATTGAATATTCCCTACTTAAAATGGCTCTAAGAGAACCTATGCCACTGGTTTGTGTACATGAACACCCAAAAAATACCAATGCCTTTCGCTTTATGGGAGACATTTTTGTAAATCACATTTAAATAACTTTATCAAAAAATCATAAAGATATTCACATTTATTGTTATTATGGTAAGAAAATGTTTTCTATAAACTATAGTATGCTTAACCTCCATATTTACAGAGCTACCCAAAAATATTACAATACATTAAGGGGTGCAAATAGGAAATTAAGAGCAGCATTTCTGATTATGTTAAGCATTTTTAACACTTTCCAACAGTGTTTCAGAGTGATTATGAATTCAGTTAGTCTATATGTCTGTCTTTCTGTCTGTCCATTGCGTGATAATATAGACAGAGAACATAGAACGTTATACAATACAACGAGTAAGTACAGTTGGAAAGTGCTGATAACCAATGTGTACCTCCTGATTTTTCGTTTTTGTTGTAGTTTTAAAAGGTTTAATACTTAATTATATTTTCAAAAACATAATAAAATCATAAAATGGCAGTAATGTACGTTTTCGTATGGAGAACTGTGATTCATTAAACTTTATATGGTTACAGATCACCGTTCCCTCAAATAACGGATATTCTACAGTACGCATACCTGTTTTTGCGACAGGCTACTTCTGAAGCAAAATATAGCCTGTGCTAAATGTGGATAAAGTGTAGAGGAAAATTGCAGAATTAATTTTTTATTTATTAATTAATTTTTAAATTTATTATACATTTCCGCTAAAGGCACGTATGCTGAAAGCATACGTGCCTTTAGCGTATATGCCTTTAGCGTTATGATTAATTGATAACATTTCCGCTAAGGACACGGGTTTATAGATTTCCGCTAAGAGCACGGTCGCTAAGGGCACGGCCCCGCTTGTAGAACTTGATTCATTTAATATTGTGTTTTTATATTAAGTCTTATTTATTGAATTTTAATACGCCTGTAATATTAATTTTCAAGCTTTTTTTTTTTTCTTTTTTTTTTTTTTTTTTTTTTTTTTTAAGCATTTTATCAAAGCATAATTTAATTTGCAAGTGTTTATTAAATCATTGATATTTTTCCAAGTTAAAAAAAATTATGGAAATAAGGAGAATCTACTTATAATTATGAATTATTAAGTTCTGAATTTCAATGCTGATAATAATAATATTGCATATACTATATTGCAACAGTTAAAAAGTTAGTTTACAATAGCATAATCAAATTTAATTTAATAAAGCTAAGCATCAGTTATGAAATAGATATATCCAAAATGAAAACTTTACATATATTCCCGAAATTTCTTACAAATTTTTCTTAATATTATATTAATGGCATCTGAGTCTTTTGAATGACAAAGGTAACACTAAGATAAGAAATTAAAATTATGCATTACTCTAAAATTATCAAACACTTTACTTTATTACTAGATATAAACAGGAATCACAGAAAGACTGAATGTAGGTTGTTTCAAAATAACAAATCAAAACCATGCATAACTCATACATTATAAACACACTTTCCCATATGATGGAATATAATTATATGAAGGGAAAATAAAGAATTTTATTGTGGTTATTTATATTATATGAAAATAAAATATTCGCGTTGTAGGGATTGGAATGAGATTGTGACTGAATGTATGCTATTTTAAAACAAGGAAGTAAAATCCTGTACCACTTATGAATTATGAACAATCCCCATCTTTACATGATATAATAAAAGTGAGTGTGAAGCTAAGAATGTCTGAGTAAATGTTATTTAATACACATAAGAAAAATAATAATATAACAAGAAATTAAAATCAGGCACAGATAATAAAAAATTTTCGATCGTCATGGTACATAATTATAATAAAAGAGAGAACGAAACAGTGAATTTTTGAAAAATAAAAATAAAACAAATAAATAAATAAAATAAAATAAAATAAATAAATAAATAAAATTCTGCACTATCATAATTTATGAAGGATTTAGAGGAGTGAAAAAAAAATAATTATAGACAAAAGTATTGAAATCCTTAGGAAGCAGATTATTATTATTATTTTTTTTCATTATTATTCAAGAAAATTTCATAGCACAATTGGTGGTGCATACTTGCCAACCATCTCATTATGAACCGTACAAATTTTAGTACCCGCCTTTTTTTTTCACACCAATATTTTTTTAGAGTAATTTTAGTCTTATTCAATCGTAACAACATATGGAGAGAATAACTTTAAAAATATAGTGGTGTGAGAATAGGGGCATTTGTTCAGGGGGCGTTAACAATTATACGGTTGTTAATGAGATGTTTGGCAAGTATACTGGTGTCATTAAGTGACACAATTAATAAATATTATTAAAAATTGAAATTGAACAGTGTAAAATCTAACTTATATTTACAAGAAAATTTTAAAATTAAAATATTTATAATTTGATATCTAAAAAAAAAAAAAAAAAAAAAAAAGCTTTCCTTCTTTTTTTCACCCTATTTATTTTATTTTATTTATCTTTTATAGACAACAACACATCAATTTAGTTCATTATTTGCTATTGATAAACCGGATTCCGACAAAAGAATTTTTTATTGGAAGAAATATGCACAATATGTTGCATATATTGATGCGTAAATGATTTTTTTGTTCAGTGGTGCATACATAATACATAAGCATTTTTGCAGTATTAAAGAAAATTGCAACTAAATATTTTTATGCATAATTTTACGATAATCATTCAATTTATACTCCAAAATATTTCAAATTCCCATATAAATTTATGATTTGAATAATATTTTTTCCTTTTAAAAAGATTCTGTAACAAAAAATTTTTAATTGGGGTTTATTTTGTACAAATAGTTTACTTTAAATTGATGTTTAGTTCATAACTGCTAAACATAAGCAAGAAAATGATATATTCGTTGCTGCTATTGGTTAATAAAAGTGTTATCTTCCTTGGGCTCCCGATGGTCACGTGACCTTTTTTCATCGTGTGTCTTTTCCTCTGCCTCGGGAAAAGGTATGCATAGGTAGTCCTGGATTCCGTCCTACTAATTCCGTAGTTACTCGCGACACAGTGAGACACTCGAGCTACGCGCACTTTCAAATATTCTAAGTGATAGTGATCGAAAACTGAATCTGTTTAAGAAAGCAGATTTTCCATGATATAAAAATAAAACTACGTTAAGAAGACTGTGCTAATACTGGTCTAATAATTATTTAAAAATATAAAAATTAAACATATATTACGGTATAAGTTTTTTTTTCTTTTCTTTTTTAAGAGAAAAGTCCAAATTAAAATGCTTCTGCTATAGCATTTCCTAAGCAGAACATACATCATTTTTTAGCATATTATCCTACTTTTACAGTACAATTAATGGTTAATCATCTTAGTTCAAATAAAATACTTAATAACTTATTTGAACTACGCTCTAAAATTAAAAAAGTATATTAGCTCTATTATTGATTTCAGGGAGCTAGAAGGGAATATTTACGCCTTCAGGAACAGTGGGATCTATATATTAATAGGCAAGCGAGAAATTGGTATTGCACTTTTAACATATTAATTATGGAAGTAGAGGGTTGAGAGTGGTATAATTAGAAATGTATAATCGACCAAATTTGCAGAATACAAAATTATTTTTTTACGATGTCAAGAGGGATTTGAAAGTACATTTACTTTTTATGCACTTTCATTATATACCTGTAGTTTTTTGTATTTATAATTCTTTCTTTCCAATCGTCTGCGTTCTTATAGCAACCGCTCGAAATTTTATACGATGGAACACATACGCAAATTTAAAAAGGATTTGATTTATGAAAGTTCTATTTTTTTCTAATTCATTTATGATCTAATTTCTTTTTTTCAATTCTTTTCTCTTTTTCTTTTCTTTTCTTTCTAATTCATATATGATCTAATTTCTTTCTTTCTCTCCTTTTCTCTTTTTCTTTTCTTCCTTTCCTTTCCTTTCTTTTTTTTTTTTTTTTTTTTTTTAATAATTCCCGTCAACTTTAATTAAAACCCTTAACGGTCGCATATTTTTCAAAGACATGCCATAAAGTCCACATTTCTGTCTAATAAAGAAGAAAAAAAAATAGATTGAAAATAAATATATGAATTATATATAAAGCTATTCTGTACATATTTTCAAATACCTTATATATAGTTTGTTACTGGCTGGTGCTTTCATGTACCCTAAAATGTAAAAGCAAAGATACACGTGGGGCGTGGTCACAGCCCGTGAATATCACAGGCAACTCTTATAATTTATTCACAACCATTTTTAGCCCTGCCGTCTTTTCGCATAAAAAATTTAGTAGATTATATCTCTTTAATATGAGACAAAGATTAAATAAGAATAAAAAACATTTTTTAAAATTTCCGGTATGAAAAAGAGGCGGGGCTAAAAATGATTGTGAATAAATTATAAAAGTTGGGAACGCTGATCACGGGAGCGAGAAGGAAGGGGTTAATGCGATATTTTTTAGATAATTCATAATGGATTTCAATTAACTGAAATTGACTACTTATTTTTAAAAAAGTGGATTTATCGGGAATATTTTGGCTTTCAGGTTTTCGATGGTTTGGATTGTGATTATATAATCACTAATTATAATCAAGATTTAATCAAGAATTAGAGAATATTGCATAAAAATAATGGTAGAAAAAAAACAAAAACAAAAAAAGAAATTTCGCATCAGTGAGAGTGTCCTGAGAAAGGGGAGGAGATTTCGAGCTCTGCTAAACCCTCTCTGAGGTAGAAGAATGGGTATAATGCTAATTTGCAAATCGTGAGCACACATTAAATGCATGACAGGGAACAAAATATCATTTGCATGAATTCATTTCAACTCTAACTAAGATTGACTTCTATGTTGATTTTATCTTTAATTTTATCTTTATTTTACTATAATGCATTTAATATAATTCATTGTTACTCTACCAAGTAGGTTATAAGTTAATATTAGTTATTAATGCCTTTTTATTAAATTAATAAATGATTGATAACAAAAAACATTCTGAAATATTGTAGTTTTTATTGTTAGGGTTTCCTTTGTATCCGGTACAATTTGCCCCACGTGTTTTACAGTTAGTTCCAAATCCGGGGCAAATTGTAACAGGCAAATAATAATAATAATAATAATAATTAAAAAAAAAAATTGTGTGTGCTAAAATTAGAACATTAACGAGCTTTTTTTTAACGGCTAAAAATTTCAGGAAGATAGTAGAAAGTGTACTTAAATGTGTTATGATGATGAAAGACCTATTATCGCAACATAATTAAAGCATTTTGTGCTGCATGGATAAATTGCGCAAATATCGTGGGTAATCATGCCATCCTTTTTCTCTTAATAAAATATTATTATTATTATTATTATTATTATTAATCGAAAATACATTTCAGATTTTTTTTCTTTTTCGTCAAATTTATGGTATTTTTTTAAAGAAGCTTCATATTCATTATTGATCCATTTTTATGCATTTAGGTGACTAGCAATGTTCCTCAGAAAAATTTCCGCTGTATATTTTCAAAAATATCAACTTTTTGCTAATCGTAGTTCTTTTTCTTATCGTAAGTTTTATCTGCCATTTTAGATAAGTTTACGTCAAACCTATTTCAGATAATGCAAACGTCGCTATTAAAAAATAAATAAATACATAAAATAAAATAAAAATATTACCATCACTGCTTTTGCTTTTCAATTTATTAAGTATATATTTTTGCTTTCTCTTACCCATAAGGTAGAGAGAGTATTGTTTTTCGGTCAAATTTTCGAACGCGAGATTTTGTTACATTTACACGTTTTGAGGTCCCCTGAATACGAAAATCATGTTTTTAGCAAATGGTCTGTGTGTATGTCTGTGTGTCTGTGTGTGTGCGTTAACAATTGTACGGTTGTTAATGAGATAGTTGGCAAGTATGGTGGTGTCATTAAGTGACACAATTAATAAATACTATTAAAAAATGAAATTGAACAGTGTAAAATCTAACTTATGTTCACAAGAAAATTTTAAAATTAAAATATTTATCATTTGAAAATTATATATATATATATATATATATATATATATATATATATATATATATATTTACTCTTTTGCCTTTTACAACGATATTTATATATTTTATAATACTTAAATACCCCCCCCTCCCCACCCCCGAAAAAAAAAAAAAGCATGCGTATATGTTTAAGTGATTATTCAATTTAGGATGGATTGTTCAGTATTTGCTAAAATTCCAGTTATCAGTACATTATTGCTGTTATTTAGTATTAAAGAAAAGTTTGGAAGAGGAATTAACCGCATATTTTTGAAATTATAAACTATTTCCATGTAACAAATATTTGATATCTAAAAAAAAAAGCTTTCTTTCTTTTTTTCACCCCATTTATTTTATTTTATTTATCTTTTGTAGACAACAACAGTTCAATTTAGTTTATTATTTGCTATTAATAAACCGGATTCCCCCAAAAGAATTATTTATTGGGAGAAAAATATGCACAATTTATACATGCATATTTTGATGCGTAAATGTTTTTTTTTTTTTTTTTTTCCAGTGGTGCATACATAATACATAAGCATTTTTGCAGTATTAACGAAAATTGCAACTGAATATTTTTATGCATAATTTTACGATAATCATTCAATTTAATCTCAAAAATATTTCAAATTTCGATATAAATATATAATTTGAATAAAATTTGTTGCTTTTAAAAAGATTCTGTGATCAATAAAATTTTAATTGGGGTTTATTTTGTACAAATAGTTTACTTTAAATTTATGTTTATTTCATAAGTGCAAAACGTAAGCAAGAAAATGATATATTCGTTGCTGCTATTGGTTAATAAAAGCGTTATCTTCCTTGGGCTCTCGATGGTCACGTGACGTTCTTTTTCACCGTATGTCTTTTTCTCTGCCTCGGGAAAAGGTATGCATACTACTCGTGGAAGTCCGTCCTACTAATTCCGCAGTTACTCGCGACACAGTGAGACACTCGAGCTACGCGCACTTGCAAATATTCTAAGTGATAGTGATCGAAAACTGAATCTGCTTAAGATAGCAGATTTTCCATGATATAAAACAAATAAACTTTTCAAGTACACCAATGTTACAAGTCTAATAATTTTTTAATAATATTAAAATTAAACACATATTCCGGTATAAGTTTTTTTTTCTTTTATTTGTTAAGAGAAAAGTCCAAAATAAAATGCTTCTGCTATAGCATTTCCTAAGCAGAATATACATAATTTTTTAGCATATCATCCTACTTTTAAAGTACAGTCACCCCCCCCCCCCCAAAAAAAAAAGCCACCCCTCTACCTAATTTCACCAAAAGTTGTCATAGAAACATGTGATTGGTACCAATCGATTTGTAATAACGTCTAGTTTATAATGGTATAGTTAGATTTTGCTTAAGGGGTCGTCTACATATTAAAACTGGCATTAACTTCATTTTTTTTTTCAATTTTAACCCCTCTTTTTTATAATTTATTTGAATTCTTTTGTTCAAATCATCACGGAAAATGGTATAGTTTATATATTTTGCTCAATTTTTCATAGAGCTGTCAAAAAGCTGTCAAAATATGAGGTGCCAATGTTAAATGAATGTGAAAAACATTAATTCATATCTTCCAAAATAATTATGATATTCAAATTCTGTTTTTTTTTTTTTTGTTGTTGTTGTTGTTGTTGTTTTTTTTTATATACGATAAAATGAAGTGACCCCAAACATATTACATGCAAATTTTTGATAAAAAAACAATTTTTGAATCATGAAAATTATTAATAAATTCATATTTGAAAAAATTATGAATTATGACCTATGTTAATTTTTGCATGAATGGAGCGGGCATCACCAAAGACATGGGTTTCCAAACTTACAGCTCGTTCCTAACATTCGTTTATGAGTTACAGTGATATTTTATTTTTTACTACTGTTAGGGGGCCGTCACCTGTTATAATTTGTATCCTCTGTGAGTAAATATCTGTATATATTTTGACGAAAAACAATTTTAATTTATATTTTTGTTATTCTAATTGCTTTCTATGCAACATTTCGACGTTTATCATACAAATTTGCTAATTTCAGGTATGGAACACGGGCGCAGAATTCATACCACTATCAATGTAAGAAAATTTTCTACTTCTTAAATCAACGATATTATAGGTAGAGAAATTTCTTAAGCAGATTCCGGTATGATTTCTGCGCCCGTGTTCCATCCCTGTAATTTTTATAAAATTATAGCAATGCAGACGAGAGATTGTGAAAGAATTCCATAAAAAAATGAAGCCCCGCCTTCATATTGTAGAAACAATATTAAAAACTCATTCGCACATTCGTATTTGACTCTATGTATAACAATGGTACGCATAAATGTCAATGGCATTTAATACATCAAATGCTGAAGACAAAATTTAAATGATTTAATTGCAAATATGTAAAAATATTTTGTTTTACAATGTAAAGTTTTAGAAAATTATGTAAAGGCGTGGCTTCCGTTGGAAAAAGGAATATACACAGCTGACAATATTTTAATTTATTCCGGAGTAATTTTAGCCCCGCCTCTAATTCGTGCACCTTATTTTTTAAAAGTATTTTGTCTTATTTTATCGAAATTATTTATTGAAGAAACTTTTTCTATAAAGAAAGTGGTGCGGAATAAAGTCGAGGATAAAAGTACTCCGGAATAAATTAAAATATTGGCAGCTTTGAATATACCCGATCCTGAAATGTCACGTCTTTCTTCTTAAATGTTACATAACTTTTCCTTGTTTCTCACTGCTAAAATTATATTTTAACTCAGTTGTCCCTCTTATTTTTACTTAAATATTGTAGGGTTCGTACACCTCAAGTTAAATATCATAATTTAGGAAACGCAGTAAGGCAAGGATTGTCGTTTGACAGAGGAATACGCATTTTTTTTCTTTCTTTTTTTTTTTTTATTATTATTATAATTAACATTTAATATTTTTTATAAGATTTTTTCAAAAGAATTTTCTGTTTTAATTTTGTTATGACATTTTCGCATCTGTACGTTTGCACGTACGTTCACATCTGTACGTTTTTACTGTAATGTTTGCAAGCTTTGCATAATTTAAATTTTATCGCATGACGTAACACAATATTAAATTTTTATTTAAGGTTTTTTTAATACAAAACCAAACAGTGGAAGATTTTTTTTCATTAAATATATTATTAAAATAAAGCGCAATATATATATATATATATATTCGAATATTCCAATCACGGCGTAAAATTCATATTTATTACGGGGAAAACAATTTAAAACAATGTAAAAGGTCTTATTACTTTTAAAGATATGGATTTTACACATTTAAAATTAAGAACTCAAATACTGTAGACGACTGCAGAAAGAGGAATTTTCTTTCTAGGCAATAGGAAACTGTTTTTTCTATATCCATATTTATTTTCATATGAATATACATAATAATTATACTCTTTCTAGTGAAAGTATTTGTATTCATATTATTTTGTTTATATAAATATGAATATAAGGAATATTCTTAAGAAATATCGTAAAACACAAATAGTGCAAGAAACGCCCACTGGATGTGGAGTGGTTACAGATTTCCAAACGACTTGAAACTACGTCAGCAGTCACGAAAATTTTAAATATTCTTTCTCAGATTTTAGTTTAAATCTTGTTATTTATATTTTTGTACATTAGCTATTGTTGGTTTATACGCCTAAAATTAAATGTAAAACTTTAAAGTAACACTTTCATGCGGGGCTTACTGTATAAAATAAAAATTTTCCCAACAAGAAGTTCTTCTAGTTATTTTTCTTAAATATTAAACACTTTCTTTTTTTTTTTTTACCGAAAATATACGAGCGGGGGAAAAAAAATCAGTTTTTTTTTTTTTTTTTTAATTACTTGCGTGGAAGTATATATATATATATATATATATACTTACGTCGAAAAAGCTTGTGAATATTTTTTTTAATTTAAATTAAGAGTTTATTTGTAATTTTACACGTTTAATTTCTCACAATGAGTTTAAAGTAAAGTAGTATCTCCGAATAAGAAAGCTCAAGGGACCAGGCATTTTGTCCTGTAAATAAAGGTGTCCCTTCTTCAGAGGTATGATTCAGTATACAAGTCAAACTGGAAATAAGAAATGTAAATAGAAATACAGGTAATACCAAACTTTAATGACCCAGATTGCACTGTAACATATAGTACACATATTATAATGAATCTTTAAAATTTTCACTTATAATAAATAAATCTCTCAATTAACATAATCATTAAAACTATGAAAGAAACGGAGAAAAAGTTTAAGTAAATACATACGTACATATATATATATATATATATATATATATATATATACACACACACATATATATAATTGTGTCGAAAAAACTTATAAACATTTTTTCATTTATATTAATAGTTTGTTTGTAATTTCGTACGTTTAAGTTCTCTCAATGAGTTTGAAGTATTATAATTGTGGAGCTCGTACCTGCAATGGTTTATTTTACTACTTTCTTTTGATTATATTATTTAATTTTATTAATTAATTAATTAATTTTTTATTTTTAACATTTAAATAATCTTAATATTTAAACTCAACGGTCATATAAATAAATAACCAATTGTTCAATAATATGCATCTGAATTGAATAAACGTATTTTTCCATAAAAAAAAATCTCATATATAAAATTCGTTGTATTTAAGCACTATCAAAAATTTCAATATAGATATAATCTTCTCGGCTATATATACCAAAATTTATTTAGCAATAACTTCAGTCACATTTTGAGGAAAAAATTCTGTTTTTTCATGAGATAGTGCATTAAAACGTTTTAGCACATACAAACAAACGCCAAGCATACAGTCATCTATTATAGTGGATTATCTCGATTTCAGGACATACCTAAAAATATATAGAGCTTTTGATAATCGAAAGGGGAAAATTTCCAAGATGTTCTTATCCATATAATTATTAAAATTAGAAAGAATATTATTGTAAATAATATATTATTATTAAATAATATATTATTATTAAATAATATTAATTGATATTATTATAAAAATATTAAAATACGAAGTAGCTACGTATTTAATTTAAATCAAAAGTAGCATTTTTGAATTTCAAATAATGTATCAGATAATATAATCAAAAAAAAAACCTACATCGAAAAATAAATAATCTGGTGTGTCACTCACACGACTTTATCTTACCCTGAAATTTAACACTATAAATACAGGTTGCAGATTAAAAGGTAAGATAACGAGTGCTGTTACGTAAACCTGTGTCAAACAATTCATATTAGGCTTCTGAAGTGTTTTATATGATAATTAGTTCTGTGTGAGGGGGGCTACCGCCACCCTCAAACCCCGTTTCATTAATGCACCTACATTTACATAGAATTTAATTCGGTTATTAAAAAATAATTCTGTTTTTAAAAAATAATTTATTAAAATTATTGTTTAAAAAAAATATCTCTTATGATAGTGCAGACGATTTCCATATTAGAGAAGTGGTATAACACCAAATATCCAAAAAAAAAAAAAGTCCATTTTATTCTCATCATTAACCCGTTAGTGTTAGTAGTCGCTAGTTGGTCGATTTGCCGCCCATCCTTTAGTGTTGCCAGATTTTTTTATTCAATAGTCACCAAAAATTTTTAGAAGTAGCATTTGATATACATAAAACGCGAATAAAATCGAAAAGACGTCGATCACATCACTTCTTAAAATTATTGGTGGCAGTTAAATAAAAAGTGCGCAATCTGTAATAGGTGGCGCTGTCTATAGCGACAACTAACGGGTTAGAAAAAAGGGAAAAAAAAAGTTTTTTTTTTTTTTTTTTTTTTCGTTAAAAGTAAAAAAAAAAAATCGATAACTTTGTTTTAAATTATCGCAGATCGATGGTTCAACCATTCGTTTTAAAGGTATTGGCGAGCTCTTTTGAAAGATACCCATCATGAAAATTTACTCCCCTCGAGGGGGGAATTCCCTCCCAGGCGGGGAGACGAGGCTCCTACATAATTTTTTTTCCTCAGTTAACTATCTCTATTACAAAAAATATATATTCGTTTCATTTGGTTTAGTTCAGTCTATAGACGTTAAACTCTACTTTCCTGCAATTTCCACCATAGACGTAATGTATTAGAATTCTCTTGATTGTCCCTGTACACGAACCATTTGCTTGATCTTAACGAAAAACTTACTGTAGCATCCCTATATGAAACACATTTAGAATACCAAGTTTGAACATTCTGCCATAATTTGTTTTTGAGATATGCTGATAACAGACAGACAGACAGACACACAGACATACACACAGACACACAGACATACACACAGACATACAGACATACACACAGACGATTTGCTAAAAACATGATTTTCGTATTTAGGGGACCTCAAAACGTGTAAATATAACAAAATCTCGCGTTCGAAAATTTGACCCAAAAACAATACTTTCTCTACCTTATGGGTAAGTGAAAGTAATAAATAAATAAAGGCACCAAACATAAAAAAAAAAAAAAAAAAATCTGTAACTGTAAAAAAATATGTCCATCTCTCTCTCTCTCTCTCTCTCTCTCTATATATATATATATATATATAAGTGATCGCTTAAAGATTATATATATATATATATATATATATATGTATATATAGGTAGCAACTTTATAATAAATATTTAGGAATTCTAAAGTTATTTTGATTGTTTTAATTAATATCTTTTGAACTAATTTTAATAATTTAATTTAAACTCTCCATTCGGATACCTTGGATTATTTCCCATCCTTTGAAATAAGAAGAGATAATTATTTGCCAAGATTTACGATTCAGGGACATGAACCATAGTATCAATATCAAGCGTAAATATTATTTAAATGTATATGGCGCCAGGACCCATTCTTTTAAAAAACAAAATAATTCCGTTTTATTTGTCAGATCGAATATTTCAATAGTTTAAACCTTCAAATAAATACGCATATCAATTTACGAAAAATTGTGCGTAAATAGGTCTAAATGTGTTTGAGTCTATAAGAAACACACAGACTATTATTGTTATAGAACTTTATGCTCTTATTTGCCAACATTTTCAATAATTCCTGTGCATCAATTTTACCCCGCTTTTTTTTTTTTTTTTTTTTTTTTGCTTTACTTTATTTATAGAAGCATAGCTGCCAAGTTTTTTAATTTATTCCGGAATGTCGTTAGCCTCGCCCTTTTTTCACACAGTTATCTTTGTAGAATTTTTTTTTTCAAAATATAATTATGATTAAATATTAGGTAAAGTACTCTAAAAATCTTACGGTGTGAAAAAGGGGCTGGACTAACAACATTTCGGAATAAATTAAAAAACTTGGCAGCTTTAGAAGAAATTTCTCCAATATGTAACTATGATAAAATAATAACATTTTAGGACTTATGCCTCCTTAGATACCATCATTATGCAAGGAAGATGCGTGACTTTTATCACAGGTGCTTCCATCCCAATGTATCCGAAGATAAGAAAAAATTATTCATAGCTCTTTCGATACCGCTGACGTAGATTCACGTCATTTGAAAATCTGTAACTCGACCAGTGGGCGTTTCTTTCATAATTTGTATGTTTTTTATTTCTTAAGTATATACCCAGTATTCACATTTATACAATGAAATATACTATGAATACTTTGAATTTAAATAATATAATTATAATGTATATCTATTTGCAATATAAATATGATTACAGAAAATTCTATTTTGAAATATTGTTATTTAGGAGTATAACGC
This sequence comes from Salticus scenicus, assembly GCA_963930645.1. Taxonomy (NCBI): domain Eukaryota; kingdom Metazoa; phylum Arthropoda; class Arachnida; order Araneae; family Salticidae; genus Salticus; species Salticus scenicus. The sequence continues at coordinate 103,352,785 of OZ005658.1, read as the reverse complement.
CCACAAGCTTGACCTTACTGTCAAAAAGCCAAAATCTTGCGGTCGCGATAGTACTAAAATAAACGTAATATGAAATAAAGGCGGGGCTAAAATTGCTCTGGAATAAATTTAAATGTTAAAAATATGCATATATATACAGATAAACAAATATTCATATAGAGTGGACGCCTTGCCTCCGAGTGAGGAATTTTAATAAGGGAAACGCATTTGACAAAATTTCACTATAAGAAAAATATTATTTTAGTTGCTAATTATTTTAAATATATATATTTTTAAATATTTAAAAAGCTTGATATATTTGAATATTCTTTAAAATTTGAAGCGTACTTTTACGTGATTAAACAAAACGTTAGTGGAAATTTATGAAAAAGTAAGTATGGAAATATATATATAAATATATATTTAAAAAGTGTAACATTCATAAAATTTTAAAAAATATAAACTAATAGTTTTTTATATATAATGTAGAAATTCATATAAAAACGCTCTATTCATTTTCTAAGAATTTTGAAAAGCTTTTTTATATGAATGTAAGAGGGTCTTCATCTTTCTTTTAAATTGAAGAGTTCTCTCAATAAAATGTCTCAGAGCTATCAATCAGAAACGGCTGTTTCAGTCAGGAGTACCATTATACTAAAAAGCTAAAATGGATCAGATCAAAAATATTTTATTCGAAAAAGAAATTTTAAAGGAGGAAAATATAAACGTGTTATTTGTATCTTTCAAATAATTTGTTGCTGTATTAGCAGTTTTTTGAAATTCATTTTTAGTGTACAACAATAAAGTTTACAAAAAGCATTTTATACAAAAAATGTTTAAATATCATATATATATTTCTAATTTATTTTTTAATTTAACATTTTTAAAAATAAAATGTAAATTTACTATTTTTTTAAATGGAATGTAATTTGTAAAATAAAATGAAATTTTATTTAATAACTTATTAAAATAAATAAATTTTATGACTTGAAAAATTGTTTAAATTATTTTCTAAAATAGTTAATAAAATCTGTTGTTTTGACTTTCTTCATATTCAATAGAATAAAGTATTTGATTCGTAAGAATTTTCGACTTCTGGCTTTCGGCGGATTCACACGTTTTGAGAAGTCTAAAATACGATTTGACCACTTTTAGGAAATGCCTGCCTGTCTGTTCGTCTGTGTGTGTGAGAGAGACAAAAACTTTGTGGCAACTGTTTCTCCGGAACTACTGTTCAGAATTACATATAAATTTATACGCAGATGCAACTTAACCGAAATTAGTGACTGTCAACTTTTGGTGTAAACAGCTCAACCGGTGACGCTGCTTTACAGCGAATTCTGCAATTTCATGGGAGGCTATATCTCAGTTTCTATTATCATCAAACAAAACTTGATATGTGAGTAGAGCATTGTGAGATATTAGGCTGATTCAATTTGAATACTTATCTTCCTAGAGGTGGAGCTGCTGTACAGCGATTTCCGCAATTTAAGGAAAGGCTATATCTCAGGAACTGCTGCACAGAATTGCATATAAATTTGTATGTAGATGCACCTTAACATAAATTAGTGATTGGCAAATTTTGATGTAAACTGCTGAAAAGGTGCAGCAGTTACACAGCAGTTTCCACAATTTTTAAATAGAAGAATGTATTAGATTCGTAAAAATGTTCGACTTCCGGTTTTCGCCAGATTTACACGTTTTGAGAGTTCTAGAACACGATTTGACCGCTTTTAAAAATGTCTGTCTGTGTGTACGTGTGTGTGACAAAAATTTTGCTGCAACTGGATCTCCGGAACTACTGTTCAGAATTAACACATTAAAACATTATTTTAGAATATTAACAACAAACGTCAATTTCATTGTGATTTATGCAATAAAAAGTATTTAAATGTGATTTACAAAAATGTCTTTCTTAAAACAAAATGCATTGCATAGTTGCCAATATTTCAATTTATTTCGGAGTATTTTAGCCACGTCTTTATTTCGCACGACTACATTTATAGAAATATTTTCTCCAAAATATAACTTTGACAAAATAAGTAAAATTTATTCTTAAAGAGTAAGCGCTCAACATACTAGAATATTCTGGTATGTTGTGGCCACCAGAAGACATTCTTTTATATTTTTCTATACAAATTCACGAAGTGCAAATAATATATTAAATTTATTATTTATTAAAATAATCTAACATGATGAATGCAAATGTCTTTCATCTTAGAGAAAACTAACACTGAATATCCAAAGAAGGACAGTTTTATTGTCTGTAAATAACATCTTAAAAAGTGCATTTTTTTAACGATTATCTCATATATCAAGTTTCGTAATGTTATATGCCATAGAAATTGAGATAAAGCCTTCACGTTTTCGCGGAAATCTTCAGTAGTTTAGAAGTGCAATCTATTGGACGATAAGCATCCAAATTCAATGAACATAATGTATCATAAAGGCTTTCTTGAATATCAAGTTTTGTTTGATGATACGCAATATAATCTGAGATATAGCCTTCCCTTAAACTGCGGAAATCCCCGTATAGCAGCGCGACCTGTTGGCCGATAAGCATTCAAATTGAATTAGTATAAGGTCTCATAATAGCCTTCTTACATAACGTTTTATTTGACCACACGAAAAAAAAAAAAAAAAAAAAAAAAAAAAAAAAAACCCTGCGATATTGTCTCTTCTGAAATTGCAGAAATCGCTGTATAGCAGCGCAATCTTTTGAGAAGTTGACACCAAAAGTTGATAGGCACTAATTTAGGTTAAGGTACAACTACATATAATTTTTCCAAAACAATACGTTCTATGAGAGATTATAAACCATATTATAATACATTTACTTTGCAAAAATTGTACTTAGCTTTACTTGGAAAAATAAAATTGAAATGCACAAAATAATGCTTTCCATAGTGTTCAATTCGCATTGAAATTTACAGGGCCGATTAAAAATATTCGGATAAACTAAGGGCTATATAAGGCTGCTGCGCTCTAAAAACATGGTCCTATGTCTCTCTGCTTTCGAGTTTCGAGTGTCGTGTAGAAGTATATGAGCAAACACGTGCTAGTGCTGAAAACAAAATTATTTTTCCTTATTTATCATTAATTATCAACATAAAGAGTGTCTTTTATGTCTTAAAATTGAGAAATATAGTGTTAACATATATTTAATAAAATCTTTTAGGATCAATTTCCCTTGGATATATGATAGTAAACATGAAAATGTTGTGAGAAATTTCAACTTTCAGCATATATCTGAAGTTTTGTTTCATCGGGTAAGTTCCATTTCATTACTATTGCTATGTAATATTAGATTTTTTCTATTATGCTATTGTAAACAAACATTCGAATTCTACAAATACAGTTTTTTAAGTTAAAATTCGACTACGTTGTATAACATAATTACAGGCTATAAAGTTTCCTTCCAAAATAATAAATTAACATACTAAAATATTGCGTGTGTTTCTTAAGTACAAGGACATGCCCTGAATTCTTAAAAACAAAAAAAAATATTTTATTTTATTAAAATATGTGGCAATCGTTTTAACTACTAGCACACTGTAGATGCAAATTCAAGTCGACATAATAACACTTTTTATTTCGCCCAAATATTTTTAAATTATTGTAATAGTAATAAAAATCTTGCAAATGAACAAAACTATAATTAAACACTTATTGATCCCCCCCCCCCCACACACACACTGCTGACATCCTACATTTATATTAAGCTATATTTGTTAATGTGTATATTATTAACCGTTTAAAATAAATATATAATATTATATATATATTTAATCTCATTTTCGGAAATAGTTGTACTAGTTCGTTTTATTTTATTGTTTTTGTAGAAAAAATATATACCCTTGTACTATTATTAGTAAAATTATTATTGAAATAATGTTTATAATATATTTAGGTCACTAATACAAATCATCCATATATTAAATTCTTAATTTAAAAATATCTATTCCATTTATTAAAATAATTTTTATTATGTCCTAGTACATTTTAGAAAATACCTAGTTTAGAAATGCATACCAACAATCTACATTTATTTATCATATTTTACAAAGAAGCTCAGCAGAATTAAAAAATATATAAATGCTTGTAGAACTTGATTCATTTAATATTGTGTTTTTATATTAAGTCTTATTTATTGTATTTTAATACGCATGTAATATTAATTTTTAAGCTTTTTTTTTTTTTTTTTTTTTTTTTAAGCATTTTATCAAAGCATAATTTACTTAGCAAATGTTTTACATCATTGATATTTTTAATAAATTAATAAAATTTGGCAAATTAATAAAATTTATGGAAATAAAGAGCATATACTTTAATTATGAATTATTAAGTTCTGAATTTTAATGCCGATAATAATAATATAGCATATACAATATTGCAACAGTTAAAAAGTTAGCATAATCAAATTTAATTTAATAATGCTAAGCATCAGTTATGAAATGGATATATCAAAAATGAAAATTTAACATATATTTCTGAAATTTCTTACCACTTTCTCTTAATATTATATCATACTTGTCAACCATCTCATTATGAACCGTACAAATTTTAGTACCCGCCTTTTTTTTCACACCAGTCATTTTTTACTGTAATTTTATTCTTATTTTATCCTAACACCATTTGAAGGGAATTACCCTAAAAATAAAGTGGTGTGAGAAAAGGGGCGTTTTTTCAAGGGGCGTTAACAATTGTATGGTTATTAATGAGATGGTTGGCAAGTATGTTATATTAATGGCATCTGTGTCTTTTGAATGACAAAGGTAAAACTAAGACAAGAAACTAAAATTATGCATTACTCTAAAATTATAAAACACTTTCCTTTATTACTAGATATAAACAGGAGTCACAGAAAGACTGAATGAAGGTTGTTTCAAAATAACAAATCAAAACCATGCATAACTCATACATTATAAACACACATTCCCATATGATGGAATATAATTATAGAAAGGGAAAAATTAAGATTTTTATTGTGGTTTTTTATATTATATGAAAATAAAAAATTCGCGTTGTAGGGATTGGAATGAGATTGTGACTCAATATATGCTATTTTAAAACATGAATGTAAAATCCTGTGTCATTTATAAATTATGAACCATCCCCATCTTTACATGATATATTAAAAGTGAGTGTGAATGTAAGAATGTTTGAGTGACTGTTATTTAATATACATAAGAAAAATAATAATATAACGAGAAATTAAAATCACGCACAGATAATAAAAAAATTTCGACCATCATGGTACATAATTATAATAAATAGAGAATGAAACAGTTAATTTTTGAAAAAATAAATAAAGAAACAAATAAAATTCTGCATCTCTCATAATATATGAAGAATTTAGAGGAGTGAAATAAATAATTAAAGACAAAAGTATTTAAATCCATAGGAAGTAGATTATTATTATTTTTTTTTCAACAAAATTTCATAGCACAATTGGTGGTGCATAGTTTCCAACCATCTCATTATGAACTGTACAATTTTAAGGACCCACCTTTATTTTCCCACCAATAATTTTGTAGAGCAATTTTAGTCTTATTTAATCGTAACAACATTTGGAGAGAATTACTCTATAAATATAGTGGTGTGAGAAAAGGAGCGTATTTTCAGGCGGCGTTAACAATTGTACGGTTATTAATGAGATGGTTGGCAAGTATGGTGGTGTGATTAAGTGACACAATTAATAAATACTATTAAAAAATGAAATTGAACTGTGTAAAATCTAACTTATATTTGTAAGGAAATTTTAAAGCTAAAATATTTATAATTTGAAAATTATATATATATTTTTTACTCTTTTGGCTTTTACAATGATATTCAAATATTTTATAATACTTAAATCTCCCCACCCCCACCCCCCCCCCCCGAAAAAAAAAGCATTAAAGAAAAGTTTGAAAGAGGAATTAACCGCATATTTTTGAAATTATAAATTATTTTCATGAAATAATTTTTTGATATCTAAAAAAAAAGCTTTCTCTCCCCCCCCCCCCTGATGTATTTTACTTTATTAATCTCTTTTAGACAACATTTCAATTTAGTTTATTATTTGCTAATTATAAACCCGATTCACATAAAAAAATTATTTATTGGCAGAAAAATATGCACAATATGATGCATATATTAATGCGTGAATGATTTTTTTTTTTTTTTTTTTTTTTTTTTTTTTTTTTAATGGTGCATACATAATACATAAGCATTTTTTACAGTATTAAAGAAAATTGCAACTAAATATTTTTATGCATAATTTCATGATAATCCTTCAATTTATACTCAAAAATATTTCAAATTGCTATATAAATTTATAATTTGAATAATATTTTTTTCTTTTAAAAAGATTCTGTGATCGATAAATTTTTAATTTGGGTTTATTTTGTACAAATAGTTTACTTTAAATTGATATTTATTTCATAAGTGCGAAACATAAGCAAGAAAATGATATATTCGTTGCTGCTATTGCTTAGCAAAAGCGTTATCTTCATTGGGCTCCCGATGGTCATGTGACGTTCTTTTTCATCATACAGTGCGGCAACTCATCTTTTTGTCCAAGCTCGGGTAAGGTTCGCATACGTTGTCCTGGAAGTCCGTCCTACTAATTCCGTAGTTACTCGCGACACGGTGAGACACTCGAGCTATATGAACATTGAAATATTCTAAATGATCGAAAAATGAATCTGCTTAAGGCAGCAGATTTCCCATGATATAAAAGATCAAAAGTACTATGCCATAATAGTGTTAGTACTTATCTAATAATTATTTAATAGTTTAAAAATAAAAGATATATTCTGGTATAAGATTTTTTTTTTTTTTTTCATGAGAAAAGTCCGAAATAAAATGTTTCTGCTGCAGCATTCACAAAGCAGATCATACATCATTTTTTTGCACATCATACTACTTTTATAGTACAAATTATCTCCAACTGAATTAATAGTTCATCATTTTAGTTCCAATAAAATACTTAATAGCTTTTTTTAACTACGCTCTCAATTACAAAAGTATATTAGCTCTATTATTGATTTCAGGGCGCTAGAAGAGAATATTTGCGCCTTCAGAAACAGTGGGATCTATATATTAATAGGCAAGCAAGGCATTGGTGTTACACTTTTAACATATTAATTATGGGAGTAGAGGGTTGAAAGTGGTATCATTCGAAATGTATAATCGACCAAATTTGCAGAATACAAAATTATTTTTTTACGAAGTCAAAAAGGTATTTGACAATGCATTTACTTTCTATGCACTTTCATTTTATGTAGTTTTCATTATGTATGTTCATTTTCTGTAGTTTTTTTGTATTTAAAATTCCTTTCTGTCTGCGTTCTTATAGCAACCGCTCGAAATTTTATACCATGGAACACATACGCAAATTAAAAAAGGATTTGATTTATGAAAGTTCTATTTTTTTTTTCTATTTCATTTATGATCTAATTTCTTTCTTTCTCTTTTTTTTCTTCCTTTCGTTTCTTTCTAATTCATTTATGGTCTAATTTCTTTCTTTCTCTTCTTTTCTCTTTTTCTTTTCTTCCTTTTCTTTTTTTTTCTTTTTTTTTTTTAAATAATTCCCGTCAGCTTTAATTCAAACCCTTAACGATCGCATATTTTTCAAAGACGGGCATTAAAGTCCACATTTTTGTCTAATTAAAAAAAATTAATTGAAAATAAATATAAGAATAATGTATAAAGTTATTCTGTACATATTTTCAAATACATTATGTATAGTTTGGTACCGTCTGGTGCTTTCATGTACCCTAAAACGTTATAGGAAAAATTCACGTGGGGCGTGTTCACAGCCCGTGAATATCAGGGGAGAGAGAAGGAAGGGGTTAAAACGATATTTTTTTTGATAAATCATAATGGATTTCAAGTAACGGAAATTGACTATTTATTTTTAAGAAAGTGGATTTATCCGAAAAATTTTGGCTTTCAGGTTTTGATGAATTGGATTGTAATTATTTAATCACAAATTATAATCAAGATTTAATCACGAATTAGAGAATATTGCATAAAAATTGTGGTAGAAAAAAAAAAAAAAATTCTCACCAATGAGAGTGTGCTAAAAAACGAGCGGAGAATTCGAGCTCTGCTAAACCCTCTCTGACAAGTAAACCTTCTCTCCTTTGATACCGGTTTTCCGGAAACCCATATATTTTCTGAAAGCTTATGTCACAAGTATAAAAACTGTGAAATCTTAGGGGCAGAGGGACAAGCGTTTAGGAGATACAGGGCCCGCAAAGTATCAGTAAAGTGTGTATAGAGGGACATATTCCCATAAAAACGTCTCTATTCCTTGTATGTTCCCGTATATTGCTGTCAAGTACTAACGTATTGTATGTCTTCTTCTTACATTGCTTCTTATTATATGGATACTATAATCGTTCTGGTGTCCTTGGTCTCCCGATTCGGAACAAGTAATCGGTCTCCGAACATCCAGGAATCGGAGATGATAAAACACATAATTATTCTCCTGGAAAATGATATGGAGATTGTGGAAGGGATCCGGACATTCGGATTTGCTAGAGGCGATGGAGAAGAACGGACGAGGATATGGACTTCAAAGATGATGGTGTCTATAAGGAACAGCAATGCTTGTCGCAACAGTCACGGTCTCCACTTCTGTCATGACATATTTTGGTCAAGTATGGCTAATGACAGGAAGAAAATTCTGCTTTTAGTGGATTCATGGTGTTCTAACAAAGATCATGCATTGTCTGCTTCCGAAGTACTTGATGGTAAAGTCCTACAAAAAGAATTGGTACCTGAAGGATGTACAGGAAAGATTTAGCCTCTGGATATTCATTTTTTCAGACACTAGAAATCTTTTGATCTTTACATAATGGAAACAATTATTATCGAGACACATGAGCACATCTGGCAGCGCGATAGTTTTCTGGCCCTGCAGTCTTTTTTCCCTATAGAAGTTCAATGCTCCTCGTTTCAAGAACTTGATTAAGTATGCTTTTTATAAAAGCGGATACTTGGACGACAAACCTGGAATGTGGATTGCGCCAATGGATTACTGCTTCAATTCATTGACAAATGATGAGTTTGCAAATGTGCGGCTATCGCTTTTGTAAAATGTGCCCATTGTGAACTGTCTTTCTGCCCGTCTCACTGTTTATTTGGTGAATTGTACATTGATTGTCTCTTGTAATGGACTTCACTTGAAGTCAGTAGCAAGTATCCCAACGTATACTGTTTCTTTTAAACGAGTTGTTTCTTCCTTTATAATGATACCTCCACCTTCTTACCATATTATTAGTTCATATAAATACGTGAAACGAACATTTTAGCGACTTTTGATGTCATCTTTCCAACATTTTATGTCCTATAACTCCTAAACGCTTATCCCTCTGCCCCTAAGATTTCACAGTTTTTCTACTTGTGGCATAAGCTTTCAGAAAATATATAGGTTTCCGGAAAACCGGTATCAAAGGAGAGAAGGTTTACTTGTGAGGCAGAAGAATGGGTATAATGCTTAATTAGCAGAATGTGAGCACACATTAAATGTATGAGAAGGAGCAAAGTAGCATTTGTTTGAATGAATTTCAACTCTGACTAAGATTGACTTCTATGTTGATTACATATTTAATTTTCTCTTCATTTTACTATAATCCATTTGATATAATTCATTGTTACTATACCAAGAAGGTTATAATTTAATATTAGTTATTAAATGCCTTTTTTATTAAATAAATAAATGACTGATAACTAAAACATTTTGAAATATTGTCGCTTTTATTGTTAATGTTCCCTTCGTATCTGTTACAATTTGCCCCAGATTTGGAGCGAACTGGGGACGTAAAACAGGAAAACGTAAATACATTTAAAAATACATTTATTTTTCTAAAAATTGTTACAACAATCCCTACTCTCCCCTACATAAATTAGCGAAATTGAAAATTCCTATTAAATTTAATTTTAAATTTCTGGAGGGGAAAAATTCTCACTTATACTTTCCAAAATAAATGTTATTATTTTACGAAGACAGTGAATCAAAATTTATTATTATAATGACAGTAACATTTTTTTTTCAAAATTGAATTCCTTGTGGCATTCGTTTATGCCACGTTAATTAAAACGTTTGCTGCAAAGAAAACTTCTTGTATACCACCTTAAAAGCTCAGTATTAAAGATAAACCGTAGGGAATAAAAGAGCACGCAATCATCTAAATAAAAATAGTTTAATCGAGGCATATGTTTGCGCCAAGAAAACAAAAGTTTTTATGATTGTTTAACCCCCTAACATTCCCTATATGTATATATTCTTTTGAAAAAAGTTAAACTAATTCGAAAAATGGTGATTAGACACATAGTTGATCATAAATATGAAAAAAAAAAAAAAAAAAAAAAAAAATAGCAGTTTTAATTTTCGAGAAATTTTAGGTTTGAACCATCTATATTTCAAACTGATTATAATCATTCTATTTTTAACTTTATAAAAAAATAACATTATGAATGTAAATGAAATCGAAACAATTATTCCATGTGAAAAAATTAGAACGGTTTTCACCGGGGAAATAAAAAATTGACACGAGTGCGTCACTAACGCAGCAGGTTGTACTCGCACATATTTAAAAAATTTAAGGAACTTGTGCATTGGACTTCCTTTTAAACACAATTTGTTACACTTTGGAATAGTGCTGCCATCTACAAAACAGTGAAGGAAATGGCTTATAAATCCATTAAAACAATAAAAAAATATTGAAAAAGTGCATAATGTTGCATTAAAAATGCTAAATGCTATCAAATGTTTGGTTTCAGGGCCATACCAATTAACGTTAAAGAGTTAATTTTTTATATAGGAGCAATTTCTAAAATTTTACTATTGCGCTACCATTTCGATGAATAATGATCAAAAATGGAAAAAAAAAAAAAAATCTGTATTAGTGTGTACTAGTTTATAATAGAACTCCTACAAAGACAGGCTGACGCATCCGCCATTTTCTATCCCACAAGACCGGCTGACTATTTATTATAAGGTGGTTTTTCTGCAATAAATTGCACGAATAACTGCAGAAAAGGGCACCGCCCGTTTATATTTTCTTCTAATCCAGAAAGAAGGAAAAAGTGGATTATAAATTGCAGATGTAACTCGTGGATACAGAAGCACAACTTTGTAGCGTAAGATTCCCTTATTTTCAAATTATTTCATTTTATTTTCAAAGTTGTTTGACAAATTTAATATGAATGTACTGTTTTTTTAAGTTATTGCTTTAAATTCTTTTAAAATTAACTTTAATATTACATTTCTTTTAACGTGAAGGGTTGCAGTTTTGAGAATGTTGGCGATATTCTTAAAATTGACAACTTGTTTGTTTCCTGATGAGAAGCTCTAGCTCACTTGATCTGTATAGAAGTTTAAAGGCGATAACAACGCTAATCAGGTAACCTAGCTTTTTCTACCGCCAACACTTTCCCAGACGGGATAGAAAATGGCGGACACTGCGCCAGCTCTTATCATATAGGAGTCTTAGTTTATAAGGAAAGACTTTTCTGATATTTCCCTGCTTTTACGGTCAGGCTGAAGACCCTAGTGTAGCCAATCGGCCTTTTCCCCCAAAACCCAAACTGAACAGGCGCAGCTAGTAAAATAGAATGAGTTACCTATGGAAGACTGAGTTATCCATGGGAGACTTTTCCATACTGAAATTGACTATTGCACTTGCTCGCGAATGCTCCAAAAACTTTCACTGTGCCACCTTTATTTTTTTATTTAAGCTAATTTTTCTAATTTCTACCTCGTGCAGGGCTTTTTTTTTTTTTTTTTTTTTTTTTTTTTTTTTTACAATAACTTAAAAAAATTCTGATGAGTTGACTCTTACTTTATCAAAGCTGTTTCGTGTTACTCTCTCTTTTTCTCGCTATAAGAAATTCTCTCTCTCTCTCTCAATTTTCCTTTTTTTTCATTTTTAACAAAATTTTACAGACTACATCTTAAATTGCATTGTTAAAAAGGTAATGAAAATACAGTAACTTATCCTGTGAAATCTCAAATTATCCATAAGTTACTTTTCAGTGACGCCACTCAGTTTCAACGTCTGGAATATCATGAATTATGATTACATCAGGGCTGTCACAGGCAGTGATCTCACTTGTAAATTTACAATTTCCCTCCACTATTGCCAAAATTTCCCTTTTTTCTCCTTTTTTCTTTCCATTTTCCCCTAACTTTTCCCCACTTATCAATTATCAAAGCAGGTACTACTAAAATTAGTTACCTAAAAGAAGAGAACTATATTTTCACAAAACTTAATGTTTTTTTCGAAATTTTGAATATATACATTTAAAATTCTGAAAAGAAAGACAATTTAAAAGAATTTTAAAAATCTACCGGACAGCCACGACTTTTTCACTTATATCTGCCGGTACATTCTTAGAAGATTAGCATATTTTATTTGTAAATTTGTATCTACAATGCACGATATTTACAAATTGTGCCATTCCAAAAATTTGTAAGTATCGTCGATTTTCTCTATATTCTCATCTATGGCTTATTCTTCCCACATGCATTTATTAAATGGTGACATTTTGACATAAAGGTAAAATATACTTTCCTTGCTAAAAAAAGTCTTTCTGGATTACGATGAAAAAAGTTTGAAGACTTTAAAATAAGTGTCAGAGCATCTTCTTTAGAAGAGAATCTACTTTTAGTCTGCCTAAATGTTTCAACATAAAATGGTAAACTGATTTATCGCTTTTTGCTGAAGGATTTTCATTATTCATTATTACGTAAATTGCATTGCGACAAAGTTTTTTTTTTTTTTTTTTTTTTCGAGGGACAAGATATTTGCATCGAATACCATAATTTCTAAATCCTAATATATTCAAGAACTACAAATTTTAGTCCTATGCGCTTACAAAGTTCAGGAATTTTATATTTCAGTCAACTCATTCCGTTTCGACATTTGCTCTTTAAATTTGCAAAAACATACTTCTAATATAAATCGTAGAAACAAATCTTTCCATCTCAGTTGGAAGAGTAGATTGTTTTTTTTTTTTTTTTTTTTTTTTTTTTTTTTTTGTAATGGCCGCCATTTCAAAATCCGATGATCGATCAAGTTAATTATGGAAGTTGATTAAGACATTGCTTGGCGTATCCACATACCGAGTTTTAAAAAAATTAATCCATAAATACCTTTTTATGTGAAATTTCCATGCGGCCATAAATTCAAACAAAACATGGGCTCAGTTTGGATAATGGAATCACCCACGATATTTGTAAAATGATACCATATTAACACTTTATTCGAATTGGCTGGTTATTTTGAAAGTAATTGTAATGATAAATTTTCAAGTGAATCCGTGATTTCAATCGGCCGTGCTTTTGAAATAAGATGTGTGATCAAGTTGTCAAACGAACTCTTTAATAAATTTTTAAGATAAGTCCAAGTTCAACAATTGGTAGATTTAAAAAAAAAAAAAAAAAAAAAAAAAAAAAGAGAGAGAGAGAGAAGGAGAAAGAGAAATGAGGAATTAACCTAATGGGAATTTACTCTGTTATATGACCTGCCTTTATAAAGAAATAAATAAATCTATATATATATAAAAATGAATTGCTGTTCGTTAGTCTCACTAAAACTCGAGAACGGCTGAACGGATTTATCTTATCTTAGTCTTGAAATGTTCGTTGAGGTCTAGGGAAGGTTTAAAAGGCGAGAAAAAATCGAATAATTTCCGGGAAAACCCTAAAAACAGCACTTTTCTATTTCCCATACAAACGTTTTCTAGAGTCAATTTGAACTTTATTGCTATTCAATAAAGTTTAGGTGTGTTCCTAACGGCTGATGGCTGAGCTACAAAAATTTGCATGTTGATTCGTAATGACCTCCCCTGATGCACCTCGAAGCCGGATTTTCGAATTTTGTTTTAGTTTTCTTTTAATTAATTAAAATGTTAAAATAAAAACCTTCTAATAACTGATAAATTGGCCATTTAATTTTAATCCTTAATTTAATTGTTGCCAAAAAAATTATTCTTTTTTGGACAGAAAAAAAGAAAAAAAAAAAAAAAAAAAACGTGAACAATAAAAATTACATTTATTTAAAATATTTAATTTTATTCCTTAATTTAATTGTTGCCAAAAAAATTATCATTATTTTTTCGACGGAAAAAAAAAAAAAAAAAAAAAAAACGTGAACAATAAAAATTACATGTATTTAAAATGAGGAAAGTAAATTAAAAAAATTAGAAATATCAGTCGTATCGTTACAAATAAGATACCAAATGAAAGATGCAATTTTTGTGAATCCAACGGATTAAACAGCTTATCGATCGGACAATTAGATTTTTTAAAATTAACTAATGTATGTATTTTATAAATTTTCTTTCACAAACACAAACGTGTAGTATACAGCCTGTACAACACTAGACCAAATTGAAGTTCAAATTTCATCAATATTTAAATAAATAAATGAAAATAAAAATATGCTTAATGGGAAATATATATAACCATTAAAAGTTTAGTTGTCTAAAATATGTCAGAAATAGCGCTCATAGCATATTGTTACAAGGGATAAAATCTAAAACGGTGACAAAATTTCAAAAGTCGCCAAAGAGAGCTATATTAAGGCGGTACTATGATCATGCTTACAAACCATGAATACTAATAACCACAAAAAATTAATTGTCTCATGCAACAGACGTAGCCGGTCATAGCATATTATAATATTTAGCGTGAAATTGTTATCATTTTTATGGTTGATCGGGGATAAACAAAATAAACATAGGAAATAACGTAAAAGCAAATATTATGTGCACCACGTATAGTGTTGTTCATATGTAACTGGGATTCAAATATAAAGGGGATACTTCATTTTTTTTTCCGATACTATCTATTTCGAAACTGTTATCTAATAAGGACTTAATGCAAGCCTATTGGTAAACCATTGTCTCAGGTAATAGGGACAAGCGCCCGAGTTTTAGCGGATGACCAAATCGCTACCGAAGGCAGCAGGGATCCGAAGCGAGCTTTTGAGCAATTTTAGTATTTTATTTTATTTTTATAAAGCTATATAGAAAAGAGTTTCCTTTAAATTTAGTGACCAGCGAAGCGGGCAAAGCCTGCTAGTAAATAAATAAAATAAAAAATAAGAGGCATAATTATTATAAACAAAAGTCTAACTCTAATAGCATCCATAGTTAAACTGCAAAATTAGCAACATCAATTTGTCTAATTCATGTATTCTACTTTTGAAATAAAAATTGATGACGATGAAACTTTGTAGAAGTTGCTGGAAATTTCAGATAATTACCTTAATAAATTTTATTTAGTAAAATGAAAAATTTATTAAGATTGCAGTTTAAATTAATATTTGTATACATATTTGTATCATTTATTTGTTTTTCTATTGGCTTTCACACCTAAATTTATTATTTTAAAAAAGAAAACGAAAAAGTGAATGAATACAAATGAAACATTTGAAACACTCAGTGCAACTAAATTTAAGCAATAATTTAATAAAAAAGAACACTGAAATACTTTATATCTTTAAACTAACAATAATAATAATGCATCATTAAAATAATTACCTGTACTGATCAAGCTTTCACAGGATACTCCTGGATAAATAAAAAGATGAAATTATTATTTTTAATAATAATTGATAATTTATTGCTTTGATTGCTTATTTAATTTATTCCGGAACATTTTTAGCCCCGCATTAATTTCATACCACTTTTTTAAAAGTTATTTTTTTCTTTCTATTTTATCTTGTTTATTGAAGAAAATTTTTACTTAAATAAAGTTTTGTGATATAAAGGCAGAACTAAAAATGTTTTGGAATAAAGTAAATAATTTCGGAGCAGTTTTAGCCCCGCTTTTATTTCCCACTATGTATTTTTTTAAACTTTCTTTTTTTTATTTATCTTAGTCATTCATTGCAGAAAATTATTACATAAATAACGTGGTGCGAAGTAAAGGCGGAGCTAAAAACGACCTGGAATAAATCAAAAATTTGGCAACTACACATATTGGAGATTGAAGCGGTTTGTCATTTGTTTAGAAGTTTGGAAGGAAACGGGAAAATATGTTGCGCATTCTACACGAATATTTTAATACGCAGCTTTTTGACCTGATGAAATTAAAACCAATCTGTTCCTCAAAGACCGCTGCCCTTTTTATGTTATTCAACAAGATGCCATTTTACGTTTTCAGAAAAAACATATTTAGATCTTATTCTTTAAAGGAGTTAGAATAGAGAAAGATGTATCAGATTTTTTAGTCTCGAAATAAATTCTCACACTTCTTTCTTACGTTGAGGGATTTGTTTTCCTTCATTACGTCGTTTCCCTTTTTTATTCTCTCTAAAACCCAGAATTTCCCTAAATCGGGAAATTTTTCCCCGAAGTGAGAACACCGGTTATCTAAAACATTAAATCTTTTTGTACCACTATTCACAAAACATTAAATCTATGACATATTAATATATATTTGCAGGTGAATCTGCCCTTTGCTCACATAAGTGTATTATAAATTTTACGTTATAAAAACAGTGGCACAAAGATAATCATAATAATTAAAAAAAAAAAAAAAAAAAAAAAAAACAGAAAGAAAGAAAGAAAGTCGCTTGCTCCAGCCCTGCTACATTTTTTAACAATCCTATACCTTTACGTGTATGTTAAAAAATATTGTATGTCAAACATATTGTATGTCATACACGTTCCCAATTCAAAAAGAATTGGGCGTCCAGGGTATTATCCTTTTTGAAGAAATAAATGATTAAATGTCATTAACAATAACATATATGTGCAATTCATTTATATTTTGATTTTTATTGTTTTTTTTTTTTTATCTGTTCCTTTTGCTTTTAAATGAGGCCTCTATTTAAGTGTAAAATTCACTTTTCAAGTGCACTTTTATAGTGATTTCAATAGTCTTCCAGTGGAAATAGTAAAACAGCGATACGGGTTTGAGTACACAGATTACCAAAATTTTTCCTATTAACCGCTTAACAGTCTCATATTTTGCAAAGATACGCCCATAAAGTCCACATTTTGGTCTAATTAATAAAGAAAAATATATTGAAAATAAATCTATGAATAATATATAAAGTTATTCTGTACATATTTTCTAATACATTATATATAGTTTGGTACAGTCTGGTGCTTTCATGTACCCTAAATTGTTAAAGGAAAAATACACGTGGGGCGTGGTCAACGCCCGAGTACATCACGGGAGCGAGAAGGAAGGAGTTAATTGTGATTTATGACAGGTATATATTTAAAATCTAATGCTTTTATACTTCATGTAACATAACGAAATAGGTATATGCATTTCAGGTACACGAGCAACTTTCTAGTAACAGCGTTGCCAGAAATTTTATTTATTCCAGAGCACATTTAGCCCCATCTTTATTCATTACCCCCTTTTTTTTAAGAATACATTTTTGTTATTTTATCGTAGCTATATATATATATATATATATATATATTGGTGAAAAAACTCTAAAAAATAAAATGGTTGAAAAAAAAAAAAAAAAAAAGGCGGGACTAAAATTGCTCCGGAATAAATTAAAATGTTATCAAATAGGCTATAAAGTAAATCATGATTAGTTCGCAGGTCTGCTCAAAGTTGTTTGGTTTATTATAAAGGTAAATTGTACAATGTAGAAATATAAATTAAATTTAAGTATTGTGAGGAGATATTTAATACGACATATGCTGCACATGTAAAGTTTACGCTTAATATAGGATTATACAAAAAAATTCTTTGTGCTTTCTCTTTAGTACTAATGGTCTAAAGAATCTTTTATGAGACATTTTACTGAAAAGCTGAAACAGTATATACTTTTATACCTTTGCTCTTAACTCATTGTATTCTTTTTTTCTTTAAAATAAATAAAATGGTGATAAATTAATTTCGGCGACATTTCTGCCTTCTTAATTAAAAATAGAATGCTTTTTCAAATTTTCATTATAGCATCATAGAGGTAAATGCAGAGAAGTATAAACGATTCAACATATCTTTATATATATATTTCTTTTGTGCGTGTGTATGTCACTGAACTCCTCTTAAACGGATGGACTGAGTTTAATGAAATTTTTTGTGTGTCTTCAGGTGGATTCGAGAATGGTTTAGATTTACAAATGAAAGTTGTAACTTAATTAGTTCTTTCTTAATTAATTTTTAACCAACTCTTTCAACAACTTTTCCACCTAGATGGCGTGAGTTGTCGTAAACACGATGTCAGAATTTATTTAATGTTGAAATGAATAAAATTATAGTTTTAAAAAATTAAAGAACACGCTTTTATAGAAATGTGAACTAAAAAGCACGAAATATCTATCTTAGTATTAAAATTCAGGGTAAGAGAAAATCGAGTGACACACCGTAATATTTACATACATTTAAATCTTTAATTAAAATAACTTAGAATTAACAAAAACCATTTTTAAAAAATCTCTCCTAACGGGGATCGAACGCTGGACCTTTAGATTCGTAGCGCGGCGCCTTACCTCGACGCCGCATCGTTCACGTAGGGAAAGTATTTTTTTTACAATATAAATTTTTTGTTTGCTCCCAGAGAAGTTACAAACAAACAAACATACATACATACATACATACATACAGGTGAAGCTAATAAAAGCGTGTTAAAAATGAATTTTTAACCGTATCTTACGAAGTGTTTAAAATTTTTTTTCAAAATTAATAGTTTTGGAATCGTAACCGTATCTTACGAAGTGTTTAAAATATTTTTTTCAAAGTTAATATTTTAGAATCGTAAACACGATGTCAGAATTTATTTAATGTTGAAATGAAAAATGAATTTTTAACCGTAAGTGTTTAAAATATTTTTTCAACGTTAATATTGTTAAAATGTTAAAATTAGTTAAAATGGTATATTCTTTTAAAAAATTCGTCAATATCTGACGGAGTTATTTTATGTTAACATGAAAAATGAATTTTTAGACCATTATTATTTGTGCAGATGGAAAATGTACTAAAAGTTTTCCGAAAAATTTCACGATCACAAATGTTGACGGATATCCAATATATCGTCGAAGAATTCCCGATAATGGCAGACAATCTTATCATCTATGGCGGTCATCTATGTCAACAACATAGATATTGACATTGATAACCGTTGGGTGGTCCCATATTCGCCTCTGCTGAGCAAAACATTCAATGCTCATATTAATGTTCAGTTCTGCAGTTCAGTGAAGAGCATCAAATACATTTCCAAGTATGTGAATAAAGGCAGTGATATGGCTGTATTTCGAGTTGAAAATACCAATGTGAATGGATCCTCCGTTGAATAACATAGATGAAATAACACTCTACCAAATTGGCCGGTACGTGAGCTCCAATGAAGCTGTTTGGCGTATCTTTGGTTTCCCAATTCATGAACGGGATCCAGCAGTTCTTCATTTAGCCGTCCATCTTGAAAATCGCCAGCGCGTATATTTCACGAGCGAGACAGCGATTGATCGTGCTATAAATCCACCAAAAACTACACTCACCGAATTTTTTGAATTGTGTAATCGTGCGGATGCTTTTGGTGCTTTTGCACGGACATTACTCTATTCAGAAGTACCACGCTATTTCACATGGGCTTCAACAAAAAAATGGATGCCCCGCAAGCAAGGCACGCCGATTGATGCATGTCCCGGTTTATTCAAATCAAACACCTTGGAACGAGTATTTACGGTCAATCCAAGGCAGACTGAGTGCTTTTATCTTCGACTGTTATTGGTTAATGTCATCGGTCCTTTGTCATTTCAAGATTTACGTAAAGTGAATGGACAACAGTATCCAACGAATAAAGATGCATGCTTGCACTCGGCTTGCTGGAAGACGACAACGAGTGGGAGTGTATGCATGCTGAAGTAGGACTGAACTGTATAGTAAAACAAATTCGTCTACTATTCGCTATAGTGTTGACTACATGTTTCTCGGCCCGAGCAGAGACATGATGGGATAATCACAAAGATTCAATGATTAATGATATATTGCATCAACATCGTTCACGGTGCAACGATCTAACGATAGTATTCAGTGACGCTATGTACAATGAAGCATTGATTGCTATTGAAGATCTTTGCATTATCATTGCCAACTTACTACTCAGTCATTTCGGTATGCATTCAACAAATCGAAATGCATCTGATTTAATAAGCACTGAATTGAATCGTGAACTACAATACTGTAGAAATGGCAGCGATTGTTGCTCGCAATGTCCCACTAATGAATGAAGAACAAAGAACCATTTACGACCTCATCATGCTCGCAGTTTTGGCAGGACAAGGTGGATTCTTTTTTGTTTGGGGTGCACCAGGTGGAACTGGCAAAACATTCCTTATTTCGCTAATTCTCGCCGAAATACGATCAAATAATGGCATTGCATTGGCTGTTGCATCATCTGGCATTGCGGCAACTTTATTGGATGGATGCAGAACAGCTCATTCATTACTTAAACTGCCACTAAATATTCAAAATAACCCAGACGCAGTGTGCAACATAAAAAAAACAATCGTCCATGGCCACAGTGCTGAAATAGTGTAAAATTCTTATCTGGGATGAATGCACTATGGAACACAAACATTCGATTGAGGCGTCGAACAGGACATTGAAAGATATAAAAAACAACGACAAACTATTAGGCGGCACTCTGTTACTCTTTTCAGGTAATTTCAGACAAGCACTTCCCGTTATTCCGCGTTCAACATACGCTGATGAGATCAACGCGTGCTTAAAATCATCGTCATTGTGGCTTAATGTTGAAAAAGTACAACTGAAAGTAAATTTGTGCGTTCAAAAGCTTCAAGATCCATCCGCTGAAACATTCTCAAAACAATTGTTAGATATCGGCGATGGAAAAGTTACTACAGATGAAACTGGATGCATAAAATTACCGACCGATTTCTGTACAATCATTGATTCTCAAGATGCTCTTATTGACCAGATATTTCCCGATGTACACAGACGATACACAAATCATGAGTGGCTGGCAGAAAGAGCAATTTTAGCAGCAAAAAATGTGGACGTCAACGAATTGAATCTCAAGATACAACATTTGTTACCAGGAGACTTGGTGTCATACAAATCTAATGATACAGTTTGCGATGCCACCGAAGCTGTAAATTATCCAACAAAGTTTTTAAACTCATTGGATTTGCCAGGCATGCCACCGCATATTTTACAACTGAAGGTTGGATCTCCGGTTATTTTGCTTCGTAATTCGAACCCACCACGGTTGTGCAACGGCACGCGATTAGTCATAAAAAAATTAATGAAAAATGTTATCGAAGCCATCATTTTAAATGACAAACTCCGAGGTGAAAATATATTACTACTGCGAATTCCTATTATACCCACAGATGTGCCAATTCAATTTAAACGCCCTCAATTTCCAAATATATTGCCATTTGCAATGACTATCAATAAGTTTCAGGGCCAAACGATGTCTGTCTGGGGCTTAGATTTGAGCACATCATGTTTTTCACACGGACAATTATACGTGGCTCTCGAGTGGGCAAACCATCCAGTTTGTTTGTATTGGCGAAAGATGGGATAACAAAAAATATTGTACACTCTGTTGCATTAAGGGAATGATAATGTTTTTTAGTAATATTGTTATAAGTAGCGATATGTATATAATTTTAAAGAATCAATTTTAATAAATTAAAAAAATAAATGATTGGTGTTTTGTTATTTTTATATTCTTTCACAGCGCTCCATACATCTCCCACTTATATACCACATCCTAACACACAATAAGTTAGTTATTTTTTTCTAGCAAAATATTCTCTAGAAATAATTTATATGACAAAACAACGTTTGTCGGGTCAGCTAGTATATATATATATATGCATATACGTGCAGTAGGAAAATGTTTCCTGTCTATGCGAACCGTATAGTTTTTCTTTTTTTAGTCTATAGAACACTGATACAAACATTACGTTCCATTTTAACAGAATTTTCTAGACTATGTAATTTTAATTTTTAATAAATTTTAAATTTATTTTTATTTCAATGTATTTCGGTAAATATATTTATGTCCATCTACCTCTGCCTCTCTCTCTCTGTATATATATATATATATATATATATATATATATATATATAAGTGATCGCTTAAAGATTATTATTGTTATTATTATTATTATTTATATATATATATAGGTAACAGCTTTACAATAAACATTTAAGAATTCTAAAGTTATTTTCAGGGTTTTAATTAATATCTTATGAACTCATTTTAATAATTTAATTTAAACTCTCCATTTGGATGCCTTGGATTATTTCCCATCCTTTTTAATAAGGAATGATAATTCTTTACCAAGATTTTCGATTCAGGGACATGGACAATAGTATCAATATCAAGCGTAAATATTATTTAAAGGTACATGGCGACAGCACCCATTCTTTAAAAAAGCAAATTAATTCCGTTCTATTTGTCAGATCGAATATTTTAGTAGTTAAAAACCTTCAAATAAACACGCATATCATTTTACGGAAAATTGTGCGTAAATAGGTCTAAATGTTTTTCAGTCTATAAGAAATACACAGACTAACATTGTTATGGTACTTTATACACTTATTTGCCAACATTTGAAGTTATTCCGGCGCATAATTTTTTACCCCGCATTTTTTTCCCACTACTTTATTTATAGACGCATAGCTGCCAAATTTTTTTATTTATTCCGGAATGACGTTAGCCTCGCCTTTTTTTCACGCCGTTATCTTTGTAGAAATTTTTTTTTTCAATATATAATTATGAATAAATATTAAGAAAAGTACTCTAAAAATCTTACAGTGTGAAAAAGGGGCGGGACTAACAATATTCCGGAATTAATTATAAAACTTGGCAGCTATGTAGAAGAAATTTCTCCAATATATAACTGTGATAAATTACGAAAATTTTAGGACTTATGCCTCCTTAGATACCATCATTATGCAAAGGAAGATGCGTGGTTTTTATCACAGGTGCTTCCATCCCAATGATCCGAAGATAAGAAAAAAATTTTATAGCACTTTCGATACCGCTGTTGTAGATTCACGTCATTTGAAAATCTGTAACTCCATCAGTGGGCGTTTCTTTCACAGTTTGTATGTTTTTTGTTTCTTAAGTATATACCCAATATTCACATTTTTACAATGAAATATACTATGAATACAAATACTTTGATTAGAAAGAATATAATTATAATGTATATTCATTTGTAATATAAATATGAATACAGAAAATTTTGTTCTGAAATATTGTTGTAACTTAGGAGGATAACGCCCACAGGATTGACGTAACTGTCAAAAAGCCAAAATCTTGCGGTCGTGAAAGTGTTAAAATAAATGTAATAGGAAATAAAGGCGGGGCAAAAAATGCTCCGGAATAAATTTAAATGCTGTAACTATGCATATATACGTAGATAAACTATTATTAATATAGAGTGGACGCCTTGACATCCGAGTGAGCAATTTTAATAAGGGAAACGCATTTGACAAAATTTCACCCAAAGAAAAATATTATTTTAGTTGCTAATTATTTTAAATATATATTTTTTTAAATAATTGAAAAGCTTGATATATTTGAATATTCTTTAAAATTTGAAGCGTACTTTTACGTGATTAATCAAAAAGTTAGTGGAAATTTATGAAAAAATAAGTATGGTGTAACATTCATTAAATTTTAAATAACATAAACTAATAGATTTTTATATATAATGTGGAAATTCATACAAAAACGCTCTGTTCGTTTTCTAAGAATTTTGAAAAGCTCTTTTCTATGAATGTAACAGGGTCTTCATCTTTCTTTTAAATTTAAGAGCCCTCTCAATAAAAGATCTCAGAGCTATCAATCAGAAACGGCTGTTTCAGTCAGGAGTACCATTATACAAAAAAGCTAAAATGGATCAGATCAAAAATATTTTATTCGAAAAGAAAATTGTAAAGGAGGGGAATATAAATTGTTATTTATATCTTTCATATAATTTGTAACTATTTTATTTTATTTATTTACTTAACGTGTAATTTATATCTTTTAAATAATTTTTAAGTATTTTAACAGTTTTTTGAAATTCCCTTTTTAGTGTCCAACAATAAAATTCAGAAAAAGCATTTTATACAAAAAATGCTTAAATATTATATGTTTATTTCTAATTTATTTTTTAAGTTAATATTTTTTAAAATAGAATGTAATTTGTAAAGTAAAATGAAATTTTATTAAATAATTTATTAAAATAAATACATTTTACGGCTTGAAAAACTGTTTAAATTATTTTGTAAAATAGTTAATAAAATCTGTTGTTTTGACTTTCTTCATATTCAATAGAATAAAGTATTGGATTCGTAACAATTTTCGACTTCTGGCTTTCAGCGGATTCACACGTTTTGAGAAATCTAAAATACGATTTGACCACTTTTAGAAAATGCCTGTCTGTCTGTTCGTCTGTGTGTGTGAGAGAGACAAAAACTTTGTGGCAACTGTGTCTCCGGAACTACTGTTCAGAATTACATATAAATTTATATGTAGATGCACCTTGACCTAAATTAGTGCTTGTCTGCTTTTGGTTTCAAACGCTCAACCGGTGACGCTGCTATACAGCGATTTCTGCAATTTCAGGGGAGGCTATATCTCAGGTTCTATTGCTTATAATCAAACAAAACTTGATATGTGAGAAGCCCATTGTGAGATATTAGGCTGATTCAATTTGAATGCTTATCGGCGAAGAGGTGGCGCTGCTGTGCAGCGATTTCCGCAATTTAAGGAAAAGCTTTATCTCAGGAACTACTGCACATAATTGCATATAAATTTGTTTGTAGATGCACCTTAACATAAATTAGTGCCTGTCAACTTTTGGTGTAAACTGCTCAAAAGGTGCAGCAGTTACACAGCAGTTTCCACAATTTTTAAATAGAAGAAAGTATTAGATTCGTAAAAATTTTCGACTTCCGGATTTCGACGGATTTACACGTTTTGGGAGATCTAGATCACGATTTGACCACTTTTTAAAAATATCTGTCTGTGTGTACCTGTGTGTGACAAAAATTTTGTGGAAACTGTATTTCCAGAACTACTGTTCAGAATTAACCCATTGAAACATTATTTTATAATATTAACAACAAACGTCAATTTCATTGTGATTTATGCTGTGGAAAGTATTTAAATGTGATTTTAAAAATGCTTTTCCTATAAAAAAATGCATTGCATAGATGCCAACATTTTTATTTATTCCGGAGTATTTTTAGCCCCGCCTTTGTTTTGCAGCACTTAATTAATAGAAATATTTTCTCCAATATATGAATTTGACAAAATAAGTAAAATTTGTCCTTAAAGAGTAAGTGATCAACATTCTAGAATACACTGGTATGTTGTGGCCACCACAAGACATTCTTCTACATTTTCTATACAAATTCACGAAGTGCAAATAATATATTAAAGCTATTATTTATTAAAATTATCTAACATGATGAATGGAAATGATTTTCATCTTACAGAAAACTAACACTGAATATCCAAATAAGGACAGTTTTATTGTCTATAAATAACATCTTAAAAAGTGCATTTTTATAACAGTTATCTCATATATCAAGTTTCGTAATGTTATATGCCATAGAAATTGAGATATAGCCTTCTCGTTTTCGCGGTAATTTTTAGTAGTATAGATGTGCAACCTATTGGCCGATAAGCATCCAAATTCAATCAGCATAATGTCTCATAAAGGCTTTCTTGAATATCAAGTTTTGTTTGATGATACGCAATATAATCTGAGATATAGCCTTCCCTTAAACTGCGGAAATCAATGTATAGCAACGCGACCTGTTGGCCGATAAGCATTCAAATTGAATTAGTATAAGGTCTCATAATAGCCTTATTACATATCGTTTTATTTAATCATACTGAAAAAAACCTGAGATATTGTCTTCCATGAAATTGCAGAAATCGCTGTATAGCAGCGCCATCTGTTCAGAAGTTGACACCAAAAGTTGAGAGGCACCTATTTAGGTTAAGGCACAACTACGTATAATTTGTCCAAAATAATGCGTTCTATGAGAGATTATAAACCATATTATAATAGATTTACTTTGCAAAAATCTTACTTACCTTTACTTGGCAAAAATAAAATTGAAACATGCTATTCATATGCACAAAAGAATGCTCTCCATAGTGTTCAATTAGCAGTGAAATTTACAGGGCCGCTTAAAAATATTCAGATAAACTAAGGTCTGTATGAGGAAATAACTGGAATTACATTTCCCTTTTTATTATGCAGTATTTTCTAACAGTGTTCAAGATTAAATATGATTTGAATTAGTTTACCTGTCTGTCTATTTGTCTGTCTGTCCGTTCGTAAATATTTTCAGAATTGTTTTAAAGAAGAATATATGTTCTTCATGTTCCTTTTAGAATGCTCCCTATTTAAAATGGCATTAATACGCGCTGTGCAACTGGTTTCTGTACAGGGACATCACAAAAATATGCCAATGCACATAAACGTCAACATTTTAATTTATTCCGGAGTATTTTTGGAACCGCCTTTTTTTCATACTACTTACTTTTTAAGGATAAAATTTACTTATTTTATCAAAGTTATATATTGGAGAAATAATTTGTACAAATGAAGTGGTGCGAAATGAAGTGGCGCGAAATGAAGGCTGGGCTAAAATACTCCGAAATAAAATAAAATATTGGCATCTATGCATAGAATTATGTTTTAGGAAAGACATTTTTGTAAATCCCATTTAAATACTTTCTACTGCAGAAATCACAATGAAATTGACGTTTGTTGTTAATATGCCAAAATAATGTTTTGTATAGCATATTATATACTTAGCGTTCAGTTTAATGAAATTGCATTAATATATCGAGATACATTAAGGGTTAGAACTGGAATTTGGTGGAATTTCATTTCCAACTTTCCAACAATTTCACGCTTTCCAACAATAATTACGAGTGATTATTAATTTAGTTAGTCCATCTGCTTGTCTTTCTATTCATTGTGTGATCGCATAGGGGGAAAAAAAAAGTTGAAGGTTAAACGATGCAACGAGTATGTGCAGCCGAAATGTATGAATAATCTATGCGTAACGCATGATTTTTCATTCTCGTTAAATAACTTAAAATGTATTTGATATATATATACATACATACATGCGTATATATACATATATATACATACGTAAAGTCGTTAAAATTGCTCATACAAAAATTTCTGTAATTAATTAAAATTTTATATTTTATTAGTCCGTTCGAATACATGTAAATTGTAAAAGCAAGATACAGTAAAACAAAATCAAAAATGGATTTAAAATAATAATAATAATCGTTATTGGAGATAATTCAGGGATATGCCACTTTAGTTCTATTCAAATGGTTCTGATGGGCGGGGTCAACGTATTCTTTATTTTGAATATCACTATTAATTAAAACAACCGTCATATTATAAAATGAAAGAAAAAGTACTGAAAACAATTACTAAATTACTCTGAAAAGTAAATAAACAAGTAAATAAATAATTAAAAATTTGTATTTAAAATAAAGACTCTGTATTTATCATTTTCACCGCGTCTAATTGTGAAATTCACTAATTTTTCCTGTTGCAATTCTTAAACACTCTGTTAACTCTTTTAATTCATAAATTGCAGCTATTTAATTAAAACATGACAATAATAGAACATATGATTTTTTTTTTTTTTATAAATAATATAAAACATCTTTGCACTTAAGGAATACATGTACAGTCGGGGAAAAAAAACGCAATACCCGCTGTAATTTCGTTATTAATTGACGCAGGAACATCTAATAGACATCATTCAACAGGAAATTAAAAGCACTTTCTTAATATGTCGTCAAATTTTGAATTAGGGGTCATCAACATATTGAAATGAGCGCCAATTTTTTCAATAGCAATACCCAATAGCAATACTTCAATAGCAATACTTCATTTTTGAATTTCTGAGAGTCTGGCAGTGCGGAAAAGTATACTATTTATATACTTTATCTTTAGTTATCTGTAAATGTAAAAAAATAAAATTAAGATCCTATAAGAAATAGACAAAATTTTAATGTTTCACACCGGAAATCTTTCAGGAAAACAATAATTATAAAAATTAATAAAATTGTTTCTTTTCCAGTTTTTTAATTAACTTGGATTCAATTTTTAGATTTGTATTATACACTTCAGTACGTTTTTAGATAATTTAAGGCCTATTTAAATACAGTACACTTGTGATTAGTCCATGCAGTACCCTTTGAAAAAAGTGCAATATTTTTCAAGTAAAAGTGTCTATTATGGCTGTACTGATCACCAATAAAGCTTAAATTTTCTTTCGTAGGTAGGTAACATAATATACGAAATGAAATTATATATATACAACAACGCATAAACCAAATCTTTTCGGACAAATTATTGTAAGGGTTCATGAAGTAAATATTAAACAATTTTAATCGCACTCACCAGTTTTGGGTCAGTTGAACTCTTTGGAACTGTACGATTGGTTTTATAATTTCTATGAAAATATAATTTCTTAATTAACCGTTTCGCGACTGCTGACATAGATTCACGTCATTTGAAAATCTGTAACTCTGTCAGTGTGCGTTTCTTTCGTAATTTGTGTGTTACATATTTCTTAAGTTTGTACCCAGTGTTCATATTTTTGAAATAGAATATACTTTGGATAGAAATATATTGATTAGAAAGAATGTAATTATAAAGTATATCCATTTGTAATATAATTGTGAATACAGTAAATTTGTTCTGAAATATTTTATTTTAAGATTATAACGCCCGTAGGCGGGTCTTACTGTCAAAAAGACAAAATCCAGCGGTCGCAAAAAGTGTTAAAATATATTTACAAAAGTTAAAATATGTTTTTAAAAATGTATAAAGTTAAAATACATTAATAAAATTTTAAAGACTATAGTGTCCTTAAAATAATAACCCTCCTCCCTACAAAATGAAAAAGTAAGTAAATAAATAAAATAAAATAAAGCAATATATGAAGCAAATGATTAAGCCTTTTTTAATTTTGACGGTAGTTAAGAAACGATTTTACAAATCTGTCTTGCATTCCAATTCATTCGTTTTTTATATTTGACAATTTCACATTAAACCTATTTTTCTCTTTAAAACAGTAAACCCCGCCTAATTAGTTAATATTTTTTCTTCTAGTGTTCGTTTAAAAGGTTCAAAATTTATCGCCAATTAATCGATGAAATAAATACCACTTGTGCATATTTTTGTCAGCATAAAATAAGGGGTTTAACAGGAATACTCAATGTCACATTTACTTTTCTTTTCTATATTGTTTTGTTTTCAAGAACGATGAAGGCGGGGCTTGTCTTCTTTAGAAAACAGGAAATCTTGATGCTATGTCAAAAAATCATCATTTTTGTTTCATTTCTTTGCGTTTGACGTTGTTGTTATATAATTTGACCCGTAAATAAAAAATAAAAATATTTTGTTTAATTTTCTTTGTTATTTTTAAAGATTTGATTCGTTATCTCATGCAAAGCTTTATAAGAGACGGCCCCCTAAACCCCTCCAAAAGAAAGATTTACTTATATCTCGAAAACTAATAACTGGAATTAGCTGCAAATTTGCACACCCATATTTTTCAGCATTAAGATTCATTTTATGTAAAAATTAATATAGGTCATAATTCATAATTTTTATGAATATGAATTTATTAATATTTTTCAGAATTAAAAATATTTTTCAGAATCAAAAGTAATGATGGATTATGTTTGGGATTCTTCACTGTATCTCGTAAAAAAAAAAAAAAAAAAAAAAAAAAAATTATATTGATCAAGTTATTTTTTGTGAAGATATTAATAAAAGTTTGAAATATGAATTTAACATTAGCACCTTCAAACTTTGAGCGCTTATAACTCTGTGAAAAATAAGTAAAATATACAACCAATATACTTTTTCGTGTTGTCGCGATCCCAGGAATTCAAATATAAAATAAAAATGGGGCATTACCATTGAAAAAATAAAAGTTGGTGCGCGTTTTAATATGTAGACGACCCCCAATTCAAAATTTCAATTCATTTTCTGAAACTACTTACAATTCCCCGTCGAATGATACCTATTACATTTTTCTACATCGATTAGCAACGAAGTTACGTTGAGTGTTGCGTTTTTTTTTTTTCCCGACTGTACATATTGGTCACTGCACATTAGAATGTAAAAAACCACTTAAAAAAAGCAAGAAATCCATAGAAAAAGCATGGATTGAAAACAAACAAAACTCACAATGTTTAAAAAAAAAAAAAAAAGTATTTCATCGGAAGAAACAAAAAGGCCAACGCTGATCAGTGGTAATGTGGACCGAGGATGTCTCCGAAAATCGGAAATTCGGATGACACGGAGTGTGTTGTAAATCAGACGAGAAACATATGCATGGATGAAAACGTAGTCAACGAAGTAAAATAGTTCATATATTACGCATTTAAATGTACTCTATTGAAAAATCAATACAGTGCATATATACAGTGGTGGACATAATTATAAGACACCTATCAAATTTGACAAATAGTGAAAGAAAAGATTCAGAGCTTAAAAATGTTTTATCAAATACGTCAAAAACATAAATTTCTTCTGTTATCACACGTAATTGTTTTACAGAAATGATATTTTTATAGAGTTTAATAAAAAATATTAAAACTACCATGGGCAAAATTATAAGACACAGCAACATTTGAATTAAAACACCTGCTTTTTTTCGAAAATAATGTGCAATATGCAAATTATCTGCACTCTGTTAGGACGTCAGTAATTAACTAAAGCAGACGATAACCGACTTCATGCATTTACAAACATGCCACGAGGTACAGAATTAAAAAAAAGTGAAACTCGCGAAATTTGGAACTGGTGCTTCAATTAATAATATTTCAAAAGTTATTAAACGCTCTAGATGCGTAATTAGAAATATTTTGAAAAGAGGAATTAATGGATCGGGGATTAAAAGATCTGGACATACTCCTTGCTTGTCCTTGAGACACAGACGCCATGTGATTTCGCTCGCTACACAGAATAAGATGACCACTACAGGCATTAAAAATGCTTTGAAAATGAATTGTTCAAGGGGAACCATTCGCAGGGTGTTGCATAATGCTTCTTATGTGAAATATAAAAAAATTGAAGAAAAAAACCACCTCTTCTAAGCCAGCACAAAATAGAGCGTCTAAACTCCGCTAAACAAACTATAGCCTAGACCTCCAAATGGTACTCTGTGTTATTTTCTGATGAAAAACAGTTTAACCTGGATGGTCCCGACGGGTTTCAATATTATTGGCATGATTTACGGATGTCTCCTCATGTACTAATGAGTCGCCAAATGGGGGGAGGCTCCGTAATAGTTTGGGCTGGTTTTTCGGCTCAAAGGAAAACGGAATGTATTCCGAAGAGTATAAAAATCTTCTTAAAGATCAACAAGCCATATACAGTGAACTTTTTTGTGGCGAAAACTACACTTTCCAGCACGATAACGCGCCGATTCATGATTCACACGAAAGAAAAAAGTGGCTTTCAGAGCAAAGTATCAATGTTCTCCCGTGGCCTTCTCGCTCACCAGACTTAAATCCCATCGAAAACTTGTGGGGGATCTTAGCTCGTGCGGTTTGCCGAAATGGGAGGCAGTTTATATGTTTCGAAGACCTAAAGAATGCTATAAAATGTGCTTGGGAAGAACTGTCTTGCGATATTTTGTTAGAATTGATAGATTCGTTGCCGAATCGCTCTTTCATGTTATAAAAAACAATGGCGGCTCCACCAAATATTGAATAACCATATTAGTGGATTTTCTTTTAGACCATTAGTGTCTGCTAATTATGTTGACCACTGTATTTGGAAAAAACGGTTGGTGTCTTATAATTTTGTCCATTTTTTTTTTAAGTTTTTTCATTAAATTGCTTAAAAATTTCATTATTATAAAATAATTATATATGATAACAGAATAAATTTATGCTTTGGACGTATTTGATAAAACATTTTTAAGCTCTGAATCTTTTCTATCATTATTTGTCAAATTAGATAGGTGTCTTATAATTATGTCCACCACTATATATATAAATTTCGAAAACACACTTATTTACACTAAAATTTGTCAAACACATCTACACCATTTGTCAAATGCCACGCCTCCTACTGGGCGAGGCCTTTTCGAGACTGCCTCTGTTATTTTGAATCTCCGATAATTGCGACTCTACTGTAATTAGGAAAGTGCGCCAAAATGCTTTGCGAAAGTGGGTTTACTCCCATAGGTTAAGATATGCACAGGGCCTGATTAAGGGGGAAGCTCGCTCATACCGGAATATTTTTACAATTATTTTTTACTTCATGTCATAGAAATTCCACGCTTTGACGAGGAAACATTTTTTATAAAAAATGAACGGTGTAAAACAATCCAATTTACTCACCATTATTAGACACCAGAATTATTTTAAAATAATTTGTAATGAAAAGTTTCTGTTTATTATAGGAGGAAAGTATTTGTTAAAAAATAACGGTGTAAGTATAAATAATGTGTCAAGAGCGAGCTTCCCCCTTAATCAGGCCCTGGATATGCACACGCAGTATCTAAGTCCTTCCTCTTAATTCCGTAGTGTTTTGCTTTACGGTGAGACACTCGTGCTACGTACTCATTTATGTATTCTTATTATGTGACTTGGTGCTGGCAGGGTTGGCGGGAGCCAGCGCGCGTTAGTGTGTGAATCATCCGAAGAAATGTGGACGAAGGGTACCTCGGATAATCGGAAATTGGTGTAAAACGGGTTGTGTCGTAAACATACGGCAAAACTTAAAATGGATGAAAACGTAGTGAACAAAGAAAAATAATACATATATTACTTATATAAATGTAGTCAAATGAAAATTCAAAACAGTGCATACTGCATACATATATAAATTTAAATATACATTTATTTATAGTAAAATTTAACAAAATCATCTACGACATCTGTCAAAAGCCACGCCTCCTACGGAGCGTAGCTGTTTCTGGACTGCCTGGATTAACTCGAAACTCTGATAACTGAGGCTCTACTGAAATTCAGTTAGTGCGTCAAAATGCTTCGCAAAAGTGGGTTTACTCCCATGGGCAAAGGTCGAGGCTCGAGGCAAACAGGAAAGAAAGGCAGCCGCGCTCTAAAAACGCGGTCCTACCTCTCTCTGCTTTCGCGTTTTGAGTGTTGTGTAGAAGTATATGATCAAACACGTGTTAGTGCTGAAAACTAGATTATTTCTCCTTAATTATCTACATAAAGAGTGTCTTTTATGTCTTAAAATTGGGAAATATAGTGTTAACATATATTTAATAAAATCTTTTATGTTCAATTTCCCTTGGATATATGATAGTAAAAATGAAAATGTTGTAGAAATTTCAACTTTCAGCATATATCTGAAGTTTTGTTTCATCGGGTAAGTTCAATTTCATTACTATATCTATGTAATATTAGATTTTTTTTCTATTTGCTATTGTAAACAAATATTCCAATTCTACAAATACAGTTTATTAAGTTAAAATTCGAATATGTTGTATAATATAATTACAGGCTATAATTTTCCTTGCATAATAATAAATTAACATACTAAAATATTTTGAGTTTTTTTTTAAAAGAAAAAATATTTTATTTTATTAAAATATGTGGTAATCTTTTTAACTACTACCACACTGTAGATGCAAATTAAAGTCGACATAATAACACTTCTTATTTTGCCCAGATATTTTTAAATTATTGTAATAGTAATAAAAATCTTGCGAATGAACAAACTATAATTAAACACTTACTGATCCCCCGCCCCCCCCCCCTGCTGACATCGTGCATTTATATTAAGCTTTATTTGTTAATGTGTATATTATTAACCTTTTAAAATAAATACATAATACTATATATATATATAAATGATAGTTATCGTAACAAAATTTAAATATAATATTTAGCAAATAATAGATACAAAACAATACTAACACAATAAAAATAGAACTGATTGTAACATATAGGTAAGACTGACACAAAAATGTTGCGATACAGATTAAGAACCAATTAGAGACAAAAACAATTTAAATTACTGACGCCGACAGGAATACTAATAATAAAAAATCTGGAGTGACTTCACTCGACTTTCCGAACATTGAGTAATTAAAAGTTTTGTAGATAAAGTAAAGAAAGAGTAGTTGTTAAAAAAACAAAAGAGAGAAAACCATAATAGAGTGTTTGAGTATTTTTCTCCATCTATTACACGTTGTTTTATTTAACGCTACTGAACTTTGAGCCCATAGATCATAATGATAAAGAAATTTTCGTTGTGTCCCTGTAAAAACCTATAAATTCTAGATTCACCAAAATGCTTATAGTTAGTGCAACAGTGATTTATAATACTCATATAAATTTTCAGCTGAATTCAATAAGGCGTTTAGATGCTATCGTACTTTTTAAAATTTAGTCCCATAGGCCATAATGATAAAGAATTTTTCTTTGTGTCCCTGTAAAAAAAACTGTAAGTGCTAGATTCACCAAAATCTATACAGTTAGTTCAACTGTGATCTATAACATGTGTACAAATTTTTTGCTCAGATTAATAAGGCGTTTAGACGCTATCACATTTTTAAAAATTTGGCCCCATAGGCATAATGATAAAGAATTTTTCTTTGTGTCTATGTAAAAAAACTATAAGTGCTAGATTCTCCAAAATCTATACAGATTGAGTATTTGTGATCTATAATATGTGTATAAAATTTTTGCTCAATTGAATAAGGCGTTTAGATGCTATCGCACTTTTAAGATTTTGCTCACATAGGCCATAATGATAAAGAATTTTTCTTTGTGTCCCTGTAAAAAAACTATAAGTGCTAGATTCACCAAAATCTATAGGGTTCGTACTATGGTGACTTACAATATGCGTACCAACTTTCAGGTTAATCGAACAAAGCGTTTAGACGCTAGCGTGTTCACTCACAGACATACACACATACACACATACACACATACACACACACATACATACAGCATCGTAAAAATAGTGAAAACGGACTCAGGGGACCTCAAAACGTATAGAAACATCAAAATCTCGAATTCGGATTTTTGACATGATTACAATACTTTCCTCACTATAGTGTTCGGAAAGTAAAAAGGACCATTAAATTTAATTACGGAGAAAGTAAATAAAAGACCACAGAAATAATAATTGGATAAAAATGCTTAAAAATTGAAGTATAAACGTTTCAGGGGCATGTGCTTCATAAAGCTGAGAGAGGTGCATCGATTTCGTAATATATATATATATTTTTTTTTTTTAATGTTATTTTCGGAAATAAATGTACTAGTTCGTTTAATTTTATTGTTTTTGTAGGAAAAATATTTACCCTTTTACTATTATTAGTACGATTGAAATAATGCGCATAATATATTCAGTTAACTAATACAAATGATCCATATTTTAAATTCTTAATTTAAAAATATCTATTCCATTTATTAAAATTATTTTTTATTTTATCCTAGTACATTTTAGAAAATACCTAGTTTATAAATGCATACCAACAATCTACATTTATTTATCATATTTTACAAAGAAGCTCAGCAGAATTAAAAAATATATAAATGCTTGTAGAACTTGATTCATTTAATATTGTGTTTTTATATTGTCTTATTTATTGAATTTTAATATGCTTGTAATAATAATTTTCAAGTCTTTTTTTTTTTTTTTTTAAGCATTTTATCAAAGCATAATTTACTTAGCAAATGTTTATTAAATCATTGATATTTTTCCAAGTTAAAAAAATTATGGAACTAAGGAGAATATACTTTTAATTATGAATTATTAAGTTCTGAATTTTAATGCTGATAATAATAATATTGCATATACTATATTGCAACCGTTAAAAAGTTAGTTTACAATCGCATAATCAAATTTAATTTAATAATGCTAAGCATTAGTTATGAAATGGATATATCCAAAATGAAAACTTTACATATATTCCTGAAATTTCTTACAACATTTTCTTAGTATTATATTAATGGCATCCGTGTCTTTTGAATGACAAAGGTAATACTAAGACAAAAAATTAAAATTATGCATTACTCTAAAATTATAAAACACTTTCCTTTATTACTAGATATAAACAGGAGTCACAAAAAGACTGAATGAAGGTTGTTTCAGAATAACAAATCAAAACCATGCATAACTCATACATTATAAACACACTTTCCCATATGATGGAATATAATTATAGAAAGGGAAAATTAAGATTTTTTTTGTGGTTATTTATATTATATGAAAATAAAAAATTCGCGTTGTAGGGATTGGAATGAGATTGTGACTGAATATATGCTATTTTAAAACAAGAAAGTAAAATCCTGTTCCACTTATAAATTATGAACCATCCCCATCTTTACATGATATATTAAAAGTGAGTGTGAATCTAAGAATGGTTGAGTGAATGTTATTTAATATACATAAGAAAAAAAAAATAATATGACAAGAAATTAAAATCATGCATCCTACACAGATAATGAAAGAATTTCGATCATCATGTTATATAATTATAATAAAAGAGAAAAAGAAACAGTGAATTTTTGAATAAATTCTGTTTGAAAAATTAATAAATAAAATTTTGCATCTCTGATAATTTATGAAGGTATTGAGGAGTGAAATAAATAATTATAGACAAAAGTATTGAAATCCATAGGAAGAAGTTTTTTTTTCCCTTCAACAACATTTTATAGCACAATTGGTGGTGTGATTAAGTGACACAATTAATAAATACTATTAAAAAATTAAATTGAACAGTGTAAAATCTAACTTATATTTAGAAGGAAATTTTAAAGTTAAAATATTTATAATTTGAAAATTATATACTATATATTTTTTTTACTCTTTTGACTTTTACAATGATATTCGAATATTTTATAATACTTAAATGCCCCCCCCCCCCTCGAAAAAAAAAAAAAAAAAAAAAAAAAAAAAAACATGCATGTATTAGTTAAAGTGAGTATTCAGTTTTCGATGGATTGTTCAGTATTTGGTAAAATTCCAATTATCAGTACATTACTGCTGGTATTTAGTATTAAAGAAACGTTTGAAAGAGAAATTAACCGCATATTTTTGAAATGATAAATTATTGTCATGTAATAAATATTTGATATCCAAAAAAAAAAAAAGCTTTCTCTTTTTTTTCCCCATTTATTTTACTTTATTAATCTTTTGTAGAGTACAACATTTCAATTTAGTTTATTATTTGCTAGTAATAAACCCGGTTCACATAAAACAATTATTAATTGGCAGAAAAATATGCACAATATGATGCATATATTGATGCGTGAATGAATTTTTTTTTCAATGGTGCATACATAATACATAAGCATTTTTAAGGTACAAAAGCAAATGGCAACTAAATATTTTTATGCATAATTTCACGATAATCATTCAAGTTATACTCAAAAATATTTCAAATTTCCGTATAAATTTATAATTTGAATAATATTTTTTTTCTTTAAAATAGATTCTGTGATCAATAATTTTTTAATTGGGGTTTATTTTGTACAAATAGTTCACTTTAAATTGATATTTATTTCATAAGTACAAAACATAAGCAAGAAAATTATATATTTGTTGCTGCTATTGCTTAGCAAAAGCGTCATCTTCCTTGGGCTCCCGATGGTCACGTCACGTTCTTTTTCATCGTACAGTGCGGCAGCTCGTCTTTTTCTCCTGCCTCGGGTAAAGGTATGTATGCGTAGTCCTGGAAGTCCCTCCTACTAATTCCATAGTTACTCGCGACCATGGACGTACACTATGGACCGCCGACGCTGTGTTATCAGAATGGCCCCATTTTGGTCGCTTTTAGAAGATGGCGCTCGCAGGGATGGAACACGGGCGCAGAATTCATACCACTATCAATGTAAGAAAATTTTCTACCTCTTAAATCGACGATATTATAGGTACAGAAATGTCTTAAACACATTCCGGTATGAATTCTGCGCCCGTGTTCCATCCCTGCGCTCGCATCGACTACCTTTCCACTTCAGACTTGAAAGAGCGCTTTAACGCGAGAATTAAATGAAATAATGCTAAATATCTCGAACAAAAAAACAAATATCCGTAAAATTTTTGCTTTAAAATATAGCTAATACAAATGTCTAAAAATCGATTTCTGGAATTTTTGAAATTCGGTCCCCAAGGGTGGGGGAGGGGGGCGAAACGTGATTTCACATGCGTTAAACATGATTTCACATAATCATATATGTCTCAAACAAAAAAACAGATATAAGTGAAATTTTTGCTTTAAAATATAGCTAATACAAATGTCTAAATATCGGTTTCTGGAATTTTTAAAATTCGGTCCCCAAGGGGGACGGGGGATGGCAAAACGTGATTTCGCATAATCCTATATATCTCAAACAAAAAAAGTAGATATACGTGAAATTTTTGCTCTAAAATATAGCTAATGCAACTATCTAAAAACCAATTTCTGGAATTTTAGAAATTCAGCCCCCAGGTGGGGCAGCAACGGGGGGGGGGGGCTATGGAGTAAAAACAAATAGAAATACAGTTAGGCCGTTCAAAATTGGTACAGAGAGGTTTTAAAGGCCTGCAAGACGAATGGAGATATTTTCGATTGTGTAAAGTTATTAGGAAGGGCTAGAAGGGGGGGAGGGGAGGTGGGGGCAAAAAAATAAAAATAGTGTCAGATCGTTCAAAATTGGTACATAGAGGTTTTCGATACTTACAAATCGATTGCGGATATTTTTGAATTCGTAAAATTATTAGGAGGGGCGGTAAGGGAGGTGGGATGGTAAAGGGGGGCTATGGGGCAAAAACAAATAGAAATACATTTAGGCCGTTCAAAATTGGTACAGATAGGTTTTAGAGGCCTGCAAGTCGAATGGGATATTTTCGAAAGTGTAAAGTTATTAGGAGGGGCGAGAAGGGGGGGGGAGGGGGGCAAAAAAATAAAAATAGTGTCAGATCGTTCAAAATTGGTACCTAGCGGTTTCGATAGTTACAAATCGATTGCGGATATTTTTGAATTTGTAAAATTATTAGGAGGGGCGGAAAGGTGGGGGCTATGGGGCAAAAACAAATAGAAATACAGTTAGGC
The DNA here is from genome assembly GCA_963930645.1 of Salticus scenicus. Lineage (NCBI taxonomy): Eukaryota > Metazoa > Arthropoda > Arachnida > Araneae > Salticidae > Salticus > Salticus scenicus. The sequence continues at coordinate 103,313,760 of OZ005658.1, read as the reverse complement.
CGTTCAAAATTGGTACAGATAGGTTTTAGAGGCCTGCAAGTCGAATGGGGATATTTTCGAAAGTGTAAAGTTATTAGGAGGGGCGAGAAGGGGGGAGAGGGGGCAAAAAAATAAAAATAGAGTTAGATCGTTCAAAATTGGTTTATAGAGGTTTTCGATACTTACAAATCATTTGGGGATATTTTCGAATTTGTAAAATTATTAGGAGGGGCGGTAAGGGGGGTTGGGCCGTAAGGGTGGGGGCTAAGGGGAAAAAACAAATAGAAATACAGTTAGGCCGTTCAAAATTGGTACAGACAGGTTTTAAAGGCCTGCAAGTCGAATGCGGATATTTTCGAAAGTGTAAAGCTATTAGGAGGGGCGAGAAAGGGGAGGGGAGAGGGGGTGGGCAAAGAAATAAAAATAGAGTTAGATCGTTCAAAATTGGTATATAGAGGTTTTCGATAGTTACAAATCGATTGGGGATATTTTCGAATTTGTAAAATTATTAGAAGGGACGGGTAGGGGGTGGGTCGGTAAGGGCGGGCTATGGCAAAAACAAATAGAAATACAGTTAGGCCGTTCAAAATTGGTACAGATAGGTTTTAGAGGCCTGCAATTCGAATGGGGATATTTTCGAAAGTGTAAAGTTATTAGGAGGGGCGAGAAGAGGGAGGGGAGAGGGGGGGGCAAAAAAATAAAAATAGAGTTAGATCGTTCAAAATTGGTATATAGAGGTTTTCGATAGTTACAAATCGATTGGGGATATTTTCGAATTTGTAAAATTATTAGGAGGGGCGGTAAGGAGGGAGCTATAGGCAAAAAGAAATAGAAATACAGTTAGGCCGTTCAAAATTGGTACAGACAGGTTTTAAAGGCCTGCAAGTCGAATGGGGATATTTTCGAAAGTGTAAAGTTATTAGAATGGCCGGGAAGGGGGGGGGGCGGAGGGGCAAAAAAAAAAGTAGAGTTAGATCATTCAAAATTGGTACATAGAGGTTTTCAATACCTACAAATCGATTGCGGATATTTTTGAATTTTTTAAATTATTGGGAGGGGCAAAATATAAAATAAAATAGAGATAGATCGTTCAAAACTGGTGCATAGAGGTTTTTGATACTTCTTACAAATCGATTGCGGATATTTTCAAATTTGTAAAATTATTAGGATAGACGGGAAGGGGGGCGAAGGGGGAAAATAATAGAAATAAGAGTTAGAGCATTTTGGGAATTTTTTCCGAATACAGTGAGAACCCGGTGCGACATTTTTCCTAATCAGATTTCGTTTCTCTTTTTTTTTTTTTCCCGTGATAAAAATTAATGCAATTCTGAGAATTCAGTAATTATAGTGATTCATTTAAAAATAGGGACCAGCGAATCGGGCGTCGCCTGCTAGTATGTAAATATATCTATAAATATAAACAATTCGCTTCCCCCCCCCACCCCGAAAAAAAAAAAAAAAAAAAAAAGACGAAATAGTATAATGAAAACATATGATATTTAAAAAATAAATATTAAAATATGAATTTTCATAATTTAAAACAATGAATGTATTTAAAAAATCACAATTTATGCCAGCATTTCCAATTAAAAAAAAAAAAAGTACAAAGTATGTAAAAAAGAAAAGTTTTAAAATTTCATTACGATATTTTTACAAAGGCCGTCCTTTTCCCTCTTCCGAGACTCCAATGGTGGTCGAGCGGTTCTGCGCTCAAAGCTGAGTGACGGGAAGTGCCTGGGTTCGATTCCAGGTCGCGCTTGTCTACTTAGTCATTTAGAGTTTTCCGTGTTTTTCTCCGAAAATTGTGTGCATACGGACTAGAATCCCTTAGAAAGACCCCCCACGGAGGACACTCCTCTTCAGACGTAGGACCTACAGTAGTCAATCGACCTTATTCCCAAATCCAATAAATCCACAAACCGAAATACAGCACTTTTTCATTTTTATCAATATTTTTCATTTTAAAATTTGCACTTTAAAGAGATTTTCAATCTGTATTATTTGCTACTCATTTAAAGAAAATAATTTATTCAAAAAATAAAATTAACTTATATATATATATATATATTTAAATATGCGCGATATAAAAATCAATGTAATGAAAAGCAGAGTCAATCATAATAATTTGAGTATTCCCTTTCAAAAAGCTAAAGGAGCATTTTTTTATTAATTTTTTTATTTATTTATTTTTGGAACCAAAGCCCATAATACTGTATGGGGAAATTTTTTAAATTCTGAATATTTTCTTCTAAAGGATTCGAAAACTGCTTTTAGGTCATTCATCTGACTTTATAGCTTAAAATCAATGTTGGTGTTGAAGATTAAAGCCACCTGACTGCATTAGGGTAGAAGGCCTTTGTCTGCCCACCGTGGCTGTCCTTCTAAAAGATCTTTGTCCACAATTACGCAAGTTTCAGGAAAAAGAAAAAAAAACGCGCAAAACTCCGAACAGCTAGACCGATAAGCGCGATTTGGGATCGAACCCGACACTTCACGTCCACCAGCATCAAGAAGTCAATTTTTGAAGAACTAGAACAGATTTAATGGTCGAGAAATTTCTGAATGTGCAAATGGAATTATGAAAAATATACTGGATAATGTAATTCTATGAACATCCATCTTTGCAACAAACAGTATGATACCACTGTTTCTTGCATGTAAAATAATACTCTGTTCCTTAACAACATTATAGCAGCCTGGTACTCATAATTTCTAAAGTATTCTCTCAGTTTTTTATTACAAGTTCCTATAGTAATATTTTTAATTAAAAACTATTATATTGAAGCTTAGAGAACATTTTTCTCTTTCTAGAATGCAATTTTTTTTCTACTTGTGCAACAAGAATTGGGGAAAAAAAGAAGGAAAAAAAACCTGTTATAACAACATAATTAAAAAGTAATGTTTGGGTTTAATACAGATTGCCTATTCTAAGTTCCTAGGCCAATAGGTGGAATGCCCTCCGTGGGGGGTCTTTCTAAGGGTTCTAGCCCGTATTTACGCGAGTTTCTGAGAAAACCACGGAAAACTCCTAACGTATTGGTCGATGAGCATGACCTATAATCGAACCTGACTTTTCTGAAAGGTAATAAAAAATTACTTTAAAAAAAATTGATTCAATTTATAAATTGTTTAGGAGATTTCTTTCTTCTTTCATTTCTGAATTTTTGAAATATAAGGTTTGCCACTATGTATTATACAATGTGACCCAAGGAGAATGATATATGCTGTAATCCTTAATTTTTATAGATAAATGGGCAATGCGAGTCAAGTGTGTTAAAAGTAAGATGTTATTAAAATTTATCAATATTAGCATAGCTTGCTTAAGAAATAATGCATGTAATATTTATTAGAATTATTTCTAAGAAATAAAGATGGCAATAAAAATAGCATGTTGATAAAAATGTAAAAAAAAAAAAAAAAAAAAAAAAAAATGTGGAACTTCAGTTTACAAATTCATTGAAGCTAATTAAATTCTTAAAATATTTATCTGAATCTCAGTGGAATAAGAAGTAATATAATATAGTCGAACCTCGTTAATGTGAACACTGTTAACATGAATTACTTTTTGCCCACCAGCGGCCGAGCGGTTCTGCGCTGAAAGCTGGTAGACGTGAGGTGCCGGGTTCAATCCCAGGTCATGCTCGTCGGCCTCGCCGTTTCGAGTTTGCCGTGTTTTTCTCCGATACTTGCGTAAATACAGGCTAGGACCCCTTAGAAAGACCCCATGGAGGGCACTCCCCTCAGGCCTTGGACCTACAGCAGTCAATCAGCCTTATTCCGAAATCCAATCCAATCCATGAATTACTTTTAACATGAACTGTTTCCACGATCCCCGTAAAAATGAAGATAACTTTAGTAATATGAAGATTAGTTACTGATAGCATGAACTACTGATAGCATGAACAAATTTTTTATCCTCCTTGAGATTCTCGTTAACAAAGTTCAATTGTATATATATATAACCATTTAAACATTATTATAGTTCTTTTCCATTTTCCAGAGCGAAATAACCAGCGATTATACATAAATTTTGAGATACATATGTTATCTGTAAAAGTTGAAATATTTAAAATAAAAGGTGGAATATATATATATATATTGGAAGTAAATGCATACGATGATTTTCTTTTACTCTGTTATCAAAAGAAAAGACAAGGAATCGTGTAAAAAACCTTTTATTATATAAGAAAATTAACATGAAAAAGGAATGAAAAACAAGTTACATAGAATTTTATGACACTGGTGATGAATTTAATTAAATATAATTTTTCTTTAAAATCTCCAATTTTCAACTGAATTTAGGAGTTTTTTACTGTGAAATCATAATCATTATTTTTAATTTTTGACAAAACCAATTAAAAATTTCTTTTTTGTTAAAAACAATACATTTCTATAATATGGTAATAATAATGATAATAATATAACGTGATTTATCATCTAACATGAATTAGAAGTTAAAAGATTGGCAGTTTGTAAAATTAATTTAAAATGTCAATGCAAAGTGGCCTCAAAAAAAAAAAAAAAAAAAAAAAAAATCACAAATCACAAATCACATTTTAAATTATTTTTAAAATATCTTAAAACTCAGTAATTTTGAAAGGAATTGAAAAAAGTATGACTGTGAACTCATATAATTTTTAACCAATTTTTAACTCTTGCCAAAATCGGTTTACAATTCAAGATTTTTAAAATACTTGTGTTTAAGCTCCAATTAAAAAAAAAAAAAAAAAAATACGTGATTTATAATCAACATGATTTAAATTCGGAAGATTGCAAGCTCGCATGTCTTAGCCGAATAATATAAAAAAAGGAATACTGCTAGCACTCAAATTTTAAAATCTTAATGCAAAGTGACCTGAAAAATTACATTTTAATTAATAAAAAAAAAAAAAATCTATCAAACAGAATTTTACTAAGAACCATTCCAATTAAATCAGACTTTTTTTTTTTTTTTTTTTTTTTTTTTTGTATAGTAATAGAATATTTATAAGACAACAATTTTATCATTCAATAAAACATTAAAATCAATAGCTTACATTAGGTGGACGAAATAAACTTGGGTTCTTTTCACCTATTTCCTTGTTTTTTTTCGAACACTTCGATATCCAGAGGGGCAACCCGGTGCGTAACAGTGTGACATAATAAAAAAATCTAATATTAAAAATAAATTAAAAATAAAACTGAAAATAAAAGTAAAATTTCGTCTGCTCACAATGCTATTCTACGGCGCTAGTGGACAGTCAGAGAACACATACGACCCCTATCGGCGAATGAATAATAGCGACCATTTCGGGTCCATTTTCGAGGGACGGCCTCCGTTGGGGAAAACGGTTCTTGTTATCTAACTCCGTGCTCGCGACACAGTGAGTCACTCGAGCTACATGCACATTCAAATATTCTAAGTGATCGAAAAATGAACCTGCTTAAGATCGCAGATTTTCCATGAGACACTACAATTGAAAAGTGGCTTCAACCGCTAGTTCCTCATCTAATAATTTTTTAATAGTACAAAAATAAAACAGGTATTCTGGTATAAGTTTTTTTTTTTTTTTAAAGTGAAAAATCCGAAATAAAATGCTTCTGCTGTAGCATTTCCTAAGCAGAGCATACACCATTTTGTAGCATATCATCTTACTTTTATAGTACAAATTATCTCCAACTGAATTAATGGTTCATCATTTTAGTTCAAATAAAATACTTAAGAGCTTTTTGAACTACGCTCTCAATTAAAATAGTATATTAGCTCTATTATTATTTATTTCAGGGCGCAAGAAGAGAATATTTGCGCCTTCAGGAACAGTAGGATCTATATATTAATAGGCAACCAAGAAATTGGTGTTACACTTTTAGAATATTAACTATGGGAGTAGAGGGTTGAAAGTGGTATCATTCGAAATGTATAACTGACCAAATTTAAAAATACATTTATTTATAGTAAAATTTCTTAAAAACATCTACGCCATTTGCCAAAAGCCACGCCTCCTACGGAGCATGGCCTTTTCAGGACTGCCTCGTTTAACTCGAAACTCTGATAACTCAGGCTGTACTGAAATTCGGTAAGTGCATAAAAATGCTTCGCAAAAGTGTATTTACTCCCATGGGTAAAGGTCTAAGCTCGAGGCAAATGAAAAAGAAAGGTTGCCGCTCTCAAAAAACACGGTCCTACCTTTCTTTGCTTTCGGGTTTTGAGTGTAGTGTAGTATTATATCAAGCACGTACTAGTGCTGAAAACTGAGTTATTTTTCTTTAATTATCATTAATTCTCAACATAAAGAATGTCTTTCCTGTCTTAAAATTGGGAAATATAGTGTTAACATATATTTAGTAAAATCTTTTGTGACCATTTTCCATTGGATATATAACAGTAAAGATGAAAATGTTGTAAGACATTTCAATTTTCAGCATATATCTGAAGTTTTGTTTAATCGGGTATATTCCATTTCATTACTATTGCTATATAATATTAGATTTTTTTTTTCTATTATGCTACTGTAAACAAATATTCGAATTCTACAAATGCAGCTTATTAAATTAAAATTCGAATAAGTTGTATAATATAATTACAGGTTATAATTTTCCTTGCATAATAGTAAATTAACATACTAAAATATTGCGTGTGTTTTTTAAGTACAAAGACATGCATTAAATTCTTAAAAAGAGAAAATACTTTATTTTATTAAAATATGTGGTAATATGAAGTGTACTTTTTTTACATAGGAATTTTGGCTAGTGTTCGGACACTTTCGTTACCGACTGTACATAAGAAAGATAATAATTTAACACGAAATTAAAATCATGCATCACACACAGAAAATGAAAGAATTTCGATCATCATGTTATATATTTATAAAAAAAGAGAGAACAAAAGAGTGAATTTTTAAATAAATTCTGATTTAAAAAAAAAAAAAAAAAAGTTTTTTTTTTTTTTTTTGTTCAATAATATAAAACATTTTCGCACTTAAGGAATATATTGGCCACTGCACTTTAGAATGTAAAAAATGACGAAAAAAAAGCTTGAAATCCATAGAAAAAGCATGGGTTGAAAACAAAGAAAACTCACGATATTAAAAAAAAAAAAAAAAAAAAAAAAAGGCTGACACAGGAAGAAACAAAAGGCCAAAGCTCATCTGAGGTAATGTGGACCAAGGACACCGCCAAAAATCGGAAGACACGGACTATGTTGTAAATCAGAAAAGAAACATACGCATGAATGAAAACGTAGTTAACGAAGGAAAATAATTCATATATTACGTATTTCAATGTATTCTATTGAAAAATCAATACAGTGCATATATATATAAAAAAAAAAAAAATACATTTATTTACACTAAAATTTGTCAAAAGCACCTACGCCATTTGTCAAAAGCTGCGCCTCCTACGGGGCGAGGCCTTTTCGAGACTTGCCTCTGTTATTTTGAAACTCCGATAACTGCGGCTCTACTGTAATTAGGAAAGTGCGCCAAAATGCTACTCGAAAGTGTTTTTACTCCCATGGGTTAAGATATGCACACTAACTCTCTAAGTCCTATCTCCTAATTCCGAAGTTATTTGCGTTACTCGTACTACGTACTCATTTAGGTATTTTTATTATGTGACTTGGTGCTGGCAGGGGTGGGTGGGGAAAGCAAGCGCACCTTAGTGTGTGAACCTCGTTCATCCGAGGTAATGTGGACGGAGTGTACCTCGAAAATTGGTATAACACTTATTGTATCGTAAATATGCGGCAAAGCTTAAAATGGATAAAAGCGTAGTGAACGAAGAAAAATAATATATATATTACATATTTAAATATAGTTAAATGAAAATTCAATACAGTGCATACAGCATACGTGCATACATATATAAATTTAAAAATAAATTTAATTATAATAAAATTTCTCAAAAACATCTACGACATTTGTCAAAAGCCACGTCTCCTACGGAGCGTGGCTGTTTCAGGACTGCCTCGATTAACTCGAAGCTCTGATAACTGAGGCTCTACTGAAATTCGGTTAGTGAGTCAAAATGCTTCGCAAAAGTGGGTTCACTCCCATGGGTAAAGGTCGATGCTCGAGGCAAAGTATAGAAAGAAAGGCTGCCGCGCTCTAAAAACAGGGTCCTACCTCTCTCTGCTTTCGCATTTTGAGTGTTGTGTAGAAGTATATGATCAAACACGTGCTAGTACTTATTGTTTTTGTAGGAAAAATATGTACCCTTGTACTATTATTAGTACTATTATTATTGAAATAATGTGCATAATATATTTAGTTCACTAATGCAAATCATCCATATATGAAATTCTTAATTTAAAAATATCTATTTCACTTATTAAAATTATTTTTTATTATGTCCTAGTACATTTTAGAAAATACCTAGTTTAGAAATGCATACTCACAATCTATATTTATTTATCATATTTTACAAACAAGCTCAGCAGAATTAAAAAATACATAAATGCTTGTAGAACTTGATTCATTTAATATTGTGTTTTTATATTAAGTCTTATTTATTGAATACGTCTGTAATATTAATTTTCAAGCTTTTTTTTTTTTTCTAAAAGCACTTTATCAAAGGGTAATTTACTTTGCAAATGTTTATTAAATGATTGATATTTTTGCAAGTTAATAAAATTTATGGAAATAAGGAGAATATACTTTTAATTATGAATTATTAAGTTCTGAAATTTAATGCTGATAATAATAATATTGCATATACTATATTGCAACAGTTAAAAAGTTAGTTTACAATAGCATAATCAAATTTAATTTAGTAATGCTAAGCATTAATTATGAAATGGATTTATCCAAAATGAAAACTTTACATATATTCCTGAAATTTCTTACAACTTTTTCTTAATATTATATTAACGGCATCTGTGTCTTTTGAATGACAAATGTAACACTAAGACAAGAAATTAAAATTATGCATTACTCTAAAATTATAAAACACTTTCCTTTATTAATAGATATAAACAGGAATCACAGAAAGACAGAATGAAGGTTGTTTCAAAATAACAAATCAAAACCATGCATAACTCATACATTATAAAAAAAACTTTCCCATATGATGGAATATAATTATAGAAAGGGAAAATTAAGAATTTTATTGTGGTTATTTATATTATATGAAAATAAAATATTCGCGTTGTAGGGATTGGAATGAGATTGTGACTGAATATATGCTATTTTAAAACCAGAAAGTAAAATCCTGTACCACTTATGAATTATGAACAATCACTATGTTTACATGATGTATTAAAAGTGAATGTGATTCTAAGAATGATTGAGTGGTTGTTATTTATTATACATAAGAAAAATAATAATATAACAAGTAATTAAAATCATGCACAGATAAAAAAAAAAAAAAAAATATTGATCATCATGGTACATAATTATAATAAAAGAAAGAACGAAACAGTGAATTTTTGAAAGAAAAAAAATAAATAAATAAATAAAATAAATAAATAAAATAAATAAATAAATAAAATAAATAAAAAATAAATTAAATTAATAATAAAATAAATTAATTAATTAAATTCTGCATCTCTCATAATTTATGAAGGATTTAGAGGAGTGAAATAACTAATTATAGACAAAAGTATTGAAATCCATAGGAAGCAGATTATTATTATTATTATTTTATTCATTTTTTTCAACAAAATTTCATATCACAATTCGTGGTGCATACTTGGCAACCATCTCATTATGAAGCGAACAATTTTTAGTACCCGCCATTTTTCACACTAATAATTTTTTAGTGTAATTTTAGTCTTATTTAATCGTAACAACATTTGGAGCGAATTACTCTAAAAACATAGTGGTGTTAAAAAAGGGGTGTTTTTTTCAGGGGGCGTTAACAATTGTACGGTTAGGAATGAGATGGTTGGCAAGTATAGTGGTGTGATTAAGTGACACAGTTAATAAATACTATTAAAAATGAAATTGAACAGTGTAAAATCTAACTTATATTTGTATAGGAATTTTAAAGTTAAAATATTTATAATTTAAAAATTATATATAAATTTTTTGACTCTTTTGACTTTTACAATGCTATTCAAATATTTTATGATACTTAAATGCCCCCCCCCCCCGAAGAAAAAACAACATGCACATATATTTTTAGTATTAAAGGAAAGTTTGAAAGAGGAATTAACCGCATATTTTTGAAATTATAAATTATTTTCATGTAATAAATATTTGATATCTAAGAAAAAAAAAAGCTTTCTTTCTCTCTTTTTTTTTTTTCCATTTATTTTACTTTGTTAATCTTTTGTAGACAACAACATTTCAATTTAGTTTTGTTATTTGCTAATTATAAACCCGATTCACATAAAAGAATTATTTATTGGCAGAAAAATATGCACAATATGATCAGACTTGTAGTAATCTTAATCGCGAAATCGTAATCGATTGTAATCTATTACAAAGACAAAAGTAACGTAATTGCTGATTAATCGTAATCAAAATAAAATATTATATTATAATCCTAATCTAATCGTAATCAAAAATAATATTTAAATTGTAATCGTAATCTAATCGTAATAAAAAAAAAATTTAAATTATAAACTTAATCTAATCGTAATCTCATATTTTGCTAGAGAATAATCTGTATCGTGAAGCAATGTAAACGTAATCTATCTCTAAAATAAGATTACTCTATGTTTTTATTTTCTTTGCTGCCATTTTTACTCTATTTATATTTTCTGTTATCCTTTTTTTCAAAATTTTCTAGCTTCACAAGCTAATTTTTGAACTTACCTACTCACCCTGGAAGATTTCAGAGGTTATGTTTTAGTTTTAGTACGAACTACGACATGACACATGAGGACACCCCCACACACAAACCTGAAGGGATTGGGTCAGATTCAGCCAGTCAGTAGTATTTTCTGACCGCGGTAGCCCAGTCGGTAATTGGAAAATTGCGGGTTCGGTATTCGAGCTGGCCAAAGACCGTCGTGTACGCTAATGGTGGCTGGTGCACGTAAAATCTCTCGCGACTACAATATCTCCATATTCCCATCAATGTTATACCTCTGGGGGGTCACTGAAGCGGGAGAGCCATCCCTTCCGTGGCGGATCAAAATTGTCATAACATGTCTCCGCCCATCCGGGAGTCCCGGACCGTTGCGAATTGCCCATTGCGCACCACTAGTGCGACTTAAAACCCAACTAACCAACCAGTAGTATTTTCGTTACATTTACTTCTTTAAGGAAAAAGTGTTGCTGAATTGGATTATATTCTATTGTATTCTATGGAAATGGGAAGGAAGGAGATAATTTGGTCATTTTTGGGAATTTTGAGAATATTCCTTTTCTTATTGTTATCTATAATTTCTACACCTGAAGAAAACCCAAAACGGAACAAATTACGCCCCCCCCCCCCCCCCACCACCACACACCCAAAAGAAAAAAAAACTGCACAGGCCAATTCGTTACGGTTAATAATTACACAGCCCGGTTAGTTACATTTAATAATTGTACAGCCCAGTTAGTTCATACGTGTATCTCACACTGCATTTGCCTTCACTTGCTGTTCGTGTAATATTTGAACTTTAACTTATAATATGTCAACGGTATTTACAAAAAAAAAAAAAAAAAAAAAAAAATTGAAAGCTATTTTGATTACCCAAAGATTGATTATAATAAAAATGGTGTAAAAACTCTGAAGTATAGATGCAGATTATGTTCATCTGCTGTAAGTGTCTCAACAAAGACTAAGCCGAATTTGAATTCCCGGTGAGTAAAATTACCTTTCTTAATTAAATGTAATTCATTACATATGCGCTAATGAGAATTTTTCTAATATTGTATGTTTAAAATTTCTCTTTCATTTTAAACACTTCCCAATAATGTTGAAAAATGCTTAAGACTTCGGTTCGTCTTTGCGCGCTCTAATTCCCTTAAATATTCATGAAAATTTTTGAAACTGATATATGTTTTGTTCTTCAAGTTCACTATGGAATTGTTCCCTTTTAAAAATAGGGTAAATATTACCACTGGTTTGATTGTAGGTAAATTTAAAATAATTTCAAAGCATTGCGACTTATCAAAGGTATTTCTATAAATCATAATGCAGTCGACATTAACAATACATATGCGCAAGAAAATGCTTCCTGCAGAATGTTATGTGATTTAAGCAATAAGATTTAGAGAGCAGCACAAAAATTTTCACTTTCAATAACGGTTATAATTGGAAATTGCTGGAATTGCATTTTCGTTTGCCTTTATCATTTTTAATACTTCCTAGCAACGTTATGGATGATTATTGTTTGGAATGATTGTTTCACTTTCTATATCTACGAAATATATCTGAATTTATAATGGTATTTTTTTAAAAACCTTTTAAAAGGGTTTTAATTATAAAAAAAATTTAGTAGAATGCTTTATTGAAATTAAAAAATAAATAAATAAAAGTTAACAAACAAATCGAAAATATTTTTATGAGAATAAGGAGTTTTGCTTAATCACAAAATTAAACATGTTAACAATCCACTTAAGAACATTGCCATTAAAAAGTAAAAGAAATCTTTGAAATATGATTGTTATTGACCCGTCTTAAAACTTAAGTTGTCCACAAAAAAGCAACTTTAAAGTTTAGATATGCTTTAATGATTTCATAATTTTTTGAATTTACTAAATTTTAATTTACTTTCTTGAAATATTTTAAATTTAATTTTTGATTGTCTTTCCCTCTTCTGTCTCTCTGTTCATTTATCTATTCGCGTATGCTCTAGTAAATTGAAGTAAAACATTCGGATTGCCGAAATATTGCGAAATAGGTGTATTTCTCTTTTCAAACATATTTCTGTAATGTTTACTGTTATTTATGGCGCCTAGTAAAATAGTTTTAATAGATTTGTATTTATTGTAATTTATTGTTGTAAAACAATTTTAAAATCTATAAGAAGAATTTCTCATCCAAGCTTTGAAATTTCCCTTAGAAAAAAGGATGAAAAAATATGTGGAAAGTACACTATTTATTATATCAACATTTTTGGATCCACGATTCATTAATAGTTGCCTGGACTTAACGAATGAGCAAGTGTGTGAAATAATAATTAAGGAAATGAAGAATCACTTTCTTGTCGAAGAAATAACAGAACCAGAACAAAAAGACGCAACTGAACCTAAAAAAGAAAAAAAAAAGACCAAACTGTTTGCATTTTTGGACGGGAAAAGATCAAGTAAACTTGACCAGAATTATATAGCAAAATCGGAAATAACGGACTATTTACAAGAGCCATTGGAAGGAGAAGATATTTGCCCTCTGAATTTTTGGAAGGAAAATGACAAAAGATATCCAAAAATTGCAAAAATTAGTTCAAAACATCTCTCTATCTGGGCATCTTCAGCACCCGTAAAGAAGTTATTTAGTGTCGCTGGAAAATTCTATACGAGTTCCCGCACGCTACTGAAAGCGGAAAACTTTGAAAATTTAATTTTGATTAAATTAACACCTTTCAGCGTTAGCCATTTTTCAGTATATCAGTTGAATGATTCAGTATACATTCAGTATATCTGTTTAATGATTCATAAAATTAATACTATGCACAGTACAAATATGCGAATTTAATATTATATACTACACATATTTATTAACCTTATTCTCTTGAAAAAAGCAACATATATTTCAAAATTTAGCCACACGAGCCTTTTATTTTGACTGTGCATGGCAGAAAAAGACGGGCTTAACGCTTAAAAGGTTAAATTAAAATATTTAAAAGAATTTTAAATCTCTCCTTCATTCTATCTGTATATATATGAAGTTCAATGTTCAGAAGTAAGAAAAAATATAAATTAATGGATTATTAATTGATTTTATTTATTTATTGGGGAGGGGGAGGGTGAGAAGTAGTAGTGCTAAATTTGAGTCGAAAAATATTTGTTTATGAATATCTATTTGAGAAACATAAATATATTATCTAGACCATTTAATGAAATCACTTAATTAATACAGGTGTCATCATAATCTATGAAAGGTATAAAGATAACTATTGGCAATTTTTAAATTTATATCAATATGATATTTCTCCTTTGTAGAAAAAAAAAATGCATATTTAACTGACAGTTTTGTTTAAATCAAATGCGAATGTTTGAAACTTCTTTTTTAATTAAATTGGTTGCATTTTCATTTAGGCTTCTTACTTATACCTTTACACTTTGCTACCAATGTAATTCAATGACTGTACATACTTACATATGATATAATTTAAGGGGTTCTCTATATTTATGTAGCTTCTACTTCTTTCCTTTTTATGTTTTATAATATATATATATATATATATATATATATATATTTTTTAATCTTTCTTTTCTACTGAAAATGCAAAAGTAATATAAAACGAATTTCATGCTTCGGAACTAGTGGTCGATTTGAAAATAAATTTTGGTCTACTAAGTTATTATAAAGAAGTGAAATTTGTAACAAATATTTGAGATAGTATTTTAATTACTGACTCATGCTTAAAACTTCTTTCAATGTTATAATGATTACATTTCTTTGATGGTCAAAATATAGAGATTGTATATATATAAAATTTCTCTCGTTTTAGATGATAAATTACTTGATATTTTTAATCTGCTTACTGTGATATTAAAAGCTTAATCTGAGAGCAAATAAAAAAAAGAATATATATATAGAATATAAGGAGAGGATATATACAAGATATATTTAAGAATATATTTGAAGAAATATCTAAGAAAGATTATATACAAGCGATATTCATCACATGGAAATTGAGAAATCTGTATAATCGAAGTTTAATCGTAATCGATTTTTCATGTAATTGTAATTTGAAAGTAAAAAAAGTAATCATATTCTAAAGTCTCATCAAAACGTAATCAAAACTGTAATCGTAATCTAACTTATATAATCGATTACGTATTCGTAATCGGCTTTTGAAGATTAAAAATAATCTTAATTGTAATCGATTAAGGACTTCTGTAATCGACTACAAGTCTGAATATGATGCATTTATTGATGGATTTTTTTTTTTCAATGGTGCATACGTAATACATAAGCATTTTTGCAATATTAAATAAATAGCAACTAAAAATTTTTATGCATAATTTCACGATAATCATTCAATTTATACTCAAAAATATTTCAAATTTCCATATAAATTTATAATTTGATAATATTTTTTTTCTTTTAAAAAGATTCTGTGATCAATAAATTTTTAATTGAGGTTTATTTTGTGCAAATAATTTACTTTAAATAGATGTTTATTTCATGAGTGCAAAACCTAAGCAAGAAAATGATATATTCATGGCTGCTATTGCTTAGGAAATGCGTCCTATTCCTTGGGCTCCCGATGGTCACGTCACGTTCTTTTTCATCGTACAGTGCGGCAGCTCGTCTTTTTCTTCTGCCTCGGGTAAAGGTATGTATACATAGTCCTGGAAGTCCGTCCTACTAATTCCGTAGTTACTCGTGACACGGTAGGACACTCGAGCTACAGCACATTCACATATTCTAAGGGCCGTATTCACCAACTTCTTAACACTCGGATTAAATCTCGCATCAGCGGTAATCGCTCGATCATACGAAAATCGGTATTCTCCAACGAAATTTCGCAGTTCACAGGCTACTTTAACACTTCGTTTTTGATCCTCGAATATCGGAGAATTAACAGAGATAATTCTCGGATCTTTTCTTAACACATGCGTACTACGCAGCTTAGCTTCGTAAATATTGAACATGAAAGAAATATAAATTTTGTTTTATTAGCAGCAAATTGCTTTTAAAATCATTCTGATGATTTTTTTTATATTTTAATCTTGAAACACAGTCTTTAAATACATGATTTTGAACAAGAGTTTGATTAAAAAATATGCTATAATTATTTAATATTACACATTTATCATTGTGTTTTTACTTAATTAAAACTGAATTAAGTTAATATTATTTCTGACGACATTATACTCTGTTCTGTCATGTCAAATAAAATTTTGCTGATTAAGCGATTTTTGCTATCAATAAAGATATATATCTTCTCCTTCATTTCCATGAGCTTAATCGTTAAAGATGAATTCACAAATTGATTTATTTTAATGGGTAGCATAGCATAAATTTTAAACTTTTCAATTTTAAACAAATATCTTTGATATAATGATATAACTATAATGTATAAAAAATGCACCAAATTATTTTTTGTTGAATGAAGTTTGTAAAGTAGCACCTTAAATTACAAATGTATACAATAATAATATCGTGTCGAATTATCGTGCTTCCTTTTTTCTGCCTGATGAAAGGTTGTACTTCGACGGAAACAATTGTTGCGTGTTACATAATTTATGGTTTTAGCTTATAAAGTTTTCATTAATTTATATATTTTTCTCAATTTCTCATAAAATTATTTAATAAACTTGTATAGTTTTTAACCTTTTTATTAATTACTTAGAAATGTACCCGAAATAACTACTGAAAACTGATAAATAAATGAAACAAGGGAAAAGCTATCTTCATTTGCATTGCTTTAGTTTGAAACTTATTCCAAACCAAATTTTTAAGTAATCTAATGAGCTAACTAAAATAAAGAAAAATTAATTAAAGTTATTTAAAAAAAATTTCAATTAAAAACAATCACTAATTTTTGAAGACTGCTTGATATAGCGTATGTATTTGGTCTACAGTCAGGGGCATTGCTTGTGCGTGTGTGTGTATGTGTGTGTGTGTGTGTGTGTTGGGGGGGGGGGCGTAGTTCGGAGAAATTTTTTCTTTTATTCATAACAATCAAAATTTTAAATCGTAGCGTAAACAGTTGTCGTCTGCGTGATTATTCTTTAAAAAAATGTTCTAAAGTAAAATTGATTCTTAATCCGGGCGTAAACAAAAGCAAACCGTGTTTTTTGCCGTGCCAATTTGCTTTTTACCCTTTCTAATCTTCAAATCCGATTGATTAGTTAATCAGAGATGAGAGTGGGAAATAGACAAAAAGTCTGAAAGTATCAGCAAAACTCAAAAATAATTAAATTTTAGTAATAAAAGAAGAAACAGACACACAAAAGCATACTTTCTATAAGCAAATCTGGAAAATATATGAAAATAAATTATTTAGAAACAGTCAAAAGAAAGAAAATTGAACAAAAATAAGAATATTTAGAAGCAAAAACCTGAAAATTGTTTTTAAAAAAATAAGAAAAGTCTGAAAGTCCTCATCCCTGGTTAATTGAAGCCGAACGGTGAATCCGAACATCTATCTTCGTTTTTGGCCAATCAAAACGAAGCTTTTCTTTCTCTCCCCGTAAATCCATGGATCACGTAATCGGCTGATGGTGAATACCGTGGGAATTTAATCCAGAGTTAGCTTTGATTCTCGGATTTTCTGATCCTTGGTTTAATCCTCGATCAATGAAGTTTGGCGAATACGACCCTAAGTGATCGAAAAATGAATCTGCTTAAGATAGCAGATTTTCCAGGATATATGAAAAAGATAAACTGTGTGACTAATCGTTTCAGATCTAATAATTTTTTAATAGTTTAAACATTAAACATGTATTCTGGTATAAGTTTTTTTTTTTTTTTTTTTTTTTTTTTTTTTAAAGAGAAAGATCCGAAATAAAATGCTTCTGCTGTAGCATTTCCTAAGCAGAACATACATCATTTTTTAGCATATCATGCTACTTTTATAGTACAAAATTATCTCCAACTGAATTAATGGTTCATCATTTCAGTTCAAATAAAATACTTAATAGCATTTTGAACTACGCTTTCAATTAAAAAAGCGTATTAGCTGTATTATTGATTTCAGGTCGCTAGAAGACAATATTTACTCCTGCAGAAACAGGAGGATCTATATACTAATAGGCAAGCAAGAAATTGGTGTTAAACTTTTAACATATTAATTATGGGAGTAGACGGTTGAAAGTGGTATCATTCGAAATGTACTATTGGTCAAATTCGCAGAATACAAAATTATTTTTTTACAAAGTCAACAAGGTATTTAAAAATACATTTATTTTTTATGCGCTTTCCTTTTAAATCCGTATTTATTTATTTATTTATTTATTTATTTTGTATTTAAAATTCTTTTCTTTGCAATCGTCTGCGTTCTTATAGTAACTAGTCGAAATATTATACTATCGAACACATACGCAAATTTAAAAAGGATTTGTTTTATGGAAGTTCTATTTTTTTCTAATTCATTTATGATCTAATTTCTTTCTTTCTCTTTTTTTCTTTCTCTTTATTTTCTTTTTCTTTCTTTTTTTTAAATATATCACGTAAGCTTTAATTTAAAGCGATATTTTTCAAATAAATCATAATGGATTTCAATTAAGGGCACATGGAACATCTTGACAGGTGAAAGGATGGAATTTTTGCAAAGATTCAACGATTTGTAATTTACTTAAAAATACATATGGAGCTGAGATTTTTTTTCCATAGTTAACATGTACAGTCGGGGAAAAAAAAAAAAAAAAAACGCAGCACTTGATGATATTTCGTTATAAATTGACGCAGAAAAATTTAATGGACACCATTCAATGCACTTTCTGAAAATGTCATCAAATTTCGAATTAGGGGTCATCTACATTTTAAAATGAGCACCAACTTTGATTTTTTTCAATAGCAACACCCAATTTTGACTTCATATTCGAATTTCTGAGAGTCTGGCAGTGCGGAAAAGTATACTGTTTGTATACTTTATCTTTAGTATTTATAGAGTTATAATCAAAAATATGTTAGGGGTTATCTGTAAATGTAGAAAAATAAAGATTAGATCCTATAAGAAAAAAAAAATTATACTGTTTCACACCGGAAATATTTCAAGAAGAAAGGTTTTATACAAAGAAATAAAAATATGAACACTTTTGCAGTACCTTAATTATCATGAATTCAGTTTTTTGGAAATGTTTTTACTTCAGTACTTTTTTAGATAATTTTAGGTATATTTAAATACATTACACTTACGATTGGACAGACAATACTCTTTATAAAAGTGCAATATTTTTCAATTAAAAAGTATCTATCATGGATATACTGATCATCAATAAAGCTTAAATTTCCTTTCGTACGTGTAACATAATTTTCAAACTGAAACAATATAGCTAAATATATATATATACAACAACGCATAAACTAAATCTTTTCGGATAAATTATTGTAAGGTTTCATAAAGTAAATATTAAACAATTTTAATAGCACTTACCAGTTTGGGTCAGTCTGTTTGGAACTGTACTATATGTTTTATAATTTCTATGAAAATATAATTTCTTAATTAAAGCTTTCGCGACTGCTGACGAAGATTCACATCATTTGAAAATCTGTAACTATGCCAGTGGGCGTTTCTTTTGTAATTTGTGTGTTACTCATTTCTTAAGTATGTACCCAGTGTTCATATTTTTGCAATAAAATATAGTATGGATAGAAATATATTAATTAGAAAGAATATAATTATAATGTATATCCATCTGTAATATGATTGTGGTACAGAAAATTTGTTCTGAAATAGTTTATTTTGAGAGTATTTCAAACAGTAAACCCCGCCTATTTAGTTAATTTTTTTCTTCTAGTGTTCGTTTAAAGGATTCAAAATTTATCACCAGTAATCGATGAAGTAAATAAGGCTTGTGTATATTTTTGTCAATGCAAAATAAGGGGTTTAACACGAATACTCAAAATCACATTCACTTTTCGTTTCTGTATTGTTTTGTTTTGAAGAGCGATAAAAGGCGGGCTTTAGAAAACAGGAATTCTTGTTACTAACACTCATGTCTAAAAATCAACATTTTTTGTTTCATTTCTTTGCATTTGATGTTGTTGTTATATAATTTGACCCGTAAATAAAAAATAAAAATATTTTGCTAAATTTTCTCCGTTATTTTTTAAGATTTGCTTCGTTATCTCATTCAAAATTTTTAAGAGAAGGCCCCCTAAACCACTCCAAAAGAAAGATTTATTTATATCTCGAAAACTAATAACTGGAATGAGCTGCAAATTTGCACAACCATATTTTTCAGCATTAGGATTCATTTTATGTAAAAATTAATATAGGTCATAATTCATAATTTTTATGAATATGAATTTATTAATATTTTTCAGAATTAAAAATATTTTTCAGAATCAAAAGTAATGGTGGATTATGTTTGGGTTTCTTCGCTGTATCTCGTAAAAAAAAATTATATCGATCAAGTTATTGTTTGTGAAGATATTAATAAAAGTTTGAAATATGAATTTAACATTAGCACCTTCAAACTTTGAACGCTTATAACCAGGGCCTGATTAAGGGGGAAGCTCGCACATACCGGAATATTTTTGCAATTATTGTTTACTTCATGTCATAAAAATTAAACGCTTTGACGAGGAAATATTTTTTATAAAAAATGAACGGTGTAAAACAATCCAATTTACTCACCATTATTAGACACCAGAATTCCTTTAAAATAATTTTTAATGAAAATTTTCTGTTTATAATAGGAGGAAAGTATTTGTTAAAAAATAACGGTGTAAGTATAAATAATGTGTGAAGAGCGAGCTTCCCCCTTAATCAGGCCCTGCTTATAACTCTGTGAAAAAATAAGTTAAATATACAACCAATATACTTTTTCGCATTGTCGCGATCCCAGGAATTCAAATATAAAATAAAAATGTGGCATTACCATTGAAAAAAATCAAAGTTGGTGCGCGTTTTAAAATGTAGACGACCCCCAATTCAAAATTTCCGTTCATTTTCTGAATCTACTCTCAATTCCCCGTCGAATTATACCTATTAAATTTTTGTGCATTGATTAGCAACGGAGTTACATCGAGTGCTGCGTTTTTTTTTTCCCGACTGTAGTTTATACCCCATATTTAAAGCAAAAGAAATTAATTAGATGAATAAATTAGTTTTCTAGAGATACTTTTTTTTTTTTTTTTTTTTATATGCCTGTATGAAAATTTTTTAACAATATGTCCATTCTGTACAATTTTCTAAAATTCTATTGAGTTTATCACCTTAAAATTTGGTATGGTAGCAGAAAATACACAATTTAAGAATTCTAAGCAGCAATTTCAAGTTTGGTTGAAAAGAAATATTTTTTTTTTTTTTTTTTTTTTACTAAATATCATTGAAAATCCTAAAAATTTGAGAACATATTTCTCATTATTTCCGAAATTTTTCACCCAGATTTACATTGTTGGGTATTTTTGCAGAAATAAATCAGTTACACAATTTTGAAAAATTTCAACTCTCTATTTATAGAATTTTTGAAAAGTGTACCAAGGCATTAAAAAACATATTTTGAGAAAAAGGCAAAAAACTGTACGAACACCTACAATGCTTAAAATACACTGCTCAAATCAATTAAAGGATATTGTAAGTTTTATATAATACAAAGGTATAAGAGAAATTTTTATTGCAGAAAACGGAAGAAAAGGGTCACAAATACAAATTTTTCTCGTTTTCAAACTTTGGAGTATGCAAATGTTGAGTTTGACCTGAAAAAAATGACGTTTTAGCGGCAGCGAGTGAAATTTGGCTTTACACTAAATGAAAGAGAAAGCCAAAAAGAATGGTCAATATTAAGTAAGTGCATTGTTTCGATAATTGTGATGTCTTAACGAAGTTATTTAACCGATTCAAAAGCTAGGAGAGCTGTTGGTCGGTTAGAAGGGATCGAAACACAAAACGAAGTAGCCAAAGTCACTGGAGTTTCGCAAAGTGGGATTTCCAGGATCTGAAATCGGTTTTTGGAGACTGAAAATGTAAGCTGAAGGCCTGGGCAAGGTCATAGACGTGCAACAACACTCAATGGAAATGGATATTTAACGCTAACGGCTCGGAGACTTCGAAACATGAATGCTATTCTTCAACAAAAACAACTTCAATCAGCTACTGGCACCACAGTTTCGACTCAAACTGTCCAAAATCGATTCCACGCTGTAGGTCTGTATGCTTACCGATCAATAATGTGTGTCACGTTATAATAATAATGTGTGTCACGGAATTTTTTTGCTCTTTCCAAATATGTGCTTATTTTGCGTGTAAGTCTTTCAGGAAGTTCACGAATGTGGGTTTTTTCAGAGGGGATGGAAAAAAAAGATTTTTCTTCTATCTATCATAACTCGGAAACGGTTAGAGATAGGAAAGGGTTTCTATTGTGTTTTATGCTCCCCATGGGCTGTTCTATCACCTCCTTTCGTTTGGCAGATCAGACCTTGTATATTTATTTATATGTTTATTCCCGTTTCCATTTTTATGATTGTGAATTTTTTTTATTTCTTTTAGTTAAAGGTAAATAAATATCTGTATTTGAGAAGTTATCTGCATACATCTTTGAAAATGCTTGCTTCAATATTTTATTTAAACAGGTTTAATGCATGATTATAGAAATCAAAAAATGTTGGGAGTCATACAGGAAACTTGAAAACACACGCACGCATATATATCATAATTGACAAAATTTTCGTTTTTTTTTTTTTTTTTTTAAGAATATTGCCACTATTTTCTGGCAGTATTCACAGGTAACAACAACCGTTGGTTCATAATTATTTTTAAAAAAATTTCTAAAAATTTCTATTTGAAAATTAGTGGTAATTTTAGATGACTTCCTGAAAAACTAGAAGACTTGACAATATATATTTAAAATATGAAAAAATAATTCGATAATTTGTTTCAAAATATTAGAAGATTTATAGTTTAACCTGTTAACGCCCGAATTAATTTTGCAAAATATTATTAGCAGAATATTTCACTTCTAAATTAATATAGAAAACTGACAGTAAAATATATTAACTTACACAATTCTTTTTATAGTTTTAAATTTAAAGCCTATCCTCATTTATTGACGTTTAGTGTTCTAGCGAGAAAACTTCGAAATAGAAAATCTTTGAGATAACAGATTAATTTCCTATTATATGTTGAAAAAGATCTCGAAAGTAAAGTATTATAATATATATACTACTGGCCATTAAAATTGCTACACCAACAAGGAATAATAATAACGGAATGAAATTTGTTGGACACATACATTATAGTAGGACGAACAATTGATTAAAATTTCAGGAAATTTGGAGTAATACGTACTGAGAAAACAGTACATAAAGCAGCTACCTCTGTGAGCAATAACACCACTTATCTGCCTACGCATTGAATCGAACAGCGATTGAAAAGCGACTGGCCCCCCACCAACCACCAGTCACTTCGATCGATGAATTGTGCCATCGTGTTAAAACTTCATGAAGTGCTCTACCCGTACATGTCATCCAATCGCTGTTCGATTCAATGCCTAGGCAGATATGTGCTGTTATTGCTCACAGAGGTCGCTGCTTTATGTACTGTTTTCTCAGTACATATTACTCCAAATTTCCTGAAATTTTAATCAATTGTTCTTCCTACTATAATGTATGTGTCCAACAAATTTCATTCTGTTATTATTATTCCTTCTTGGTGTAGCAATTTTAATGGCCAGTAGTGTATTATTCAACTTGATTTAAGTTAGTATACCTGGGCAAAAAGGAAATATATGTGCAACAAATGAAAAATCATAAAATGACTATCCAAATTATGAAATATTACTTAATAGTAGGCACATAAAACTTTCAGGAATCATTTAGAGTGACGTAGTGTGTGTGTCATTAGTGTCACTAAAAAGCAGAAATCATTCGAAGAAACCACAAAAAATATACGTGCTATTTTACTAGCTGTCCTCAAATGGGGACACTGGGCGCTAACGATTTAATCACTTCTTTTAATGATATTAACGATTTCGTATAGAAAATACTTATATTGAAAATATTCAAGGTAGGATTTCCTCCTTTAAGGGTAAAAACGGTTTTTTTATATAAGATTTTTACCCTGACTATTATTATTATATGTAAAGGCAATTCCATAATAAGTGTAGAGTCTGTCACAGACAGATTAGTTTACCTTTCATCAATAGTTTTCAAAAATAATTACTATTTGTTTTAACCACGATAATTTGCTCCATATATATAACAAATTCTGTATAGTTCGGCCTACCGTATACAAAAGAAACACGAGACCTAGTTTGAAGCAACAGGCATTAGATCATACTTGCCAGCATACTAAATAATATTCCGTAGCATTGTTAGCCCCGCCTTCTTTTTCACACCAGTATTTATTTAGGGTATTTTTCATCTTACTTAATCATAATTGCATTTAAAGAAATCTCAAAGACATTACTGGTGTGAAAAAATGGGAGGAATTAACAACACTCCGGAATATTAATTAGGATGTTGACAAGTATGCGTCAGATGCATACTCTATACGGTTTCTAGGCAAAGAAAATCTTTTTAAAGTATACGTATGTCGCGTCAAACTTAATCAGTACTTGGGGTGCCTAAGAGTGGTAGTAGAAAAAGAAGAAGTCTCATTCTTCATTGAGACTGACACTATCTTCTTCTATGTCAGTACACACACATCTATATATAAATCAGGGTTCCCACGGCCACGCCTTTTTTCAAGGACTCTTCCATCAGAATAACCTTAAGATAAATTTATTCTTAAATGTACAGTGTATATTTAAGAAGAAATTTATTTTTAGTTAATACAGGTGGAAGAGTCCTTGAAAAAAATCGGGCCGTGGGAACCCTGTAAATACATATTCTAAATTTCACGATGATTATTTAAAAAATAATCCTCTTTGTTACATTTATACATAGTTGCTAACATTTTAATTTATTCTAGAACTTTTCTAGCCCCGCGTTTATTTGGAACTACTTAATTTATAGAGTAATTTTCTCCAATGTTTAAGTACGATAAAATAGAAAAAATATTAAAAAAATGAGTAATATGAAATAAAGGCGGAGCTAAAAATGCTCTGAAATAAATTAATATGTTGCCAACACTGTTTATACGAAATTCTCCTATTTTACCGTATTAAGAAATACGAAAAATCGGGGCTAAAATGCCACCTATAAATCGATATGCATAAAGGTTGATTAAAAAGAAAATGTCAATATACAACTAAATATAAATGTTTGAAAATTTCTTGCATCTTTTCTTGATATAAAGATGATACAAATATTTTATCATACAAACATAGAAATACAAACAGCGTTTTTTTTTTTTTTTTTTTTTTTTTTAAAAAAAAAAAAAAAAAAAGATTGTTTCATCTTCAGGTCCTCTAAAAATGTAGGATTCTATGGAAAAATAGTCTTCGAAAATATCGAAGAAATCATTATTATCTTCTATTGAGTATAGAATAAAATAAAAATCACTTTTCGAAAAAAAAATAAAAAAAAAAAATCTCTCAAGATAATATAATTAGACAATTATAAGCATAATTCGGGAAACAAAATATTATTTACAAACCCTTCTGTAGCAAAATAAATATTTGCTTTTAAGTGCATGATTTGCATAATTTTATTAAATAATGTTTTATGGTTCTTATATATTACTTTTATTATTCTTTTTACCCTCTTTTGTATATCAAGAAAGAATTAACTAATATTTATTTTAAAGTATTGCATTTTGGATATTAACTGGAGTGGAAAATTTATTGCTCTCTCATGTATATCCATATAAACATAATTGCCATAAATCGGTTTCAAATAATAAATGAAGTTCATAAAAATTGCAGTTTATAACTAAGAGTTAAGATGTAGTGTGTGAAATGAATATTTATATTTTTCTAATGCACATTGTTTGCTTTCTGTATTTAGTAATATAAAAGAGAAATCATACAAAGTAAGGAATTATGAAATTTTGAATAACGCCACTTCTTAAGCGATATGCGTATATAAGTAGATGGACAAAAATTTATGTCAACATGCAATTAAATATAAATATTTATGATACAAATGCTTTAGATCTATAGGTTTTGTTACACAGACAACAATCAGGTTTTCACAAAACGTAGAAATCCATGGAAAACTGGTCATCGAAAAATTTTGAAGAAATCAATAGTTTCTTCTTTTAATTACAGAACAAAATAAAAATCACTTTTTAAAAGTAATCTGATCAAATAATATTATAAGTCAATTATAAGGATAATTCTGGAAACTAAAAATCCTTTACAAACCCTTCTCTTTCAAAAGTAATCTTTGCTTTTATGTGTATGATTTTCTTCATTTTATTACATCCTGCTTTATGATTGTTAAATATCACTTTTATTATTCCTTTTATCCTCTTTTGTATTTCAAGAGAGAATTAAGTAATATTTATTTCAATTTATTGCCTTTTAGATATTAACTGGAGTGGAAAATGTATTGTTCTTTTATTGATATCCATATAAATTTAATTGCCGTAAATCAATTACAAAAGGAGAAAAGATGAAGTTTATAAGAATTGAAATCTATGATTAAGCGTTAAAATATATTGTATAGTACGAATGAGAAATAAATATTAATATTTTTCTAATGCACGTTGTGTGCTTTTGTGTTTAATAATATAAAAAATAAATCGATATTTTTTATTTTTATTTTATTTTATTTTATTTTAATTTCTATTTTTGCCATGCTTCATAAAATTACGAACAAAGAATTATTAATAATAAATTAACACATTTGTTTTGCGATGTGATATCCTGCATTGAGATACATAACCCAACACTTAAAACGATTTTTGAGACTTACGCTTAAAAATTGAAAATATATAATCTTATTGCTTATTTCAGTTTTATATTTGAAAATACTCTTATGTATACAGTTAAATAACATTTAAAAAAATAAATAATAATAATATTTTTCTTTAATGAGGCAGTCTAACTTAAAGAGACAAAATTGATTAATAGGTATATTTTTGACTATGGTGTATAACCATATTAATAAATAATTATAGCTAACTAACTTTTTTTTTTAATTTTACGTTTTTAGTTTAAATGATTGCAATAATAAAAAAAGAAGTACTTACAGAGTTTAACGAATTCACACATTAAAAAGCTTTATATTTCACATTTTCATTTTATATATTTCATAAAATAATTCTTTCTATTTCTTTGTTTTAAATACTAATTAAAAATGTCAACGTGTTTAAAGTTTTGTATCAGTTGTCTAATTATTAAATATACAAAATAATTTAAAATTTTGACATATTAATTTTTTAGGTTTTCAAAAATCTTCAATAATTTTTCAAAACACAAACTTAAAATAATAAATATTAAGACTAACAGGAATGAAAGTGTTCAGTTTTTTTTTTTTTTTTTTTTTCCATTAGTATTTTCCTACAAAAATTTTACCCTATTGAATCACATAAATAACAGTAAAAATATGAAAAATAACTTTTGTATGGACATATTGGTGGCAAAAAAAGAACTCTTTCATCCTTGGACTAAGGTGCAAGCCATAATATTTATGATATTCGCCACCGGATATGCCACAAATTGCTGCAAAAACTGTAATTTTTGTGACTGGGGGCTGAAAAACTTATTTACGACACTTTTTGCTGTATTTTCATTACTCCTTTTCTTTTTAGGCATTTTTTAAATTTACCTATAGTAAAAAATTAAATATATCATTAATTAAAACCCGAATAAACAACTACGTCAGAAACGCCAAAGAAAAATATTTGAGATGCATACAGCTGTTTCGGTAGCCTTAAGCGAGCCGTCTTCAGCGCAAAAAGCACAAAAATATTTGAAATGCATACAGCTGTTTTGGTAGCCTTAAGCGTACCGTCTTCAGTGCAGAAAGAAGGTGCTGAAGACGGTACACTTAAGGCTACCGAAACAGTTGTATGCATCTCAAATATTTTTCTTTGGCGTTTCTGGTGTAGTAGTTTATTCGGGTTTTAATATTCCAACGTCCAGTCTCCTGTTATTATATCATTAATTATTTGACAAGCTGTATGACAACAGTTTTAATTTTTACGAAACATTACTCTTTTTTTATTCAACATCTTATACCTAAAGACTAATTTTCTCTTGTAGTTAAAAAAAAAAAAAAAAAAAAAAAAAGAAAGAAAGAAAGAAAAATTCTAATTTCCATTAAATAAGGAAAAAAAAAAAATCTTTCTAAAAACAGCAGTGTAAAATAAATGGGAGAAATTCTTCGAAAGATTTGAAAATAGGCATTTATGGTAAAATGGCAGCATTAAGATCTTTAACTAATTAAATAAATATTTTATCGGGAATTTTATTTAAGAATGATCACGCTGCTAACCTTCCTGCATTACAAAAAGAAAAATCATTGTAAATAAATATTTTATAATCTGCAATAACACAAATGCTTAACTATATTATGTCCTTGACTTATTCCTAGCACTTATTGTCTCAAGAGGCTACAGATAATGCATAATTTATCTTTTACTTTTCTTAAGAACGTTAATGATACTTGAGATTAATTTATAGCAGTTGAAGAATTCTATATACATCCTCTGAAACAACAACAACAAAAATACAGTGAATAATGCAGTTAATATGCCATATCTAATGCATAAAAATCAATAAATAAAGCTTTTCATAGAAGTTTTCGAATGCTTAAAAATTATTTTTAAAGAGCTAAAAAGAATTTTTTTAAAAATAAGAATAATATAATTTTGGGAGTATTAGACGCATATTAAAAATTAGAAGTTAAAATATTATTTGCGTTTATTTTAATTATTATTTAATAGTGCTTTGAAATTAATATAAAGAGATATAAAATAAATTTACTTACTTATTATTGTTATTTTTTTATTTTTATAACATAATATAATTTTATATATAGTATAATTTTGAAAGTATTAGACGCATAAAAAATAAAAATTTAGACTATTATTTGCGTTTATTACTATTATTATTATTATTATTATTATTTAATAGTGCATTGAAATTAATATAAAGAGATATAAAATAAATTTATTTACTTATCTTTTCGATAAAAATAGAACAAAGTATTACTTACAAATAATCACAAAATAAACGTATTTTTAATTTATTTTTTAAATCCCAGCTTTTATTTCTGTTTGATCAGTTATTTTATCTTATTGTAAATCTACCTTTTTTTTTTATTTTAAGGAGGAAAACCGGAGCAAGGTCTCTTGATTACTTTACTCTAAGGTTGAGCCAGACCGAAGTCGCTCTGCTATCGGTTAATGTCATGACGTCATCGTGGAATCAACTCTGTCTACGCGTATTCACGGGAAAAAAAAAAAAGAAAGAAAGAAAGCGACGTAAAAGAGATTAAAAATATTTTTTATATCATTTAACATGATGATAACACATTTTTTTTTTAAGATTCATTACGTCTAAACCAGTGAATAAATTTACATATTATCGTATGGTTATTGTTTACATAAGAATAAATTAGGATACGAATTCGTATATTTTTGAAAGAATATTTGCATTCACACCATTTAAATTATTTCTTAAAAAAAAAAAAAAAGTTTATCACATTTAGTTTTAAAACCATTAACGAAATAATTGCTGAAGGTGAAATTAAAAGGTTTAATCTGAAATTTGCATTAAGCGTATTTTAATATTGAATTGACAAGATGCTACTTTTAACACAGATTACGTTTAGACATTTATTTTTGATATAGATTTATTTATAATTGAATATATTTCAATTTCTATAAAAAGAAAAATTACATACAGAGTAATAAATACATTAAATACAATGATTTTCTTGACTAGAAAAACGTATACTACAGGGATGGAACACGGGCGCAGAATTCGTACCGGAATCCGTTTAAGAAATTTCTCTACCTATAATATCGTTGATTTAAGAAGTACAAATTTTTCTTACATTGATAGTGGTATGAATTCTGCGCCCGTGTTCCATCCCTGATAATATATAGAAAAGATGAAATACTATATACAGAAAATATGAAATCACAAAAACATTAGTTCATATAAACTTAAGTAAAATAGAGAATTTAGAATTTATTTCACATTTTAGATTTGAAATTAAATTTTGTGTGACAAAACAAAATAAATGCATCTTAAAAAAAAAAAAAAAAAAACATCTGTACTTTTTTTTTTTTCTTTTTTAAATAAAGAGGAGTAGAAATTTTACTCATTAATAAAAATTATTAGTTACCAAAACAACAATGATGAAATCCTTATTAACTATGCTTTATAAATCTATTTTCTCACTAGTTAAAATTCTTGACAATATTTATATTTGCTACATTAACTAATTAAATTTAAATGCTACAAAGTAATAAAAAGAAAAAACATGTAATTAACAAAAATTAGGTTCAACTGAATTTTTGTCAACCATTTAAAATTTGGGGAGGTAAACAATTTTAACACTGATTTATAATGAGGGTTAAAAAATCACTGTCATGAGTGCATAATTTAATACTTAAAAGTTATTTCAATTACCAAAATGTTTTACAAGGTTAGACTAAAATCAGCTGAATAGTAATAGAAAATTCAACTTCAAAGTTATTTAAGTAAAATATTAAATTTGTGCAACAAAATTGAAAACTGTCATATAAAGTTTGACTAAACACAGAATTCTCTTGTTGCATTATTCATAAAATTCCCAATTGAAAAGTATATCAAATGAGGATGAAATAGGGGGGGGGGGAAGAAAATAATTATAAAAAAAAAAAAAAAAAATCATTATTTTCAAAATTAAACAAAAAGTCAGATTTTATACAGTTAAAGTTATTAAAGAAAATACCTTTCAAACAGCATTCATTTTCTTGAAGAGAGACTTGAGATATTTTGTTTCTCAGCTTTTTCAATTTTTGCAGTTTCATTCATAAGTTGCAGTTGCATTAAATAGCAAAAGGTATGGATTGAAAAGTGCAAAAGAAAGGATTGTTTCAATCCTAAAACAGGAAGAATTTGTTTGCAGCATTTCAGTGCTGATAGTTATGTATATTCGAGATTTGAAGTCTGAGTTACTCGGCTTATCTCTGAAAAAACTTTTGAAACCAGATGCTGTACCAACACTGAACCTTCCCAGTTGTAAGAACAACCAGAGCTGTGAGTTAGATGATGTTGCTGATCCCTGTAATGACACAAACTGCAGTCCTGCAGCCAACAGATATGAAGCACATGAAATTAGAATAAGAGCCCTCGAGTCCATAAAGAATGTATCACCAAAAAAAAAAAAAAATTGGATAAATTGTTTCTACAGAGGATCTTTCAAGTACTTCAACTAAGGAACAAGATTTACTAAAGCGCATTAGTTTATTGAAGAAACAGAATGAAAAATTAATTCTTGAAAACAATAATTAAAATCACAGTATGACTCAAGTACTAAGAAGTTGGCATTGACACGTAAAGAGATACAAAATTTTGTGAAAAAAATCATGAGTTAGAGGTATCACAAAAAATAAATCAAATTCTTAGTAAAGTTTTTACTGAAAATCAGATACGTTGTTTGCTAACAGAAAAAGAAAAAATCTGTTAAATAGGATAAGATGAATATATGTTAGGTTATAACTTTGCGCTAAGTTTCATGCACCTTTACCTGGAATTAACACACTAAGAAGCTGGATAAATCAGTCTTTTAAATGTCGTCCAGGCATATTATATGATGTCATTGATTTCATGAAAACACAGGGAAAGAGATTCAAAGATTTAGAAAAAGTCTGTGTAATTTCATTTGATGAAATGAACGTAGATGCAAGAATGACTTATAAAGATGAAGAAGATAGAATTATTGGACCTCACAGCAATGGTGCGTGGCCTCTTTTCAAACTGGAAGCAGCCAATACATTTTGATTTTGATGTTCCTATGACAGCTGCTACTTTGAAGGACATTATTTTAAGTTTGAAAAGAATTGAACATTTTGAATTCTAAAGTACAAATAGGTGATCGACCGGTTGCATGTGGTTTCGGTGTCCATTTCAGTGTGGAAGAAAGTATCTTACGAAAATTTTATGCACAATGCCAAGGTATGACAGTTGGTTCGAGAAAATTTTTATCTACCTTTTCGAAAAGGGATATTTACAACAATTCATTCACTACTGGGACTGTACAGTGATCTGCAGAGGACGAGAAATGTAAAATATATTCTTATCTCACGTCTAAATCAGTTTTGTATGTCTTACAAGTGGCTACTGAGCACCCAGGCATTGCAAAGATTAAAAAACAACAAACTTCATAAAACTAAATAAGTAACGATGAAAAATAACAAACTTAGCAAATAACAATAAAAAATATCAAATTTAAAAAGAAAATAATTATATATAAAGCTTTGAAAAAATCTGTTTTCTTAATAAAAGTACGAAACCAAACGTGCATGTGCTACAAAAAAAAATGTAAACAAACATATTTGATACCACAACTAAGTCATGCGCCGTTGAATAGTATACGACGTCGTATGCGCAGCCGATTTCGCACCCCCCTGAACCGGAGTACATGAAGCTGGTTTTTCACATCGTATTATAAATGTATGCCAAATATTTTTCTGGTGCCAAATGATTTGAATAGGAACCGTGAGCAAAACATCTCGTAATTCATAGCTGCCAAGTTTACCCGATTTTCAGAAAAACTTTATACCATAATTTTTTGATAGTGAACTTCGAGTTCTTAAATCTTCGAAAATTAATATAAGAAGTTTCCCTGAAAGTAAAGGTGTAGTTATCTAGACCTGCTAACTATGATAGTTTATTCGTAATGGTAGTATGCACCGCCTTTTTCTCACACCAGAATAATTGTAGAGCAATTGTCTTCTTATTTAATCATGAGAACATATTGCAGAATATTACTCTACAACTATTTTGGTGTGAAAGAAAGGCTGGCCTAATACCTTTACGAATAAACTAGCATAGTTAGGAGGTCTAGAGCACCTTGAGGGGAGGGGGGGGGGTTCTCTATACATCATCCAATAATAAACTGCTAACATACTAACACTTCATCGTCCCTCATACCTCCTCTAAATTTCTTCGATGTCTTGATGGAATAACTTTTCTTGTTTTTCACGTACATCACTCAGATCTTCCGAGAAATAATGTAAATGGGAGTTAAAAACGTGCAGCTTTAAACCCAAAAAATTTTATTTTTTGCCAAAACCGTACTTGATGGAAAATTTTGTATGGTTTTTTATTGATCAGCATCTAAATATACACCAGTAAAACATAGATCACCTTGTAGAAAACAATTTCGTCGCATACTTGTGTAGTTGATCACCTAAAAATTTTTAAGTTTTTCTAAAACTATATCTTTTTAAAACCACCATTTCAAGACATGTCATCATTTTATTCTGGAGTACTTTTAATATCTATCATTTTTTCCACACCACTTTATTTGTAGGGAAATTTTCCGCAATATGCAATTAAGATTATTTAAGAAGAGAAATAGCCTTCAAGGAAAGTTACGTGAAAAAAAGGACGGATACTTTTTAATGCTTCGGAATAAATTAAAATGTTGGCATATGCCTGCAAGTGGTGTGCAGTTGTGTTCAATGTGACTAAAATTAAACTTTCATTATAAACGGATTCCTTGTGGCGAAAACAAGTTGGCAGCATTCCACTAAATTTGGTATTTACTTGATTCAGAATATTTGCTGAAGGAATTAAAAAAACAGTTTTAAAATATCTACAGAGCCTGATTAAGGGGGAAGCACACATTATTTATACTCACACCGTTATTTTTTAACAAATACTTTCCTATTATAATAAACACAAAATTATCATTAAAAATTATTTTAAAAGAATTCTGGTGTCTAATAACGGTGAGTAAATTGGATGTTTCACACCGTTCATCTTTATAAAAAATATTTCCTCGTCAAAGCGTGGAATTTCTATGACATGAAGTAAAAAAAAAATTGTAAAAATATTCTGGTGAGAGCGGAGATAATGTGTGCTTCCCCCTTAATCAGGCTTTAAATATCTACCAAGTTCCGCTTTGCTTGGTAAACCTGACAGTATGCTAAATAAAATGGTCATGTAGAATGAATAAATAATTTAAATAATTATTGGTGAGTTTTTAATTCTTATTAAGCTATCCCAATAGTATGATCTTTTAATATTTCAGATGAGATGTCGTATGGAAAATATTTTTCAAAACAAGCCACAGTTGCCAAGTACTTTAATCTGTTCCGGAGCACTTTTAATCCCGCCTTTATTTCACAACACTTAATTTATAGAATGATTTTCTCTAATAAAACTACGATAATATATTTAATATATATATATATGTATATATATATATATTCCAGGGATGGAACACGGGCGCAGAATTCATACCACTATCAATGTAAGAAAATTTTCTACCTCTTAAATCGACGATATTATAGGTAGAGGAATTTCTTAAACACATTCCGGTATGAATTCTGCGCCCGTGTTCCATCCCTGATACTCCTTAAAAAATGGAGCTTGAAAAGAAAGGTGGGGCTAAAAATGCTACGAAATAAAATGAGGAACTCTACTAAAGTTCATTCCTGGAATCGTCTACGTAAAAAAATTGTTAAAATTTTTTTACCATTTTAGCTGTAGAATGATGTATATAGGTAAAGGTAAAATATAACCTCTCTGTTTATAAATAAAATCATTAAAAAATTAATATATGTATATATATAATAAAATATATACATATATATAATACATATTTACCAACAATACTAATTAACATTCCGTATTGTTAGACCCACCTTTTTCTTCATGCAATAATTTTAGAGAATAATTTCCCCAAATGTAACTACTATTAACTAAGAAAAAAAATACTTTCCAAAATACTAGTGTGGCAAAAAACGCTGGACTATCAGTACTGTGGAATATTTATTAAGATGTTTGCAGGCATGTATATGTACATAATATTTGTAAATGTTCGTGTAATAAGTATGTTATACGCATTCATCATGGAATAATATTCTACTGTTGAGGATTTCCCATAGGAAGACTCCAGAGGTCCTAATACAGATTACATAATTAACTGTCGAAAATACATCGAAATAGAGTACAATTTGAGGGAAGCATGGTAGAAGACAACAAGAGATTACAGTTAATATTTCCTAACTAACGTAACACCAACAAAAAATAAATGTAACGCAGTGAGTTTAGCTATTTAACACTTTTGCGACCGATGACGTAGATTCACGTCATTTGAAAATCTCAAACTCCGCCAGTGGGCGTTTCTTTGGAAATTTGTCTGTTATTCATTTCTTAAGAATATATACCCTATAGACATATGTGTACAATCAAATATACTATGGATACAAATACATACTTGCCAACCATCTCATTATGAACCGTACAATTTTTAGTACCAGCTTTTTTTTTTTACTCTAATAATTTTTCAGAGTAATTTTAGTCTTACTTAATCGTAACAATATTTTGAGAAAATTACTCTAAAAATATAGTGGTGTGTGAAAAGGGGCGTTTATTAAGGGGGCGTTAACAATTGTACGGTTATTAATGAGATGTTTGGCAAGTATGATAATACTTCGATTAGAAAGAATATACTTATAAAATTTATCCATTTGTAATATAAATGTGAATGCAGAAAATTTTGTTCTCAAATATTGTGATTTCGGAGAGTAACGCCAACAGGTAGACCTTCAAGTCAGACATACAAAAGTATGCGTTCGCGAAAGTGTTAACTGGTTTGTATCAAACTAGAGAGACGGCGTTTAAAGCTATCACATGTATTATTTATGTCCGGCACGGAAATCAATTTGAAATGAGAAAACAAAATAAAAAAACGTGATAATTGTTTAATTTTATGGAACGTTTAAAATAATGAAAATGGTTTGAAACAACAATCTGTGAGAATAAGATTAATAATGCTACGGATAAATAATATATTTACTAAAAATAATTTAATATAAAAGCAACTAATAAGAACTTTAGTATTACACACGCGCGCATATTACCGAGTAACAGTTATAATTTATCCCTACTGTTAGTACTTGCCTTTTTTATCACACTAATAATATAAAAAATGTATAAGAAGACAAATACTCTTTAAAAATAGTGGTGTGGAAAAAAGTCAGGTAATAATACAACTCTTGATTAAATTATAAATGTTAGAAGGTAATAAGAAAGCACCACAGAACTGGCGTTTTAAAGTAATAATTACAAAACTTTGAATAAACACGTTAAAATGTAATAAACTCGCAACAATTATTACGGGCCGAAAGATAACACGAACCTTCGTCAAGCTAACAAAGTAAGCACGAGTCTTGCAGTCAAAGCGTCAACGCATGTTTTGCCGCTGTTGAAAACTTAAACCAGGGAAAAAAAAAAAAAAAAAAAAAAAAAAAAAACAATTTCTACAAAAATTTCCCCTTTAGTAATGAAGAAGGAAACTTAAAATAAATCAAAGCTACTTAAATATTTTACTTCAACTCAATAGTTCTAACCGAAAAAATAAAAGCAGTTAAAAGAAGTGATAAAAAAATAGTTTACGACTAAGCCGGATTAGCTTTGCTGAAAGACTTAATTAGTTACAGAAGTTTATGACACTTTACATAAGATATAAAAAAAAGGACATTTTACTGTTTGTGTAACATTTTACACGTTATCTGAATACTTTTTTTTTTCTTTTAATTAAAAAAGAAAAGGTATTGATTTTGTTGATAGGGTAACTGAAGAAAGAAAATAAATTAAAAAGTTTGTCACAGTTTTGCCTGAAAGAAAATAAATCTTTTAATGTTCTATGACTGTCATTGAAAGATCTAATTAACTACAAAGTTTGTTACTCTTTAGATATACAAGACATAAAACAATTTCCTGCTGCAGTAAAAAGCTACCCGTTACATAGGTGTTTGTAATTTACAAGATTCTTTCTCTTTTATTATTTTTGACACATAATAACTGATTTGTGAGTAAGTTTAGAAAATTCATTTGCGTTTTGTTTTAGGCTAAATTAACCTAACAGGAATTCAAAATATTCTATAAATTTTATTTAATTATTTCATGACGGTTATCTAGAGAGGGCCTCACATAAGAAGATATATATATATATATATATATATATATATATAAAGTAAATATTGACTATATTTATATTGTTTACGCAAATTAAAGATTTGTTCTTTTTTACCCTTATTTTTTCTCAGTCAATCTAACAGATATATATAAAGCTGAAAGTTTGCTGTTTTATATGTTTTCAATTTTAGTTCACTATACAAAACTACGCTATTTAACACATCCTTACGAAAATTGGTATACGTATTCAACAGGACAAAATTTGGCTAATGCTTTTTAGTTCAATCAGATGATTGGATAAAAAGATATTAAATAAAATATCCATTTTAATTTTAAAATTATTAACATGGATAAAAAAATGACGCATATATAAATCGTAAATAAATAAAAAAATTACACATCCATTATTTTGCAGGCATAAAAAGAAAATATATTTATTTATTATACGAGTGTAAAAAAAAAAAAAAAAAAAAAAAAAAGAAAAATAATCAGTAATTTTTTTTTATTACTTGCGTGCAAGTAAATACACACATACATATATATATAAAATATATATATACATCGAAAAAGCTTGTGAATATTTCTTTTTAATTTAAATTAAGAGTTTATTTGTAATTTTACATGTTTAATTCCTCACAATGAATTTAAAGTACAGTAGTACCTCCGAATAAGGAACACTCAAGGGACCAGATATTTTGTCCTGTAAATAGAGGTGTCCCTTCTTCAGAGGTATGATTTAGTATACATGGTATATAAGTCAAACTGGAATCAAGAAATGTAAATAGAAATACGGGTAATACTAAACTTTAAAGAACCAGAATGCAGTGTGACATAGTATACATTTTATAATGAATCTTTAAAATTTTCACTTATAATAGATAAATCTCTCAATCAACGAAATCATTCAAACTATGAAAAAAACGGAGAAAAAGTTTTTAAGTAAATATATATATGTATGTGTGTGAGTGTATGTGTGTAAGTTAAAAATAAACTGAACTTTAAAAAGGTTAACGTTATAATTAAAAATCGCCTTTTTAAAAATTTTCTAAAAGGTTTTAGTGATTAATAACTAACAAATAATGCAACCAATTAAAGCATTTCAGTAGCACCTAAATCGATTAATCGTTTCTAAACTTTTAATCTTTTAATTTTACTAATGTTCGTTTGGCAACCTGTTTATTTCTACTAGATCCGTAAGTAACGTTTAACATGTAGATTGCTTAAATTACTTATTCCTTGTTTAAATTTTGGTTTGTGTTATTGATTAATTTCTTTTTTATATTAATTCAATTTTCTTTTTTTCTTTTTTGTTTTGTTGCAAGATAAAGACTTGAGCTGTATATTTGCTGGAATTAGCTATACAGTTTTACGAAATCTTGCATATGCTGATAGAAATGCAAGTTTCCAGACGAGCACATTTCTATTTTTCAGCATTTAAAATTCCAATTTTCATTTCATGAGTTCCATTTTTTTTTTCTTTTTAACGGAACTCTTTGGTGATTTTATCCTTTCTCTATTCTCTCAAATGTTGACTGTTACTAATAATTCATAGTTTTTGCAAATTCTCTCATCGATAGGCTTATGTGTTATGTTAGTGTCATTTCTCTTCTGCGTAAGTACTTTAACTATAATTAGATAGTTTTCTCTTAAAAAAAAAAAAAATAAATAAATAAAATAAAAAAATCTCTTAGCCCAATGTTTTTATTGAAAGTGTTCGATCTAATTCCAAAAATTGAAATTTCTGCCATATTTTGTAGTGGATGGTGTGAATGAAACATAAAACGTTAATTTTTGAGAAGATGAGGATAAATTAGATAAATTTGTAATCTCAAAAAAAAAAAAAAAACTTTAATCCAAAGACTTAAATGACCATAGTTGCCAACTTAGTACCTTTCGGCTACCGGAAAAATTTAATAAAAATATTTATTTCATTTATTTGTGAACTGTAACAGTTTGCAACGATAAAGTAAAATAAAATAAAAAAATATATACATATTAAAATTTTCTGGTAGCTAAAAGGTGCTAAGTTGGCAACTACTTAGCACCTTTGACATTACACAACAGAACGTTTTACATAAAAACTAATATTTTTTTAAATATTTATAAATGGAATTATATTAGGTTTGTGTAATAAAATATATATTCATGCAAAAATCTTTAAGGTTTTTGACATATATTTTACAAATTTGAAATCTTTAAATTGCGTTCTCTCAGTTTGCATTTTTTCATGAGTTCATAATCTTCAAAATGCTAAAACTTTTACAGATATTAAAGAAGAGACTTAATATATATTTTTCTTTCATGTTAATGAAACTTACTTGAAAAAACTAGGAATGGAGTTCGCAATATCTTTAAAAGAAAAAAAAATGTTAAAAATCAAATCCAAATATAATAAATTCTTTTTTTTTTTTTTTTTGCAAAAACTAATTAATAAATTTCATTACAATTATAAAATTATAACTTCGAAACGAAATTCCAATTACATCGGTACAATCCTTGGTGTAATTTGAAAGTGTCTTGAACAGCGTCATTTCTGCCGAAAATATACGGGGTTGAAGTTCTAGAATGCCTGTTGCAGTGCTTTAACTAAGCTCGCTGCCCGCACGAAAAAAAAAAAAATGTGAGTTCGCACATGAACCTCGTTTGTTATTCCCACTTATTTCGGCAACGTCTTTCAGTCTTGTACAGAAAACGAACAGAGTAAATTTTGGTCAAAATGTCAATGCGATAAAGGTTCAGTAGAAGGAAAGACAGCTGAAGAGACAGGAGAAAAAAAATTCAGCTGAAACAATGTCATTACTATAATAATGTGGGAAAAGGAACCGTTTTAAAATTTTTAAAATAATACTGTCGGTACAATGAAAGCTAAGCGCAGGTGACGTATGAAACTGAATAGCATCTTGAAAGAATTCTTATTACAAAAACATTTAGAATTTTCTTTATGCTGAACATACTGGGGATTTCAATAGCTGATCCATTCATTGCCTTCTCCGACAACGTGGTTAATTTTATAAAATACAGCACTTAAATCATAAATATTTAACACTTTCTAAAAAAGTTAAAATTGTTTGACATTGGTATGAAATTCTGACCGTGCTGTAATATCTGTAAACATTTTCAGATTTTCTAAAACTAATATATATTATTCAAGTTCACTATGGCCTGTTCCCCGTGGGAAATAGCATAAATACCACGAGCAGTATGGGTACAAGTATATCCTAAAGAATACTTTTTCATTGTTGTATACGAGAGCATAGCTGCCAATATTTTTATTTATTCCTGAGTACTTTTAGCCCCCCCCCCTCCTCCTTTATTTCGCAGCACTTTATATATAGAATTTATTTTTCTCTTATATATAACTTCGATCAAATAAGAAAAAAATACTTTAAAAAAACTAAGTCGTACGAAATAAAGGCAAGGCTAAAAGTACTCCTGAATAAATTAAAATATTGGCAGCTATGCGAGAGGCCTTTTTATGCTTCATATTTGAATACCTTTATACAGCGCAAATCATAATGAAATATTTATGTTTCAAAAATTTTTAGAAATAACTGTATATTATGATATATTTAGCATTAATTAAGGTTTAGAGGGCAACATCGAAATAATCAGATACGTAAGGTCTATAATTGCAAATTTTTCCATTGCGCTTTCTTTTGTGTGTGTTAAGTATTTTAATGCTTTTCAACAATGTTCAAAAGTGATTATAAATTCATTTAGCCTCTATCATTCTGTCCACCCATACCCTATTTTCCATTAATATTTTAAAAAGAATGCCTTGAAATCAATTTGATTTTCCAATTCAAAAAGATATGTCTTCCAGTGGAAATAATACAAACAGCGGAACATAGATTAATAAAATATTTCCTATTAACCCCTTAACCCTTTGCGGCGCAAAACAATTCGGGTCATTTAAATTATACTGCCACCGGAATTCATCAACTAAATTAAGCTAAAAGAAATTTTAAATTTAAAGGTTAAAAAAAAACGGCATTTTCTAATGTGAGTGTTATACACGTAAATTTTTGCTAAAAAATTTCCGAGATGCATTTTTGCATCTAAATCTTAAATGTTGCGTCGTCGCAGCGAGGACAGCGCGCGTTAAGGGGTTATAGGTCTCATATTTTGCAAAGACACACCCATAAAGTCCACATTTTTGTCTAATTAAAAAAGTAAAATAGATTGAAAATAAATATATGAATAATATATAAAGTTATTCTGTACATATTTTCCAATACATTATATATAGTTTAGTACTGGCTGGTGCTTTAATGCACCCTAAAATGTTAAAGTAAAAATACGCGTGGGACGTGGTCACAAACTGTGAATATCACAGGAGCGAGAAGGAAGTGGTTAATTGTGATTTATGACAGGTATATATTTAAAATCTAATGCTTTTATAGTTCATGCAACATAACGAAATAGATATATGTTTTTCAGGCACACAAGAGCAATTTTCCAGTAACAGCGTTGCCAGTATTTTTATTTATTCCAGAGCATTTATAGCCCCGTATTTAATCAATACCACTTTTTTTTTTAAGAATACATTTTTGTTATTTTATCGTAGTTATATATATTTGTATTGGTGAAAAAACTCTAAAAAATAAAATGGTTGAAAAAAAAAAAAGTCGGGGCTAAGATTGCTGAGGAATAAATTAAAATGTTGGCAAATATGCTATAAAATAAAGCATGATTACCGTAATGGATTAGTTCACATGTCTCCTCAAAGTTCTTTGGTTTCTTATGAGATATAAAGGGAAATTGTAAAATGTACAAATATGAATTAAATTTAAGTATAGTGAGGAGATATTTCATACGACATATGTTGCACATGTAAAGTTTACGCTTAATATTGGATTATACAAAAACAGTCATGGTGCTTTCTCTTTAGTAATAATGGTATAAAGAACCTTTTATGAGACATTTTACTGTGAAGCTGAAACAATATATCTGTACTGATAAGTATAAAGGATTTAAGTCCAAAAATGTCGATTTTGAGTTAAGTACATAGTCAGACTCAGAAAACAATTCTCTATCGATTGGTATAAAGGATTTAAATCTATGTCATTTAGTCTTTGAGAAAACCCATTGGTAAAAAAAAAAAAAATCAAGTCAGAAATTTAGCATTAATCTTTAGCATAAAATATTTAATTCAATTTTTTCCCTTAATTAAATGAAGATTGACAATCACTGAATGGTATAAATCAACCTAATCCCTTTTTCCTAATGGATTCTTCTGATTAGTTTTTAGTTAGTTTAATTTTATTTTTCGTCTCCTGAAAAATCAAGAATATGGACTTAAATCCTTTATACGTATCAGTACAGATATACTTTTGTACCTTTGCTCTTAACTCATTATATTCCTTTTTTCCTTTAAAATAAATAAAATGGTGATAAATTAATTTTGGCCACATTTCTGCCTTCCTAATTAAAAATAAA
This sequence comes from Salticus scenicus, assembly GCA_963930645.1. Lineage (NCBI taxonomy): Eukaryota > Metazoa > Arthropoda > Arachnida > Araneae > Salticidae > Salticus > Salticus scenicus. Next base: position 103,271,665 of record OZ005658.1, on the reverse strand, counting down.
ATGCTTTTTCAAATTATCATCATAGCATCATAGAGGTAAATGCACAGAAGTATAAACGATTCAACAGATATATATATATATATATACGTGCAGTAGGAAAATGTTTCCTGTCTATACGGACCGCATGGTTTTTCCTTTTTTTAGTCTATAGAGAACACTCATACAAACGTTACGTTTCATTTTAACAGAATTTTCTAGATTATGTAATTTTAATTTTTAATAAATTTTAAACTTATTTTTAATTGAATAAACTTCGGTAAATATGTTTATGTCCATCTATTTATCTATCTATCTATCTCTCTCTATATATATATAAGTGATCGCTTAAAGATTATATATATATATATATATATATATATATCAGGGCACGAAATTTCAACTCAGATTACACTCGCCGCAGTAAAAGTTTTACTCGCCACAAAATAAAGTTGTCATTTTTTTTCTTTTTTGGGCATTTTTTTTTTTCCCTAACTATTTGAAATGCTTTGACAAATATGCTTAAAATTATATATACTAAAAGTGTGTCGTTTATCCTCATGTCTCATAATCATCTATAATTAAAAATCATTATAATGTATTGTATTTGAGATTTGAAAAAGATTAAAATGTCTAATAATATAAATGCAAAGAGTCATTAAAGAAAAAAAAAGCCCTTTTCGTCAAGCTTAAAGGCAAAGGTAGATTCCTTTACGTTAATGTTACAAAAGTAAAGAAATATTACATATGCTTTTAACACATACTTAATCAATGGCTTTGTTCCACACAGTCCATTATTTACGTCGCTATTCTACTTTTAAGAAAATTAATTATCAACTATCACTATTCATTTTGCTTAAAATTTTAGGCTAGATTTATTGGTCAGTAAATGTTTAAATTTTTTAAAATCCAAGCTCATAATCATTCAACAAATAAAAGCCATAAAGATATACAATTTGGTGACAAAACTTGCGTTTTAGCAATGGAATTTGGGATTTGACGGCAAAATTTGATAGTTGACGACGAAATTTTTGACTTGACGACGGAATTAGTTATTTGATGTCAAAATTTGGCGAGCTTGGCGATGAAAAATGGCAGCTTTGGCGTCATTATATCTTCTCCCAAAGCAAAAACCTCAAATCTCTTCACAGACCAATATCTTGTTTTCATAAGATAAAAAGTCAAAGGAAGCTGTAACGTATTACTCTCAATTTCAAACGTAAATTCAAACTCTTGCGTAAACCGGTGTTCTAAACTATTCACCACAAACGATATTTTTACCAAGACTAACGTATTATTTTAATTTTATATTTTTAAATGATTAATTAAAGCAGTTACCATGGTTTTTATATTTCAGCTTTTTTTAAAAATTATTATTATTACCGTTTGCACGTGACGTAAGCATCAGATTATAAATTTAAGCAATTAAAGCTAAAGAGAAAGTCGGCTTCATTACAATTGACGAAAAATCACTTTTTAGCTTGTAAATTTTAAGCAATTGAAGTTATCGAAAAAATTTAAATACAAAAATTGTTCATTAAGGTAAGGCGGTAATTTGCCTGATTTGAAGTTTTTTCCTATTTTCAATATTAAAGAAATTATGGGCAAATGAAAATTTCCACACCCTTTGAGCTGGATACCCCATCTACGAACTCGACCGAGATTTTTACTGTCCTGACAACATATCCCCAACTGGTTAAATTTAAATAAAAATTACTCCAGTTATCGTGTTCACAACATAACATGGGAAAAAGCGTTATACTTATACGCACGCACACACACACACACACACACACACACATATATATATATACATATATATATATATATATAAACTTTTGAATGGAGGGTGGTTTTGGGTTCTAGGGGTTATGATCGGTGAAGATATGAAGAAATTTTTCAGAAGTCGTGTCATGAGAACCATTGCAATAGGTAGATCTCCTATAAGAAATCTACCTTAAAAACTCTTTGTTAAACAATATCCTGTTAAAATATTTCTATTATGAAAGATTAAGCTTCCTTATTTACCTATTTATTTATGTAACTTTTTACATCAGAAATGTCTTTTTCGTCCATTTTATTTTTGTAATCATACGGAATGTCGATGTGTATAACTTGTTCATTCTTGCCATTTGAAATAGCCATTTCGGAATAACTTTTTCGGTAAAATCATTGTTTACATACCTACAAATCATTACAAGCGCAATAAAAAACTGGAAAATATGAACTGTTTTTTGATCATTATTCAACAAAATAAACATAGGCAGAATCTTTAAAAGGGTTCGGATTCATTTTCATGCGCCAATATCGCATAGGCAAACTTTCACATTTCTCTTCTCTCGGATAGTGGGCGACGGGCAATTAGGTGCTCTGCTCGTCTATTCTCAGTATTCTCACTCTGCTTGGAGAAATTACAGCGGGAGAAACGAAACTGGCGATTGGTTGGTTGCCTTTTAATGGCGCAAGGTCCACAATGGGACATACTGCGCCAAACAAATAACGAAACTGACGAAGAGATTAAAACTTTTATGCATGCACTAAGCATTTTTCCTTTCCCAGTCTGTGATTAAATATGAGGTTATAAGATGTGAAGATTTTGCATATTTAAATAATCTATAAAAAAATGTTTTCTGTCACCGTATAGTGTAATAATTCTATATATAACTAGACTAAATTTTTACTCGCCACAGTAAAAATTCCACTCGCCAATGGCGAGCTGGCGAGCGGAAATTTCGCGCCCTGTATATATGTAACAGCTTTGTAATAAACATTTAAGAATTCTAAAGTTATTTTGAGGGTTTTAATTACTATCTTTTGAACTAATTTTAATAATTTAATTTAAACTCTCCATTCGGATGCCTTAGATTATTTCCCATCCTTTGGAATAAGAAATGATAATTATTTGCCAAGATTTACGATTCAGGGACATGAACAATAGTATCAATATCAAGCGTAAATATTATTTAAAGATAGATGGCACCAGGACCCATTCTTTTAAAAGGCAATCCGATCAATTTGTCAGATTGAATATTTCACTAGTTTAAACCTTCAAATAAATGCTTATATCATTTTACAAAAAATTGCGCGTAAATTGGTCTAAATGTTTTTGAGTTTATTAGAAACACACAGACTAACATTGTTATACTACTTTATACACTTATTTGCCAACATTTTAATTTATTCCGGCCAAATCATTTTTTACCCCGCTTTTATTTCGCACTACTTTATTTATAGAAGCATAGCTGCCAAGTTTTTTAATTTATTCCGGAATGTCGTTAGCCTCGCCCTTTTTTCACACCGTTATCTTTGTAGAATTTTTTTTTCAAAATATAATTATGATTAAATATTAGGTAAAGTACTCTAAAAATCTTACGGTGTGAAAAAGGGCAGGACTAACAACATTTCGGAATAAATTAAAAAACTTGGCAGCTATGTAGAAGCAATTTCTCCAATATATAACTATGATAAAATACGAAAATTTTAGGACTTATGCCTCCTTAGCTACCATCATTATGCAGAGGAAGATGCGTGGCTTTTATCACAGGTGCTTCCATCCCACTGTATCCGAAGATAAGAAAAAAAATTTCTTATCACTTTCGATACCGCTGATGTAGATTCTCGTCAACTGTATCTCCGGAACTACTGTTCAGAATTAGATATAAATTTATATGTAGATGCACCTTGACCTACATTAGTGCCTGTCTGCTTTTGGATTTAACCGCTTAACCGGTGACGCTGCTATAGAGCGATTTCTGCAATTTCAGGGGAGGCTATATCTCAGGTTCTATTGCTTATAATCAAACAAAACTTGATATGTGAGAAGACCATTGCGAGATATTAGACTGATTCAATTTGAATGCTTATCGGCAAGAGGAAAAGCTGCTGTACAGCGATTTCCGCAATTTAAGGAAAGGCTACATCTCATGAAGAACAGAATTGTATATAAATTTGTATGTAGATGCACCTTAACATAAATTACTGCCTGTCAACTTGAAGTAAACTGCTCAACAGGTGCTGCAGCTACACAGCTGTTTCCACAATTTTGAAATAGAATAGCATTGGATTCGTAAAATATTTCGACTTGCGGTTTTCGACGGGTTTACACGTTTTGAGAGTTTTAGAACCACTTTTAAATTTCTGTCTGTGTGTGCGTGAGTGTGACAAAAATTTTGTGGCAACTGTATCTCCGGAACTACTGTTCAGAATTAACACATTAAAAATTATTTTAGAATATTAGCAACAAACGTCAATTTCATAGTGATTTATGCAGTAGAAAGTATTTAAATGTGATTTACAAAAATGCCTTTTCTAAAACAAAATGCATTGCATAGATGTCAATATTTTAATTTATTCCGGAGTATTTTTAGCCACGCCTTTATTTTGCAGCACTTAATTCATAGAGATATTTTCTCCAATGTATGACTTTGACAAAATAAGTAAAATTTATCCTTAAAGAGTAAGTACTCAACACACTAAAATTTACTGGTATAGTGTAGCCACCACAAGACATCCTTCTATGTTTTTCTATACAAATTCACGAAGTGCAAATAATATATTAAAACTATTATTTATTAAAATTATCTAACATGATGAAGGGAAATGATTTTCATATTAGAGAAAACTAACACTGAATATCTAAAGAAAGACAGTTTTATTGTCTGTAAATAACATCTTAAAAAGGGCATTTTTATAACGGTTATCTCATATATCAAGTTTCGTAATGTTATATGCCATAGAAATTGAGATAAAGCCTTCTCGTTTTCGCGGAAATCTTCAGTAGTATAGAAGTGCACCCTATTGGCCGATAAGCATCCAAATTCAATCAGCATAATGTCTCATAAAGGCTTTCTTGAATATCAAGTTTTGTTTGATGATACGCAATATAATCTGAGATATAGCCTTCCCTTAAACTGCGGAAATCAATGTATAGCAACGCGACCTGTTGGCCGATAAGCATTCAAATTGAATTAGTATAAGGTCTCATAATAGCCTTCTTACATATCGTTTTTATTCATCATACGCAAAAAAAACCCTGAGATATTGTCTCCTATGAAATTGCAGAAATCGCTGTATAGCAGCGCCATCTTTTGAGAAGTTGACACCAAAAGTTGATAGGCACTAATTTAGGTTAAGGCGCAACTACATATAATTTTTCCAAAACAATGCGTTCTATGAGAGATTATAAACCATATTATAATACATTTACTTTGCAAAAATTGTACTTAGCTTTACTTGGCAAAAATAAAATTGAAACATGTTATTCATATGCACAAAAGAATGCTCTCCATAGTGTTCAATTAGCAGTGAAATTTACAGGGCCGCTTAAAAATATTCAGATAAACTAAGGTCTGTATGAGGAAATAACTGGAATTACATTTCCCTTTTTATTAAGCAGTATTTTCTAACAGTGTTTAAGAGTAAATATGATTTGAATTAGTTTACCTGTCTGTCTATTAGTCTGTCTGCCCGTTCGTAAATATTTTCAGAATTGTTTTAAAGAAGAATATATGTTCTTCATGTTCCTTTTAGAATGCTCCCTATTTAAAATGGCATTAATACGCGCTGTGCAACTGGTTTGTGTACAGGGACATCACAAAAATATGCCAATGCACATAAACGTCAACATTTTATTTTATTCCGGAGTATTTTTGGAACCGCCTTTTTTTCATACTACTTACTTTTTAAGGATAAATTTTACTTATTTTATCAAAGTTATGTATTGGAGAAATTATTTGTATAAATGAAGTCACTGCACTTTAGAATGTAAAAAACGACTTAACAAAAGCAATAAATCCATAGAAAAAGCATGGATTGAAAACAAACAAAACTCACAATGTTAAAAAAAAAAAGAAGTATTTCACTGGCAGAAACAAAAAGGCCAACGCTGATCAGTGGTAATGTGGACCGAGGATGTCTCCGAAAATCGGAAATTCGGATGACACGGAGTGTGTTGTAAATCAGACGAGAAACATATGCATGGATGAAAACGTAGTCAACGAAGTAAAATAGTTCATATATTACGCATTTAAATGTACTCTATTGAAAAATCAATACAGTGCATATATACAGTGGTGGACATAATTATAAGACACCTATCAAATTTGAAAATACAAACAAATAGTGAAAGAAAAGATTCAGAGCTTAAAATGTTTTATCAAATACGTCAAAAACATAAATTTCTTCTGTTATCACACGTAATTGTTTTACAGAAATGATATTTTTATATAGTTTAATAAAAAATATTAAAAATACCATGGGCAAAATTATAAGACACCCCAACATTTGAATTAAAACACCTGCTTTTTTTCGAAAATAATGTGCAATATGCAAATTATCTGCACTCTGTTAGGACGTCAGTAATTAACTAAAGCAGACGATAACCGACTTCATCCATTTACAAACATGCCACGAGGTACAGAATTAAAAAAAAGTGAAACTCGCGAAATTTGGAGATTAAATGGAACTGGTGCTTAAATTAATAATATTTCAAAATTTATTAAACGCTCTAGATGCGCAATTAGAAATATTTTGAAAAGAGGAATTAATGGATCGGTGATTAAAAGATCTGGACATACTCCTTGCTTGTCCTTGAGACACAGACGCCATGTGATTTCGCTCGCTACACAGAATAAGATGACCATTACAGGCATTAAAAATGCTTTGAAAATGAATTGTTCAAGGGGAACCATTTGCAGGGTGTTGCATAATGCTTCTTATCTGAAATATAAAAAATTGAAGAAAAAAACACCGCTTCTAAGCCAGCACAAAATGGAGCGTCTAAATTTCGCTAAACAAACTATAGCCTAGACCTCCAAATGGTACTCTGTGTTATTTTCTGATGAAAAACAGTTTAACCTGGATGGTCCCGACGGGTTTCAATATTATTGGCATGATTTACGGATGTCTCCTCATGTTCTAATGAGCCGCCAAATGGGGGGAGGCTCAGTAATAGTTTGGGCTGGTTTTTCGGCTCGAAGGAAAACTGAATGAATTCCGAAGAGTATAAGAATATTCTTAAAGGTCAACAAACCATATACAGTGAACTTTTTTGTGGCGAAAAATACACTTTCCAGCACGATAACGCGCCGATTCATGATTCACACGAAAGAAAAAAGTGGCTTTCAGAGCAAAGTATCAATGTTCTCCCGTGGCCTTCTCGCTCACCAGACTTAAATCCCATCGAAAACTTGTGGGGGATCTTAGCTCGTGCGGTTTGCCGAAATGGGAGGCAGTTTATATGTTTCGAAGACCTAAGGAATGCTATAAAATGTGCTTGGGAAGAACTGTCTTGCGATATTTTGTTAGAATTGATAGATTCGTTGCCGAATCGCTCTTTCATGTTATAAAAAACAATGGCGGCTCCACCAAATATTGAATAACCATGTTAGTGGATTTTCTTTTAGACCATTAGTGTCTGCTAATTATGTTGACCACTGTATTTGGAAAAAACGGTTGGTGTCTTATAATTTTGTCCATTATATTTTTAAGTTTTTTCATTAAATTGTATAAAAATTTCATTATTATAAAATAATTATATATGATAACAGAATAAATTTATGCTTTGGACGTATTTGATAAAACATTTTTAAGCTCTGAATCTTTTCTATCATTATTTGTCAAATTAAATAGGTGTCTTATAATTATGTCCACCACTGTATATATAAATTTCAAAAATACACTTATTTACACTAAAATTTGTCAAACACATCTACACCATTTGTCAAAAGCCACGCCTCCTACTGGGCGAGGCCTTTTCGAGACTGCCTCTGTTATTTTGAATCTCCGATAATTGCAACTCTACTGTAATTAGGAAAGTGCGCCAAAATGCTTTGCGAAAGTGGGTTTACTCCCATAGGTTAAGATATGCACACGCAGTATCTAAGTCCTTCCTCTTAATTCCGTAGTGTTTTGCTTTACGGTGAGACACTCGTGCTACGTAGTCATTTATGTATTCTTATTATGAGACTTGGTGCTGGCAGGGTTGGCGGGAGCCAGCGCACGTTAGTGTGTGAATCATCCGAAGAAATGTGGACGAAGGGTACCTCGGATAATCGGAAATTGGTATAAAAAGGGTTGTGTCGTAAACATACGGCAAAGCTTAAAATGGATGAAAACGTAGTGAACAAAGAAAATAATACATATATTACTTATATAAATGTAGTCAAATGAAAATTCAAAACGCTGCATACTGCATACATATATAAATTTAAAAATACATTTATTTATAGTAAAATTTAACAAAATCATATACGACATCTGTCAAAAGCTACGCCTCCTACGGAGCGTAGCTGTTTCTGGACTGCCTGGATTAACTCGAAACTCTGATAACTGAGGCTCTACTGAAATTCGGTTAGTGCGTCAAAATGCTTCGCAAAAGTGGGTTTACTCCCATGGGCAAAGGTCGAGGCTCGAGGCAAACCGGAAAGAAATGCAGCCGCGCTCTAAAAACGCGGTCCTACCTCTCTCTGCTTTCGCGTTTTGAGTGTTGTGTAAAAGTATATGATCAAACACGTGCTAGTGCTGAAAACTAGATTATTTCTCCTTAATTATCTACATAAAGAGTGTCTTTTATGTCTTAAAATTGGGAAATATAGTGTTAACATATATTTAATAAAATATTTTATGATAAATTTCCCTTGGATATATGATAGTAAAAATGAAAATGTTGTAGAAATTTCAACTTTCAGCATATATCTGAAGTTTTGTTTCATCGGGTAAGTTCAATTTCATTACTATTGCTATGTAATATTAGATTTTTTTCCTATTTGCTATTGTAAACAAATATTCCAATTCTACAAATACAGTTTATTAAGTTAAAATTCGAATATGTTGTATAATATAATTACAGGCCATAATTTTCCTAGCATAATAATAAATTAACATACTAAAATATTTTGAGTTTTTTTTTTTAAAGAAAAAATATTTTATTTTAATAACATATGTGGTAATCTTTTAACTACTATCACACTGTAGAGGCAAATTAAAGTCGACATAATAACACTTCTTATTTTGCCCAGATATTTTTAAATTATTGTAATAGTAATAAAAATCTTGCGAATGAACAAACTATAATTAAACACTTACCGATCACCCCCCCCCCTGCTGACATCGTGCATTTATATTAAGCTTTATTTGTTAATGTGTATATTATTAACCTTTTAAAATAAATATATAATATTATATATATATATACATATATATATATATATATATAAATGATAGTTATCGTAACAAAATTTAAATATAATATTTAGCAAATAATAGATACAAAACAATACTAACACAATAAAAATAGAACTGATTGTAACATATAGGTAAGACTGACACAAAAATGTTGCGATACAGATTAAGAACCAATTAGAGACAAAAACAATTTAAATTACTTACGCCGACAGGAATACTAATAATAAAAAAGGACCATTAAATTTAATTACGGATAAAGTAAATAAAAGACCACAGAAATAATAATTGGATAAAAATGCTTAAAAATTGAAGTATAAACGTTTCAGGGGCATGTGCTTCATAAAGCTGAGAGAGGTGCATCGATTTCGTAATATATATATATATATATTTTAATGTTATTTTCGGAAATAAATGTACTAGTTCGTTTAATTTTATTGTTTTTGTAGGAAAAATATATACCCTTTTACTATTATTAGTACGATTGAAATAATGCGCATAATATATTTAGTTAACTAATACAAATGATCCATATTTTAAATTCTTAATTTAAAAATATCTATTCCATTTATTAAAATTATTTTTTATTTTATCTTAGTACATTTTAGAAAATACCTAGTTTATAAATGCATACCAACAATCTACATTTATTTATCATATTTTACAAAGAAGCTCAGCAGAATTAAAAAATATATAAATGCTTGTAGAACTTGATTCATTTAATATTGTGTTTTTATATTGTCTTATTTATTGCATTTTAATATGCCTGTAATAATAATTTTCAAGTCTTTTTTTTGTTTTTTTTTAAGCATTTTATCAAAGCATAATTTACTTAGCAAATGTCTATTAAATCATTAATATTTTTCCAAGTTAAAAAAAATTATGAAACTAAGGAGAATATACTTTTAATTATGAATTATTAAGTTCTGAATTTTAATGCTGATAATATATACTATATTGCAACAGTTAAAAAGTTAGTTTACAATCACATAATCAATAATGCTAAGCATTAGTTATGAAATGGATATATCCAAAATGAAAACTTTACATATATTCCTGAAATTTCTTACGACTTTTTCTTAGTATTATATTAATGGCATCCGTGTCTTTTGAATGACAAAGGTAAATACTAAGACAAGAAATTAAAATTATGTATTATTCTAAAATTATAAAACACTTTCCTTTATTACTAGATATAAACAGGAGTCACAAAAAGACTGAATGAAGGTTGTTTCAGAATAACAAATCAAAACCATGCATAACTCATACATTATAAACACACTTTCCCATATGATGGAATATAATTATAGAAAGGGAATATTAAGATTTTTATTGTGGTTATTTGTATTATATGAAAATAAAAAATTCGCGTTGTAGGGATTGGAATGAGATTGTGACTGAATATATGCTATTTTAAAACAAGAAAGTAAAATCCTGTTCCACTTATAAATTATGAACCATCCCCACCTTTCCATGATATATTAAAAGTGAGTGTGATTCTAAGAATGATTGTGTGGTTGTTTTTTATTATGCATAAGAAAAATAATAATATAACAAGAAATTAAAATCATGCACAGATAATAAAAAAAAAAAATTGATCATCATGGTACATAATTATAATAAAAGAAAGAACAAAAAAAATGAATTTTTGAAAATAATAATAATAATAATAATAATAATAATAATAATAATAATAATAATAAATAAATAAAATAAATAAATAAAATAAATAAATAATAAATAAAATAAATAAATAATAAAATAAATAAATAATAAAATTAATTAATTAATTAAATTCTGCATCTCTCATAATTTATGAAGGATTTAGAGGAGTGAAATAAATAATTATAGACAAAAGTATTGAAATCCATAGGAAGAAGATTTTTTTTTTTTAATAATATTTTACAGCACAATTGGTGGTATGATTAAGTGACACAATTAATAAATACATTAAAAAAATGAAATTGAACAGTGTAAAATCTAACTTATACTTGCAAGGAAATTTTAAAGTTAAAATATTTATAATTTGAAAATTATATATGTACATATTTACTCTTTTGACTTTTACAATGATATTCGAATATTTTCTAATACTTAAAAGCCCCCCCCCATGAAAAAAAAAAAAAAAACTTGCATGTATGTGTTCAAGTGACTATTCAATTTTCGATGGATTGTTCAGTATTTGGTAACATTCCAGTTATCAGTACATTACTGCTGGTATTTAGTATTAAAGAAACGTTTGAAAGAGAAATTAACCGCATATTTTTGAAATGATAAATTATTGTCACGTAATAAATATTTGATATCTAAAAAAAAAAAAAAAAAAAAAAAAAAACTTTCTCTTTTTTTCCCCCATTTATTTTACTTTATTAATCTTTTGTAGACAACAACATTTCCATTTAGTTTATTATTTGCTAATAATAAACCCGGTTCACATAAAAGAATTATTAATTGTCAGAAAAATATGCACAATATGATGCATATATTGATGCGTAAATGATTTTTTTTTTTTTTTTTCAATGGTGCATACATAATACATAAGCATTTCTGCGGTATAAAAGAAAATCGCAACTAAATATTTTTATGCATAATTTCACGATAATCATCAATTTATACTCAAAAATATTTCAAATTTCCGTATAAATTTATAATTTGAATAATATTTTTTTCTTTAAAAAAGATTCTGTGATCAATAAATTTTTAATTGGGGTTTATTTTGTACAAATAGTTCACTTTAAATTGATATTTATTTCATAAGTACAAAACAAAAGCAAGAAAATTATATATTTGTTGCTGCTATTGCTTAGCAAAAGCGTCATCTTCCTTGGGCTCCCGATGGTCACGTCACGTTCTTTTTCATCGTACAGTGCGGCAGCTCGTCTTTTTCTCCTGCCTCGGGTAAAGGTATGTATGCGTAGTCCTGGAAGTCCCTCCTACTAATTCCGTAGTTACTCGTGACACGGTAGGACACTCGAGCTACAGCACATTCACATATACTAAGGGCCGTATTCACCAACTTCTTAACACTCGGATTAACCATGGACGTACACTATGGACCGCCGACGCTGTGTTATCAGAATGGCCCCATTTTGGTCGCTTTTAGAAGATGGCGCTCGCATTGACTGCCTTTCCACTTCAGACTTGAAAGAGCGCTTTAACGCGAGAATTAAATGAAATAATGTTAAATATCTCGAACAAAAAAACAAATATCCGTAAAATTTTTGCTTTAAAATATTGCTAATACAAATGTCTAAAAATCGATTTCTGGAATTTTTGAAATTCGGTCCCCAAGGGGGGGGAGGGGGGCGAAACGTGATTTCACATGCGTTAAACATGATTTCACATAATCCTATATATCTCAAACAAAAAAACAGATATACGTGAAATTTTTGCTTTAAAATATAGCTAATACAAATGTCTAAAAATCGGTTTCTGGAATTTTTAAAATTCGGTCCCCAAGGGGGACGGGGGGTGGCAAAACGTAATTTCGCATAATCCTATATATCTCAAACAAAAAAAGTACATATACGTGAAATTTTTGCTCTAAAATATAGCTAATGCAACTATCTAAAAAACAATTTCTGGAATTTTAGAAATTCAGCCCCCAGGTGGGGCAGCAACGGGGGGAGGGGCTATGGAGTAAAAACAAATAGAAATACAGTTAGGCCGTTCAAAATTGGTACAGCTAGGTTTTAAAGGCCTGCAAGACGAATGGAGATATTTTCGATTGTGTAAAGTTATTAGGAAGGGCTAGAAGGGGGGGGGAGGGGAGGGGGGAAAAATAAAAATAGTGTCAGATCGTTCAAAATTGGTACATAGAGGTTTTCGATACTTACAAATCGATTGCGGATATTTTTGAATTCGTAAAATTATTAGGAGGGGCGGTAAGGGAGGTGGGGTGGTAAAGGGGGGCTATGGGGCAAAAACAAATAGAAATACATTTAGGCCGTTCAAAATTGGTACAGATAGGTTTTAGAGGCCTGCAAGTCGAATGGGATATTTTCGAAAGTGTAAAGTTATTAGGAGGGGCAAGAAGGGGGGGGGGGAGGGGAGGGGCTGGCAAAAAAATAAAAATAGTGTCAGATCGTTCAAAATTGGTACCTAGAGGTTTTCGATACTTACAAATCGATTGCGGATATTTTTGAATTTGTAAAATTATTAGGAGGGGCGATAAGGGGAGGGGCTATGGGGCAAAAACAAATAGAAATACAGTTAGGCCGTTCAAAATTGGTACAGATAGGTTTAAGAGGCCTGTAAGTCGAATGGGGATATTTTCGAAAGTGTAAAGTTATTAGGAGGGGCGAGAAGGGGGGAGAGGGGGGCAAAAAAATAAAAATAGAGTTAGATCGTTCAAAATTGGTTTATAGAGGTTTTCGATACTTACAAATCATTTGGGGATATTTTCGAATTTGTAAAATTATTAGGAGGGGCGGTAAGGGGGTTGGGCCGTAAGGGGGGGGGGCTATGGGGAAAAACAAATAGAAATACAGTTAGGCCGTTCAAAATTGGTATAGATAGGTTTTAGAGGCCTGCAATTCGAATGGGGATATTTTCGAAAGTGTAAAGTTATTAGGAGGGGCGAGAAGGGGGAGGGAAGAGGGGGGGGCAACAAATAAAAGTAGAGTTAGATCGTTCAAAATTGGTATATAGAGGTTTTCGATAGTTACAAATCGATTGGGGATATTTTCGAATTTGTAAAATTATTAGGAGGGGCGGTAAAGGGGGAGCTATAGGCAAAAAGAAATAGAAATACAGTTAGGCCGTTCAAAATTGGTACAGACAGGTTGTAAAGGCCTGCAAGTCGAATGGGGATATTTTCGAAAGTGTAAAGTTATTAGGAGGGACGAGTAGGGGAAGAGGAGAGGGGGGGGGGCAAAAAAATAAAAATAGAGTTAGATCGAAAAAATTGGTATATAGAGGTTTTGGATACTTACAAATCGATTGGGGATATTTTCGAATTTGTAAAATTATTAGGAGAGGCGGGAAGGGGGGGGGGGTCTATGGGCAAAAACAAATAGAAATGCAGTTAGGTCGTTCAAAATTGGTACAAATAGGTTTTAGAGGCCTGCAAGTCAAATGGGGATATTTTCGAGAGTGTAAAGTTATTAGAATGGCCGGGAAGGGGGGCGGAGGGGCAAAAAAAAAAAAATAGAGTTAGATCATTCAAAATTGGTACATAGAGGTTTTCGATACCTGCAAATCGATTGCGGATATTTTTGAATTTTTTAAATTATTGGGAGGGGCAAAAAAAAAAAAAAAAAAAAAAAAAATAGAGATAGATCGTTCAAAACTGGTGCATAGAGGCTTTTGATACTTCTTGCAAATCGATTGCGGATATTTTGAAATTTGTAAAATTATTAGGATAGACGGGAAGGGGGGCGAAGGGGGAAAATAATAGAAATAAGAGTTAGAGCATTTTGGGAATTTTTTCCGAATACAGTGAGAACCCGGTGCGACATTTTTCCTAATCAGATTTTGTTTCTCTTTTTTTTTTTTTTTTTTTTTTTTTTTTTCCACGTGATAAAAATTAATGCAATTCTGAGAATTCAGTAATTATAGTGATTCATTTAAAAATAGGGACCAGCGAAGCGGGCGTCGCCTGCTAGTATGTAAATATATCTATAAATGTAAACAATTCGCTCCCCCTCCCCACCCCGGAAAAAAAGAAAAAAAAAAAGACGAAATAGTATAATGAAAACATATGATATTTAAAAAATAAATATGAAAATATGAATTTTTATAATTTAAAACAATGAATGTATTTAAAAAATCACAATTTATGCCAGCATTTCCAATTAAAAAAAAAAAAAAAAAAAAAAAAAATACAAAGTATGTAAAAAAGAAAAGTTTTAAAAATTCATTACGATATTTTTACCAAGGCCGTCCTTTTCCCTCTTCCGAGACTCCAATGGTGGTCGAGCGGTTCTGCGCTCAAAGCTGAGTGACGGGAAGTGCCTGGGTTCGATTCCAGGTCACGCTTGTCTACTTAGTCATTTAGAGTTTTCCGTGTTTTTCTCCGAAAATTGTGTGCATACGGACTAGAATCCCTTAGAAAGACCCCCCACGGAGGACACTCCTCTTCAGACGTAGGACCTACAGTAGTCAATCGACCTTATTCCCAAATCCAATAAATCCATAAACCGAAATACAGCACTTTTTCATTTTTATCAATATTTTTCATTTTAAAATTTGCACTTTAAAGAGATTTTCAATCTGTATTATTTGCTACTCATTTAAAGAAAATAATTTATTCAAAAAATAAAATTAACTTATATATATATATATATTTAAATATGCGCGATATAAAAATCAATGTAATGAAAAGCAGAGTCAATCATAATAATTTGAGTATTCCCTTTCAAAAAGCTAAAGGAGCATTTTTTTATTAATTTTTTATTTATTTATTTTTGGAACCAAAGCCCATAATACTGTATGGGGAAATTTTTTAAATTCTGCATATTTTCTTCTAAAGGATTCGAAAACTGCTTTTAGGTCATTCATCTGACTTTATAGCTTAAAATCAATGTTGGTGTTGAAGATTAAAGCCACCTGACTGCATTAGGGTAGAAGGCCTGGGTCTGCCCACCGTGGCTGTCCTTCTAAAGGGTCTTTGTCCACAATTACGCAAGTTTCAGGAAAAAGAAAAAAAACGCGCAAAACTCCGAACAGCTAGACCGATAAGCGCGATTTGGGATCGAACCCGACACTTCATGTCCACCAGCATCAAGAAGTCAATTTTTGAAGAACTAGAACAGATTTAATGGTCGAGAAATTTCTGAATGCGCAAATGGAATTATGAAAAATATACTGGATAATGTAATTCTATGAACATCCATCTTTGCAACAAACAGTATGATACCACTGTTTCTTGCATGTAAAATAATACTCTGTTCCTTAACAACATTATAGCAGCCTGGTACTCATAATTTCTAAAGTATTCTCTCAGTTTTTTATTACAAGTTCCTATAGTAATATTTTTAATTAAAAACTATTATATTGAAGCTTAGAGAACATTTTTCTCTTTCTAGAATGCATTTTTTTTTTCTATTTGTGCAACGAGAATTGGGGGAAAAAAGAAGGAAAAAAAACCTGTTATAACAACATAATTAAAAAGTAATGTTTGGGTTTAATACCGATTGCCTATTCTAAGTTCCTAGGCCAATAGGTGGAATGCCCTCCGTGGGGGTCTTTCTAAGGGTTCTAGCCCGTATTTACGCGAGTTTCTGAGAAAACCACGGAAAACTCCTAACGTATTGGTCGATGAGCACGACCTATAATCGAACCTGACATTTCTGAAAGGTAATAAAAAATTATTTTTAAAAAAATTGATTCAATTTATAAATTGTTTAGGAGATTTCTTTCTTCTTTCATTTCTAATTTTTTTAAATATAAGGTTTGCCACTATGTATTATACAATGTTACCCAAGGAGAATGATATATGCTGTAATCCTTAATTTTTATAGATAAATGGGCAATGTGAGTCAAGTGTGTTAAAAGTAAGATGTTATTAAAATTTATCAATATTAGCATAGCTTGCTTAAGAAATAATGCATGTAATATTTATTAGAATTATTTCTAAGAAATAAAGATGGCAATAAAAATAGCATGTTGATAAAAATGTGAAAAAAAAAAAAAAAAAAATGTGGAACTTCAGTTTACAAATTCTGTGGAAATTGAAGCTATTTAAATTCTTAAAATATTTATCTGAATCTCAGTGGAATAAGAAGTAATATAATACAGTCGAATCTCGTTAATGTGAACACTGTTAACATGAATTACTTTTTGCCCACCAGCGGCCGAGCGGTTCTGCGCTGAAAGCTGGTAGACGTGAGGTGCCGGGTTCAATCCCAGGTCATGCTCGTCGGCCTCGCCGTTCAGAGTTTGCCGTGTTTTTCTCCGATACTTGCGTAAATACAGGCTAGGACCCCTTAGAAAGACCCCATGGAAGGCACTCCCCTCAGGCCTTGGACCTACAGCAGTCAATCAGCCTTATTCCGAAATCCAATCCAATCCATGAATTACTTTTAACATGAACTGTTTCCACGATCCCCGTAAAAATGAAGCTAACTTTAGTAATATGAAGATTAGTTACTGATAGCATGAACTACTGATACCATGAACAAATTTTTTATCCTCCTTGAGATTCTCGTTAACAAAGTTCAATTGTATATATATATAACCATTTAAACATTATAATAGTTCTTTTCCATTTTGCAGAGCGAAATAACCAGCGATTATACATAAATTTTGAGATACATATGTTATCTGTAAAAGTTGAAATATTTAAAAAAAAGGTGTAATATATATATATATATATATATATATATATATATATATATATTTTTTTTTTTTTTTTTTTTTTTTTGGAAGTAAATGCATACGATGATTTTCTTTTACTCTGTTATCAAAAGAAAAGACAAGGAATCGTGTAAAAAACCTTTTATTATATAAGAAAAACAACATGAAAAAGGAATGAAAAACAAGTTACATAGAATTTTATGGCTCTGGTGATGAATTTAATTAAATATAATTTTTCTTTAAAATCTCCAATTTTCAACTGGAAACTCGCGTAAATACGGGCTAGGACCCCTTAGAAAGACCCCCACGGAGGGCGTTCCCCCTATAGGCCTAGGACACATAAGGAGTCAATCGGCCTTAATCCTCCAACCAACCAACCAACCAATTTTCAACTGAATTTAGGAGTTTTTTACTGTGAAATCATAATCATTATTTTTAATTTTTGACAAAACCAATTAAAAATTTCTTTTTTGTAAAAAACAATACATTTCTATAATATGGTAATAATAATGATAATAATATAACGTGATTTATCATCTAACATGAATTAGAAGTTAAAAGATTGGCAGTTAGTAAAATTAATTTAAAATGTCAATGCAAAGTGGCCTCAAAAAAAAAAAAAAAAAAAAAAAAAAACACATTTTAAATTATTTTTAAAATATCTTAAAACTCAGTAATTTTGAAATGAATTGAAAAAAGTATGATTGTGAACTCATATCATTTTTAACCAATTTTTAACTCTTGCCAAAATCGGTTTACAATTCAAGATTTTTAAAATACTTGTTTTTAAGCTAAAATTAAAAAAAAAAAAAAAAAAAAAAAAAAAGCGTGATTTATAATTAACATGATTTAAATTCGGAAGATTGCAAGCTCGCATGTCTTAGCCGAATAATATAAAAAAAGGAATACTGCTGGCACTCAAATTTTAAAATCTTAATGCAAAGTGACCTGAAAAATTACATTTTAATTAATTAAAAAAAAAAAAAAATCTATCAAACAGAATTTTACTAAGAACCATCCCAATTAAATCAGACATTTTTTTTTTTTTTTTTTTTTTTTTTTTTTGTATAGTAATAGAATATTTATAAGACAACAATTTTATCATTCAATAAAACATTAAAATCAATAGCTTACATTAGGTGGACGAAATAAACTTGGGTTCTTTTCACCTATTTCCTTGTTTTCTTTTTGAACACTTCGATATCCAGAGGGGCAACCCGGTGCGTAACAGTGTTACATAATAAAAAAATCTATTATTAAAAATAAAACTGAAAATAAAAGTAAAATTTCGTCTGTTCACAATGCTATTCTACGGCGTTAGTGGACAGTCAGGGAACACATACGACCCCTAGCGGCGAACGAATAATAGCGACCATTTCGGGTCCATTTTCGAGGGACGGCCTCCGTTGGGGAAAACGGTCCTTGTTATCTAAGTCCGTGCTCGCGACACAGTCAGACACTCGAGCTACATGCACATTCAAATATTCTAAGTGATCGAAATTAATCTGCTTAAGATCGCAGATTTTCATGATACACTACAGTTCAAAAAGATTTTTGGACCAGTAGTTCTTCATCTAATAATTTTTTAATAGTACAAAAATTAAACAGGTATTCTGGTATAAGTTTTTTTTTTTAAGTGAAAAATCCGAAATAAAATGCTTCTGCTGTAGCATTTCCTAAGCACAGCATACACCATTTTTTAGCATATCATCCTACTTTTATAGTACAAATTATCTCCAACTGAATTAATGGTTCATCATTTTAGTTCAAATAAAATACTTAATAGCTTTTTGAACTACGCTCTCAATTAAAATAGTATATTAGCTCTATTATTGATTTAAGGGCGCAAGAAGAGAATATTTGCGCCTTCAGGAACAGTAGGATCTATGTATTAAAATGCAAGCAAGAAATTGGTGTTACACTTTTAGCATATTAACTATGGGAGTAGAGGGTTGAAAGTGGTATCATTCGAAATGTATAACTGACCAAATTTAAAAATACATTTATTTATAGTAAAATTTCTCAAAAACATCTACGCCATTTGCCAAAAGCCACGCCTCCTACGGAGCATGGCCTTTTCAGGACTGCCTCGATTAACTCGAAACTCTGATAACTCAGGCTGTACTGAAATTCGGTAAGTGCATAAAAATGCTTCGCAAAAGTGTATTTACTCCCATGGGTAAAGGTCTAAGCTCGAGGCAAATGAAAAAGAAAGGTTGCCGCTCTCAAAAAACACGGTCCTACCTTTCTTTGCTTTCGGGTTTTGAGTGTAGTGTAGTATTATATCAAGCACGTACTAGTGCTGAAAACTGAGTTATTTTTCTTTAATTATCATTAATTCTCAACATAAAGAATGTCTTTCCTGTCTTAAAATTGGGAAATATAGTGTTAACATATATTTAGTAAAATCTTTTGTGACCATTTTCCATTGGATATATAACAGTAAAGATGAAAATGTTGTAAGAAATTTCAATTTTCAGCATATATCTGAAGTTTTGTTTAATCGGGTATATTCCATTTCATTACTATTGCTATATAATATTAGATTTTTTTTTTTCTATTATGCTACTGTAAACAAATATTCGAATTCTACAAATGCAGCTTATTAAATTAAAATTCGAATAAGTTGTATAATATAATTACAGGTTATAATTTTCCTTGCATAATAGTAAATTAACATACTAAAATATTGCGTGTGTTTTTTAAGTACAAAGACATGCATTAAATTCTTAAAAAGAGAAAATACTTTATTTTATTAAAATATGTGGTAATATGAAGTGTACTTTTTTTACATAGGAATTTTGGCTAGTGTTCGGACACTTTCGTTACCGACTGTACATAAGAAAGATAATAATTTAACACGAAATTAAAATCATGCATCACACACAGAAAATGAAAGAATTTCGATCATCATGTTATATATTTATAAAAAAAGAGAGAACAAAAGAGTGAATTTTTAAATAAATTCTGATTTAAAAAAAAAAAAAAAAAAAAGTTTTTTTTTTTTTTTTTTTTTTTTTTTGTTCAATAATATAAAACATTTTCGCACTTAACGAATATATTGGCCACTGCACTTTAGAATGTAAAAAATGACGAAAAAAAAGCTTGAAATCCATAGAAAAAACATGGGTTGAAAACAAAGAAAACTCACGATATTAAAAAAAAAAAAAAAAAAAAAAAAAAGGCTGACACAGGAAGAAACAAAAGGCCAAAGCTCATCTGAGGTAATGTGGACCAAGGACACCGCCAAAAATCGGAAGACACGGACTATGTTGTAAATCAGAAAAGAAACATACGCATGAATGAAAACGTAGTTAACGAAGGAAAATAATTCATATATTACGTATTTGAATGTATTCTATTGAAAAATCAATACAGTGCATATATATATAAAAAAAAAAAATACATTTATTTACACTAAAATTTGTCAAACGCACCTACGCCATTTGTCAAAAGCTGCGCCTCCTACGGAGCGAGGCCTTTTCGAGACTTGCCTCTGTTATTTTGAAACTCCGATAACTGCGGCTCTACTGTAATTAGGAAAGTGCGCCAAAATGCTACTCGAAAGTGTTTTTACTCCCATGGGTTAAGATATGCACACTAACTCTCTAAGTCCTATCTCCTAATTCCGTAGTTATTTGCGTTACTCGTGCTACGTACTCATTTAGGTATTTTTATTATGTGACTTGGTGCTGGCAGGGGTGGGTGGGGAAAGCAAGCGCACCTTAGTGTGTGAACCTCGTTCATCCGAGGTAATGTGGACGGAGTGTACCTCGAAAATTGGTATAACACTTATTGTATCGTAAATATGCGGCAAAGCTTAAAATGGATAAAAGCGTAGTGAATGAAGAAAAATAATATATATATTACATATTTAAATATAGTTAAATGAAAATTCAATACAGTGCATACAGCATACGTGCATACATATATAAATTTAAAAATAAATTTAATTATAATAAAATTTCTCAAAAACATCTAAGACATTTGTCAAAAGCCACGTCTCCTACGGAGCGTGGCTGTTTCAGGACTGCCTCGATTAACTCGAAGCTCTGATAACTGAGGCTCTATTGAAATTCGGTTAGTGAGTCAAAATGCTTCGCAAAAGTGGGTTCACTCCCATGGGTAAAGGTCGATGCTCGAGGCAAACGGGAAAGAAAGGCTGCCGCGCTCTAAAAACGCGGTCCTACCTCTCTCTGCTTTCGCATTTTCAGTGTTGTGTAGAAGAAGTATATGATCAAACACGTGCTAGTACTTATTGTTTTTGTAGGAAAATTATGTACCCTTGTACTATTATTATTACTATTATTATTGAAATAATGTGCATAATATATTTTGTTCACTAATGCAAATCATCCATATATTAAATTCTTAATTTAAAAATATTTATTTCACTTATTAAAATTATCTTCTATTATGTCCTAGTACATTTTAAAAAATACCTAGTTTAGAAATGCATACCCACAATCTATATTTATTTATCATATTTTACAAACAAGCTCAGCAGAATTAAAAAATACATAAATGCTTGTAGAACTTGATTCATTTAATATTGTGTTTTTATATTAAGTCTTATTTATTGAATACGTCTGTAATATTAATTTTCAAGCTTTTTTTTTTTTTTTTTTCTAAAAGCACTTTATCAAAGGGTAATTTACTTTGCAAATGTTTATTAAATGATTGATATTTTTGCAAGTTAATAAAATTTATGGAAATAAGGAGAATATACTTTTAATTATGAATTATTAAGTTCTGAATTTTAATGCTGATAATAATAATATAGCATATTCTATATTGGAACAATTAAAAAGTTATTTTACAATAGCATAATCAAATTTAATTTAGTAATGCTAAGCATTAATTATGAAATGGATTTATCCAAAATGAAAACTTTACATATATTCCTGAAATTTCTTACAAATTTTTCTTAATCTTATATTAATAGCATCTGTGTCTTTTGAATGACAAAGGTAACACTAAGACAAAAATTAAAATTATGCATTACTCTAAAATTATAAAACACTTTCCTTTATTTAAACCCGAATAAACTACTACGTCAAAAACGCCAAAGAAAAATATTGGAAATGCATACAGCTGTTTTGGTAGCCTACAGCTGTATGCATTTCCAATATTTTTCTTTGGCGTTTCTGACATAGTATTTTATTCGGGTTTTAATATTCCAACGCCAAGTCTCCTGTTATTACTTTCCTTTATTATTAGATCTAAGCAGGAGTCACAGAAAGACAGAATGAAGGTTGTTTCAAAATAACAAATCAAAACTATGCATAACTCATACATTATAAACACACTTTCCCATATGATGGAATATAATTATAGAAAGGGAAAATTAAGATTTTTATTGTGGTTATTTATATTATATTAAAATAAAAAATTTCGCGTTGTAGGGATTGGAATGAGATTGTGACTGAATATATGCTATTTTAAAACAAGAAAGTAAAATGCTGTACCACTTATGAATTAGGAGCCATCCCCATCTTTACATGATATATTAAAAGTGAGCGTGAATCTAAGAATGACTGAGTGAATGTTATTTAATATACATAAGAAAAATGATAACATGACAAGAAATTAAAATCATGCATCATACACAGATAATGAAAGAATTTGAATTATCATGTTATATAATTATAATAAACGCAAGAACGAAACAGTGAATTTTTGAATAAATTCTGTTTGAAAAATAAATAGATAAATAAATAAAATTTTGCATCTCTGATAATTTATGAAAGATTTAGAGGAGTGAAATAAATAATTATAGACAAAAGTATTGAAATCCATAGGAAGAAGATTTTTTTTTTTTTTTTTTAATAATATTTTACAGCACAATTGGTGGTGTGATTAAGTGACACAATTAATAAATACTATTAAAAAATGAAATTGAACAGTGTAAAATCTAACTTATATTTGTAAGGAAATTTTAAAGTTAAAATATTTATAATTTGAAAATCATATATATATATATTTACTCTTTTGACTTTTACAATGATATTCGAATATTTTATAATACTTAAATGCCCTCCCCCCTCCCGGAAAAAAAAAAAAAAAAAAAAAAAAAAAAAAAAACTTGCATGTATGTGTTCAAGTGACTATTCAATTTTCGATGGATTGTTCAGTATTTGGTAAAATTCCAGTTATCAGTACATTACTGCTGGTATTTAGTATAAAAGAAACGTTTGAAAGAGAAATTAACCGGTATATTTTCTAAATGATAAATTATTGTCATGTAATAAATATTTGATATCTAAAAAAAAAAGCTTTCTCTTTTTTTTTTCCCCATTTATTTTACTTTATTAATCTTTTGTAGACAACAACATTTCAATTTAGTTTATTATTTGCTAATAATAAACCCGGTTCACATAAAAAAAAAAAAATTGTTTATTGGCAGAAAAATATGCCCAATATGATGCATATATTGATGCGTAAATGAATTTTTTTTTTTCAATGGTGCATACATAATACATAAACATTTTTGCGGTATAAAAGAAAATCGCAACTAAATATTTTTATGCATAATTTCACGATAATCATTTAATTTATACTCAAAAATATTTCAAATTTCCTTATAAATTTATAATTTGAATAATATTTTTTTCTTTAAAAAAGATTATGTGATCAATAAATTTTTAATTTGGGTTTAATTTGTACAAATAGTTTACTTTAAATTGATATTTATTTCATAAGTACAAAACATAAGCAAGAAACAGGGTCCTACCTCTCTCTGCTTTCGCATTTTGAGTGTTGTGTAGAAGTATATGATCAAACACGTGCTAGTGCTTATTGTTTTTGTACGAAAAATATGTACCCTTGTACTATTATTAGTACTATTATTATTAAAATAATGTGCATAATATAGTATTTAGTTCATTAACACAAATCATCCATATATTATTGTTAATTTAAAAATATCTATTTCATTTATTAAAATTATTTTTTATTTTATCCTAGTACATTTTAGAAAATACCTAGTTTATAAATGCATACCAACAATCTACATTTATTTATCATATTTTACAAACAAGCTCAGCAGAATTAAAAAATATATAAATACTTGTAGAATTTGATTAATTTAATATTGTGTTTTTATATTAAGTCTTATTTATTGAATTTTAATACGCCTGTAATATTAATTTTCAAGCTTTTTTTTTAAGCATTTTATCAAAGCATAATTTACTTTGAAAATGTTTATTAAATGACTGATATATTTGCAAGTTAATAAAATTTATGGAAATAAAGAGAATATACTTTTAATTATGAATTATTAAGTTCTGAATTTTAATGCTGATAATAATAATATAGCATGTACTATATTGCAACAGTTAAAAAGTTAGTTTACAATAGCATAATCAAATTTAATTTAATAATGCTAAGCATTAGTTATGAAATCTATACATCCAAAATGAAAACTTTACATATATTCCTGAAATTTCTTACAACTTTTTCTTAATATTATATTAATGGCATCTATGTATTTGGAATGACAAAGGTAACACTAAGACAAGAAATTAAAATTATGCATTGCTCTAAAATTATAAAACACTTTCCTTTATTACTAGATATAAACAGGAATCACAGAATGACTGAATGAAGGTTGTTTCAAAATAACAAATCAAAACCATGCATAACTCATATATTATAAACACACTTTCCCATATGATGGAATATAATTATATGAAGGGAAAATAAAGAATTTTATTGCGGTTATTTATATTATATGAAAATAAAACATTCGCGTTGTAAGGATTGGAATGAGATTGTGACTGAATATATGCTATTTTAAAACAAGGAAGTAAAATCCTGTACCACTTATGAATTATGAACTATCCCCATCTTTACATGATATATTAAAAGTGAGTGTGAAGCTAAGAATGATTGAATAAATGTTATTTAATATACATAAAAAAAATAATAATATAACAAGAAATAAAAATCAGGCACAGATAATAAAAAATTTTCGATCATCATGGTACATAATTATAATAAAAGAGAGAACGAAACAGAGAATTTTTGAAATAAATAAATAAATAAATAAAATAAAATAAAATAAATAAATAAATAAATAAAATAAAATAAAATAAATAAATAAATAAATAAAATTCTGCTCTCTCATAATTTATGAAGGATTTAGAGGAGTGAAATAAATAATTACAGACAAAAGTATTGGAATCCATAGGAAGCAGATTATTATTATTATTATTTTTTTTTTTTTTCAACAAAATTTCATAGCACAATTGGTGGTGCATACTTGCCATCCCTCTCATTATGAACTGTACAATTTTAAATACCCGCCTTTTTTTTTCACACTTATAATTTTTTAGAGTAATTTTAGTCTTACTTAATCGTAACAACATTTGGAGAGAATAACTCTAAAAATATAGTGTGTGAGAAAAGGGACGTTAACAATTGTACGGCTTTTAATGAGATGGTTGGCAAGTATAGTGGTGTCATTAAGTGACACAATTAATAAATACTATTAAAAAATGAAATTTAACAGTGTAAAAATCTAACTTATATTTACAAGAAAATTTTAAAATTAAAATATTTATAATTTGAAAATTATATATATATATATATATGTATTTATATATATTTACTCTTTAGCCTTTTACAACGATATTTAAATATTTTATAATACTTAAATACCCCCCCCCCCCCGAAAAAAATAAAATAAATGCATGCATATATGTTTAAGTGATTATTCAATTTACGATGGATTGTTCAGTATTTGGTAAAATTCCAGTTATCAGTACATTATTGCTGGTATTTAGTATTAACCCCTTAACTCGCGTTGCCCTCGCTGTGAGGACTCAAAATTTAAGATTCATCTGCAAAAATTCATCCCGGAAATTTTTTAGCAAAAATTTTCGTTTATAACATAGCAGAAAAGGCCGGTTTTTATAATCATAAAATTTGAAATTTATTTTAGATGAATTTAGTTTATGAATTCCGGTGGCACTATAATTTAAATGCCACGAATTGTCTTGCGCCGCAAAGGGTTAAAGAAAAGTTTGGGGGAGGAATTAACCGCATATTTTTGAAATTATAAACTATTTTCATGTAACAAATATTTGATATCTAAAAAAAAAAAGCTTTCTTTCTTTCTTTCTTTTTTTCGCCCCATTTATTTTATTTTATTTATCTTTTGTAGACAACAACACATCAATTTAGTTTATTATTTGCTATTGATAAACCAGATTCCCACAAAAGAATTATTTATTGGAAGAAAAATATGCACAATATGTTGCATATATTGATGCGTAAATGATTTTTTTTTTTTCAGTGGTGCATACATAATACATAAGCATTTTTGCAGTATTAAAGGAATTTGCAAATAAATATTTTTATGCATAATTTTACGATAGTCATTCAATTTATACTCCAAACTACTTCAAATTTCCATATAAATTTATAATTAGAATAATATTTTTTCCTTTTAAAAAGATTCTGTGATCAATAAATTTTTAATTGGGGTTTATTTTGTGCAAATAGTTTACTTTAAATTGATGTTTATTTCATAACTGCAAAACATAAGCAAGAAAATGATATATTCCTTGCTGCTATTGGTTAATAAAAGCGTTATCTTCCTTGGGCTCCCGATGGTCACGTGACGTTCTTTTCATCGTATATCTTTTTCTCTGCCTCGGGAAAAGGTATGCATACGTAGTCCTGGAAGTCCGTCCTACTAATTCGCGACTCAATTGAACTATAGAGGGCGTTCTATTGTCGTCTGCTTCAAAAGTCGTGTCGGATAACGGCCAGCGTTCTACGCGTGTACAATGGTAAGCAATGGCTATTTTGAGTATTCAGTACATTATTAATGTGCAAATATTACGTCGAATTCAAGAAATTTAGTTAAAGTGGAGGTGATTTTAAAATTAGAAAGGCTTATCGCTTTTGGTGGAATCAAATTAACCGAAAACAAATTTGATATTTTGGCGATTTGCTTACAAGCAAGTACAATGAAAATGTCCCTACATACTATAAAAGAAACGGATGATAAATGATTTAAATTGCGAAATCCGATTTTATAATATCGCAGTTTAGATGTTCCTGTCTGTTTATACCTTCCTGTAAAACTCCTGTGCAAGATGCAAGCATCAGTAAACAGTTTTTGATATTTTGTTACGGTAAGAAAGCAGCTTGTTTATTCTTTTATTTTTCTCCCCGGAAAGTGATCAAATTTTGAAAGTTAAGTGAACTTTCCTGTAGCATTTGCGATTTGATAAAATATGCTATGCTTTACGGAAAGTTTTCTTATACTAACAATTTGGTTTTTTAAATCGGCAAATACAGAATTGAAACATTCATGATACCCACAGAAAATTCTCTCAGGTATGTTAAAAATTTGTTTTTTTAAACTACATTTAGTATTTTCATGACTTTTTTTTTTTTTTCTTTTTATTTGATTTTATACTTTTATGAATATTGGTTTTATTACTTATGCACTTAGATTTATTTGATTTACTTTTCTAAGAATATGTTTCATGTATATTTACTTGTTTAATTAGATCATATAATCTAACCATTAAATTGACATATATTTTTAATATTTTCAATGCCCGGGTATTTTTTAAACTATTAGCAACTTTCCTTTCCTTCTTTAGTTAAAACACTAATAAATGAATTAAGTTTTTCCTTATATTATTAATGTAAAAAAAATAAAAATTTAATTATATAGAACAAGGAAATAACTGAATGAGTAAATTGAAGTTGTAAGATTCTCATCAGACATAAAAACTGAGTGAGAATTTTACACTATTACTCAGAAACAAAGTGAGGTATTTTAAAAGAATGTGAGAACAGAAAAATACATAAGTAAATAAAATTCTGGATTAATGTGTATTTGTTTTCTATTAAAAATTAACATTTCTTTTTCTTTTGTTAATATATAGCTGCTAGTTTTGGATAGTCTGCTACTTAAGATTCTTCCTCTGTTTACATATATTTCAGTTGTACATTTTTTTTTTTTTTTTTTTTTTTTTTTTTGAAAAAAAGGAAGACTGTTTTTTTTATTTTTATGAATGGCAAGGATATTGGTCTCATTTTCAGACTTCTGCAATGTATATGACAACAAATGTCCAATACATTGGAGTGATTGTGATTGCTAATTATGTCTAATTTCACAGCTCATAGGATGTATTTAAGTTTAAATGCATTTCATTGTTTAAACATGTAGTTTTTTTTTTTTTCTTTTTTAAATACCTTCAATACAAAGATTGTTCAGCTACTTCTAGTATGATGTTTTATTGTAGAAATATAATGTATTTTTGCAACTGATCGAAAATGTAATTTTCTTATCAAAGTTTTTTGATTTTTTTTCTTTTTTAAATCATTCAACATTTGTGAAGGGTTTTGTTTGAATTAGCTTATTTTTGTAAAGGGTGAAAAGCTTATCAAGTTTCAAGATGAAGGGATCTGTGAGGAAAACTTAGGTCTGTTAAAAGACCCATTACAAAAATTTTCTCCTTAAATAAAAACTGACCTTTGATAAATCTTTTTAATTTTGAAAGCTAATCTTCCCTGCTATGAATAGACTGCCTGAATATTCAAATGCGCTCTGCTGTATTTCTCCCAAAAATCTGATAGTAAGTTTCTAATTTATAAAAAGATTTTTATTCATATTTGTGGGCTTAGCTCTATAAAAATGAACTGTCATTATTTAAATGAAACCTTAATTTTAATTTTCAAAATTACATTTTTCACAATTTCACAAAAAGAGGACTCATGCCAAGAAGTTTGCAAGAGCTTTATTTTCACGCTAAATTTAGATTTACAAAACTACATACATATTTTTCACAATTTCGTAAAAGCAGGACCCTGTCTGAAAAGTCTGGACAGACCCCTGAGCAGAGCTAGAAATTCGTGGTCACTAGTCGTATTTTGCAACTATAAATTTTGTTTTGACGACCATGATTTTACAACCAGTCATCATTTGTTACGCCTAACTTTCTGTTATTTCGTTATTTTTAATAAGGCAAGTGACATCTCGAAAGCTTTGTTTTTAGTAACTTCAATTTATTCAATAACATTAGGTAATGAGTTATTCTATAAATAAATTTTGCCATAGAGTTGATGGGATTTTATGACCAGAAGCGGGAAAATTGTAAGAGGGAATGTACCTTTTACAGTATCTAGTGGTCCATAAGTGGATTTTTTTCTTTTTGCCATATTTTCAAATTGTATTTTGGAGGTTAATGTACAATGAACTAAACGACCTAAAAATATTCACTTGCCACATAGTGAATAAACAAGATAAAGCGGTGACTTTAATAATTTGCTTCCCTCCCATGTCCATCATAAAAATGAGTATAATTCCATTGTCAATGTAAACATTGTGCATTTCTACAATTAAAACTAAATTTAGTAAAGTAACATCATAATATCCAACATTTAAAAATCCGTCAGCAAAAATATAGTATTTTTTAGTTCCTTCAAATATAGTTTGTTGCTATGGAAACTCCTATCGTTTATTGAAAGATAGATTACGTGTTAGAATAAAATTTAATTTGCAATTAAAATGTAACTGCTTTGTTTATTAATGAAAATTGATGAAATTTTAACTGCAGGTTGGTTTTGTGCTGAATAGGTTGTATATTAAGTGTTGTGTGCGAAAAAGAAAATTCGAAGCACTTTGAAATTTGTAATTTTTAACCCCAGTTCAAGATCATGTGACATTAATTACTTCCAGATGTTTTGTTTCCATTCCAGACAACGATTAAAATCATCTGCTGATAGAATGCTTCTTTTTAAGCAATAAACCGTGGATTTTTGGTCATTTTTCAATCGACATGAGTCGACGTTTTAATTAATATCTCCGAAACTAATTAAGATTTTTAAATTCTGTTTCAAGGAGGACCTCGGAAAGGCTCCAGAGCATCCGTATGTCAATTCTTGTACTTCTGTGTTCAATAGGGGCTGAACGTATAAAAGAATAGACAGACAGACAAACCTTTCCATTTATTATTATAGATATGAATAAAGCAAAATGTCTTCTTCATGTCTGTCTCTTCTCTATGCGCTACAAAGGTCAGGCCACTGATCGCAAATTTACAAAAAATTGACAGATGCTTAGCTTTGATCTTGCAGGTGTGTATAGAATTATTTCTTTTTTTTTTTTTTTTTTGGTTTATTTTCTTTCCTTGTTTACTTTCTTTTCTTTTCTTTTTTTAATTTTCGAATCTGAATTTCTAAAATTATTTAATTTGTTTATTTATTTATTTATTTTGGAATGTTCCGTTAATTTTTCTGCTTTATTTTCTTAAATTTTATTTAATTTGCGTGTTTTTCTTTTCATCATCTGCATTCCTTAGTAAAAATCGCTATTCTATTTATTTTTCCTTCTTTCACATTAAATAATGCGATCAAATAGTTTTCATATAATAAAATTTTAATACTGCTTCTTTTTTTTTTTTTTTTTTTTTAATACACATAATAGTTGTGTTTTCAATGGTAATTGTTTATGTAAAGGTGTAATACCTCCTTTTGAAGAGGAATGTTCATTATTTTTAATACATTGTTTCTATCGAAATCAAATGGTAATATGATAGGAAGAATTAAACTTATTAAATTTTTAACTTTATTAAAATATGTAACAATTAATTTCTTGTATAAGAACTATCAGAGGACAGATAAGACTACCAGCGCCTTAAGCGGTCACTTAAGGTGCTGCCACTAGCAGCAGTGGGGTCACCAATCCGACATAGTGCGGTTGTGGAAGACACAGTAGAAAGCAGCGAGGACCTGAAGCCAAGTTTTCAGTGGATTTTTTCTTTCCATTTCTCACAATTCTTTCTTTTATTTTCCTTTTATTTATTTATTTATTTATTTTTTTTTTTTGTTTCTAAAGTATATAAAAAAAATGTGATTAAATTTCTTTGAAAATTCATTTAAATACAGCGATCAATGAAGCGGCCTTCAATAAGTTAATATAAGAGTCCTTTAGATATATGCTTTAAAGTTAAAGCGACAAAATTTTATATACGATTCCGAGAAATTGGAGGCCCACCAGTGGCCGAGCGGTTCTGTGCTCAAAGTTGGCAGATGGTAAGAGCCGGGTTCGATCCAAGGTTGCGCTCATCGACCTAGCCGTTCGGAGATTTCCATGGTTTTCTCCGAACTCATGTAAATATAGGCTAAGATCCCTCAGAAAGACCCCCACAGACGGTATTCCACCCATAGGCCTAGGACCCAACCCCAAGTGTAGTCAGACTTCAATCCTACAACCAAGAAACTGGAAAAATCCAAGCTTAAATTTGATGAAATGGTATCGCCTTGATGAGTAGTGTTTAGCCATCGTTGGCTTCAGAGCATACCCAGATTCAAATGTCACGCTACGCCACTGTTAAAATGATAATTTAAGAAAGAGTGATTCTTATACAATGTGCTAAAACTTTACAAGACTATTTTCTTCATTGTAGACGACTATTTCTTGAACTGTATAAATAAGATTTTGCAAAAAATACCATTGCTGAATTAAAAAAAAGAAGGAAAAAACCTCACAATTGATTTGAGTAAAAAAAAATAGCACACACCTTCATGAAAAGTGCTGCTTCGATGCTGTGCTAATGCCTACCTTTTTTCTCCAGTAAAGCTTTGTGCTATTATTTTGATCCAAAAGAACTGCTAAGAATTTTTATTTATTATTTATTTTTGCTACACCATTAATTGAAAAAAAGAAAGATAAAAAATTTACAAGAATTGTTTTGGGCCAATGTAATAGCACATCCCTTCATTAAGGACCCGCTTCACTCACCGCCGCCAGAAGCCGAAGCTAATGTTATTCTATGAGAAATTTTTCTTTACAAATAACTTATTAACTAACACATATTTTTAAATTCTGTTTTCACCTTCTGAAAATTCCCAGCTGTTAAATTGACGAACCTTTTTTAAAAATTTATTTTTTTAATTTTTTATATTTTATTTTGAAGCTGCAAAATACAACTTTTCAATATGTGAATTTTTTTCATTTTGCAATTTCAAAATAAAATGTTAAAAACTAAAAAAAATACCTTTTTAAAAAAGGTTTACCAGTTGGGAATTTTCTGAATGTGAAAACAGAATTTAAAAATATGTATTAGTTAATAAGTTATTTGTAAAGAAAATTTCCCCATAGAATAACATTGGCTCGGGCTTCCGGCGACGGTAAGTAAAGAGGGCTGTAAAGTGTAAATATCGATATAAGTGTTGCTTTCATGATGTGCTAGTGCCTAGCTTTTTCGTCTGGTCTTTATTTCTACCTGCAACAAACGTTGTAATTTTTTTTTAATTTATGGTGTTTGCTTATTTTTTTTCATCATTATTATTTGTTACTGTTGAGCACTAGTCCTGCAGCACATATTATTAATAAATAAATACAATCAAAATACTATAAAATTAGCATTTTAATTGCACTTATCAAATTTGCATATTCTTTGAAAAAAAAAAAAAAAAAAAAAAGATTATTAAAAACAATTGGATTAACAATTAAAAAAAAAGTGCTCCTCACACAGTGACTTTAAAAAGTTTATAAAACTGTTTTTTTTTTCATTGTAGTTGACTATATCTTAATATTTATATGTTTACATTAAAAAAAAAAAATGTTTGCAAGAAAATATTGTAAGTTGAAAAAATAAAAAACATTTCTCACAATAATTGTTTTGGGCTGAAAAACAGTATATCACTTCTTTCACTGTAAAAAATATGTCCTATTTGCTGCCAGAAATTATGTTCTGACAACACAATTTTTTCGTAAATTACACATATTTTCTGGCAGCAAATAGGACAAATTTTTTGCAGTGTACTTATAAAGTAGCTATAAGTGCTGCTTTGATGCTACGCTTGTACCTATCATTTTCGTCTGATGAAGGGTTGTGCTATTATTTCTAATTGAAAGAACTGTTGTGAATGGTGTTCGTTTTCTTTTTTTCTTTTCTTATTTACAATTAAATTTTTTATAAAATGAGGTTTTGAATTGCACTTATGAAACTGAAAAAATACATAGCTTAAAAATAATTAGAATGATAATTTAACAAAAAAGTGATTCTTGCACAGAGATTTTCTAAAATTTTTGCAAGATATTTTCTTTTTCGTAGATGGCTATTTCTTGAACTCTATAAATTTAGAATAATAAAT
This sequence comes from Salticus scenicus, assembly GCA_963930645.1. NCBI lineage: Eukaryota > Metazoa > Arthropoda > Arachnida > Araneae > Salticidae > Salticus > Salticus scenicus. The sequence goes on along the minus strand of OZ005658.1, from coordinate 103,238,083 downwards.
AAGTCTTTGCAAAAAATACCACAAGTAAAAAAAAGAAGACAAAGAAAGAAAAAAATAAAATCTCACGGCAATTGATTTGAGCCGAAATAATAGCACATCTCCTCATCATGTGCAAATGTAGATACAAGTGCAGCTTTGATGCGGTGGTATTCGTCTGGTTCGACAAGTAAAGCTTTCAGTATTTCTGTTATGGTAGCATTTTTCGCAAAATGTTAAAAGACTTATCCAAAATGCGAAAACGAAATAACATGTTTTCGCTTTTTTGCTAAAGCATCTTACTAAACACAAATTAAAAAAAAAAAAAAATCTTCAGCGAAAATATTACAACGAATCTTTCATGGAAAAAAAATCGCAACATTGATGAAGAAAAATCCATTGGTTCATGCATATAAAGAAAATCAAAAGCTGAATTATGCATAAGAATCGCATACAGGAAATCAATTTGTAAATAAACATGAGGCATTTGTAAAGTGGTCTAATATGAAAGAAAGAAAAATTATAAATTGTAAACCAAAAAGCTTTGAATAGTAATAAACAAATTTCACTTATATTACTTTCTTTCTTTTTTCTCTTTTTTTGTAAGTTATGTTTTTATTTTCAGATACAGTATAAGGTATAAGCTTAATGTAGTTTTACATGCTATAGTGATGATTATATCTCCAGAAAAAGAATGTAAGTCGCATCTACGATGTTCCCATTGCTTTAAAAAAGTTTACAATATAAAGTAATAATCTAAAAAGTTTAATATTTATCACGTCTGCCAATAAATGTGTTAAAATATATGCTTATACCATATTCGAATTGATCCGATTACAGTGGTAAGTACAATTATTAATTACTTTTTTGTTTTCCATTTCAAAAAAAAAAAAAAAAAAAAAAAAAAAAAAAAATTACCTTCTGTGCATAACTCTTTAGACCTCATTAAAAACTTTTAAGTTTAATTTACAAATGAAAATCAAACATATCGAGGCATTTAGAATAATGTGTAAACTGATATTCATCTTTTTCTACTGTTTCTGGCATTTTAGCATTTTGCTGAAGCTTTTTTTCTGATTTTAGCTATTTTGCTAAAGAAAATTTTTACTCAGCTTAAACCCTGGAAGCTTTGTGTTATTGTTTTGATCAAAAAGAACTTCTGAGAGCTTTTATTTTTAAATTTTTTTATAAGTGTTGTTTGCTATTTTATTTTTTTATTATTATTACTTTGGAACATCTATCTTTTAGAGCATATTGTCTAAAATATTTAAAACATTGTGCATGGCATCAAATTTTAAAAATCTAGGAACTCCTTTAAACAGAATCATGTTTTACTTATTATAAATGATATACATAACATACATCCTATAATGTTAATAGTTTAATATGAATTATAATAGATATTATACAGAAAATACTTCTAATATAAAATTATTAAAGAATTTTTATTTTCATTACATTTAGAGTTAATAAATTCTTATTGAAAATCTGTTGATTGTTAAGTGATAGTATAAATTGTAGGATCAAAATTAAAAATGAGTTACAATCTCACAAAATACACTTTCACTTAACCAATATTCTTTTCTGAATACTGTAAAAAGAAAAAAGAGAGAGAGAGAAAAAAAAAGTAATTTGATTTGTTTAAATCATTTTTGTGGATCGCTGAATAACAAACCTAAATAAATTGTTTTATTCCCAACAAAAAATTATAATCAATCCTTTTAACAGCCATCAACAAAGTTACTACAGCTTTTCCAACTGGATGCTAACTCATCAGCATACATACTCTTCATTTAGATAATTTCAACTCATAACAAAAACTGCATTTCCATATTTTATAAATTCATTTATATTGTACACCACAAAGAACACTTGTGGTGTTGAAAAAAGTGAAGGGTCGTGTATTTTATTTAGAAGAAAGTAACTTAAATATTGTAAAAGTATGAAACCAATATTACACAAAGTTTTTCAAAGAATAGACTTATGTGTAATAAGCTAAAAATGTAAATAAAAATATAATTTTATTGAAATGTGGATGTATGCAAGTGAAAATAATTATCCTTACATACTAATTAAACAATAAAAATTGCAAATGAAATATGACATGTTTTGTAAAACAATACAATTTACACATTTTCAGAGTACTTTGGAGTTTCAATGAAAAACCTAGTCTAATCTATTTTCTGTCTTATTATACATATATGTGAAAATGTAACAAAAACAAATAGAAAGATTATATCTCATATATGTGTTTAAAACGTTTCTATATTGCTCTAGAATATCTGGCGACTGAACTTTTTAGTCCAGTACCATAGTTTTTATTTACATTGTGAATATGTAAACAAACTCTATTGCACAGGATCATAATATTTTACTGTATTAATTACTGACATACATCTTACGATTTTTCGCAACAGATTACACTGCCGATTCAAAAAGTAACTTTATTGAACTTGTAGTATTTTAAGTTTTAAACACAATAATTTAAAATAAAAATCAACGAGAATTGTAGCAGGTGTGAGTAGGTCAACATATAACATTTTTTTTTTTTTTTTTAATTAAAGCTCAAATAAGTATATATTAAATACATCCTCGTTAAACAACAACAACAATAAAATCTGAAAGCTTTTTTTACCATATGCGATTATTTATCTTTATTTAATTGATTTTAAAAATACGTATCCATTGTTTACAACACTACACTGATCGGCATATTTTACTCTTGAAAATTAATCGAAGCTAGTACAAAATCAATAAAATCCCCATGAATTGCAAAAAAGTGCCTATTAATAACTATTATTTATGGTTAATATGAATCAAATTTTTAAATATTTACTAGAAAATGATTTTTAATTTAATAACTCAAAGCATATGCATCAAAAGGTTTTTAAATAAACATCCGACACGATAACTTAGGCTTTTGTCCACCAGAGGGCGTATTCGAGCGCTGGAGTTGCGAATTCCGTAGTTACTCGCGACACAGTGAGACACTCGAGCTACGCCACCACCGTCGAAAAACATTCTCAAGGCCGACTGACAAGAATCTGACGTCATCATGGATAGACCGTCTTTTCAGCTCGATGTTTAGAAGAGAGATTGAGAAGAGCAAGTGGGGTTCACTTGTTTTAAGCAGATGTTTAAGTATTTTACACAATCCTATATTATATGCAATAAACATTTCTCTTCCTTTTTAAGTTTTGAAAGCCTTTAATTTATTCTTAGCTCAAACAGATATTTTATATTAAAAAAAAAAAAAAAAAAAAAAAAAAAAAAAAATCGCAATTTTCTAATATTGAATACAAGGTACGATCTGTATCTTTCACAGTCAGAATTTCAATATTGTTATTAAAATTTCGATTTAACACTAGATGGAATAATTCTTAAACTTACGCATTTAATTATTTTGAAATTCAGGTTAAAGATATTTGAATTATCTAAGAGAAAAGTATTTTCGTAATTTAAGCTAAAGTTAGATTCAGTTAGGTTCCCTTAATGATATTACTTTCTATTATATTCAACAGGAAAAAGTATTAGGTTAGAAAAACTTTTTAATTCAGATTTTCGATGGATTTGCACGTTATGAGAAGTCGAGAACAAAATTTAAATATTTTAAAAATGTTTGTCTCTGTGTGTGTGACAAAAAAAAAAAAAAATAAATAAATAAATAAATAAAAAAATAAATAAAATAAATAAACCAATATACCTTACAAACCGCTGCTCAGAATTTCATATAATTTTCTATTGGTTCACATTGACATATATTAATGTCGATCAACTTTTGGTGCAAATCGGTCAACATTCGTGATTTCTCCCATTTAAGAGAAGGACCTATCTCAGATATAGATATATTTACATATTTACACACAATAATAAAAATCTTTAAAAATAAGAATTTTTATTTGCCTCTAAAAGTAGTATGAAATTTTCCTCCCGTTCACAACCATACAAAATTAAAAAATCCTTTCATCTTCATTTTTCTACTGAAGCTCTTTTTGTCATTTTGTAAAAAGAATAAACAAATACTCTCCAACTAAATTATTCTCCAATTTAATAATTATTTGTATCACCCTTAATTACAGAAATCTTAAGATTTAAAAAAAAAAAAAGAAGAAAGAAAGAAAGAAAGAAAAAGAAAGCATTGGATACTTAAAAATATTTTACTCCTGTTTTCGATTGCCTTACATGTTTAAAGATCTCTAAAACACAACTAAACCATTTTCAGAATATGTTTGTGTGACAACAAAATTGTAGTAGCTCTAGCTCAAGAACAATGCACAGAATTTGATATAAATTTATATATAGCTGCAACTCGACATTAATTTGAGCGTATCAAAATTTTAAAATTTGCCTGACATGGCATCGACACCCCATTTCTAACGAATCATTGTGAAACTTTAAACAATTAGAGACTGTAGTTCTTCCGATGAATAGCTGAAACAAAAGTTGATTCAAGTTATTCCAAAAGCAAATACAAAAATAATCTAAGTACCTAAGGTACGTACAATAATTGATAATATTATTAAATTAACTAAATGAGTTTTAAAATCTATATTATAAATTATATTATTTTCAAAATGTTGCTAAAATACATTGCTGTTAACTTTGAAAATGATGTCTTTACTTCACAGCTTCTACTTTACACTGTACTTTACAATATCTGAAATTATTGTAAAACTAGTAAAAGTAGCTGTATACTGTATAATACTATTGAGACAAAGCGTAAAACTTTAAATATATCATGTATTTAATTACTAAAAAATTGTCTTTCCATTTAAAAAAAAAAAAAAAAAAAAAAATTCTGGAAGAATTTCAGCCCCACAATCTATGGGTAAATACACAATTCCTATTTTATTTATTTATTTTAAATATTGAATGAGCTGTTTAACAGTATGTATATAATGTAAATTAATAAGTCAAAGATACAATTTTTGACTCTTGCTCTTGCATAATTATAATTCATATTTCCGTTCTAATCAGAAACCATCTACAATTTTCCTAGATATATAACAAGCGTTTTTTTATGCAATAAAATTTAGAGGGGGGTACAAAAAATACACAATTCAAAAGTAACATAGAATTTCATAGTTATCAAATTATTAATAGTAAAAATTTGTCTAACAATTTGTTAACCAATTTTTTATAATCATTTTTATTTCCATTACCCTACTACCGTAGGTAATGGAAGTATTGTATTCGGTCTGAAAATTTGATATCGGGTTTTCACCTGATTTACACGTTTTAAGGTCCCCTGAGTCCAAAAAAGTGGTTTTTGGCAATTGGTCAGTGTGTATGTATGTGTGTGTGTGTGTGTGTGTGTGTGTGTGTGTATGTATGTGGAGAATCTCCTGGCTATTATAGCTCAGAAACCAATAAAGATAGAGCTACGAAACTTTAGAATTGAAATACGTCTGGTGTACAGATGAAATTTCTAAATTTTGGTGAAAATTGAAAAACCGGAAGTGGGACATCGGAAACCGGAAGTGGGACCGTAAGTCCGTATCTCAAAAACGGCTCTAACGATTTTCTTCGAACTTGCTATATACACACTCTATTAGGTGTCCTTTCGAATGATCTAGTTGGTTAGTTCAGGAAAATTGATAGGCGTCCTGTATAAATAGCTCAATTTCAGGCCTCGCAAAGGCGTTTCTTTAAAAACGGTTGTACGGATTTTTTTCAAACTCGCCATATTAATTCATTTTTTAATATCCTTTTGTATGTAATTATTGTTTTCCGGTCAATAATTGATTTTTTGTAAAAGTTGGTATCTCAAAAACGGCTCTAACGATTTTCTCTTTAGATCACTTTTATGTTTTCTGATCACATTATCTCTCAAAAATGCATATAATACGCGTAATAGTGGGTAATGGAAGTCGTGTGGCTGTTTCACACCAGATTTTTTTAAATAGGTACTTCATATGTTGTAATATTAGTGAACATATTATTTCTTATAATGAAATATTTTTTTTTAAATTATTTTCAGTAAAATTTGCGGGTTTAACAAATATTTTTGATAGAAAATTTATAAATTTTATGCACTTTTAATGTTTTTTTTTTTTTTTTTTTTTTTTTTTTTTTATACAAGCATTTAACTATTTCAGTATTCTGTACCACCAAAATAAAATCTATCAGTATGAAGAATCAAGTGCATTTTAAAGAGATTCTTCGCTGATTTCAGTTAGTTTTATTTTTATTTTTTAATTATTTATTTATAATGCGAAATAATGAATTTTAATCGAGATAATACTTATGATAATATACTTACAAATATATGATAATAATACTTATGAATAAGAAAGTATTTCATTAAATTGTAATTTTGATGCTTTTAAGATTGTACAAATTTATATGGTAAAATAAATTGAAAATTAAAATTCAGTTTAAATCAATATTGTTAAACTCAATTCATAGAAATAATGAATAATGTTTCGATTTAATCAAAAGCATCAACAAGCAGAAATTAACCTAGATTGATATTGCATACATAACATTGCAATAATAAAAGGACTACTCCATTCATACTATTAACTTAATAAGAACTGACAATAATGCAGGCAAATTAAAATTTTGCCTACATTTTATTTAAAATATTTTTAATACTTTGTATATTGCACAAAAGATTTTCAACAGCTTATTTGTAAATTAATACAAAAGAGAAAATTCAGACTTCAATAAATTAAAAGGAGGAATAAATGTCTATTAGTTATTTTATGATTACAACATGTATTTTCAAACAAACTTTTCACATAATTAGATCATCTAATATTTTTTAAAATATAACTTATTTGGTTTATTCCATTCTTAAAATCTGCAATGATTAGAAAGCTCAGTCTGTTTCTGTATAGTGATATTCAATAAGTATAGGTTAAAACTCATTTAGCTAATTTAGTAATATAACCAAATATTGCACTTACCTTTGATGCTTCGATTATTTTCGGATTTGCTTTTGGAATGGCTTGAATCCACTTTTGTTTCAGCTGTTCATCGGAAGGAAAACTGAAAACTTTAACACGAAGTCTAAATTGCCTTTGTAATCAGAAGCAAAACATCTCTCTATACGGCATGTTTATCGAATGTAATGTTAATTGGAATGATAATTACAAAGAACTACATAATCTTTTACGATTTATATGCCATTAATTTAACAAAAATAATATATTTTGCATTAACAAACAACATAAGAACGCATATTATATTTCGAATTCGAATTGGAAGAAACGCGGGAAATACAAGGCACAAACAGGAAGAAAAGCAGAGGCAAGTCCAATGAAAGCGGTCTACTGTCAGTGACGTCGCACTACCTGTTTTGGAGCGCCAGTCGGCCTTGAGTGTAATTTCGACAGTAGTAGCTACGCGCACTTACAAGTATTCTAAGTGATAGCGATCGAAAACTGAATCTGCTTAGGAAAGCAGATTTTCCATGATATAAAAATAAATCTACGTTAAAAAGTTAGCGCTAAAACTTGTCTAATAATTTTTTTAATACTATAAAAATTAAACATATATTACGGTATAAGTTTTTTTTTCTTTTATCTTTTAAGAGAAAAGTGTGAAATAAAATGCTTCTGCTATAGCATTTCCTAAGCAGAACATACATCATTTTTTAGCATATCATCCTACTTTTACAGTACAATTAATGGTTCATCATCTTAGTTCAAATAAAATACTTAATAGCTTATTTGAACAACGCTCTAAAATTAAAAAAGTATATTAGCTCTAATATTGATTTCAGGGAGCTAGAAGGGAATATTTACGCCTTCAGGAACAGTGGGATCTATATATTAATAGGCAAGCAAGAAATTGGTATTACACTTTTAACATATTAATTATGGAAGTAGAGGGTTGAAAGTGGTATCATTAGAAATGTATAATCGACAAAATTTGCAGAATACAAAATTATTTTTTTACGAAGTCAAGAGGGATTTGAAAGTTCATTTACTTTTTATGCACTTTCATTTTATACCTGTAGTTTTTTGTATTTAAAATTCCTTTCTTTCCAATCGTCTGCGTTCTTATAGCAACCGCTCGAAATTTTATACTATGGAACACATACGCAAATTAAAAAAGGATTTGATTTATGAAAGTTCTATTTTTTTCTAATTCATTTATGATCTAATTTCTTTCTTTTAATACTTTTCTCTTTTTCTTTTCCTCTTTTCTTTTCTTTCTAATTCATATATGATCTAATTTCTTTCTTTCTCTCCTTTTCTCTTTTCTTTTCTTACTTTCCTTTCCTTTCTTTTCTTTTTCTTTTTCTTTTTTAATAATTCCCGTCAACTTTAATTAAACCCCTTAACGGTCGCATATTTTTCAAAGACACGCCATAAAGTCCACATTTCTGTCTAATTAAAAAAAATAGATTGAAAATAAATATATGAATTATATATAAAGTTATTCTGTACATATTTTCAAATACCTTATATATAGTTTGTTACTGGCTGGTGCTGTCATGTATCCTAAAATGTAAAAGGAAAAATACACGTGGGGCGTGGTCAAAGCCCGTGAATATCACGGGCAACTCTTATAATTTATTCACAACCATTTTTAGCCCTGCCTTCTTTTCGCAGCAAAACTTTTGTAGATTATATCTCTTTAATATGTGACAACGATTAAATAAGATTAAAATTCTTTTAAAAAAATTTCCGGTATGAAAAAGAGGTGGGGCTAAAAATGATTGTGAATAAATTATAAAAGTTGGTAACGCTGATTACGGGAGCGAGAAGGAAGGGGTTAATGCGATATTTTTTAGATAATTCATAATGGATTTCAATTAACTGAAATTGACTACTTATTTTTAAAAAAGTGGATTTATCGGGAAAATTTTGGCTTTCAGGTTTTAGATGGTTTGGATTGTGATTATTTAATCACGAGTTATAATCAAGATTTAATCAGGAATTAGAGAATATTGCATAAAAATTATAGTAGAAAAAAAAAAAAAAAGCAGAAATTTCGCATCAGTGAGAGTGTCCTGAGAAAGGGGCGGAGAATCCGAGCTCTGCTAAACCCTCTCTGAGGCAGAAGAATGGGTATAATGCTAATTTGCATATCGTGAGCACATATTAAATGCATGGCAGGGGACAAAATATCATTTGCATGAATTAATTTAAACTTTGACTAAGATTGACTTCTATGTTGATTTTATCTTTATTTTACTATAATCCATTTAATATAATTTATTGTTATTCTACCAAGTTGGTTATAAGTTAATATTAGTTATTAATGCCTTTTTTATTAAATTAATAAATGATTGATAACAAAAAACATTTTGAAATATTGTAGTTTTTATTGTTAGGGGTTCCTTTGTATCCGTTACAATTTTCCCCACGTTTGTTACAGTTAGTTCCAAATCCGGGGCAAATTGTAACAGGTAAATAATAATAAAAATAATAATAATAATAATAATAATAATTAATTTTGTGTGTGTGTGTGTGTACTAAAATTAGAACATTAACGAGCTTTTTTTTATGAATATGATAGACGATTATGTATCACAATATATTTAATTTGCTAAAAACTGTTACAACCAGCCCCACACTATCCTATGTATATAGATATAAAGAAAAAAAAAAATGCTGTACCAGAGTAATAGCTCCGCCTCTTTTTGATACCGGAAATTTTTGAAAAATGATTTTCTTCTTATTTAATCGTTGTCACATATTAAAGAGAAATAATGTACAAAATTTCTGGTGCGTTAAGAAGGCGGGGTTAAAAATGCTCGTGAATAAATTATGAAAGTTGGGAACCCTGACCTGTACATAAACCATATTTACGTTCCAATGGGAATAATTTTAATGTGCATTTGCTTTTAAATGCTAACGTAATAAACAATTCGTGCAGTTTTACCGCATATAGAAAAATTCGAAGGAACCGTTTAACTGGTATTAAAATTTAATAAATTAAATGTTTGTTCAAGCAAACACCCTGACAGCAAAAATTTTTTTTGAAACATTGTAAATATTGCAGAAAGGTTTCGATACGATCGGTTTCTTTCATATTAATAAAAAAAAAGCATAGAAATCGTAACAAAAAATCGGGTACGGAACAGAAAAGTTTCAATCACTGTACATATAGAGTACTAAAACGGCTGAAATTTTCAGGAAGATATTAGAAAGTATACTTAAATGTGTCATGATGATGAAATACCTATTTTCGCAACTTAATTAAAGCATTTTTTGCTGTATGGATAAATTGCACAAATATCGTGGGTAATCATGCCATTCTTTTTCTCTTAATAAAATATTATTACTTTAAATCGAAAATACATGTCAGATTTTTTTTTTTTTTAGTCAAATTTATGGTATTTTTTTTAAGAAGTTTCATATTCATTATTAATCCATTCTTATGCATTTAGGTGACTAGCAATGTTCCTTAGAAAAGTTACCGCTGTATATTTTCAATAATATCAATTTTTTGCTAATTGTAGTTTTTTTCTTATCGTAAGTTTTACCTGCCATTTTAGATAAGTTAACGTCAAACTTATTTCAGATAACGCAAACCTCACTATTAAAAAATAAATAAATACATAAAATAAAATAAAATTATTACCATCACTGCTTTTGCTTTTGAATTTATTAAGTATATATCTTTTACATTCTTGTCCTGTACGAAAAAACTTATTTCATATACAAACGTTAATGTAGGCCGCATTGAACATAAATATGTAACAAGCAATAAAAACAATTCACAAGAGAAAATGTTTTTCCGTGTCAAGACTAAATTCTTTCAGCACTAATTTTTATCAATAAATTCTATTATATTCAATCACGAAAATTTACTGTAAATATCTAATAAATATTTATGGAAATATCCGTAGTAAGAAATGCGAACACATTCTTTCCTTAGAAACATATTATAATTCGTTCAACACACCATTGGTCGCGCTGTATCTGACAGACACAGTGCTGCCAGACATTGAAACGTTTTTATTTAATAGTCACTAAAAGCATGCTTGCCAGCCATCTCATTATGAAGCGTAGTACTTTTAGTCACCGCCTTTTTTTGTACACCAGTAACTTTTTAGAGTAATTTCATTCTTATTTAATCGTAACACTATTTGGAGAGAATTGCTCTAAATATAAAGTGGTGTGGGAAAAGGGGCGTATTTTCAAGGGGCGTTAACAAGTCTACGCTTATTAATGAGATGGTTGGCAGTCCTGCTAAAAGTCTTAGGAAGTGACACTTGATATACATAATAAAAGATTCTCGGATTTCTATCGTCTTTTTTGTATATGAAATGCAACTTCTCAAAATTATTGGTGAGTGTTAAATAAAAAAGAAAGAAAGCCTGGCAGTATCTGTACAGTCGAAAAAAAAAAAAAAAAAAAATCCACCCTACCTAATTTCTCTGTCAATTATCGTAGAAACAGGCGGCTGGTACCTATCGATCTGTAAAAACGTCTATCCTCATATTTTGACAACTTATAACTCTGTGAAAAATTGAGCAAAATAAACTATACAATTTTCCGAGATGATTTGATCCAAAGAATTGAAATAAATTATAAAAAAAGGGGGTCGCCATTGAAAAATATAAAGTTAATGCAAGTTTTAATATGTAGACGACCCCTTAAACAAAATCTAACTATACCATTATAAACTAGACGTTATTACAAGTCGTTTGGTACCAACCATATGTTCCTACAACAACTTATGGCGAAATTAGATGGGGGGGGGAGGGGGGGTTTCTCGTCTGTACAATTTTTTTTTTTTTTTTTTTCGGGGGTGGGGTTGGGGTGGACATCTTTTTTTATTACTGTTTGGTAATTTTATGGTTAAGAATTTGATTTGAAGGGGGAGGGACATAATTATTTTTACTGTTAAATATCTTACATAAAAATTAGCATGAATGGTATGAAGGATCGATTTTATTTTCTTGCAGCACAGTATTATTTAAGGTGATATTTAATGTTAAAATTAATCTAAAAAGTACTGACGTAAAAAATCAAAGGTAATTAAGCAGTTTTATAAAAACTAATGACCTTTCATATCGTATAATTCAGGTTTCAGCATTTAATCAGTTATTAACTTTAATATATATATAAGATACGTTAGTCATATCGAGATCATACTTGTGGTAAAAGAAACTGCATATGAAGAATTATAGAAATGATCCTCTAAAATTTTCGTGGAATATAGACAATCATATTCTATTTAGAAGGTTACATTTGTTTCGAAGTAAAAAAAAAGAAAAAGAGAGAAAGAAAGAAAATAAATAAATATATATATTTTTTTTATTTGCTTTAATATTTTAAATAAAAATGTTTGTTCAGAAATTTGAGCAAAGAAAAAAACATTATTTAAACGATTTCAACACCGAATACTATGTCCAGAAACACCTGTGACGTAAAAATACTCTGTATAAGAGTGGAGTCTAACAGGATGAGGTGTCCTAAATTTAGATTCACTGCTAAATAGAGAATAAAAAACATAAAAGACACAAACACTAAATAACATTGGAGTTTATCATAAAATTGATTAAAATTAATTCTGTGCTTTGTCTAACACAAGCAATCCTTGAACGTAACGAACAATGATACATAACTTGCATAATGAAATGATTTACACTTTTCAAAATTATGTACCAAGCGGTGCGATCATTAGCACACTCAGTACCTGACTCGAGAACTACGCCCAAGAAATTAACCAACGTAATATAGCTGCATCCTTATTGCAAAAAGGAAAAAGATGTTTTCAATTTAGTGGTGCGAATTGCGTTTAATAACGGTTGATATTGAAATAGAAAATAAGTTTCACTTAAGTTTTTTTTTTTTTCCAAAATATTTCAGTCGACACATTCTATGTACGCATAATTTTATAATTTTTTTTTATGGAAAGTGAATATTTTTATTTCGTCATTTGCCGTAGAAGGAATATCATTCTGAAGAGAAAAAATAAAATAAACCATTCAACCAGTAGGGGAGCGGGGGGGAAAAATTTCGTAAATTTTGATTAAAGGTATGTTAATTTATACTTTAAAGAAATGTTTATAGCCATTTATTTAGTCTGTGTGTTGAATTTTAAAGTGCATGTTTAAGTTTTTTTAATAAATCGCTATATTTCTTTTATAAATAAACAAAATGCCCAAAGTCATTTGATGGGGTAAGTTGAAACAAAATTTTAGGGAAAGTTGTAACATATTAAAGAAGTGGCTTGTGGAGATGCCTACAGCCAGAGCTTGAAATCTCCACCCATTTTGACTTTTTTTAAAGTACTATATTTATACAGAAGTATTTTCTGTGTTTTTATATTATAGTGTCATGATTATCTAATCACGAATTATAATCACGATTTAATCACGAATTAGAAAATATTGCATAAAAATAGTAATAGAAAGAAAAAAGCAGACATTTCTCATCAATGAGAGTGAGCTGAAGGAAGGGTGAAGATTTCGAGCTCTGCTAAACCCTCTCTGTGGCAGAAGAATTGGTATAATGCTTAATTTGAAAAATGTGAGCATACAATAAATGCATGGCAGGGAATAAAATATCATTTGATTGAATTAATTTCAACTCTGACTAAGACTGACTTCTATGTTGATTTTATCTTTATTTTACTGTAATCGATTTGATATAATTCATTGTTTAGCAAGAAGGTTATAATTTAATATTAGCAGTTAATGCCTTTTTTATTAAATTAATAAATGACTGATAACAAAAATATATTTTGAAATATTGCAGTTTTTATTGTTAGAATTCACTTTGTATCCGTTACAATTTGCCTCACGTGTGTTACAGTTAGTCCCTAATCCGAGGCAAATTGTAACAGGCAAATAATTAAAAAAAAAAAAAAAAAAAAATGCGCTAAAATTAGCAACTTTAACGAAAGCTTTTCTTTATGAATATGATAGATGATTATGTATGTTATGGAAAATAGCAATTATAAACAGGAAACTGCAAATACATTTCACAATATATTTAATTTTTTAAAAACTGTTACAGCCAGGCCCCAAGCTCTCCTATATATACACACACACACACACACACACATATATATATAAACACTGCTGCACATAAAACACTTTTACGTTCCACCGTGAATACTTTTAATGTGCATTTGCTTTTAAATGCTAACGTAATAAAGAATTCGTGCAGTTTTACCGCATATAGAAAGAATCGTTCATAGTAGCGGGCAAAGGGACCGTTTAACCGGTATTAAAATTTGATAAATTAAAAGTTTGTTTAAGAAAACACCCTAACAGCAAAAAAAGTTTCAGAAACATAACAATCACATAATATCGAAACATTGTAAATATTGCAGAAACGTTTCGATACGTTCGGTTTCTTTTATATTAAATTAAAAAACATAGACATCGTAGCAAAAAATCGGGAATGTGACAGAAAAGTTTCAATCACTGTACATATACAGTACTAAAACGGCTGAAAATATCAAGAAGATGTTAGAAAGTATACTTAAATGTGTTATAGTTATGATAATGAAAGACACATTTTCGCTACATAATTAAAGCATTTTGTGCTGTATGGATAAATTGCACAAATATTATGGGTAATCGTGCCATCCTTTTTCTCTTAATAAAATATTTTATTAATATTTTTTTAATCGAAAATACATTTCCGATTTAATTTTTTTTTTTTTTTTGTCAAATTTATGGTATTTTTTTTTAGAGAAGTTTCATATTCATGATTCATCCATTTTTATTCATTTAGATGACTAGCAATGTTTCTTAGAAAAATTACCGCTGTATATTATCAAAAATATGAACTTTTTGCTAATCGAAGTTTATTTCTTATCGTAAGTTTTATCTGCCATTTTAGATAAGTTAACATCAAACCTATTTCAGATTACCCAAACCTCACAATAAAAAAAATAAATAAAATAAAGAATAAAAAAAAATAAATAAATAAATAAATAAAATAAAAATACTACCATCACTGCTTTTGCTTTTCAATTTATTGTATATATTTTTTACTTCAATGTTCTGTACGAAAAAAGTTATTTCATATACAAAAGTTACTGAAGGCTGAGATTAACATAAATATGTAAAAAACAATTAAAACAATTCACAAGAGGGAGTGTCTTTCGCTGTCAAGACTACATTGTTACAGCACTAATATTTATCAATAATTTCTATCATATTCATTCACAAAAATTTACAGCAAAAATCTAATAAATATTAATGGAAATGTTCGTAGTAAGAAATGCGAACACTTTCATTCCTTAGAAACATATTGTAATTCGTTGAACACACCGTTGATCGCGCTGTTTCTGACAGATACAGTGCTGACAGACATTGAAACTTTTTTATTTCATAGTCGCTGAAAATCTAGAAGTGACACTTGCTATACATAATTGTAATGACTTCAGACTAATGACTTTAAGACTCACGAGAGGGCGCTGTTTGTTTAGCACGGTGAAAAGATTTTTCGAATTGAAGAGAGACTTTAGTTTTTTAGTTTGGTTTTAGAAGGGAATGATGCAACGCCGAGAATAGCGGGTGCCTGGCTTGAGTGCCGTTCATGTTTATTATTTTTGGTCCAAAGATTATCGACCATTTTATGCAATATGTGTTACGTGTTTTCGTTTACCTTTTATGTATGTGTGTTTGTGTCGTATAGTGTTTGAAAATGAGAAATAAAAAAAAATATTTCTCTAAAGAAAAGCAATCTTCTCTTGATGATTTCAAGCCTACGATACATCACAGACTAGTGTTATGGTGGCAGCGCTTGGATACGAGACGATCAACGCTACTAAAGGGGTAAGTGCCTTTATGTATGAAACAGTGCCTTGATTTAAAAATAATATAATAAATCAGCTCAGTCCTTGTATTAGAACGTGAGAAAATATTCTTTTTTTAAAAAGGTACTTTAATTCAGATTATGTATTTAAATCATGAATCATATAGCACTGCTTATCCCTATTCATTTAGTAAAAGTATTATTTTAAGATAAATTATTATTGTAGAGAAAAATATGTATTATTAACCCGTTAGTAGTCGCTATCGACAGCGCCACCTATTACAGATTGCGAACTTTTTATTTAACTGTCACCAATAATTTTAAGAAGTGATGTGATCGACGTTAAATCGATTTTATTCGTGTTATATGTATATCAAATGCCTGAATAAAAAAATCTGGAAAAACTGAAGTCGGCAAATCGACCAACTAGCGACTACTAACGGGTTAACCTGATTCATCCGTTGTTTAAAAGAAATAAAAAAGAAGGAAATCTTTCGTTTTTTTGTCGATGTGTTTAAAAAAAAAAAATAAATAAATAAAGTTGATGAATCAGTGAAAAATAAATAAATATATATTTTTTTCTTTTGTTTGTTCCTAATAATAATAATAATAATAATAATAATAATAAAACTTACTATAGAGTAACTAAATGTTACTACGTTTTGCAGGGAATTTCGGTTTTAAACGGAATTGCAAATTTTGAGAACAGATTTAAATAAAGTACCTGTTCTGTATTTTATGGAAGAATAAATATTCTTGTTTAGTAATCTGTGGTTTAGAGCTTTGAGAAAAAAATAAAAATAAAGAATATATTTATTATCGAATTAGAAAGAATAAAAATGTTGCTGAATGATTCATAAGAATTAATGTGCATTTCCGGTCACATTTTTATTTCTGATACTTTATTGATTTAAATTAGATTTATTTTTCTATCTCTTTTTACTGATTTTAATATTTCTTTGCTAAATAATACAAAAAAGAAAAGAGTGAATAAAGAATAAAAAAGAATTTAGTTTTGCTTTCGTGTAAAATGATTCTGGTCTTGTTTGAAACAAAATATTTTAGTTACAGTTTGAAGTAAAATGATTTAATTTTGCTTTCAAATGAAATGTGTAATGTTTAGATGTTCATTTTATTTATTAATATTAATTACTATGGTAATTTATGTTACTTAAATCCAATTTCGATTGAACTTACTTTTTTTTTGATAAAGGAAAATAGTTTGGGTTTAGAAACGAAACTGTTGTGTGGTTTTTTTTTTTTTTTTTTTTTTGGTTTAAAGAAAAATATTAATTATTCTGTTTCCTGAGAAATATGTGTGCAAAAAGAATCAAATAGTTTTGCATATAAATTAATTTATTTCTGTAAGTGTTCTCTTAACCCTTTCACTACCAATATATTTTTTTTCTGAGAAAAATAAAATAAGTATTAAATAATTTATCTGAAGTGGTCCATTTAATAGACAGTGAATTTTTTCAACTGACATTTCTATCCACCTATTCATGGTAGTTACAGGTCTAAAAAACAAGAACAGAAAACATTCAGAAAAAAAATTTCATATTATATTTTAATTTAAGCTTGGGACATATAAGTCCCAGTGGTAGCGAAAGGGTTAAATAGAGAAAAATAAAGTATTTTTCATAAGTTACAGATACCATTAATTGGGTTGGATATTATTATTTTTTAATTAATTACAAAGCTTAATTACCCTCATTATCTTATTTTATTTGTGTGTTTGATTGATTTTTGGAAAAAAAAGGGGTATTAGAAAAAAAAGAAAATAATAATAATTTTTCTGATAATTTTATTTGTTTATATTTTATTATCGTTTTGAGAGCATTCTGGTTTTGTTTGGGGTTTACAAACATGGCATTTTTAGCTAAAGCTCGAAAACATGAATTGATTCAGATTTGTGAGGAAATCGGTGTTGAAGTAGATACTTCCAGTAGAGTTATTGACATCAAGAAATTAATTTTATCTAGCAAGTCCTATAATGAGGAAGAAGTAAAATTAATATTGGAAAGGCTTCTTGAAGATAAAAAAACTACAAGAAGAAGAGAGACTAAGACAAGAAGAAAGAGAGGAAATAAGGACCCGAGAAACTCAACAATATGAACTTGAATTAAAGAAATTGGAAATTTCAAAAGAAAATCCTGAAAGAATATTAGAACCAGAAACATTGGCTGAATCGGTTCCAAAGATTCAGTTAACTCAAATTACCCCAAGATTTGATGAAAAACATTATGAAATGGGTTAATATTTAATAAATTTTGAAAGAAGAACGGAGATGGCACGAGTTCCAAAAAAGGATTGGGTGGCCTACCTATTAGCAGTTTTACCGCCAGAACTATCCAATATGTTGGCCAGAGAGTCTCCAGTCGATGCTACAAATTATGATTTTGTTAAAAATATCATTATGAGAAGATATAAATTAAATAGTGAAAAATTGAAACAATGTGTTTATAAGCACCACAAATCGTCCGAAAAATCTTGGAGAAATTATGCGCAAGAGCTTTCTAGTTATTTTACGGAGTGGCTTACAGAATTAAAGATAGAGAATTTTCAACAGCTGAAAGACCAAATAGTGACTGAGCAGTTGAAATTTCGAGTGCCCGCTGATGTAAGAGATCATTTTTTAGAAAACTGGCTTACATTCATGACACCTATGGACTTAGCTGAAAAACTAGATGAGTTTGAGAGTATTAGGGAAAGTTTCAAAAGGAGGGAATTGCCCCAAAAGAAATTTTCCAGCTTTCGAAACCAAAGTGAAAACTTATGTGATGATAAGTCTAAGGATAATAACAAAGATGCTAAGCCGAAATTTCATGCAAAACAAGAAACATCCCAGGAAAATCAGAGAAATAAAGAATTTGATAAAAGAAAAATTGCTCGTTGCTATGAATGTGGATCTACTAATCATCTTAGACCTCAGTGTGACAAATTAAAGAAAACTCAAGAATTTATCTCACATATTATAGCTGAGGCAGGTTCTGATGAATCAATGACACCTTATTCTAGTTTAGGTAAAGTGAATGGTGTTGAGATGAAGATAGTTCGAGATACTGGTGCTTCATGTGATTTGATCAGCAGCAAGTATGTGAAACCACATATGTACACAAATGAGAAAGTGTACATTAGAAATCCATTAGAAGTGGATCCTGTTTGCCTACCACTTGCAGAAATTGAATTAGATTGTAAAATGGGACACATAAAAACTAAAGCAGCTGTCCTACAAAATTTCTTTTATAGTAACAAGTATTTGTGAGGAAATAAAACTGCTGCAATGTTCAAAAATTGCAAATCAAAAGAAAATGTACAAGAGCATAAGCTGAAATCAGTACAAACAAGAAATGCTAAGAAATTTTTAAAGATGAATAAAAATATTCAAAATAAAGATGTTGCTCATTTTGACCAAAATTTGATTGACAGCAAATCTGAAAATGAAAAGAAAACTGAAGAGGTTGAAGAAATCCTGTCAGAATTTTCATGGCCAGAACTTAATAAAACCTCTCCAAAAGAGTTTGTTGCAGAACTGCATGATATCAAAGAAAATCAAAATAAAATAGAAAATGAAGTTGTTCTTAAAGAGAAAATAAATTTTAACCATCTCAAAACTGAAAATTTCAGATTGTTAAATGAAATCATATGTTTAAAAGGGCAGATGGAAGAAAAGAAAATTAAAGAACAAGAACTGTCTCTTGAAAATAAAAAACTTACTGAAGAGTTGGAACATACTACCAAAAATTATTCAGAACTAAATAATGCCTTAAAAGACCTTAAACAGAAAAATGAAGAGTCTAATTTTGTGATGGACGAACAAAAAGCTGAAATAGGCCCTTATCTGGATAAAAAATGCTTAGAATATCAAAAGCAGATAAATGAAGAAATTCAAGAGAAAGAAAAGTTTGAAAATCAGTTAAAAAATCTTCGTCTTGATTCACAAAGTGAAAAGAAGAATTTTCTAAATCAGGTAGAAATTTTGAATGTTGAAAAGAATAATTACAAACAAGATCTGGAAAATACTAAAATTGAAAATCTTAAGCTGTTTAATGAAATCAACATAATTAAAGGAGAACTCTTAAGAATGAAAGATAAAGAAAATGAAATTTGTCTTAAAAATGAAAAGCTTGTTGAAGAAAGAAATGAAATTAGTACAATTAATTTCAAATTAGATTACCTGTTTAATATTCTAGAAGAGAAAGAAAAAATTTCTAATGCTAAATTGGATCAGTTGACAGCTGAATTGCAGAAGAATAAATTAGATCTTATGCAATTATCTGAAAAATGCTTAACTTAGGAGAAACAATTGAAGGAACAAAATTATTTGAAAGAAAAGCTTTCTGCAACTACATTGAGTACATTCAAGCCCAAGAACAATGTACCAAAAGATTCTAGTGAACTAATGGCAAATCCATTGAAACATAGTGAAAAGTGTCCAGTGCCATATAGTGAGAAAGTCGTCAATTTTTCTAAAGCAAGAAAAAGACATGTAAAAGACATTTCCTTCAAGATAAGTACTACTAAGTTGCACATTAAACCTTCTAAATGTCAACCTACTCGAGCTCATGTGAAAATTTCTGAACATTTAGTGGGCCAGAGATTGAGAACTCCAAGTGAAATGAAAGTTCGAGTCAAAAGAGATTCTTCGTCTCATACTACCAAGACTCATGTGACAGCCTTTTTGAAATTAGCTGAATACTATCGAAAGTGCATTCCTGAATTTTCTGAAAATGCAACTTATTTGTCAGACTTACTAAAGGATTGGATTCTAAAATCCACTGACTCTTGTCAAAGGGCATTTGAAGAACTAAAGGAGAATTTATCTCAAAATACTATTTTATTTAGTCGTAATTGTACAAAGCTACTCATGTTCTTTAGAAAAAGAAAGAAAAAAAAAAGGGACCAAGTCCCAGACTTTTACTTTGAGAACTCTATGCAGATTATTTAATTATGAGGTTGTTGAGTGTATAGAATTACAATCTCAGAATGCTGATAGATTAACTCTTAGCTCTTAGTTAAAGAAAAAAAAAAGTTTGTGTATTTGTTTAATTATTGCTATGTATCGTATTTGCTTAATTATTGCTATATATATGTGGTATATATTTGTTTTAACTATCTATATTTAACTTTGCATATATATTTAGTGTCTCTGGTATATTGTATTATAATATTTAATTTTCTATTTGGTATATATATTTTTGTATATTTTAAAAATAGTTAAATAGTGTATTTAGTCTGAAATAGGGATAAGTCTGGTGCATTTAAATATAACCAGGTACTGTTTCTGCATAGAATTGGTGCTTGCTCGTATTTTTTTTAATTTATTACTTGTTTTAAATTAATTACGATATTAAGAAAATGGACCAATATGTTGAACATTGTGACTATTGATTTTGAATATAGACTTATCGTAATGAAGTATCATTTAACCAAACTTTTCCCTCTACAATAGTGAAAAGTTTCTCCCTGAAGGGAGGAGGTCTGTAATGACTTCAGACTAATGACTTTAAGACTCACGAGAGGGCGCTGTTTGTCCAGCACGGTGAAAAGATTTTTCGAATTGAAGAGAGACTTTAGTTTTTTAGTTTGGTTTTAGAAGGGAAACTAAAAAATGCAACGCCGAGATGATGCAACGCCGAGAATAGCGGGTGCCTGGCTTGAGTGCCGTTCATGTTTATTATTTTTGGTCCAAAGATTATCGACCATTTTATGCAATATGTGTTACGTGTTTTCGTTTACCTTTTATGTATGTGTGTTTGTGTCGTATAGTGTTTGAAAATGAGAAATAAAAAAAATATTTCTCTAAAGAAAAGCAATCTTCTCTTGATGACTTCAAGCCTACGATACATCACATAATCAACGATTTTCGGAATCAATTCGTCTTTTTTCTATGTAAAATGCAACTTCTCAAAATTATTGGTGTTAAATAAAAAAGAAGGAAATCCTGGAATTATCTGTACAGACGGAAAATAAAGCCCCCCCCCCACCTAATTTCGCCGTTAATTATCGTAGAAACAAGCGGATAGTACTGTGATATCTTCAGTAAGTAGCGTGGAAAACATATTCACATTTGGTTGTAGTCAAAGATAGGATTTAGTAACACACAAAAAATAATAATACTTTAGTGCAAAACCTAATATAACTTTAATAAAACTACTTTTTAACATCGTACCATACGACATGCATCACAGATACCTGTGAAAACCTAGCATGTGTAACATTTATAAATATTCAGGAGAACGTCCGTTCTCTACCCAGACATAAATCCAAGTCCTTGATTTAATATCTCAAATCTTTAGTCCTTCCAAAAATCTTGATGATCTGAAAAAGGGGGGAAACAATTTTTCCCACACGACAAACACCAATCAAACAGTCTTTGGTCATGAGGAGTATCCAGGTTTACACTCAGGTCAACAGTTCATTGGAGTTTCAAGTGGCGTCAAAAAGGCGGGGTACCACCCTAGCGTGGGGTGCGCAAGCGGCACATCAAAGTCATCTGTGAAATCGCGGTTACTTTGAAACCATCAGGATGAAAAAGCCGCCTGGTATGCCCGGTTTCTCGAGACTGCAGACAATCTGGCACCAGGGACCTCACGCAGTCTGGCGAGAACAATGGACACAGCCTTGAATATGTCACAGTACCTATCGATCTGTAATAACGTCTAGATTTTAGTGGTGTAGTTAGATTTTGCTTAACGAGTTATCAACATATTAAAACAGGTATAAACTTAATTGTTTTTCAAAGACAACCCCTATTTTTGGTTTCATATTCCGATTTCTGAGATCAAGGAGGTTCCAAAAAAATACCTATTATAATACTATAAATAAATTCTAAACAGAGATACACGTGAAAATGTATTAGGGGCCCGTCTATACATTTAGAAAAAAAAAACTGTAATCTACCACTCAAAATACATTATTTATTAAATTTCACACCAGAAAAATGTTCAGAAACGTTAGTTATTTAAAAGGAAAAAAAAGAAAAAGTTAGTCTAATTTTCAGAGCTCTCTATGTTAGTTCATTAATTAAAACGTTTTTATTGATTTCAATTTATTAAGCGTTGAATAGTTAAACACATCACTTCATACGAAGAAAATTAAATAGCTTGAATAATATGAATTCTACAATGTTGAAGTACAAAAATCTAGATACCAAGGTAAAAGAATAATAGCAATAATGATAATAATATTAATAGCGGTAAAAAAAAAGTTTAATATTTAATAAAGAGAATTATCTACTTCTGTTGGGTATATTTTTATTTTATACAGTAAGTCCCGTATGAAAGTTTTACTAAAAAGTTTTACATTTAATTTTAGGCGTACAAACCAACAATACATAACATACAAAAATAAAGATAAAAATATTTAAACTGAAATCTGAGAAAGGATATTTAACATTTCCGCGACTGCTGACGTAGACCACGTCATTTGGACATCTTTAACTTCTCCAGTGGGCGTTTCTTTCACAATTTGTGTATTACGATATTTTTAAAGAATATTCCTTATATTCATATTTATATAAACAAAATAATACGAATAAAAATACTTTCACTAGAAAGAGTACAATTATTATACATATTCATATGTAAAATAAATATGGATATAGAAAAAACGGTTTTCTATTGCCTAGAACGAATATTCCCCGTCCTTCAGTCGTCTGCTGTACCTGAATTCTTAATTTTAAGTAAAATCTATATCTTTAATAGGGCATATTACTTAGTTTTAAATTCATTTTCCATGATAAATGTGACGCTAGTTTTAAGCTGTGATTAGAATAATCGAAAATAAATAATATTGCGCTTTGTTTCAATAATAGATTTTAAAAACTTCAACAAAACATTAAAAAAAAAAAAAAAAAAAAAAAAGAATTCCACAATATTACTCAGTATTAAAAAAAAAAAAAAAAACATTTCATAAAAATTTTATATTTATTATGTTACGTTATGCGATAAAATTTGAATAGTATAAACGGTACAGTAAACGAATGCGAAAATGTCACAGCAAGATTAAAACAGAAAAATTTGTTTTTAAAACTCTGTTAAAAATTAATAAATATTACTTATGATAATCGAAGAGGGAAAAAAAAGAGTATTGTTCACTGCGTATTGCTCTTTCAATTAATAATCCTCGTCTTACCGCGTTTTCTAAATCATGACATGTAATTTGAGATGCGCGAATGCTAGAATATTCACGTTAAAAAAAAGACAACAGGGAAAAATAGAATTTTAGCAGTGAGAAACTAGAAAGGTTATGTAATGTTTAAGAACAAAGACTTAACAAGTCAAAATCGAGTATACCCCTCTTTGCAACGGAAGCCACGCCTTTACACAATTTTTCTAAAATTTTCATTATAAAACAAAATTATTTTACACACTTCCAATTAAATCATTTGAATTTCGTCTTACACATTCGATGTGGTAAATGTCATTGATATTTTTGCATACCAGCGTCACATACAGAGTCATATACGAATATGCAAAATAGTTTTTTTTATATTTTTTCCGCAATATAGAGGCGGGGCTTCATTTCTTTTGGAATTCTTTCACAATTTCTCGCTCGCTTGCATTGCGATAATTTTATAAAAAGTAATGTAATTTGTATCATAAACATCGAAATGTCGCTTAGAAAACAATTAGAATAACATAAAGGTAAATTAAAATAATTTTGTCAAAATTTATACAGATATTTACTCACAGAGTATAAAAATTATAATAAGTGACGGCCCCATAACAACAGTAAAAAATGAAATATAAATGTAATTTTAAAAAAATAATGTTAGGAACCAGCTGTAAATTTGGAAACCCATGTTTTTTAATGATGCCCGTTCTATTCGTGCAAATATTAACATAGGTTATAATTCATAATATTCCAAATATGAAATTGTTAATGATTTTCATAATTCAAAAAATATTTTTTTTATCAAAAATACGCATGGATTATGTTTGGGTCACTTCATTCTATCATATTAAAAAAACAGAATTTGAATATTATAATTATTTTGGAAGATATGAATTAATGTTTGTCATATTCATTTAACATTAACATCCTCATATTTTGTCAGTTTATAACTCTGTGAAAAATTGAGCAAAATATATAAACTATACCATTTTTTTGCGATGATTTGATCCAAAGAATTGAAATAAATTATAAAAGATGGGGGTTGCCATTGAAAAATATAAAGTTAATGCCAGTTTTAATATGTAGACGACCCCTTAAGCGAAATCTAACTACACCATTATAAACTAGACATTGTTGCAAATCAATTGGTACCAACCATGTATTCCTACGACAACTTATGGCAAAATTAGATGGGCGAGGTCTTTTTTTTTTACCGTCTGTACAAATTGTTTTTTTTTTTTTTTTTTCTTCTTCTACTTTTTTTTTGCGGGGTGGTGGTGGTGGACCCCTTTTTCTTATTACTGTTTGGTAATTTTACGGCTAGGAATTTGATTTGAAGGGGGAGGGACATAATTATATTACTGTTACATATCTTACATAAAAATTAGCAGGAATGGCATGAAGGCTCGATTTTTTTTTCTTGCACCACAGTATTATTTAAGGTGATATTTAATGTTAAAATTAATTTAAAAGTACTGACGTAAAAATCAAAGGTAATTAAGCAGTTTTATAAAAATTAATGACCTTTCATATCGTATAATTCAGGTTTCAGCATTTAATCAGTTATTAACTTTAATATATATATAAGATACGTTAGTCATATCGAGATCATACTTGTGATAAAAGAAACTGCATATGAAGAATTATAGAAATGATCCTCTAAAATTTTCGTGGAATATAGACAATCATATTCTATTTAGAAGGTTACATTTGTTTCGAAGTAAAAAAAAAGAAAAAGAGAGAAAGAAAGAAAATAAATAAATATTTTTTTTTTTTTTTTTTTTATTTGCTTTAATATTTTAAATAAAAATGTTTGTTCAGAAATTTGAGCAAAGAAAAAAACATTATTTAAACGATTTCAACACCGAATACTATGTCCAGAAACACCTGTGACGTAAAAATACTCTGTATAAGAGTGGAGTCTAACAGGATGAGGTGTCCTAAATTTAGATTCACTGCTAAATAGAGAATAAAAAACATAAAAGACACAAACACTAAATAACATTGGAGTTTATCATAAAATTGATTAAAATTAATTCTGTGCTTTGTCTAACACAAGCAATCCTTGAACGTAACGAACAATGATACATAACTTGCATAATGAAATGATTTACACTTTTCAAAATTATGTACCAAGCGGTGCGATCATTAGCACACTCAGTACCTGACTCGAGAACTACGCCCAAGAAATTAACCAACGTAATATAGCTGCATCCTTATTTAAGGTGATATTTAATGTTAAAATTAATCTAAAAAGTACTGACGTAAAAAATCAAAGGTAATTAAGCAGTTTTGTAAAAATTAATTACCTTTCATATCATATAATTCAGGTTTCAGCATTTAATCAGTTATTAACTTTAATATATATATATAAGATACGTTAGTCATATCAAGATCATGCTTGTGATAAAAGAAAATGCATATTAAGAATTATAGAAATGATCCTCTAAAATTTTCGTATAATATAGACTGTCATATTCTATTTAGAAGATTACATTTGTTTCGAAGTTTAAAAAAAAAAAAAAAAAAAAAAAAAAAGGAGGACAAAGGAAGAAAATAACCCCGGTCCGACTTTCTACCCGATGAGAAATGATTTTTTAAATTTTCTTTTCTTAAGAATAAAAATTTGATTTGAGAAGGAATATGTGCGCGCAGCGCGCATGGGTCTGCGCTGCCGAAGGCAGTGGGGACCCGGTGTGAGTTTTTACTCGATCACAAATGATTTTTTTTTAGGGTGCACGAAGGGTCACGGAAGGAATACGCGCGAGCAGCGCGTGTATCCCGTAAGTTGTGCGCGAGCAGTGCGCACGGGACTGCTCTGCCGAAAGCAGTGGGGACCCGGTCCGAATTTTTACCCGATGAGAAATGATTTTTTTAAATTTTCTTAACAATAAAATTTTGACTTGAGAAGGAATATGTGCGCGCAGCGCACGTATACCTTCACACGTGCGCGCGCAGCGCGCATGGGTCTGCGCTGCCGGAGGCAGTGGGGACCCGGTGGTAGTTTTTACCCGATCACAAATGATTTTTTTTAGGAGGCACGAAGGGTCAGGGAAGGAATACGCGCGCGCAGCGTGTGTATCCCTTAAGTTGTACGCGCGCAGCGCGCACGGGACTGCAGTGGGGACACGGGCCGACTTTTTACCCAATCATAAACGATTTTTTTTTTTCAATTTCTTTTCTTAAGACTAAAATTTACTGTTAGTGATTCATTTGAAAATACTGACCCGCTAGCGGGCGAAGCTCGCTAGTGATACATAACTTGCATAATGAAATGATTTACACTTTTCAAAATTATGTACAGTCAAGCGAAAAAAAAAAAAAAAAAAAAACACACACAACATCTGCTGAAATTTCGTTATTAATTGACGCAGGAACATCTAATGGGCATAATTCAACAGGAAATTAAATGAACTTTCTGAATATGTTGTCAAATTTTGAATTAGGGGTCATCTACATATTGAAATGAGCTCCAACTTGCACCCAATTTCGACTTCATATTCGAATTTCTGGGAGTCTGGCAGTGCGGAAAAGTATACTGTTTGTATACTTTATCTTTAGCATTTATAGGGTTATAATCAAAATGTGTTAGTGGGTTTTCTGTAAATGGAGAGAAATAAAATTAAGATCCTATATAAAAGAGAAAAAATTTTAATGTTTTACACCGGAAATCTTTCATAAAAGAAATAGTTATAACAGTTAATAAAAGCATTGGCAGTTGTTTTAGTTTCTTAATTATCCTGAATGCAGTTTTTTAGATTTGTATATACTTCAGTATTTTTCTAGGTAATTTTGGGTCTATTTAAATACATTACACTTGCGATTGGTCCCGTCTCTTTGAGAAAAGTGCAATATTTTTCAAGTAAAAGTGTCTATTATGGCTACACTGATCACCAATAAAGTTTAAATTTTCCTTCGTATGTGTAAAATAATAAGCGAAGTGAAATAATAATAATAATAATATATATATATATATATACAACAACGCATAAACTATATTTTTTCGGATAAACTATTGTAAGGGTTCATGAAGTAAATGTTAAACAATTTGAATCGCACTTACCAGTTTTGGGTCTGTTGAACTGTTTGGAACTGTATGATTCTTTTTATAATTTCTATGAAAATATAATTTCTTAATTAACTCTTTCGTGACTGCTGACGTAGACTTACGACATTTGAGAATCTGTAACTCTGTCAGTGGGCGATTCTTTCGTAATTTGTGTGTTACATATTTCTTAAGTGTGTACCCAGTGTTCATATTTTTGCAATAAAATATGCTATGGATAGAAATATATTGATTAGAAAGAATATAATTATAATGTATATCCATTTGTAATATGATTGTGAATACAGAAAATTTGTTCTGAAATATTTTATTTTGTGAGAATAACGCCTATAGGCGGATCTTACTGTCAAAAAGACAAAACCCTGCGGTCGAAAAAAGTGTTAAAATATATTTATAGAAGATAAAGTATATATTTTAAGAATATATAAACGTAAAATATATAAATAAAATTTTAAAGACTAAAGTATACTTAAATTAATAATCCTTCCACCCCTACAAAACAAATAAATAAAAATGAAGCAATATGTGAAGCAAATGGTTAAGCTTTTTAAGTATGACGGTAGTTAAGAAACGATTTTACAAGTCTGTCTTGCATTCCAATTCCATTCGTTTTTTTAATTGACAGTTTTACATTAAACCTATTTCTCTACAGTAAACCCCGCCTATTTATGTAAATTTTCTTCTTCTTCTAATGTTCGTTTAAAAGATTCAAAATTTATCACTATTAAATCGATGAAGTAAAAATCACTCGTGCATATTTTTTTGAACATAAAGTAAGGGGTTTAACATGAAATCATCACTCAATGTCACATTTACTTTTCTATTCTGTATTGTTCAGTTTTGAAGAACCATGAAGGCGGGGCTTGTCTTCTTTAGAAAACAGGAATTCTTTATGATAACACTAATGTCTAAAAATCATTATTTTTGTTTCATTTCTTTGCGTTTCACGTTGTTGTTATATAATTTGACCCGTAAATAAAAAAGAAAAATATTTTGTTAATTTTCTTTGTTATTTTTTAAAAACATTTGATTCGTTATCTCATGCAAAATTTTGTAAGAGACGGCCCCTAAACCACTCCAAAAGAAAGATTTATTTATATCTCAAAAACTAATAACTGGAATGAGCTGATAATTTGCACACCCATATTTTTCAGCATTAAGATTCATTTTATGTAAAAATTAATATAGGTCATAATTCACAATTTTTATGAATATGAATTTATTAATAATTTTCGGAATTAAAAATATTTTTCAGAATCAAAAGTAATGACGGATTATGTCTGGGTTTGTTCACTGTATCTCGTAAAAAAAATGTATGTCGATCAAGTTTTTTTTTGTGAAGTTATTAATAAAAGTTTGGAATATTAATTTAACATTAGCACCTTCAAACTTTGAACGCTTATTATAACTCTGTGAAAAAATAAGTAAAACATGCAACCAATATACTTTTTCGCGTTGTCGCGATCCCAGAAATTCAAATATAAAATAAAAACGGGGCATTACCATTGATAAAAACAAAGTTGGTGCGCATTTTAAAATATAGACGACTTTGAATTCAAAATTTCAGTTCATTTTCTGAAACTACTCTCAATTCTCTGTCGAATGATACCTATTACATATTTCTACATCGATTATTAAGGAAGTTATGTTAACTGTTGCTTCTTTTTTTCCGACTGTACCAAGTGGTGCGATCATTAGCACACTTAGTACCTGACTTGAAGATACCATGAAGATAATAATAGCGTAATGCAGCTGCATCATTATTCAAAAAAGAAAAAGATGTTTTCAATTTAGTGGTGCGAATTGCGTTTAAAACTAAATGAGATTGAAATAGAAAATATGTTTCACTTAAGGTTTTTTTTTTTTAAATATTTCAGTCAACACATTCTATGTACGCATAATTTTATAATTTTTTTTATGGAAAGTGAACATTTTCATTTCGTCATTTGCCGTAGAAGGAATATCATTCTGAAGAGAAAAAATAAAATAAACCGTTCAACCAGTAGGGAGCGCAGGGCTAATTCTCAAAAGGGTAAGAAATAACACGCAATTTACGAAATAGTGTGTAATATTTTTTAATTAAATATTTTTATAAACATAATTCTTATGATGCGCTTTATAATGTAAACACAATCGGTGCTCCACAAAAATGGTTAATGAGAGGTTCTGTACACGTGCTTCATTTTATCTAGTTAGTAGGAAAAAAATATTTCGTAAATTTTGATTAAAGGTATGTTAATTTATACTTTAAAGAAATGTTTATAGCTATTTATTTAGTCTGTGTGTTGAGTTTTAAAATGCATGTTTAATTTTTTTTTAATAAATCGTTATATTTCTTTTATAAATAAACAAAATGTCCAAAGTCATTTGATGGGGTAACTTGAAACAAAATTTTAGCGAAAGTTGTAACATATTAAAGGAGTGGCTTGTGGAGATTCCTACAGCCAGAGCTTGCAGTCTCAACCCATTTTGACTTTTTTACCAGTACTATATTTATACAGAAATATTTTCTGTGTTTTTATATTATAGTGTCGTGATTATTTAATCACGAATTATAATCACGATTTAATCACGAATTAGAAAATATCGCATAAAAATAGTAATAGAAAGAAAAAAGCAGACATTTCTCATATATGAGAGTGTCTTGAAGGAAGGATGAAGAATTCGAGCTCTGCTAAACCCTCTCTGGGGCAGAAGAATTGGTATAATGCTTAATTTGAAAAATGTGAGCATACATTAAATGCATAACAGGGAATAAAATATCATTTGATTGAATTAATTTCAACTCTGACTAAGACTGACTTCTATGTTGATTTTATCTTTAATTTTATCCTTATTTTACTGTAATCGATTTGATATAATTCATTATTACGATACCAAGAATGCTATAATTTAATATTAGTTATTAATGCCTTTTTATAAAAAAATAGTAAATGATTCATAACAAAATAATATTTTGAAATATTATAGTTTTTATTGTTAGGGTTCTCTTTGTATCCGTTACAATTTGCCCCACGTGTGTTACCGTTAGTCCCAAATCCGGGGCAAATTGTAACGGGTAAAAAAAAAAAAAAAAAAAAAAAAAAATATGCGCTAAAGTTAACAACGATAACAACAGCCTTTTTTTTATGAATATGATAGATGATGCTATGGAAAACAGCAATTATAAACAGGAAAATGTAAATACATTTCACAATATATTTAATTTTTTTAAAAACTGTTACAGCCAGCCCCACGCTTTCCTATATATATATATATATATATATAAAACAAACAAACTAAAAAAAAAAAAAAAAAAAAAAAAAAAAAAAACTCTGCTGTACGTAAAACTTTTTTACGATCCAATGTGAATACTTTAATGTGCATTTGCTTTTAAATTCTAACGTAATAAACAATTCGTGCAGTTTTCTGCACGTGCAAAAATTCTTTCGTGCAAAAATTCTGCAAAATTCGTGAAAAAATTCTTTCATCGTAGCGGGCAAAGAAACCGTTTAACCGGTATTAAAACTTAATAAATTAAAAGTTTGTTTAAGAAAACACCCTAACAGCAAAAAATGTTTCAGAAACATAACAATCACATAACATCAAAACATTGTAAATATTGTAGAAACGTTTCGATACTTTCGGTTTCTTTCATTTTAATTTAAAAAACATAGAAATCGTAGCAAAATATCGGGAACTTGACAGAGAAGACTCAATCACTGTACATATAGAGTACTAAAACCGCTGAAAATTTCAAGAAGATGTTAGAAAGTATACTTAAATGTGTTATGATGATGAAAGACACATTTTCGCAACGTAATTAAAGCATTTTGTGCTGTATGGATAAATTGCACAAATATTATGGGTAATCGTGCCATCCTTTTTCTCTTAATAAAATATTTTATTAATATTTTTTTAATCGAAAATACATTTCCGATTTAATTTTTTTTTTTTTTTTTTGTCAAATTTATGGTATTTTTTTTTTAGAGAAGTTTCATATTCATGATTCATCCATTTTTATTCATTTAGATGACTAGCAATGTTTCTTAGAAAAATTACCGCTGTATATTATCAAAAATATGAACTTTTTGCTAATCGAAGTTTATTTCTTATCGTAAGTTTTATCTGCCATTTTAGATAAGTTAACGTCAAGCCTATTTCAGACAACACAAACCTGTACTCAAAAATATAAATAAAATAAAAATACTACCAGCACTACTTTTGCTTTTCAATTTATTGTATGTACAGTCAAACAAACAAACAAACAAACAAACAAAAAAAAAAACGCCCCCCCCCCACCACCTATTTTCGCCTTAAATTACCGCAGAAACATGCGGGTGGTACCTATCGATCTGTAATAAAGTCTAGTTTTAAAAGTTGTAGTTAGATTTTGCTTAAGGGGTCATCTACATATTAAAACACGTATAAACTTCAAATCAACTTTTTTCAACGACGACCCCTATTTTTGACATCAAATTCAGATTTCTGAGATCAAGGCAGTTCGGGAAACCTGCCTATTTATATACTTTAAATGAATTCTAAACAGAGTTACACGCGAAAATGTGTTAGGGAACCGCCTACACATTTAGAAAGAATAAATCCTGATCTACCACCCATTATACATTATTTATTACATTTCACACCGGAAAATATTTTTAGAAATCTTATTTATAAAATAAAAATCGTTTCAAATTCGCAGAACTTTCTATCTTAGCTTTTGAATTAAAAGATTTTTATTGGTTTCAATTTATTAAAAATTGAATAGTTTAATACACCACTTCATACGAAGAAAATTAAATAGCTTGAATCATATGAACCCTACAATGTTGAATTAAAAAAATCTAGATACCAAGGTAAAAGAACAATAGAAATAATGATAATAATATTAATAGCGGTTAAAAAAAAAAGTGTGTGAATTATCTACTTCCTAAAAGCAAAAACCGTTTTATTTAAGAGACAAAAATTTAAGTTAAAATACATTTAAAAAAACAAAAAATGTCTTTATAAACAATTAAAATCTACTAACTAACAATTATTGTAACTAACTAATTATTGTAACTAACAATTATTGTATTAACTTCTTGTTGGGTTTTATTTTATACAGTAAGCCTCGCATGAAAGTGTTACTATAAAGTTTTACATTTAATTTTAGGCGTACAAACCAACAATAGATAATATAAAAAATTATAGATAACAAGATTTAAACTGAAATCTGAGAAAGGATATTTAACATTTTCGCGACCACTGACGTAGTTTCACGTCATTTTGAAATCTGTAACTCCTGCAGTAGGCGTTTCTTTCACAATTTGTGTGTTACGATATTTCTTAAGAATATTCCTTATATTCATATTTATATAAACAAAATAGTATGAATACAAATACTTTCACTGGAAAGAGTATAATTATTATGTATATCCATATGAAATGAAATATGGATATAGAAAAAACGGTTTCCTGTTGCCTAGAACGAATATTCCCCGTTCTGCAGTCGTCTACTGTACTTGAATTCTTAATTTTAAATGTGTAAAATCTATACCTTTAAAAGTAATAAGACATATTACTTTGTTTTAAATTATTTTTCCATGATAAATGTGACGCCAGTTTTACGCCGTGATTAGAATAATAGAAAATAAATAATATTGCGCTTTGTTTCAATAATAGATTTTAAAAACTCAAAAAAAAAAAAAAAAAAAAAAATCACACTTTATATTCAGTATTATAAAAACATTTAACAACATTTTTATATTTTATTATGTTACGTCATGCGATAAAATTTAAATAGCATAAACGGTAGAGTAAACGAATGCGAAAATGTCATAGCAAGATTAAAACAGAAAATTTGTTTTTAAAACTCTGTTGAAAATTAATAAATATTACTTATGATAATCGAAAAGGAAAAAAAAAAGAGTGTTGTTCACTGCGTATTGCTCTTTCAATTAATAATCGTCTTACCACGTTTTTTTACAGTCATGGTACTTAACTTGAGGTGCACGAATCCTAGAATATTCAAGTTAAAAACAAAAGACAAAAGAGACAAAATAGAATTTTAGCAGTAAGAAACTAGGAAACGTTATGTAATATTTAAGAACAAAGATTTAATATTTCAGAATCGAGTATAAACCTCTTTGAAACGGAAGCCACGCTTTTACACAATTTTTCTAAAACTTTACATTATAAAACAAAATTATTTTACATACTTCCAATTAAATCATTTAAATTTTGTTTTCAGCATTCGATGTAGTAAATGCCATTGACATTTATGCATACCAGCGTCACATAGAGAGTCATATACGAATACAGAAACTAGTTTTCTTAATATTGTTTCCGCAATATAGAGGCGGGCTTCATTACTTTTGGAATTTTTCACAATCTCTCGTTTGCATTCCGATAATTTTATAAAAATGATCCAATTTGTATCATAAACATCGAAATGTTGCTTAGAAAACAATTAGAATAAGATTAAGGTCAATTAAAATAGTTTTTCGTCAAGATATATACAGATATTTACTCACAGAGGATACAAATTATAACAAGTGACGGCCCCCTAACAGCAGTAAAAAATGAAATATTACTGTAACTCAAAACATAATGTTAAGAACGAGCTGTAAATTTGGAAAAAAATGTTTTTGATGATGCCCGTTCTATTTATCCAAAAATTAACATAGGTCATAATTCATAATTTTTTCAAATATAAAATTATTAATAATTTTCATATTTCAAAAAAAAAAAAAAAAATTTAATCAAAAATATGCATGAATATGTTTGGGTCACTTCATTCTATCATATAAAAAAAAACAGAATTTGAATATCATAATTATTTTGGAAGATATGAATTAATGTTTGTCACATTCATTTAACATTAGCGCCCTCATAGTTTGACAGCTTATAACTCTGTGAAGAATTAAGCAAAAAATATAATCTATACCATTTTCCGCAATGATTTTGTCCAGAGAATACAAATAAATTATAAAAAATGGGTGTTACTATTGAAAAAAATGAAGTTGATGCCAG
The DNA here is from genome assembly GCA_963930645.1 of Salticus scenicus. NCBI lineage: Eukaryota > Metazoa > Arthropoda > Arachnida > Araneae > Salticidae > Salticus > Salticus scenicus. Next base: position 103,203,244 of record OZ005658.1, on the reverse strand, counting down.
TTTTAATATGTAGACGACCCCTTAAGCAAAATCTAACTATATCATTATAAACTAGACGCTATTACAAATCGATTGGTACTAACCACATGTTCCTACGATTATCTACGGCGAAATTATTTGGGGGAGTGGCGTTTTTTTGGTGGTGACTGTATATATACTTTACTTTCGTGTCCCGTACATAAAAAGTTATTTAATATACAAATGTTAATGTAGGCAGCATTTAACATAAATATGTAACAACTTAAACAATCCACAAGAGAAAATGCCTTTCCATATCAAGATAAAATTCCTACAACAAATTTTTCTATCAATAATTTCTATTATATTCATTCACAAAAATTTACTATCAAAATCTAATAAATATTTATGGAAATAATTGTAGTAAGAAATGCGAACACTTTCATTCCTTACAAACATATTATAATTCGTTCAACACTTCGTCGGTCGCGCTGTATCTGACATTGCGACTTTTTATATAAAAGTCACTAAAAATCTTAGGAAGTGATACTTGATAGACATAATCAACGATTCTCTGAATCCATTCGTCTTTTATCTATACAAAATGCAACTTCTCAAAATTATTGGTGACTGTTGAATAAAAAAGAAACAAAGTCTTTCAGTTTCTGTTATGCACAGCGCGACCGACGGATTTTTTTTTATTTAAAAGTCACTAAAAATTTTAGGAAGTGATACTTGATATACATTAGGGTGGTTCGAAAAAAACTTTTTTTTTAATTTCAGATCGCTATAGTGCGCAAAAGTTGCCATTGGTATAGACATGAAAAAAGCACTAATTATTATTTTTTTATTAATTTGTCTTCCGGTCGCGCAATGCCATCGAAGTTAGCAAAAAATTGTGAAAAACCTTAATTTTTCATAATTTTTTTAAGCACGCCAGATGGTTTTAATTGCGTTCCTATCCCATGAATTAACTACTAAAAGTATGTAAAATCAATATATATGCACTTGTTATACATTTGTTTCATATCTTCCGGTCGCGTAACATAGTACAAAATGAGTAAAATTAGTAGTTTTTTCAAAATTTCAAAGTTTGACTGTTTAGTACATTTTAATCATACGACTTCTAGAAACGCTATAACTTAATTCTATTACAATAATATATTTAAAATCCAAGCATTGTAGATAAATATGGCTATAAGATAGACGTGGCGTACGTGACGAATGCCAGCGATGCGCGCGCAGCGCTGCCAGTCGCAGCCATTATCGTTTCCCGCTATTTTCTTCAGTCTGCTCATGCCGCTAGTTCTAGTCAGTACTAGATTGTGTTGTGCTTAAGTCCGTATTCTACTTTTGTGTTTAGTGCTTGTACTTGAATACGACAGTTATTGATACAATGGATGTACCAATGATAGTTGGTATAGGTACAATAAATAGAAAAGATTTTGAGTGCCCTATTTTTGGTCGCTCACGAAACTTGTTGCACAACAAGCTTCCTACTCATGAAAATGTCCTTCGCTGCTGCTTTCAACAGAGATTCAACCTAGCTGGGACAATAAGCAACAAGAGTGTATCTTTTTCAAGAGTAGACTCAACATTAGCAAAGAAAATTATCGGTTTGTATGACAAAGCCTCGATCCCAAGTGTTACGGAGTACAGAGTCATCTAGCTAATCAGTTCTTACTACGAATCTTACAGTAAACTCAAAAAGTCGTTTCATCGTGACAAAGATAAACCAGCATTCAAACTTAAACTTGACAATTTCAAGGAGAAAGAATGCTCTCTTTTTGATGTCGCGGCGTGTAAATGTGCAAGTACGTAAACCTTAATTCAAAAGGTGGAATATTTTTTTCTCTTTCACAAATGCAGTTCACACTTAGAGGACATACACAAATACACATGTATCTGAAGATTTCTTACATGAACAGTCATTAGCAACAATTACACATTTACACGCCGCGATATCAAAAAGAGAGCATTCTTTCTTCTTCAAATTGTCAAGTTTAAGTTTGAATGCTGGTTTATCTTTGTCACGATGAAACGACTTTCTGAGTTTACTGTATGATTCGTAGTAAGAACTAATTAGCTGGATGACTCTGTACTCCGTAACAGTTGGGATCGAGGCTTTGTCATATAAACCGATAATTTTCTTTGCCCTTGTTGAGGCTTCTCTTAAAAAAGATACTCTTGTTGTTTATTGTCACAGCTAGGTTGAATCTCTGTTGAAAGCAGCAGCGAAGGACATCTTCATGAGTAGGAAGCTTGTTGTGTAACAAGTCTCGTGGGTGACCAAAAATAGGGAACTTAAAATCTTTTCTAGGTTTTGTACCTATACCAACTTTCTTTGGCACATCCATTGTATCAATAACTGTCGTATTCAAGTACAAACATTGAACGCAAAAGTAGACAGAAAAATAAGGACTTAAGTACAACACAATCTAGTACTGATTCGAGCTAGCGGCATAAGCAGACAAAAGGAAATAGCGGGAAACGATAATGGCTGTGACTGGCTGCGCTGCGCGCATCGCTGGCATTCGTCACGTACGCCACGTCTATCTTATAGCCATGTTTATCTACAATGCTTGGATTTTAAATATAATTTTGTAATAGAATTAAACTATATCATTTCTAAAAGTCGTATGATTAGAATGTACTAAACAGTCAAACTTTGAAATTTTGAAAAAACTACTAATTTTACTCATTTTGTACTATGTTGCGCGACCGGAAGATATGAAACAAATGTATAACAAGTGCATATATATTGATTTTAAATTCTTTTAGTAGTTAATTCATGGGATAGGAACGCAATTTAAACCATCTGTCGTGCTTAAAAAAATTATGAAAAATTAAGGTTTTTCACAATTTTTTGCTAACTTCGATGGCATTGCGCGACCGGAAGACAAATTAATAAAAAAATAATAATTAGTGCTTTTTTCATGTCTATACCAATGGCAACTTTTCCGCACTATAGCGATTTGAAATTAAAAAAAAAGTTTTTTCGAACCACCCTAATATACATATTCAGCGATTCTCTGATTCCATCAGAGTTGCCAGATTTGGCCTTTTTTTTTATTTAATTCACTAGTAATTTTTATTTGTAACGTTTGGCTAATCACATCGAAGATTTGTAGTCTATTATATATATAAAATGTCACTTCTTAAAGTTAATGGTGACTATTGAATGAAAAAAAGGCCAGGTCTGGCAACGCTCCACTCCATTCTTCTTTTATCTATATAAAATGCAACTTCTGAAAATAATTGGTAACTGTTGAATAAAAAAGACACAAAGCCGTTCAGTATCTGTTAGGTACAGCGCGACCGACGGAGTGGTAATTACACTCAGGGCCTGATTAAGGGGGAAGCTCGCTCTTGACACATTATTTATACTTACACCGTTATTTTTTAACAAATACTTTCCTGCTATAATAAACAGAAACTTTTCATTACAAATTATTTTAAAAGAATTCTGGTGTCTAATAATGGTGAGTAAATTGGATTGTTTTACACCGTTCATTTTTTATAAAAAATATTTCCTCGTCAAAGCGTGGAATTTCTATGACATGAAGTAAAAAATAATTTTAAAAATATTCCGGTATGAGCGAGCTTCCCCCTTAATCAGGCCCTGATTACACTTCTCTGCTTGAAAATTAGCCCCAACACAATTCCTGCAAATTCATACGGAAAATGATCTCCTGAATCCGAATAAGACGCTCCTTTCGCCCCATCACGACCCCCTTTTTTAGGGGGGGAGGGGAGGAATCCTCTATTTTTATTACTATTTGGTAATTTTATGGCTAGGAATTTGATTTGAAGGGGGAGAGACAGAATTATTTTGACTGTTAAATATAACTTACATAAAAATTAGCAGAAATGGTATCAAGGCTCATTTTTTTTTTTTTCCTTGCAGCACAGTATTATTTAAGGTGACATTTAAAGTTAAAATTAATCTGAAAAGTACTGATGTAAAAAATCAAAGGTAATTAAACAGTTTTATAAAAAATAATTACCTTTTATATCGTATAATTCAGGTTTCAGCATTTAATCAGATATTTATTTTAATAATTATGTTTTTTTTTTTTTTTTTTAGATACGTTAGTCATATCGAGATCATTTTTGTGTTAAAAGAAATTGCATATGAAGAATTATAGAAATGATCCTGTGAAATTTTCGTAGAAAGACAAATATATTCTATTTAAAAGGTTACATTTGTTTCGAAGTAAAAAATAAAAGAAAAGAAAAAAAGAAATATATAAATAATTTTTTTTTTCAAATTTACTTTAATATTTTAAATAAAAACTAGTTGGTACCCGACAAAATTTGACGGTTTAATAACATTTAAAAGTGCAAGTGAAATCCTTTTATAGCACACCAGCTGAGAACCACCATGTTAAACCAACTCCTTTAAATGAAACGTAAAAAGGGTGTATTGTTTTCTAATGGAGTTGTCGCTCTGTGACAGAATTCAACACAGTGACTCTTTTGAATATAATTATAGTATACGTTACATTATTCAATCGAAGAAAAATAAGTTGAACATCTTTGAAATATTTATTTCAAAAAATCTGATATGTAACAGCCATATGAATTCATTATGCCCTATAAGCATACTGTAAACCAGGGGTGAAACTAACAAATATGTAAAAACCTGAAAACTGCTATTTATATGCAGTTTTAATAGCGTGTGGAGACATTATAATGATATATTATACGTTTATTTATCTAACAAAGGAGGGTCACCAACTGTTCAAAAGGTACATGTTATATATCCTCTTAAAGGTCTCACTGAGCTGATAGCTAAAATATCCATCTTATCGGCAATAGCGTCTCCTAGCCTAAGTTATTAAAAACTAAAAGTTGTAAATTACAGATTCCGCAGTAATGTACTTTGAAGAGTTTCTATCATTATAATCAGCTTTGTAATAAATTATTATTCTAAATACGACTGTATATATTGTTAGTAAAGTATTTTACTGTTTATTAGTTATTTTTTAGCAACATTAAATTTTTAAGTACTAAAGTACACATGAAAAATATTAAAAAGAATAATGCAGGAAGGAAATATCTTTATTTATTCTTAATGAGGAAATTTCAAATGTTTGATTTATTTCTTACTTTATTAAAAAACAGGCTGAAAATCTACGGAAAAAGCATGGGATGAAAACGGAAAAAAATAATTATAACCACATAATGTTAAGTGTGAAAAAAAAAAAAAAAAAAGAACAGCTGACACCGGAAGGAATAAAAGGACAAAATTGACTAGAAAGACATCGAAGAGCGGTAATGGGTGGGTTGAGGCATTAAAGCTATCGTCAAGAATTTAACACGACTCGCCTAGTATTAATATATTACTACATACAATATAACAATTATAATGAAATAATATATACATATAATATAAAGTATTAATTTTATTCATTACCATAAAAATTACAAGTGCTTCTTTTAACATTTGTTGCGTTTTTCATTTTAGTATTTTTCATATATAGTTTAGTATTCAAAAAATTTGTTATTTCCAAAAAAATAACTAATAAACAGTAAAATACTTTACTAACAATATATACAGTCGTATCTGGAATAACAATTTATTACAAAACTGATTCTAATGATAGCATTTCTTCGAAGTACATTACTGCGGAATCTGTAATTTACAATGTTTAATTTGTAATAACTCACGCTAGGGGGCGCATTTGCCGATAAGATGGATATTTTCGTTATCGGCTCAGTGATACCTTTAAGATGATATATTACGTGTTAAAATACCTTTTGAACAGTTTGTAGACCTCCCTTGTAAGTTTAAAATTTTCTTTATAGATTCATATTTGGAGTTGGTGTAGCTGCTTTTGCGAGGGGATGCACTCCGTCATCTGTACCCTCCTTAGTGGTCGGTGATGCTAGAGCCAATTAAGGTTTTCCTTTATCTTTTAATTTTTCTTCCAGTAGGTGGCATTACAGTCAGTCTACGCCAATTTTTGATTTGTTGCCATTGCAGAAATTGCTATTATTAACTATTTCCACTATTTTACAAAATAATGCATAAACAGGGTTATTGTAATTTGCAATTTTTATAGTTTCATAAAATTTAATATGAATATTACTATTGTCTTGTTATGTTTTATTTAGGGAGTTGGTGGGTTTTCTGTATCTTATATCGTTTTTATGCTTCTTAAGTATGGTGTTCATATTTCACTTGGATATTCGGATGTAGCAACTTTCTTAATTGTTAGAATATATAAATAGGATTTTGTAGATCTTGAACAGCGGGGGGGGGGGTGTCTTTATTGCTACTAATTATTTGATAGATATTGGGGTTAGGTCCAACAGGTATATTTAAGTTGTATTTTCTAGCTGTATTTCTGATTTTAATTGTAAGTTCTATCCAGTAATTTGTAATGACAAATATCTCCCCCCCTCAAGACCATAAATATCTACAAAATCCTGCTTACATACCCTAACAATAAAGAAGGTTGCTACATCGTAATGACTAAGTGAAAGATTGACACCAGAAATAGGGAGCAAAAGAAATATATATATATAAGTTACGAAAAAAATATCACTGCTCTAACTAAAAAAAACCAAGGCAGTACTATTGATAATAAATTAAATGAAACTACAAAAATCTCAAATTACAATAACCTTGACTACACATTCTTTCGTGAAGTGGTAAAAAATATAGTTAATAATAGCAATTACTTGGAAGCTGGCTTAGATAGAAACCCTGGATAATCTCAGAGATACGACAGGTACTTAGTACGCATGCTCAGTGGACAAACACTTGTCCAGAATCCCTCTTGCTACAGTAACCTTTTACAATGCTTGGCGCTGATCGCGCATTTTGGTGATTTATCGGTGTAAGTTTTTTAAGATATTTTCTAAAGTAAAGCAAAAAAAAAAAAAAAAAAAAAAAAACATTTCTTTGCAATCAAACTAAGATACATTATGCACTACGTTACATTCGTTTTATTATTATTATAATTATTATTTAAATTTAGATTACATTTTTATATTCATAGAAATAATTTACACCATCTTATCTATCATACTTCATATCAAAAATTCTGAATTTTAATACTCTTTAGTTTTTAATAATATACTATGCAACTGTAGTCTAGAAATATATATTTATACAAACTGATAATAATAATAATAATAATAATAATAAAATCATTTTTATTTATTTATTTAATAAATAATTTATTTTATCAAATTTGTCCTTGTAGTTAGTGTTAAGAAAGTTCATCGATATTAAGATTAATTAGTAAAAATTTGATGATTTAACAGTTAACTTGATTTGATATATTCATTTGAGAGATGACCGTTTAGCTTTATGATCAATTTTATTTATTGCAATAACTTACAAATATATACATTCTCAGCACATTAAATGTTTAAAAATTGTTTTAGTTAGTTAATAAAAGGTTTTTCAGGGGGTCAAATGTTTTTGAGACTGTAACATTAACTTTGCTCTCAAAGCTGGTAGACGGGAGATATCAGGTTCAATACCAGGTAGCGCTCATCGGGCTAACTTTTCGAAATTATCTGCAGTTTTCTCCGAAACAAGCGTAAATATGGGCTAGAACACCTTAAAAAGACCACCCCTTACTTAAGTTATTCAACCCATAACTCGTCCTTTCTTTTGTAGGCAACTGGCACATTAACACCAACATATTTTTCTTAAAATAATTCAGTTTAGGAAAATTGAATTAGTTTAATACTTAAAAACATACCAATATTTTATAGTTAAATGCATAATCATTGATAATATTAATATTTGTAAAAATATTTATTAACTTTAAAAGTTTTATACATCCTTATTGTTCATGTCAAAAGTTTATTTTTCTTCAAATGTAATATATATATATATATATATATATATTCGTATTATGTACCTTTGAATAGAGTATGATAAAAAAAAAAAAAAAAAAAAAAAAAGAAGAAAGAAAGATAAAAAATAACGTATCTGATAAAAAGAAATATGACACTTAATAAATAAATAAATTAATTAATTAATAAAGAAATAAAGAAATAAGCACTTATAATTTTACAACATAAAATTCTAACATATGTTAATCTCATAAAGAATGGTTGATTGGTTGTATGGCTTTAGACTGATTGACTACTCTAGGGGCCTAGGCCTACAGGAGAAATGCCCTCCGTCGGTGTGTGTGTGTGGGGGGGGGGGGTTCTAAGTGAATCTAATTCGTGTTTACGCGAGTTTTAGAGAGAACTACGGAAAACTCCGAACGGCTAGATCAATAACGCGTTTTTTTTATCGAATCCGGCACTTCCCATCTACCAACTTTGACCGCAGTTCCGCTTAACCACCATAGAGGTATTTACTTCTATTAATGCCTGGAGTATTGAGTTTAAGCTTTATGCATTAAATTAATATACTAGCCTTTATTTATATACTCCTGAAGAAATTAAAAAAAAAAAAAAAACTAAATAATTAAAAGGCCTTTTTATTTATTAGTTATGTATTTTTAACACTAAAATTTCCAAAAATATGCATTACTCTATCAATTGTATTTATATCTAAATGTTTGTTATATTAATCAAAATAATTTTTAATAAGATCAGGTAAAACAAAAATAAATAGATAAATAAATAAAATAAGTATATATTAGTTAATGTTAACTTACATAATTTATTTTCAAAATTGTTCTAAAAAGAAGAGGAAAAAAAGCAAAGGCCGCACGTTAAAAGTGCGATTTTTTTCGAAAGATGTTGGCTGTGTAATTATTGAAGTTATCGCCAAATACGAAACTGTTTTAAGAAAAGTACTTATTTAGAAAAGAATTGACGAAAATCAGTGAACATTTTTATTAACATTCAGGAACATGAAAATTTGCTTCAAAATTTTTTAATTACATTTAATAATTATGAATTATAAGCATTTTTGAAAGTCACAATTTCTCCCTGCCTTATGTCTATGGTAGTGATGCGCGAAATCGCCTCGAGCGGTCAAAGGGAGCTTTCCACCAATCAAAAAGTATGAACACCTTGTCGTATCTCTCAGTGAAGGGTCGCTAGGCTTAGACTGATTGTCCCGCCACCTATTGGAGATAGAAAAAAGCCATCACTTTGCTCGAATGTCACCGACCACTAAGGAGAGTGCTGAAAATGGAGGGGTTTTCTACTCGAGAAAATGGCTACACCAACTCCAAACATGAAGTTATAAAAGTAATGTTTCAGTATCAATTTAGTTAAACTATGCTTGAATTAAAAACTTAAAAAAAGTGTTTATTCATACCAATAATAAATTATATTTAGGGAGTTCTTAATACATTATAAGACAAATTAAACCTGTAGAATAAACATTTTAATAAAAACTAAACAATTTAACCGAATTCAGAGACAGCAAAATTAAAAAAATTCTGATTTCAGGTGTAGGAAACTGATCCAATGTATCGCTGCGTCAACACATTATTAGATGTCAATAGAGCCCCTAAATAAAATAATAGGCCGGCGCATCACCGCCATTTTTTTGCCTCCGAAGAGGACAGCATTCCCGCTTGGCGTCCTTATCGCTTCCCTAATGATTTTAAGAAATCTTGATCTGAAGCTAATCCGGTCAAGATAAGAGCAACAAGCAACAATAACATTCCTAGAAACACATTTTTTCCACAGTACATTTTCAGGATGTCATTTTATTCTGAGGATATCCTATGGATGTACTGGGGTAAGATGTGTTGTTAGGGCGGTTTCTGTTTCTTTCACAAAATGTCTCCAAAACTCAAATACACAGCAATAGAAGGTCTGTAAACACTTTATAATCACTTCTTGAATGATTATAGCAGTTTATCGCTAAACAAACTTTCACATCTTAGTTTACTTAGCTAAAATTATGAAATATAATAAAACAAGTTACTCTAAAGTAACGTAAGACGATTAAAAAAAAAAAAAAAAATGTTTGTCGTTTGTTTATCAGAGAAATGCGCTGGGTACATGTGGCAATCCTAAGCCAACAAAATGCCTGATGCGTCAGCTCGTATATATAGGAGCCTTAGATGTCAAGGTGTCCAACACCTCTGTGGTGAGTTCGATACAGTATCGAAGTTTGTTACACTGGTTTCATTCTCCTCTGTGATATTTATCTATACGTATATACATAGAGTGATCCGAGGAATATTTACACTAAGCGACAAAAAAAAAAAAAAAGCTGCACTTGGATATTATTCTTTTCGCTTTCTACAACCGCCAATTTTATCGTTCAAAAAGCAAATTTTCGAACAGATTTTATTATGTTATCATCCACACACACTTTAGCTTTGAGCTCAGTGTTAAAAAGAAAATGCAATTGTCAGAAAATTTGTAGTGTTTGAAATTACTTCAAAAATGGTAAGAATAAGGCAGTTAACGATGCCACAAAAAGTATTATTTTTTGAATGAAAATCAAAAATATTTTAATACGTGAGATGGCAAAATAATCAAATGTTAACGAAATATTGATAAAAGGGTTTTTAGCAAGATATAAAATTTTTTGGCCGTTTAAACTGGAAATTTGATTTTAGGCGGCTATGTTGCTCATCCAAGCGAGATGACCGTAAGTTAAAAAACCATTGCTTATAAAATCGGTTTGTATTACATTTAGAACATAAGAGATTCAGAAAAAGTGTTTATCAGCATAATTTCTTTAACTACAGTACAGCAACTATTGAACAAAGCAGGTTTAAATGAGAGGAAATTTGAAAAAGTTCCATTCTTAGTGAATAAAATTAGGGAAGCAAGATCTCAGATGGCTAAAAAAATATAAAAAATGATTAATTAATTATTGGGCTGAACTGGTTCTATTTGATGAGTCAAATTTAATTTTCTTCGAGCTAAAGAAAACAAGCAGACCTGACAACGAAATATGATCGACCTGATGAAAATCGCACTTTTAAGACATTGACGCATTCTCCGCACATTATGGTACGGAGGTGCATAACTTTTCAAACAGTTGATCAAATTTTTATGCTCAAGAGATCAATTAACTCGAAATAAAACAAAATCTTCATAAAAGTGGTGCCTGACCGACTATTTTGGAGGTATCTTGGACATTTCCGTAAACAGCATTTAACGATGAAAATGTACCTTACTACACGGCGTCTGTGATAAGTTTATTCACTTCAAATTGTCAAAAATTCCTATCCATTAACATGAGAACCTGTTATTCTGTAAGTAATCATATCATTTTTCACTTTAAGTTAAACCCCATAAAAGATATAGTAAAATTTCTTCTTTACCAGACATGAAAATAGTCCTAATCGCGATCCGCTCGAAAATGTTTCGTCTATAAAAAGACGGGGGAGAAGGGAGAGGATTCGAAATTTGCAGCCTGTAACTCTGCCAGAACTAGAAAAAATTATTTGTGATATTTGGCACATTGACATTTTTGATATTTATATTAAAACACTGTATAAAACTATGCCATTGCGCATTAACCCCTTAACGCGCGGCGTCCTCGCTGCGAGGACGCAAAATTTAAGATCCAGCTGCAAAAATTCATCCCGGAAATTTTTTAGCAAAAATTTACGTTTATAACATGTCAGAAAAGGCCAGTTTTTTCAACATTAAAATTTAAAATTTCTTTTAGTTTAATTTAGTTCGTCAATTCCGGTGGCACATATAATTTAAATGATCCGAATTGTCTTGCGCCGCAAAGGGTTAAAGCAGTAATTCCATATAAAGGTGGAATTAACCCAATGCAGAATACATATTTTTAACAAAAAATTGCTGTGATCTAACAAATAAATAGTTTTATTTCATATATTAAAATATAACTTGTTTATTTCATATAATAAATCATAATAGAATACAAAGTGTATGGTTATTGCATTATGTTCAAAAAGAAAGTTTTATGCAGATGTTTAAAAAGTAGGGGAAAGTTGGACAAAACCGGGTCCCACAGATTTTTTTTTTTTCCTAAGCAGTTAAGTGAATAAAATTGCTTAAATTTCTATTTGAATGATAAATTAGTTCTTTAGTTACAGAAATAAATATTTTGCAATGTGGAAGAACAATATTTTGGAGGGTAAATAATTTTTTTTTTGGAAGTATAAAAGTATCCGGTTTTATCCAACCAGGTTGGATAAAACCGGGTATGTTTAGAAACACTTAAAAAATGTTGTTTTCTTACTACTGAAATATTTATTTATAACAATAAATTGGTACAATGACCCTTCTATACTGAGGAACATAGGTGGGTTAAAAAATAACGGAACATAAGTAAGTTTGAATTTAATATATTTGTAATTTATCGTGAATTCAGTTAATTGATCAGATTTGTAAGAAATTTTAAGAACAGAAATCACAAATAAAATGTTGATCATGCTCCTCTGCATTGCTACAGGCTTCGTGTGCCCAACCTTTACAGTGGAGACACTGTATCCAACCTTCCAGAGATTTTGACTTGGAATACAATTCATTACAAAAGATACAGGCTTCGTCACTTTCCTCCTCGTCTTCATCTGATGACAAGGAATCTGTTTTAATGCTGAACTTCTTTTTCTTCCGTGTTTGGACAGTTTTTTGCTTAGGGACCTTAGACAGTTTCTGTTTTAAGGTTTTCTTTTCTTTTTTCTTAGTTTTTCCTTGTTCTTCAAGCTCCAGCTCTAACTTATAAGGTGAAGAAGTAAGAATTACTGTCTTCCCTCGCCGCTTGTCGGGCTTCTTCACAATTCTTGGCTCTTTTTTGCTCTGAAGGAGGCCTTATTTCTCTTGAGGATACTGAGAAAAAAGACACGATAGCCTTACCTGGATCATGTGTAGAAGTTGAAGGTTGCTGATCATCGACTTTTAGCATCTCAGCCTTTTTGCGATCATTTGTTTGCGAAGAAATCGCAGTTTCCGAACACACTTGAACTTCAGATTGTTTAGGCAAGGGATTGTCAGTGATTATTGATTCAACTTGAGGTTGTTCAGGCAAAGGGTTGTCGATGATTGTTGATTAAACTTGAGGTTGTTCAGATAAAAGATTATCCTCAATCTCCATTGGTCTTTCAGTTGTATCAGAGGGTGCAAAGAGGTGATCTGGAAATACATCATTGTTGAATGGGTAGATCCCTGTCTTCTCAAACCCCTTGATAGCTGTCTGAGGAATCGCTGCCCTTAAATATGCATCTCTAAATAAATGTCCAATTTGGTAAATTCTCACAGCACGACCAGGATGGTTGATTAGCCACTTCCTCACTTCCTGTTCGTAGAAGGTACTTAAAGGTGCCATTAGGGACACATCAAGCGGCTGTAGACGGTGGGTCGTATGAGGAGGGAAGCATAAATGGATAACATGATTTTCTATTGCAGCATTTATTAGCTCAATACTTTTGACATGTGAGGAATGGCCATCTAGGATTATCCGGTCTTGTCCAACTGCCAAGGTCCCGGTTTTATCCGACAACGCCATTAATCAGAAAAGAAGGCTTAGCATATTTCAAACATGATGCAAAACCTGGTTCAATAATTTAAAATAACTGCTGAAAAAGGTGTTATCAAATGTTGTACTTACCTAAAACAAATCTCTAAGCAATTAGAAACTACAGGGTGAAATCGGTGGTGTAAAAATCAAAACTTTTCTACTCGAATTTTTCGAAACATCGGCGTTGACAAACAAAGAAACAACACTGCCTTTCATTTAACTCTAAATAACATGGCGGTTGTTTGAGACTAGTTTCAAGCGTTTTCCGACAGATGGCAATACTAATCAAGCTAAAACTGCTGTGTCCCGATTTTATCCACCTACCCGGTTTTATCAAACTTTCCCCTACTTCCTAAAGTGCAATAAAGCGAATTATTAAATCGAAAATGTACATAGGTACATTTCATCACATTGGTATTATGCAAACAAGACAGTTTTATTCGTTTCAAACATTAATTTTAAAGTTATTACAAATAAAAAAATGTATAAGTCATTTTTTCTGCAGTGCGGCTTTTTTTTTTTTTTTTTTTTTGTCGCTTAGTGTACAACTGACAAACAAATAATTTATAAGACAAATTAAAATTGAAAGTGTGTTGGTGCGTCGACACGCCGATGTAGTGTGTCGACACAGTAAAATGTATTGAAATGCATCACTAACAAGGGAAGTATGAATCAGTAAAATTGCTATTGAAACCAAACCAAGCTTAAATTAAAGAGCATGGTTGAAAACATTGGGTACCGTACAAATTTGCTGCAACAACCCCCAAGGGGGTGAGATATGCTCTCTATTAGTTTTAGTTATTTCTATAAAAGCCAACAAAACACACATCGTTGTGTGAACGGATGGTGCAGTGCTAGCGTGCTTGACTTCGGATACGGAGGTTCTGGGATCGAGTCCCACAAGAGCGTTTTGTAATTTTTTCAAATTCTTTTTCTACACGTTTTTAATTAAATTAAATTATTAATTTAAGAGAATATATATATTACACGAAGAAGTTTTTTTTTTTTTTTTTTTGAGTATTCCAATTAATAAAGTATTGAGATTGAATTTAAAAAATGCATTTTTTTATTTAAAAAAAGAAAACCATGTTTAAAGCTACGAATATAGTTTCTAATTTATAGCAATTATGGTTAAAAGTAGAAAAAGCATGAAACCATGATTATTTTTCACAATTAGAACAAGAAATATAAAAAGATTGATCTCAATTATTTGAATTTCAATTTTATTCACCGTCAATTATTGTTCATAACGAACATTTTGTCAAATATTTGGCTTTTCGTCGAGATTACTTGATTTGTAAAATTCATATTTATCCATATTTTGAATTTTTTTTAGATGCAAATTAATTATAAATCAGTAAAATCATTTTGAGAAAATTTGTCATTGTCTTCAATATTATTGTCAGTTCTTCCGACACCACGAAATTTGACAGTTGTTTAATAAATTATTTAAAATAAAAGTTAAATGCGAAGTCGAATAGTTAAGGAACAGCTGTTCATCTTTCAGGATTTTTCATGCAAAAAATTGCCTGAATAAATAATGCAATTGGGAGCAGACGATTAACTCTTGCTATTAATGTCGTCGTTAAAAGAATAGTAATTAATAATTTACATAAAACAATCATTAACAAAATCTTACCTAAATATAATATAAAAGTATTTCCCGTTAAATTATTAATTTCTTTAAATTTAATAAATAAGTAAATAAATAAATTCGTTAAAAATAAACAAAAATATTAAATTATCCGCGCTGGGAAAAAAAAAAAAAAAAAAAAAAACTTGCTTTAATATAATTAATACTTTCTCTTAAAATAATGATTTAATTTAATTACAATGTCAAAAATAAATATTTCATTTGAAATAAAAAACAAAACACACTCGCGGGGACTCGATCCCATGACCTCCGTATCCGAAGTCAAGCACGCTAGCACTGCACTATCCGTTCACACTACCCTGTGTGCTTTGTTGGCTTTTATAGAAAAAACTAAAACTGATAGAGGACAAATCTCACCCTCATGGGAGTTGTTGCAGCAAATTTGTACGGTACACAATGTTTTCGACCATGCTCTTTAATTTAAGCGTGGTTTGGTTTCAATAGGAATTTTACTAATTCATACTTGCCTAGTAAGATATAGCCCCTGAAAAGTTTCTCCCCTGTCTTTTTTGGAGATAAAGTTATCAGAAACGAAAAAGGTTGATACAAACTTACCTTTGATAACCAACTAATATGAATGTCGTGTCTAAAGATTTTATATAGCAAAAAAAAAAAAAAAAAAAAAAAAAAAAAATAGAGCTGTTTTTTGAAACACCCATTTCAGAAACATATAAATTTTTTTTTTGCTAACCAATTAATTCAGACAAAAAGATATTCAGACAGAGGTTTATGCGGCGAAATTAATCACAATCAACCTCTTTTAGATACCGATGTCGGTACTCTCTCCAATTTTATCAAGACTTTGCAATTACATCTGTACACTGGAAATCAACTAATACATACGAAAGGATATTTAAAAGGTAGATAAAATGGTGATTTGGCAAAGAAACCTGTAGAACCTTTTTTTTTTTTTTTTTTTTATCTTTTTAGAAATCGAATGAAGAGTTAAAATTGGACTATGAAATCAGAACACATAACAATTTTCATGCAAGTAACCAATAAAAAGCATCTGCAAGATGGTATGTATGGTGAATTTAAAGAAAACACTGCTCTGAAATATATATATATATATATATATATATATGTATATATATATATCGAGTTCTGATACTATTGCAGATTCTTATGTAAAATGACCGCCTGAATCCGTATATGACCACCACCTTGCCCAATCACCCACCGTTTTCCAGGTACACTCCTCCCTCATTTTTATCATTGTTTAGTAATTCTATACACATCTGTTTGATTTGGAGAGAAACGATGATCTTTTTAACCGTTAAATGTCTTCTGACCTGAGGCGCTACAGAGGTAGAAAATTCTAAAACACGAACATATGTAGTAAGGAGGAAATTTGAGGGGATTTGTAACCAGAAAACAAAAAAAACAAAAGAGAATCAATAAAAACAATCAGTTTCTCTTTTCCTTTTCTGTTTCTTTTCTTTTCAACATTTCTCTTATTTTTTTTACATATACCAGCTTCCAGTTTGCATTTTCTTTCCAAAACACCCCAAGTAATAAAAATTATACGGTGAGATTTTTTTCAAAATGTTGGTGAGTAGAGCAAAGTCTCAAAGCCCTCTCAAGAAAGTTTGTCTGATTCACTGTACGACGTTTGCTTTCAATAACTCTCAAGTTAAATGTTTTGGGAAGCAAAACATGAACAGTAAAATGTCCTCTAAAAAATGTCTTGATTTAAAAAAAAAATGGATATATTATGTAATTATTTCAAAATACTTGAAAATTATAAATATTTGTTAAGGGGATAAATGAAGTTTTTATTATATCAACAAACAAATACGAAGCGTGAAGGCTAAAAATTGCAATATTCATATGTTAAATAATTTAGGTTTTTCCAGTTACTGCACTCTTTGAGTGCTCAAAATCAAATTGAAAATAAGTTTTAAAACAGTTTAAGTAATAACACAAGCAATTCCTTCTGCATTTCTGATGAAAAATTAGATTCTGAATACTGAATCAGTACCTGTCCATAGTCAAAAAAAGGGAACAAAAACAAATAAATTTCCATTTTTAACATTTGATTTTTTTTTTCTTTTTTTAATTGTTTAATTTGCAATTGTAATTCTCTAAAATGAAGTTTTCAAAAAGTAAATTTTGTAATTTCTCACTTAAATTTAAAATATCCCACTTTTTTTTTTTTTTTTTTTTTTTTTTTTTTTGTTAACAATAAAGTGCATATACATTATTTTTCCTTTATGTGTGAAGTTAACGCCTTTGTATGAATTCTAGAGTATTGTGTATATTTTTTAGCATTAGGAACTACTTTTATTTTTTTTATTTTTTCTGCTTTTTATATGTTTACTTAAAATGTTACCGCTTACATTTTTTCTCTTTGCTGCATGTATATCTTATTAAGTATATTCAAAAAATTATTTATGCTTACAATATTTGCGAGATTATACCTGATGGAAATTGTTTTGTGCATTATCATTATTTCTATATAGCACCGAAAATATTCAACGAACAATATAGAATGATTTATTTACTCAGCATAGCGTTTTAAAATATGTAAAGAAAAAAAAATGAACTCTGGAGTTTGTATAATGCAACCAAAACATACAATTTACAATTCAAATTCAAAAGTAGACTAAATAAATAATGGACTAATTAGACTAATAATAAAAATACTTATCTTCGGTGCAATATAGAAACATTTATAAAGCTCGATGAAATTTTCATCAGGTGCAATCTCGCGCAAAATTGTAAAAATCTAACATTTTGAATATACAGTATACGCACACAAAATATTAAAAAATGCAAACAGTATTATTTTATAACATTTCATATAAACGTATACAAATGTCAACAGGAGCACTAAATTAAATACCTTTCAATACTATTACAATACTCTAGAATTCATTACGAAGTATAAACTTTAACTAAGTAAAAGAAATAAGATAATAATAATAAAAAATAATAATAATAATAATGCAAACAAACTTTGCTGTTTTTAGAAAGTTGTGTAAATCTAATCTAATATTTATATATTAGAATCACCGTAAGCCACGATCTCGAGAAGGCATGGGTCAAATTCGTATTCTGATTGGTCCGTGGATTCAGGTTTCAGATCTCGTTTGCTTCTCGGTATCCGAATAGCCCTCTCAGCGATTGGTCACTGGTTTCCTCTAAAGAAAGGAGCAGCCTTCAGCGCATGCGATTTTGGACTTTAAGAAAAACCTTCGCGGTTTAATATATAAGATGCTTCTTCAAAACTTTGAGCAAATAAAAATGAATTATTTAACCCTTTTAAGGGCAGAGTAATTTTGTTCATTTTAAATCAACAGTCACTAGAATTTTCGATCAATATTATAAGAGAAGAAATAAATGAATTTCTCCCTTTAAGCTTTGAAAGTAAAATCCTGTAAAATATTTCCGGGATGAATTTTGCAGTTGAAAATTAAAATTAGGTGATGCTGTAGTGGCATCACCGCCCATGAAAAGGTTAAACGACTTCAACACCGAATACTGTGTCCAGAAACACTTGTGACGTAAAAATACTCTGTATAAGAGTGGAATCTAACGGGATGAGGTGTCCTGAATTTAGATTCACTGCTAAATAGGGAAGAAAAAATATGAAAGACACAAACACTAAATAACTTTGGAGTTTATCATAAAATTGATTGAAAATAATTTTGTGCATCGACTAACACAAGCAATACTTGAAAACAACGAACAGTGATAACATACCTTCCATAACGAAACGATTCACACTTTTCTAAATTATGTACCAAGCGGTGCGATTAATAACACGCTCAGTACATATCCTGAGGCAAGTACAACAGAACTTATAAATTGAAAATTAGCTGCATCATTATATAAAAAAGAAAAAGACATATTCAATTTAGTGGTGCAAATTGCGTTTAATAAAAGTTGAGATTGGAATAGAAGATATGTTTTACTTAATTTTTTTTTCCCTCACAATATTTCAGTCTACACATTCTATATACGCATAATTTTATAATTTTTTTTTTTTTTTTTCTGTGGAAAGTGAATATTTTAACTTCGTCATTTGCCGTAGAAGGAATATCATTCTGAAGAGAAAAAAAAAGAATAAACCGGTCAACCAGTGGGGGAGGGCGGGGCTAATTGTCACAAGGGTAAGAAGTAATACGCAATTTATGAAATAGTGTGTAGCATTTCTGATTAAATATTTTTATAAACATAATTCTTATGACGCGCTTTATAATGTAAACACAATCGGTACTCGGTACACCCCAAAAATGGTTAATGAGTGGTTCTGTACACGTGCTTTATTTTAGCTAGTTAGTGGGGGAAAAATATTTCGTAAATTTTGATTAAAGGTATGTTAATTTATACTTTAAAGAAATGTTTACAGCTATTTATTTAGTCTATGTGTTGAGTTTTAAAATACATGTTTAATGTCTTGTATAAATCGTTATATTTCTTTTATAAATAAACAAAATGCCCAAAATCATATGATGGGACAAGTTGAAACAAAATTTTGGGTAAGATGTAACATTCTTATAGAATGGAGTAGAAGGCTGATTTTTACCAACTATGTGAAAAATACCAGAGTCGGGAATCGAACCCCGGGCTTTCCGCTTAACGCGCGGATGCTCTAACCACTGAGCTAGCCTGGCTGATAACCAGCTCGGCACTTCTCACATAATTTACGTTGGCAAAGTCACCGAGTCTGCATTAAAGCAGCTATATCAAGTGACAAATTTGAACATGGCATAACTCCAAACGGCCACGAATTTTAATTCAGAAATTTAATTCATCAACCTTGAAATTAAATTCTTATAGAATGGAGTAGAAGGCTGATTTTTACCAACTATGTGAAAAGTACCAGAGCCGGGAATCGAACCCCGGGCCTTCCGCTTAACGCGCGGATGCTCTAACCACTGAGCTACCCTGGCTGATAACCAGCTCGGCACTTCTCACATAATTTACGTTGGCAAAGTCACCGAGTCTGCATTAAAGCAGCTATATCAAGTGACAAATTTGAACATGGCATAACTCCAAACGGCCACGAATTTTAATTCAGAAATTTAATTCATCAACCTTGAAATTAAATTCTTATAGAATGGAGTAGAAGGCTGATTTTTACCAACTATGTGAAAAATACCAGAGCCGGGAATCGAACCCCGGGCCTTCCGCTTAACGCGCGGATGCTCTAACCACTGAGCTACCCTGGCTGATAACCAGCTCGGCACTTCTCACATAATGTACGTTGGCAAAGTCACCGAGTCTGCATTAAAGCAGCTATATCAAGTGACAAATTTGAACATGGCATAACTCCAAACGGCCACGAATTTTAATTCAGAAATTTAATTCATCAACCTTGAAATTAAATTCTTATAGAATGGAGTAGAAGGCTGATTTTTACCAACTATGTGAAAAATACCAGAGCCGGGAATCGAACCCCGGGCCTTCCGCTTAACGCGCTGAAGAATCGTCTTCGTGTTATTCATTTCTTTAAAATATACCCAATATTCATATTTCAATTAAATCTACTATGGGTACAAATACTTCGATTAGACGCTGAAGCTCATCTTAACTGCGCATTTGGCAGAATATTAAAAATGAGAAATTTTGATTCCAGGTTATAATTTCTTCGAGAATTTTGTTTCGTCTACTCAGATAGACTGTAACTATGCCTCTCATACAGGTGCGCAAAAAAAATATGCGCAGATGACAGCATTTGAGAGAGGTGTGAAATTGGGCTCAAAGAAGCCAGGTGGTTTAATCTGCGAACTGTTGGAAAATTGGATAGGAACGATACCACTATTAGAGAATAGTGACAGGAATGGGTGAACCATGGCTAAACACAGCGTCAGGGAGAAAGCGGTCGGCCTAGGGAGAGGACAGAACGTGAGAACCGATCAATCGTCAGAGCGGTACTCAAAACCCCATTTCGTCATTATCATCGATCCCACGTGCAACTGGTACTTCAGTGACTTCAAAGACCATTAATAGGAAGTTCAGAGAAATGGAGGTGAGATCACGTAGTCCCTTGTGCAGACTACTATTATACTTTGTATACTGACAAGCACGTTTGCAGCAATAACAGCATCGGTCGAACTGGAATGTCACTGAATGGAGTAGAATTGTTTCAGTGATGAGTACCACACCGATTTGAGCCCCTATGTCCAGCGAAGACGCGTCTGGAGATACTCCGAAAAAAATGGGGGGGGGGGATTTCAACCTAACTATCGCCAGCTATACGGCCCGACAACCAGGAGTGATTGTCTGGAATGTTATTTCATTCTATAGCAGAACTCCTTTGGCTGAAATCCGTTGCCTCTGTATAGTACGTCGTCGACATTCTATGTCTCGTTTCGTTTCCATTCATATCACGCAATCCTAACCGTATATTTCAGAATGATAATGCCCGCCCGCGCACAGAGATAGTTTCTACTGCTTGTTTTCCTGCTTGCCTAAAATTATTTTCGCCCGTAAAGTTGCCGAATCAGTCTCCTACTGAGGACGTTTGGAGCATCATGAAAAGTGTCCTACAACCAGCTCGGGATTTTTCCAGTTTAACGCACCAATTGGACAGAATTTTGCATGATAGATTGGAGTATATCTGATAAATCTATCAATTAATGCAAATCTGAATAACTGCTTACATAAGGGTCATAAGTAGACCAATCCATTTTTGGCTTGTTGACATTTGTCAGGCCGTTTCTCTTGATTGAAACATCCAAATTTTCTGAAAGTGTAATCATTTGTTTTTCTTCGCATGTACATCGCATATACCAATTTTCGTTTCATTTGGACAGCTCCTTCCTGGTGCATCCATTTTTGTGTTATAGAATGTATATATATACATATATATACACACTGATGGTCAAAATTAAAGCAACAACTTGTTTTCTCGTTTTCTTCTTTTGCACATAATTTTTAAACAAATAAACATATAAACATAAAATTTGGATGGTCTGCTCGTTATCATATTGTTAACTGTAGTTTATGTAACTTTAGCGTAAGAATAATTTTTAAGCTAATAAATATTCATTTTTCTCTCAAAAGTAAAATTTGGAAAAAATGAAAAATTTCAATAATTTTTGGAAAGAACACTTAATAAAAAATGATCATAGGAATGCTTTACAGATAGGTGAAGATGCACACTCATCCTTGTGTTAGATTACATCCAAATCTTTCTACCTATATTCACTTTTCTGTTTCTTATTACTTCTTCTTTTTTTCGCATGAGAATAGCTTTTTAAAAAATATACATACAAGCATGAAAATTGAATAAGATGTTTATAATATAATTATTTATCGACATTTTTATTATTTCTGTGATGCTCATAATTTACAAACTATTATTTATATATTTTTAAAAATTCCATTATAAAAGTAAAAAAAAAGTTAATAAAGAAAGAAAAATCAAGATTTAGTTAAACATTTGGCATTTCCGTCCACCTATTTCTAATGCATCCTTAATACCACTTTCATTAAGTGTTTTTTCCTAAAATTATTGAAATTTTTCACTTTTTCCAAACCTTACGTTTAAGAGAAAAATGAATATTAATTACCTTAAAAATTATTCTTATGCTAAAGTTACATAAAATCCGGTTAATAATATTATAACGAACAGACCATCCAAATTTTACGTTATTACGTTTATTTATTTTAAAAATTATGTGCAAATGAAGAGAACGGGAAAGTAGGTTGTTGCTTTAATTGTGTTCACCAGTGTATATATGCATAGCCTCCTAAACTAGATGCCTGTCGCGTGGCTCGGAAACTTGGCATCAGTTCAAACGGTAGACAGCGCCACCTGGTATAGTTTGCGCGACATTTTTATTCAACAGCCGCCAAAATTTTTTAAAAGTAGGATTTGTTATACATAAAAGGCGAATAGAATAAAAGAAAGGTCGATTATATATATCATATATCACTTCTTAAAATTATTGGTGACAGTTGAATAAAAAAGTCACGCAATCTGTACCAGGTGGTTCTGTCTACCGTTTGAACTGTTACCAACTTTCTGAGCAGCGCGACAGGCATCTAGTTTAGGAAGCTATGATATACATAAATCACAATTTAGATCAGTGCTAGTAAACCTGGTCCCATTTTCCCTTAGAGGGCGTTCCAACTTTCCTGATGGGCGGTAAGGGATTTGTCGGTTTGTCTGTCTGTTCATTTAACTGAATGTAACTCTTCTTGCTGATTAGCTTTTGGGCTGTATCATTTGCGTGCAATTTCCACTAATTTCAGGGAAGACTCAGCATCTACAGTGTACCAAACGTAGTATAAGTGATATATATTAAGTAAAATTTTGCTAATTTAGTTTAAGTGCTTATCAGCCAACAAGTGGTGCTGTAAAATTACAACTTATTCCCATTTTGGAGAAGACTGAAAGCTTCTATTTATATATTAATAGGCAGATATGAAATTTGTCGTACACTTTTAACATAAAAGGATTGGAAGTGCATCATTCAAAAAAGTGTGACCAATGATAGTTGCTAAAAGGAAAAAAAAAAAAAAAAAACTTTTACGATTTCACAAAGACATTTAAATAGAAAAGAACACTGTCAGTATTAAAACAATATGTCAACAGTTTGAATATATATATATATATATATATATATATATATATTCACTTCTGCTTCCAGACAGATTAATATGAAATTTATTTATAAAATTAAAAGAAATCTGATACTGGAATAAATTTGTGGTCGAAATTCGACCACTGGATGATACTAGTACATATTATACGACATAATACAAATTCTATCTGCAAAGTTTTTTCCTGGAAATTTTTATTTAAATTTTGCATTATTAACTTAACTGAAATAAATTCATTGAGTTTTTAAATTTTTATCTTGTTCTCTTATTATAGTGGCAATTGATTTTAAATAGGCATAACTGCACTATCTCTATGCTTGTCAAATTTAACAAAGAGTAGATGAAGGAGAAACTAACCGGCAAATTTCGAGTTTTCAAAGTTATATTCCTCAGGCCACTTAATTTGGATCGACATGCAAATTTGTATGTTTTGTCTTAAGGGTCTGTTGAAGGCCTGTGCAAAAAAACATAGGTCTTGAGCACCAGGAAAGTGAGATACAGGTAGTCAAAAAGCAGGGCCCGACTTAGGGTACCTGGAGCCCCGGGGCAAGCCTATTCTGGGGGCCCCCCTTGCAGTGACAAAAGAGCTTTTTAGGTTGCAGAATTTCTGCATAGGTCTGTAGGGGGGCCCCTTCCAGAAGGGGGGCCCAGGGCATTTGCCCCGTATGCCCTGCCGTTAGTCAGGGCCTGTCAAAAAGTCTGAGATGCTTTGTCGACATAATATACACTTGTAGCTTTTCACCATTTACTTTCCTACTTTCTAATTTTCATTTGTTTTTCTTCATGTTTGTTTTAGTTTGGCGGGGCGGAACGCTGCCGTGTTCATAGATCTTTACTTCGAATGTAATATCGTTGAAAAAAAGATTTTTATTGGCAATACTTGTATTTGATTGAATGGTGTGCATTTTCAGTTTTGAACACTTATTATAGCTTAATTTTTTATCATTCAAAATTTCTGACTTTACACCAAACAACACTTCTTTTTTTTCCCGTTAACTCAGCAGAATGGTGAAAAAGAAAATGTCCACTCAAAGACAAACAGCAGAAAGCGAAAGCGACGGGAATTAATTTGAGGTTATGAAATAAATGATGGTCAGTAAATGATGCAAGATATGATAGAGTCAGATATTTCCCTAAACATGCAAAGTTACCAAACTAAATTAAATGTCTCAGTCCCGGATGAAAAGGAAAATCTCGTATTACATGCATAAACTGTGACATCTACATATGTCTTTAAAATAGGAACAGTTTTTACGAATTCCAAAATAATAATATTTTTTTCTTTTGTATTTCATAAAATTTAAAATTAAATCTGTATGGCACCTTTATCAGCATGTAGTATTGTGAAAGCATTTTTTCACTTTTAATACTGATATTTTATTTAAAAAAAAAAGAAAAAACTAGATACATTAAAAATAAACTACAGTTTCTTCCTCGGATTCCAAGAAGTCTTCCTGTCATCAATCCAGGACTGCCAAATATCTCATTAATAAGCGTAGACTTGTTAACGCCCCTTGAAAATACGCCCCTTTCCCACACCACTTTATATTTAGAGCAATTCTCTCCAAATATTGTTAAGATTAAATAAGAATGAAATTACTCTAAAAAATTACTGGTGTACAAAAAAAGGCGGTGACTAAAACTACTACGCTTCATAATGAGATGGTTGGCAAGCATGTCAATCTGCGTAACGCAGATATCTTTAAAGAGATTTATCGATTGGGAACATGCGATGGAACGAAGGGTGCAAGTAATTTGACTTTGTACAGTCTATTTAAATTTACTGGTATAACTTGTTTTAAAAATTTATATTATTATTATTATTTTTTCTTTTTTTTTCTTTTTTTATTCATTTATTCTTATTGAATCTCTTACATTATTAAAATATGTGCGCATATGTGTGTGTGTGTCTCTGTGAGAAATGCCTTATGGCAGCTAAAGCTCCGGCGCTAATGGACGCAGCGGCTCGAAACGGTACCAGAAGACTCTTCATCTCGACATCGCAATAATTCGCTAAGCGATGCGATTCTAATTAACGGAGATATTAATTAAAACGTCCAACTATGTCTAACCAAAAAACGATTCAAAAAGCCAGGCGACCGCAATATTCCCCCTGAACCGTGTTCCTCAAAAAAAAAAGAAGAGAGAGAAAATTTGGCAGGTTTTTGTAAAGCTATCGCTGCTCAACTGTTGGAGATATTGAAAATACACCTATTCCACGAGAAAGAGCATTTATTACCGATTCTTATGGTAGAAAAAACAAAAAAAACGGAATTTTTATGTTTTTTAAAAATGTTTTAAAAAAGGTCCAAATTTTTTCATTTTTTTCGATTGTCTTTTTTGAAGCGCCCTGTACGAAAGAATAACAGTTCCACTTCTTAACAAGCAGTATATTTCGAAAGGTCATTCTTCTGCAGTCTTCTGCGCTGCCGAAGGCAGTGAGACCCGGTGTGAGTTTTTAAATTCCTTTTCTTACGAATGAATGTTTATGAGTAATATCATGGAATTTTGAGAAATCATAAGGATGGCGAAGGAATACGCGCGCGCAGCGCACGGGTCTGCTCTGCGAAGGCAATGTGGACCCGGTAATTACAAATGATTTTTTTTAAATTTCTTTTCTTAAGATTAATGTTAATGAGTGATAACATGCAATTTTGAGAATTCATTCATTATAGTGATTCATTTAAGAATACTGACCCGCTGGCGGGCGAAGCTCGTTAGTATTATATTAATAACCGAATACATTATATATAAAAATAAATTAACCACACATTTCTCGGTGTTTACTATTATCGTTTTACACCACTTTCGGAGCATTATGCTGTTGTAAAATCTGGAGTTTTATTTTTTGTACATATATGGAGATTTAAATAATTCTACACGATTTATTACCATTTTGTACAGACATTACATAAATATCTGAAATATGTTGTAATAAATAAATAAATAAATATTCTCAGTTTAAAAAAAAATTATTTTTTACTTTTATTACCCTACTACCATAGGTAATGAAAATATTTTATTCGGTCCAAAAATTCGATATCGACATTTCACCTGATTCGTATGCGTTGAGGTCCCTTAAGTCCAAAATAGTGGTTTATGGAAATTGGTGAGTGTGTGTGAATGTACGTACGTGTGGAATCTTCTGGCTATCATATCTCCGATGGATACATTAGGACACAACTACGAAACTACACTATACTATTGGAACAGGCCTCCTGATAAATAATAATTGAATGAGAAATTTATTCCGGTGTAAATACAAGATTTTTGTTGTACCTAAAAAAAGCAAAAACTTTCATTTCTTATATATATCTATACATATCATATGTATAAATATATATATATATATAAATATAAATCTGTGTACCCACCTGATGATGAAGAAAACACAGCATTATTGAAATTTTTAGCTTGAATAATGTTGAATTTAACCTATTTTATTGTTTTTTAACACTGTTAAATTATTTGTTATTGTTACTAATACATTCCACTTTCATATATTCACTTATCATGATTTAAATTCATAGATATATAGGCATGTGTGTAAAAATACAGCTATCATATAATGGGGGAAAATATTTTTTTTACATATTAGATTAAGCCATTGAATAACTATAATGTGCAGTTGGAAAAAAGAAAAAAAAAACTATATCCCCTTATCTTGCCAAAAATTATCTTGTAAATATGCAGCTGCTTTTGATCGATTGGCAGGAATCGTATTCTTGGCCCTTTTGCCAGGAATTTTTAAGGAATAAATGATTTCAGGTGTTTTTGCTATTATTATTTTTATGCAACAATCTCTATTCTGTTTAATCACGTTAAAGTACAATAAAAATACCATGAAGATTTCTATATAGAAATAGGGGTAGTTCATGGCGAGAATTTCTCATCCCTGAATGTGTGAAAAGAGGAGGGGGGATACTGGGATTCATAGGATCCCTCAGATGAGAAAACATCTAGTTATTAACTCTAAAATTAAATTTTGCTTAAGAGATGGACTCAATTTAAAAAATTTGCAAAATTTAATTTTAAAAAACAGATGTAATTATATGTATGTGTGTGTGTGTGTGTGTGCGTGTGAACTAACACTGACTTCTGTTGAGCTTTATTCTATTCCACTTCGTAGACATGTCTCAGGAGCAACGTTGCAAAATGCCTTATAATACTTGCCAACAATTTAAAAATTTTAATCACGTTTTACACCAATATATCTTGAAATAAATATTTAATATTACTTCTCCAGGATTGATTCAAGTGAAATTTGTTATAGAGAATTTGTCTAAAGGTTTCCCAGAGTAGGCGTGTTCACACGATGTTAAAAAATGTCGCAAATGAAACTCGACGTCACCGCTTCTCGTAGTACAGTGGCTGCTATATCAAATTAAAAGCTGTGAAAAACCTGCCTCTATTGTGCTTTATTTGAAATCGTTATCTCTTGCGTTTTTAACCCTTTACGGCGCAAGAGAATTTGAAACATATAAATTATACTGCCACCGGAATTCATGAACTAAATTAAACTAAAAGAAATTTTAAATTTTAAGGTTTAAAAAACCGGCCTTTTCTGATATGTTGTAAACGTGAATTTTTACTAAAATATTTCCGGGATGAATTTTTGCAGCTGGATCTTAAATTTTGCGTCCTCGTGGCGAGGACACCGCGCATTAAGGGGTTAATGGAAACAAGAATTTCTTCTAGCACTAAATGAACGTCATAGATTTTATTATGTTTTTGAAAATATTAGCGTATATTTGAATTTTAAATCAAAATATTTTAGAAATTAGCTAATAATCTCAAGTAAACAATCACATTATTATTAACTAATATCTAACATATTTTGTATTTAAAGTCTAAAAGCTTAAAATAAATAATAACATCTACAGTATTCACTTAGAGCCAGAATTAATTAGTGTAAAATATAATTTTTTAAATCGATCTTCTAAAATGTTGTAAGTTGTATTGTAAATACAAAAATATTTACGTATTAGTAAATCAAGAAAAAAATTTTAATGTACGCAATTTTAAAAATTAAAATTTCGGAAAAGAAATCGCTTATAAAATGTGTCTTTATCATTATTTCTTTCATTAAAAAAAAAAAAAAAAAAAGCATTATTCCATAAAATGAATCAGACGCAGACGAAACCATTCGCAAAAATTTTATCCTATAAATAAAATATATTTGTAATCCCTTATAACTAAATCTGTAACTAAAATAATATTTAGGTATGAGCAAATACATAACTGCAAGTATCCTAAATATTACGTAGTATTGTTAACCACGCCTTTTATTTCACACCAATAATTTTTTAGTGTATTATTCCTCTTATTTAATCGTAATTGAATTTAGAGAATATTACTCTTCAAATTTACTGGTGTGAAAAAAAAAAAAAAAAAAAAAAAGCGTGGTTAACGATACTACGGAATATTAATTAGGATGTTGGCAAGTATGGCAAATATATTATACACTAACTTGTTCTAACTTCATAACAAATGAAAGAAATCGAATTCAAAATTCCATAGATTTTCTCTTGATCCGTAATGAATAAAACATTTAAGAGATTAAGACATACTTGCTAACATCCTAATAAACACTTTTGCGACCGCTGACGTAGATTCACATCATTTGGAAATCTGTAATCACGTCAGTGGGCGTTTCTTTTGCATTTTGTATGTTACTATATTTCTTATATATAATTAAAATACTATTGACACAAACACTATAATTAGAAAGAATGTAATTATAATGTATGTTTATTTGTAACATAAAAATGGATACAGAAAATTTTGTTCTGAAATAATGCAGCTTAAAAGAATAAAGCCCAAAGGTAGAACTTCGTATCATACAGGCAAAAAAATGCGGTAACGAAAGTGTTAATATTCCGTAGTGTTGTTAGTCACGCCCTTTTTTTTACACCAGTAAATTTTTATAGTAATATTCTCCAAATGCAATAGTGATTAAATAAGAAGGAAAATATTCTAAAAAGACACTGTTGTGAAAAAGAAAGCGAGGCTTACAATATTACGGAATATTAATTAGTGTGTTAAGATTTCAATAATTACATAAATTGTAAAAAGTATTGAAAAAGTACTTTTTTTTAAAATTTAAATAATTGTAAAATATATTACTTATCTTTAAATACGGGAAAATATGCGAAATATAAGTATTTTAAAAATACATGAATTTTCTGTTCAGATAGGAATTCGTTCAAACACAATTCTATTTTAATTTTGAGTATGGAGCATCAAACAAATTCTATTCGAGCATGCGCACTTTAAGCCTGAGTAGTTCAGGTACTGCCGGCACTAGATAGCTTTGTCATTGATCAGTCACGTAACTATGACGTACTAAGCTACCCAATGCTCCATTGTGGTGGATACGCTTACTCTGGAAAGCTTGGAGTTTGTCACACGCCTAAATTGAAGATTTGACAACGATGTGTACAAAGCGTACGGTTGGCAAAGCTGCGCACAGCCCACAGGTGCTACACATTTTGAAATTCTTCGATCGTCCTTTGTTTTTTCCTTCCTGTCTTTTATGATTACTTGTTAAAAAATCTACTAAGTTAACAGTGATATAAGAATAGTGGTATGCAAAGTAAGGGCTCGTTGGCCTTCCTGTTTGTAATTATGTCGTTTTCTAATTTCTAATAAAGTCTTATCTAAACTTAAATGCATATGAACCAATATATCCTGAAGTAATTTTAGCCACACTTTTCATTCACACCACTGTATTTTTAGAGAAATTTTCTCCAATATGTTATTGCGATCAAATAAATAAAAACTACTCTTCAAACAATGTGTTGTGACAAAAATGTGGAATTACTCTGAAATGCGGAAATGCGAAAAGTTCTAAAATAAATTAAAAATTTTGGCTTATTTTAAAATGTTAATGGTCGTAGTCTCCGCCTTTTTTTTTTTTTTTTTTTTTTTTTTTTTTACAGAACACTTTCATGGATGGGAATTTTTCGCTTTTTTTGCCCCCACTGTTTTGTTAATAAAATTTTTATTGTACTTTTAAAGTAATATGTCGTGATTCGAGAGTATAGAAATTAATAAATTAAATAGTGGTAAAAAAATAGGCATAAATTTCTCATTTCCGAATGTGCTTTGAAAAAAGGCGGAGACTACGACCCCTGAAATGTCTATGGTATATATCAGGTATGGAACACGAGCGCAGAATTCATACCGGTATTTGTTAAAGAAATTTCTTATATCTATAATATCGTCGATTAAAGAAGTAGAAAATTTGCTTACATTGATTGTGGTATGAATTCTGCTCCCGTGTTCCATCCCTGATATATATATATGTAACATTAAGATTAAAAAAAAAAAAAAACATTTTTTAACAGTAGAAGCTTTTTATTGTGGAGCCCTAGAGAACATAAAATAAAAATTTATGCTTGTAAAGATATTCTATAAAGAAATGAAAGTTTTAACACTAATAAAATTTTAGAGAAAAATAAATATTTCACTTTTGCAACGGATGATTTTTTTTTTTATTATTCAAAATGTTTTAAAGGCATTCGAAACCAATATTCATAGCTATTATTTTTTGCATAAGTATTCGTTAAACCATAAATTTCAAAGATCTCGAAAGATTTTTAAAATATTTTGATTAAGAAAATTATACATCTCTTGCAAAAATGAAATATCTATATTCTTCTCTAAAACTTTCTTGGTGTTGAAACTTTCATTTCTTTACGGCATGTCTTTGGAAGCATATATATATTTTTATTGCTTTTTAGGGCTAGACAATAAAAAGCTTTTACTATTAATTTTTTTTTAACTTAAATTTTTATTTTGCGCTTTATATATATATATATATATATATATATATATATATATATATATATATATATATATATACACTGATGGAAAAAAATCCCAACAGCAGGAAGGAACTGTGCTAGATAAACGACATTTGGTAGGCGTGTTTATACATCTGAAAGATGACGTCGATTCAAATTTCGAGCTACGCGCATAAGTGTGGCGCTAGTAGCGACACTATGAACATGCAAATGAGGTTTGCTTTAAATAAGCGCTGTAAGGTTCGTGATCGTTATTTACAGTTGAGATTTGACGTAGTGGGTTAATGTTAGTCAAGGATGCCTCTAAGAAGACGAAGAAGCCATTATCAACAGCTCACTGAGTTTGAACGAGGTCGTGTAGTAGGGCTACGAGATGGTGGCTTTTCTTTCCGCGATCTTACAGAAAGACTTGGCAGGAATGTATCCACTGTGCATGAGTGTTGGCAGTAGTGGTCAAGGGAAGGTACTGCCTCAAGAAGACTGGGTTCCGGGCGGCCACGTGGCACTACTGAGAGGGAAGACCGCCGTGTTCGGCGTATGCCTGTGGCTAATCGTACTGCGTCTGCAGCTGAAATTCGAGCTGCAGTTGGCACCACAGTGACACAACGAACTGTTACAAATCGGTTACTTCAAGGACAGCTTTGAGCCAGACGCCCTCTAGCGTGCATTCCACTGACTCCAAACCACTGCCGATTGTGACATGAGTGGTGTCAAGCTAGAGCTCATTGGTGGACGGAGTGGAGATCTGTTGTGTTTTCTGATGAAAGCCGGTTCTGCCTTGGTCGCAGTGATAGCCGTGTGCTGGTTAGAAGGAGGCCAGGTGAACGCCTGCTAGCGACCTGTCTGTGGCCTAGACACACAGGGCCTACTCCTGGAGTTATGGTTTGGGAAGCAATTTCGTATGACAGCAGGAGCACTCTCGTGGTTATCCCACGCACCAGACTGCAAATTTGTACGTCAGTCTAGTGATACAACCTGTTGTGCTGCCATTCATGAACAGCATTCAAAGGGGTGTTTTCCAACAGGATAACGCTCGCCCTCATACCGCTGTTGTAACCCAACATGCTCTACAGAGTGTCGACATGTTGCCTTGGCCTGCTAGATCACCAGATCTTTCTCCAATCGAGCACGTATGGGACATCATTGGACGACAACTCAAGCGTCATCCACAACCAGCATTAACCGTCCCTGCATTGACCGCCCAAGTGCAACAGGCATGGAACTCCATCCCACAAACTGATATCCGACACCTGTACGACACAATGCATGCACGTTTGCATGCTTGCATTCAAAATTCTGGCGGTTACACCGGTTACTAATGTACCAACATTTCACATTTGAAATGGCTCTTCTCGCCAATGGCTCTACCTGTGATCCTGAAACTTGAATCAATTAAATATGTTACCTAGAAAAATGTATTGCTGAAATTTCATTACTGTACAATAATTTTTTTTTTTTTTGGTGTTGGGATTTTTTTTTCCATCAGTGTATATATATATAAAAAACTTCTTAAAAAAAAAAAAAAAAAAAAAAAAAAACTGGAAAAAAATTCTTGGGATAAAGTGTAGACACTGAAATATTTTCTTTCATCAATTGACACCTTACCTATTAATTTTCTGCAAAAAATAACACATCGTCACTTGGAGGATCGAACCCGCAACCATAGTGCCACAACCATGACGCTCTAACCCAAAGTCTAAGAGCAGTCAAGAAAAGTCGAAGAATACGCTAGAACTATCTAACAACTTCATATACATAAAGAATATTATAAAGCTTCTTAAAAAAAAAAAAGAAAAAAGAAAAAAAAAACTGGAAAAAAATTCTTGGGATAAAGTGTAGACACTGAAATATTTTCTTTCATCAATTGACACCTTACCTATTAATTTTCTGCAAAAAAATCGTCACTTGGAGGATCGAACCCGCAACCATAGTGCCACAACCATGACGCTCTAACCCAAAGTCTAAGAGCAGTCAAGAAAAGTCGAAGAATACGCTAGAACTATCTAACAACTTCATATACAAAAAGAACATTATAAAGCTTCTTAAAAAAAAAAAAAAAAAAAAACTGGAAAAAATTTCTTGGGATAATGTGTAGACAATGAAATATTTTCTTTCATCAATTGACAACTTACCTATTAATTTTCTATAAAAAATAACACATCGTCACTTGGAGGATCGAACCCGCAACCATAGTGCCACAACCAAGACGCTCTAACCCAAAGTCTAAGAGCAGTCAAGAAAAGTCGAAGAACACGCTAAAACTATCTAACAACTTCATATACAAAAAGACTATTTTTCTGGAATGCTTTTTATAATATCTTGAATATTTCAAAAAATTTTCATGTCTTGAAAAAGGGAAATATCTATATTTTTCTTTACAATTTTCATATTGTTGATTTTTTTTTTTTTTTTTTTTTTTTTTTTAATTAAAGCATGTCTTTACAAACATAATTTTTTATTTTATGTCTTTTAGGGCTCCATAATAAAAAGCTCCCAATGTTAAATTTTCTTTTCAGTTTCATTTTCTATTTTGCGCGTTTTAGCAATTAAAATATGTTTTCAAAAAACTAATCAAAATTTTTTAGGATACTGTGTGGAAAATGAAAAATTTCCTTTTATCAATAGACAATTTTTCTATTAGTTATCTGCGAAAACGCATCGCCATCGAGGACCGAACTGACGTCCATCGCGTTATCAGCGTAACACACAGATC
The DNA here is from genome assembly GCA_963930645.1 of Salticus scenicus. Classification (NCBI taxonomy): domain Eukaryota; kingdom Metazoa; phylum Arthropoda; class Arachnida; order Araneae; family Salticidae; genus Salticus; species Salticus scenicus. Next base: position 103,169,156 of record OZ005658.1, on the reverse strand, counting down.
AAGTGAGCTAACGAGCGACGGAATCCGTTGCTTACATTTATATTAAACTGCAGGCGCCTTGCTTTTCAGCGTGACGCCAAGACACGATGAAGGAAATCCTGTTTCAATAAAAAGCTTCTAATTACTTAAATTTTCCTTTTGAACTTTTTAGTAAAAAAGGAAAAAAAAAAGATCTTCTTAGAACTCTTAAAAAATTTGTAGGATTCTATGTAGACAAAGAAAAAGTTTCTTTTATCTGACACCTTTTCTATTAATTATTTGCAAAACTAACGCATCAGTCCTTCGAGGATCGAAGTCACAGCTATCGCGTTATCAGCATGACGCTCTAACCCATTATGCCAACGAACAACGAAAAGAATTGTTTACATTTAGTTTAAAGTGGAGGTGCCTCGTTTTTAAGCGTGACACGAAGACGAGATGACAAAATCCAGTTTCAATTAAAAGCTTCTAATAAGCACATTTCAAACAAATATCATAAAAAACAAGAAAAATATATTAATATTTTCGGGTCGAAATAATTAAACATTCTGACTCCATAAACTGTTGTAGGTTTTTGTATTTAATGATATTCGTTTATAAATTTCTTATTATTAATTACTTAACACTAATTTTTTACGTTCTTTACTGCAAACATACAAGCAGCGGTAAAAGCGTTCCGCGTTTTCGACACCACTATTTATTTTAGAAAAAGTTACTGTAATTTTATGAAAATATATTGTGATTAAAATTAATAGAGATCCTTCTAAAAGAATAGTGACGGGAGAATTTCGTCATTTGACGAAACCTTTTCACACTTTTTATAATCGTTTAAACTTTAAAAAAAAAAAAAAAAAAAAAAAAAAAAAAGTAATCATTATGATTTTACACTTTTTTGGATTTTCAATAAATAAAAACTGTGAAACTTTTATTGTATATATCGTATAATTAGGGACGTTTGCAAGCGTCACTGCACTTTTTACAATAAATGAAAAAAAAAAAAAAACTCTCATTGATGAAATATTTTAGCACACATATTATGTTGAATATATATATATACATACCTGCCAAGTTTTTAAATTTATTCCGGAATGATGCTAGCCCCGCTCTTTTTTCACACCGTATTATTTGTAGAAAAAATTTCTTTATTGTTTAACTACGATTAAACATGAAAAATATTACTCTAAAAAGATACCGGTGCGAAAAATGGGCGGGTCTAACATATATATATCTGTAATAATGCAGTTTTTATATTTATCATTTCACAGCGGTGTTGCTGTAGTATAATTTTTAAGATGAATTACAAAAGTGTTTTTATATTTCTGATCGATAGAAGTACATGATATGTATCTAATACTATGGGTGCCAAGTCTCACGTTTTTCAAGGGAGACTTCATACCGGAAAATTTTTATAGCTGTTTTCTGTAATATTAATCGTCGAAAATATATATAACTTATACCATTTGAAAATACTAATGTCGATTCTCATTTAACCCCTTAACGCGCGCTGTCCTTGCTGTGAGGACGCAAAATTTAATATACAGCTGCAAAAATTCCTCCCGGAAATTTTTTAGCAAAAATTTACGTTTATAACACTTCAGAAAGAGCCGGGTTTTTTAACCTTAAAATTTCCTTTAGTTTAATTTAGTTCATGAATTCCGGTGGCAGTATAATTTAAATAATCCGGATTGTCTTGCGCCGCAAAGGGTTAAAAGTTTAAAATGTTGGCAGCTATATACCATCAAACTTATTACAATGGAATGTGATTATAAATAAAAGGAGGTAAGTCATGCCCTTTAGCGTGTGCTCTACTTATAGGATGTGGATGATAATTGGTTATATATACCCTGAATGGCCACTTTATTATAATCATTCAGACTATTTACATGGCTTCTACAGCATCCTAGAAGCTGGGTACGGCGTACAACGTGCTCAGATATAATTTGAGATGATTCTTGCTCAAAATATATCACAATTTTCTGTATTGTTACTATTGTATTTTTTGTTACAAGGCGAGAGATTTCTCGCTTTGTGCGGTCATTCATCACTCGTTCACGGTCAAAATTCATCTATTCCGATTCAGTCTTTTACCGGAAAATTCAGGCTTTATATACCACTTTTACATCACTGTACATGAACTTTTCACAAACGCTGTAGATTTGCTAATGATTGCTCCATGCATTCGAGCTCTTACTATCACCTATCGTTAAATCATGTTTTTCCTTCATGTATTCACAAGTAATTCGCTTATATTATTGTCTCAGGATCTCAGGTTTCTTTTTTCGTACTGCCTTATCTCTCTAGCAGTACCACTACTACGCAATATATCATTAACACGAAACTATTAGTTGATCATAATAAAATGACCGCTCAGTGTTAGACCATAGCTTCCTTAATTAGATGCCTGTCGCGTAGTTCGGAAACTAGGCAACAATTGAAGAGGTAGACAGCGCCACCGGGTACAGATTGCGCAACTTTTTTATTCAACAGCCACCAAAATTTTTAAAAGTGGAATATGATATATATAAAAGGAGAATAGAATCGAAGAAACGTCTATTTTATATATCATGTATCACTTCTTTAAGTTATTGGTGGCAATTGAATAAGCTAGTCCCAAAATCTGTACTAGGTGGCGCTGTCTACCGCTTCAACTGTTGCAGTGCCTGATTAAGGGGGAAGCACACATTATCTCCGCTCTCACCGGAATATTTTTACAATTATTTTTTACTTCATGTCATAGAAATTCCACGCTTTGACGAGGAAATATTTTTTATAAAAAATGAACGGTGTAAAACAATCCAATTTACTCACCGTTATTAGACACCAGAATTCTTTTAAAATAATTTTTAATGAGAATTTTCTGTTTATTATAGAAGGAAAGTATTTGTTAAAAAATAGCGGTGTAAGTATAAATAATGTGTGCTTCCCCCTTAATCAGGCTCTGAACTGTTGCTTAGTTTCCGAGCTACGCGACAGGCATCTAGTTAAGGAGGTTATGATTAGACTATGGAAAAAGTACTTCTTCAATGAAAAAAAAATACCTTTTAACAACTGGAATTAATAGTCCGTTCATTAACCCATTACCCGCTGGTGTTGCATTCACGCAACACCTGAAATAATCGCGTTTAACAGTTAACTAAATAAGGTATTTTATATTAAGTATTCTTTTTGCGTAAGAAAAGACAGATGTTTATTTTATTACAAAAAAAAAAAAAAAAAAAAAAAAAAAAAGATCTGAAAAATAGTTTTAAGTTAAAAAATTTGATTTCAAACTTGAAACACTTTTCAAACAAAAAATTTTGAAAATCTCCATATTTGAATGAGTTTACATAACTTGTAAAAAAACATGTTTCCGTAATAAAATAATTACTTTTGTAGTCATCTGTAGTTTTTCTGTTTTGTGCGCCCTCAAGGAAATTTCCGTAAACATTTATTTGTATTAATTCTATACTCTTTTTCTACTGAAGTTGTACAAATATAACACTCTATTTTTAGTAAGTAAAGACTAATTTTCATAATTTTATTTTAAATTATCATTATATATGATCAAAACAATGAGCGTTACCGTTTGTATACAGAAAAAAATCATTATTTCTAGTTTCGGCGGTTAATGGGTTAATTTTAGAGGAAAACCATTTGATTTAAATAATGAATGAAGCAGCATCCAGTATTTTTAATGATATATTAGCGTACAGTAAACTTTTGTTTATAATGTGATGCTGTATAATACAATAATGTATAATACACGATAAAAATGCATAATGCATTTCTTGTTTACATTTATGAATAAATAGATCCAGCGACTTGCTGTTCAAAGACTCAAAATTTTAACTAGTTTTATTAAAAAGCACATTATTTTTAACTATAGGGAAGTTCTTAGACGTCTACGCAATATCAAGGCGCAAAAAAAATATAAAACGGATTTACAGAGACATTTTTATTCAATGTCTACCACTGAATTTTATTTATAACGGTTACCTAATCACTTAAAGGTAAATCCCTATTATATATATTAAATATCACTTTTCAAAATTATTGGTGGAAAATGATTAAATATTTTCCGACACACAAAACCATAGGTTACATTCAAAAGGTTTAAAATATCTTTAAAAATTTCCTTTGATTTAATTTATAATTTTAATCTTCAAATTGGTGTTTACATCCACATTGGTACACATTGGTGTCCACATTGGTACACATTGGTGTCCACATTGGTTTACATCAAATTGGTGTTTACATTAAATTTTACTGTAAATGGTAAAACTTATGGCAAAAGATAAATGACTGTTAATAAAAGCCTTTTAAAAAAGGAGTGGTATTTCAATTCTGATTAAATGTACGGTTGCAGTATGAAAGACTTGTACAGTTACTTAGTTTTATTTTATGATTAGCAAATCTAAATTATTTTTAGTATTCAACAAATGCTACTTTTGCTTATATCAATCTTTTTTTTTTTTTTTTTTTTTTTTTTTTTAACACACATACACACACACACACATACACACACATACACACACAAAAAAAAAAAAAAAAAATTCTGAAGTAGAAAAAATAAATAATGAAACTCTAAAACGGAAGACTTTTGAATAGCGATTGTGAAAATATTTTCGTAAACTTTTATAAAATAATAAATTTCACTCTATAACAAAAAACTGCTTCGTTTTTATAAATTATGAAAGAAATTGATTTGTTTTGACAATTTTAGCAGTTTCCTTTCCTTTCTTTTTCTTTTTTTTTTTTTTTTTTTTTTTTAACACTCAGATTATACCAGTAAGTAAATAGTTTTATTCTATAATTTAATGTTTTGAAGTTGCATTTTCTTTTCTTTGTGTAAACTATAAATTTTACTTTGATGATATGTTTTGATAAGCAAATTTTACTTTGCAAACTGCGTTTCCTTATGTCGTATGTTCAGATAATTTTTATTGATACTTTTTTAAGAGGAAATATCTGTTAAAATACATCTACTCTGAAAAAATATATATGTAGTGCATTAATAAATGGAGTTTTAGAGTGATTTTACATTAACATTGCTCTCAGTCGTCACTTTTTTGTGCACCGGAAATTTTTAATTGTATTTAATTTAATTTTTTCCCGTGATTAATTACGGTCAATAGTAAAAAAAAAAAAAAAAAAAAAGCTTTCAAAATTCCTATTAACAAAACAGTCACGATTAGGAACCCTGTATTAATATCTTTATTAAGATTAATGATAGAAAATGCTAAGAATTCTTACTTAAGCTATTTTATTTACATTATAATATTTTCCTGCATATTAATATGCATTTATGTCTTTGGCATTAATTAAAGCAAAAATTATTAATACCGTTCTTACTGCTTAAATGTTTGGCTTAATTAAAGCATTGTTGCAAACTTGGCACCTTATGGCTATAAGAAATTTTTAATAAAAATATTTATTGTATTTAATCAGCGAACTGCAATTTAAGTAAAACTCAGTGGTTTAGTAAAATAAAAATAAATTAAAAAAATTAAATTTCCGGTAGCCAAATGGTGCTAAGTTGGCAACTAAGTTGGCACAGTTAACCCATAAGCACACCTGCCAATTTCCAAATTAATATTTCGTTTCCGTAGTATTGTTAGTGCTCGAATCCCCCCTTTCCCTTCACCCTAGTTTTTCTAGAGTATTTTACTTCTTATTTAATCGCAATTACATTTGGAGAGAACTATTCTAAAAATAAATTGGTTTGAAAAAAGGGGCGGGAACTAACAATTTTATGAAATATTAATTAGAATAATGATAGAAATGCATTAAGGCACTTTTTAATTAATTCACTTTTGTACACTTGCTCTTAGCCTATTATATGGTTTTTCTTTAAAATAAATAAAATGGTAATGAAATTACTCTGAGAAGATTTATTCCTTCCTAATTAAAAATAAAATGCTTCTTCAAGGTGTCATCATGCAGATGACATGTCATCACATGATGAATGATTCAACGACTACGTAGAGTAGGTAAATGTTCCTAATCTATGTAAACCGCATCATTTTTCTTTATTATATTAGTTATAGAGAACACACATGCAAACATTGCCTTGTACTTTAACATAATTCATACTTACCAACTTACTAATTATGAACCGCACAATTTTTAGTACCCGCCTTTTTTTTCACACCAATAACTTTTTAGAGTAATTTTAATCTTATAAAATCGTAACATTTGGAGAGAATTACTCTAAAAATATAGTGGTTTGTGAAAAGGGGCGTTTTTTCAGGGGGCGTTAACAATTGTACGGTTACTAATGAGATCGTTGACAAATATGATAATGTTATAGACCGAGTATTTTTAATTTTTATTTCAATTTTGTTGTACGGTAAATATATATATGTGTGTGTGTGTATGAAAAAAAAATGAATGAATGATCGCGTATTTTTTTTTTTTTTTTTTTTTTTTTGTTTTTTTTGTTTATGGTATATAAATATCCAAGGATTTTAAAGCTATTTGAAGGTTTTTATTTAATATCTTATGAACTAATTGTAATAATTTATTTTAGTAAATGCTCAATTCGGATTCCTTAATTTATTTTTTTTATTAATTATTATTATTATTTTTTTTTTTTTTAGGTATAAGAAAAGATAATTATATTCAAACATGTACGATTCACGGAGTGTCAAACGTAAGTATTATTGAAAGGTAGACGGCGCCTGTCACCATTCTTTTAGCCCTTTCAGTCGCAGTGTTCCCGCTGATGGAACACCTAATTTTAATTCTCAAGTGCAAAATCTCATCCCGAAAACTTATTAGGAAAAATTTACATTTATAACATAGTAGAAAAGGCCCTTTTTTTAACATGAAAATTTAAAATTTCTCGTATTTTAATTATGTTCGTAAATTCCGGTGGACGTGTAATTTAAGTATTCCGAATTACCTTGCGCCGCAAAGGGTTAAAATATTCCGGAATGAATTGAAATGTTGGGATCTATGCAACCTTTACGAGTTTTTGTTGTCGATAATGTTTACTTATAAAGTGATTTATTTATTAAATTAAATATTATTTGAATTTAATAAGGTTTACTTACAGATGTTTCAAACCGAAAATTTCTCGAAAAGGAACAATGCTAATTTTTTATTTTTTAAATATTTATGATCAGCTATGTGTCTAAAAGCCATTTTTAAAATTAGTTTAGTAATTTTTAAAATAAATTAAGTAGTGAACGTTAAAGGGTTAAGAAGCATATGACGTCCGTTCTATTTCCCAGATAAAATAATTCCGCCATTTAAATTTTCAAATGTGATGAATTGAAATGTCATTTTTCTGAAACGTATAACTATAGGCTACCTTTCGGCTACCAGAAATTTTTAATAGAACGATTTATTTTATTTAATGATGAAGTAAAATAAAACAAACTATTACAATTTTTCGGTAGCCAAAAGGTAGTAAGTTGGAAACTATACCTGTGACGCTTTAAAGGAACGCCAAAAGGCATGTCTTACGAAAAATATGCTGAGCGCAAAGGGTAAAACCTTCGCGGTGCAGGGCAATTCAGATCATTTAAATTAAATTGCCACCCGAATTTACGAACAAAATTAAAATAAAAGATATTTTAAATTTTCAGGTTAAAAAAAAGGGCCTTTTCTGCTGTGTTATAAATATAAATTTTTGCTGAAATATTTCCGGGATGAGTTTTTGCAGTTGAGAATTAAAATTAGGTGTTCCATCAGCGGGACACTGCGACTGAAAGGGTAATTTATCCCGGAGTACTTTTTGTCCCGCCTTTATTTCGCACTACTTTACTTATAGAATTTTTTTTTTCAATATATAATTTCGATGAAAAAAGACACAATTACTTAAAAAAAAATAAGTGATAGGAAATAAAGGCGGGGCTAAACGTACTCCGAAATAAATTAAAATACTGGCAGCTATGTGTATATAGATAGATAAACTAATGTTCATATAGGGTGGACGTTTTGACGTCCGTGTGGGCAATTTTTTAGAAAGGAAACGAATTTGATGAAATTTCTCTCAAAGAAAAATATTACATATTTGTTAATTATTTCAAATATATAGATTTAAAAGTTTTAAAACGCTTGATATATATTCTGAATATTCTTCAAAATTTAAAGCGTGCTTTTACGTGATTAAACAAAAAGTTAGTGAATATTTGTGTAAATGTAAGTGTGGAAAAAAAAAAAAAAAAAAAAAAAAAAAAACCTCTATTGAGAAAGTGTAGCATTCGTAAAATTTTAAATAATACAAAGTGATAGATTTTTATATATAATGCAGAAATTCATACAAAAACGCTCTGTTCATTTTCTTAGGGTTTTGAAAAGCTTTTTTATAGGAACGTTACAGGGTCTTCATCTTTCTTTTAAATTGAAGAACCTTCTCAATAAAAGAACTCAGAGCTATCAATCAGAAACGGCTGTTTCAGTCAGGAGTGCCATTATACTAAAAATCTAAAATGGATCAGATCAAAAATATTTTATTCGAAAAGGAAATTGTAAAAAAGGCTAATATAAACTTGTTATTTTTATTTTTCATATAATTACAGTTATTTTAACAGATTTTGAAATTCTTTTTTTAGTGTACAACAATAAAGTTAAGATATATATATATATATATGTAAATATTGCTTTACATTTATTTCTAACTTATTTTTTACTTTTTATTTTTATGTTTTTATTTGTTTATTATTTATTTTTTACTTGTAGAATTAATGTCATTTTATTAAATAATTTATTGTTATTATTATTATTTTTTTAACAATTTTGTAAAATTGTTCTTAATACAATCTATTGTTTACTTGTTTTTTATTTAAATGTTTGACATATACTTACTTGCCAACCATCTTCTTATAAACCGTACAATTTTTCGTTCCCACCTTTTTTTTTTAAACCAGTCACTTTTTTGAGTAATTTTATTCTTATTTAATCATAACAACATTTGTAGGGAATTACTCTAAAAATAAAGTGGTGTGAGAAAAGGGGCATTTTTTTCAAGGGGCGTTAACAATTGTACGGTTATTAATGAAATGGTTGGCAATTATGCATATATATAATTTCTCAAATAGATATTTTAATTTGAATCATTATTTTCTATTTATTTGATTAAACTAAACTCTTTAAATATCGATATGACACATGCATTCTTCCTATGCATCATATTTTAATTTTTATAATATATATATATATATATATGTATCACAATTCAGATCGGTGTTAGTAAACCTGGTCCCATTTTTATAACTGCAAACATTCTAATTAGTTCTCTCAGGTACCACACCCTTCGCCCTTTTTCTGGACACTCTCAGCAATGAGAAATTTCCTCCTTTATAATAGAACCATTTATATATAATTATCTCAACTATGTTTGATCCCGACAATGCTATGAAAATACTGCAAATATTTCTGTATTAAATTAGTGATAGGAAAAAAGCAAAAATTTTTATCTCTGAGATTTTTTTTATTGAAATATTTTAGGATTTCCAAATTTTTCATTACAACATAAAATTAGGGGTCCCGGGGCCCCCCAACGCTGCAAAATATAAAGGCAGCGCATAATTTTAAACAGATTTTTTCTGCTTAACACGTTTCTGCAGAGAAAAAGTATGGTTTCTATTTAAAAAATGAAATTTGTGCCACGTGGGGCCCCCGGGGCCCACTTGCGATACTTCATGCAGCGTTCCCAACTATTATAATTTATTCACGAGCAGTTTTAGCCCCGCCTTCTTTTCGCCCCAGAAATTTTGTAGATTATTTCTCTTTAATATGTGACAACGATTAAATAAAAAGAAAATCATTTTTCAAAATTTCCGGTATGAAAAAGAGGAGGGGCTAAAAATGCTCGTGAATAAATTATAAAAGTTGAGAACGCTGACCTCATGTGGTAGATTATTTGAATCCATGAAACTTTTGAAATCAGTGTTTTCAGCAAATTTGCTTTCCTTTCAAGATCTTTTGGTGTATCCAGACTTATGAAACACAATATAAAAATAGGGGCCCCGGGGCCCCCTATGCTGCAAAATATAAAAGCAGTACATGATTTCAAACAGATTTTTTCTGCTTAACAAGATTCTGAAAAGAAAAAATATGGTTTCTCTTTAAAAAAATTTAAGTTTATGTCACGTGGGGCCCCCAGTGGTGCCCGGGATCCACTTGTGATACCTCATGTGGTAGATTATTTAAATCCACGAAACTTTTGAAATCAATGTTTTCAGCAAATTTGCTTTCCTTTCGAGATATTTTGGTGTATCCTGACTTTTGAACACCCTGTATATATAAAAGTCGCTAAAATTGCCCAGCCAAAAATTTTCGTAATTAATTAAAATTTTAGGTTTTATTACTCTGTTTGAATACATGTAAATTGTAAGTTAGCAAGTTATAGTAAAACAAAACCAAAAAATGGATTAAAAAAAAGAAAAAATCTTTATTAGCTCTGTTCACATGAAGCAACTTCAACCCGTGTCAAAACGACCCGGGAATTTGAACAGAGTCAACATTTTAGGCTACTTCGGTTTACTCGAAACTCAGATAATTAGGAATGTGTACTGTACTATGTGTACTCTACTGTAATTAGAAATGTGTGTCAAAATGCTTTACGAAAGTAGGTTAACTCCCATGGGTAAAGGTATGCACATGTAGTCTGAAAGTCTTTCCTCCAAATTTGGCAGTAACTGGCGTTACGGCCAGAAACTGAGCGTTCCCAACATTTTTATTCACGAGCATTTTTTTCCCAGCCTTCTTTTCGAACCAGATATTTTGTAGATTATTTCTCTTTAATATGTGACAACGATTAAATAAAAAGAAAATCGTTTTTCAAAATTTCCGGTATAAAAAAGAGGCGGGGCTAAAAATGCTCAAGAAAAAATTATAAAAGTTGGGAACGCCGAAGACACTTCTGTTACTTGCACATCCACATATTCTAAATGCTGTCAAAATTAATCTGCTGAAGACAACAGATTTCACACGACCTCGAACAAAAATTGTAAGGATTTCGAATGTATGGACGTACATGATTATATTTAATATTGTAAAATGGAAACATATATTCTGGTATAAGTTCCTTTTTTTTCATTTATTTGTTTATTTATTATTATTATTACACTCCTTCTCATAATTATAAGGACACCCGTTTTTCTATATTAACTAAACACTGAACACTATTATTTAAACAAATATATTTTTTATTAATTTGAATTTTATTAATAGACTATATTTAAAAAGTTTTATCGTTTTTCTATCTTAAAAAACTTTAAATATGGTAAAAAGATGATTTTTCAGGTGTTCACAATTATAAGGCCAGCTCGAATTTTAGTAATTTTTTTCAGTTATTCTTTAAATTAATATTTTATGGGGTAGACTGTTTAACCTCTTTTTAGGGTTAAACAGTCAGACATTCTCTGTGGTATATATCTATACATTTTATTTAAATATTCAGTTTCAATACCATTTCATATAGCATATATGATATTCTTAATACATTTAAACTATTTAAAAAAATTTTCCACTTGCGTGCACTTTTCTAATATCATAAGTTAAGGTTTTTTCAACTTTTAGGCCATGGGAAAGGCAATAATACAGAAGTTTCTTTCTTCAAACTATTTCCTATTGCTCTAAAAGTAGAGCAAATATGTAAGTCTTGTTGAAAAAAATATTATTACCCCTCAAAATCTAACAAAAATCTGATAATTCCACGTTTAAAATTTGCGGATATTCTCTTGATGTTCATAATAATAGAAAAAATTACTAAATTCATTCTGCCTTCAGTAGAAGCAGCTCCCCAGAGCACCTTTAAAATGCCCGATTCATATTTGCCTTTAAAATATCTGCTCTGTCTTTCGCTATCTTCAGATCATGCCAGTAACTGTTAAAACCATTTGGTTAGTCAAGAATAAAATGTTTTTCATCTGCAAATGCAACATTTTACCATTTACCAGTGTCTTTATTCAACTTTAACGAAGACGTTCTTTCCCCCATTAACTGCTTATTGATTACTACAGGTTTTTTATTCCTTTTAACATATTATTTATTGTTTTAAACATGCACAAATGTGGACCCCAACCTTTCGTTAAAAATTACGAGCAAATTCAGCAGCAGTCATTATGAGTAGAACATTAAGAGGAATTATGAGTCTTCGATCTCTGTAAAACAACTATGGTTTTGCATCAGATCTCTCTCCTATCGAACCAGCAGTTCAACGTTTGATCACATTTCCTTCAGCAATTTTAGATCTTCAAATTTCATTAGAAATTTGGCGGATTGAAATTATCCTTCCACATAAAAAACACATTTATCATACTTCACTACATGAACGTTCTTTTTTTCGAGGAATTATCACTAATGTCCGTCCAAGAAAAATTGAAGGCTTATATATGAATTAATCTAGCCCAGTAGTTAACGAATTCGCATGTCAACTGTAATTTATCCACTTGTAAGTTAAATAAAATGAAAAAATCTTGATTGTCCCTATAATTATGAACACCTTGAAAGGTGGAGAAAAAAATATTTTGCATTATTTTTAATAATTTTGTTTCATATTAAAAAAATTACAGCAGTTTTTGTTTTGAGAATACTAGATATATTAAGTGCACTTAGTATAATCTTGTTCAAAATCATTTTTACATTGTTATTTAAAAATATAAAGTGTCCTTATAAATATGAGAAGGAGTGCATTTCAGTGAAAAGTTCAAAATAAAATGCTTTTGCTGTAGCATTTTCTAGACAGAATATACATCCTTTTTAACACTTTCCAACAAGGTTGAAAAGTGTTTATGCATTGGGTTTGTCTGTCTGTCTCTCCATCTGTCTGTCCGCGCTCTAACTTCCGTAAATATTTATGGAATTTCTTGAAACTGATATATGTTATTCAAGTTCACTATCGGATGTTCCCTATTGAAAATAGAGTTTATACCTCTACTGGTTTGTGTACAGGGCACCCGAAAATATTTCAAAGCATTGTGTTCTATGAGAGGAATTTCTATAAACCATATTTCCATACCCTTACTGTACAAAAATCTTAATGAAATTGAAATATGTTATACAAGTTCACTATCGGATGTTCCCTATTGAAAATGGAGTTTATACCTGTACTGGTTTGTGTACAGGGACCCCCTAAAATATTTCAAAGCATTGTGTTCTATGAGAGGCATTTCTATAAACCATATTTCCATACCCTTATTGTACACAAATCTTAATGAAATTGAAATATGTTTTTCAGGTTCACTATCGGTTTTTTCCTGTATAAAATGGAGTAAATACCACCACTGATTTGTGTACAGAGACACACAAAAGTATTACGAAAGCATTGTGTTCTATGAGAGGCTATAAATCATATTTTCATACCTTTACTGTACACATATCTTAATGAAATTGAAATATGTTATTCAAGTTCACTATTGGATTTTTTTCTGTATAAAATAGATTAAGTACCAACTCTGTTCTATATACAAGGACACTCAAAAGTATTCTAAAACATTGCGTTCTATGAGAGATATTTATATATTAAATCAAATTTTAGTAACTTTACTTTCCACGAAGATTTAGGATATTGAAATATGTTATTTATATGCACAAAAGAAAGCTTTACATAGAATATAGCATGGTTACCATTAGATTTACAGGGTGACACAAAAATATTCAGTTATATTAAGAGCTATTAAAAAAAAATTGCTAGAATTGTACTTTCGTTTACATTAAGCGTTTTTAACCCTTTCTAACATTTTTAACACTTCCCAACAAGGTTGAAAATTGTAATGACTTCGGTTTGTCTGTCTATCTGTCCGTCTGTCTGTCTCTCTGCGCTCTAATTCCCATAAATATTTGTGGAATTTCTTGAAACTGATACATGTTATTGAAGTTCACTATCGGATGTTCCCTGTTGAAAATGGAGTTTATAACTCTACTGGTTTGTGTACAGGGGCACCCGAAAGTATTTCAAAGCATTGTATTCTATGAGAGGTATTTCTATAAATCATATTTTCATACCTTTACTGTACACATATCTTCATGAAATTGAAATATGTTATTCAAGTTCAGTATTGGATTTTTTCTGTATAAAATGGATTAAATACAAGGACACTCAAAAGTATTCTAAAGCATTGCGTTCTATGAGAGATATTTCTATAAATCAAATTTTAATAACTTTACTTTCCACGAAGATTTTGGATATTGAAATATGTTATTTATATGCACAAAAGAATGCTTTACATAGAATATAGCATGATTACATTAGATTTACAGGGTGACACAAAAATATACTGTTATATTAAGAGCTATTATTAAAAGTTTGCTAGAATTCTACTTTCGTTTGCATTAAGCGTTTTTAACACTTCTAAGCATTTTTTAAGTGTGAATATGATATCAATTTGTGTATCTGTCCGTCTGTCTGTCTGCCCGCGCTCTAACTCCCGTAAATATTTATGGAATTTTTTGAAACTGATATATATTTTTCAAGTACACTATCGAATGTTTCCTATTGAAAATGGAGTTTATACCTCTACCGGTTTGTGTACAGGGATACCCGAAAGTATTTCAAAGAATTGTGTTCTATGAGAGTATTTCTATAAACCGTATTTTCATACCTTTACTGTACAATATCTTCATGAAATTGAAATATGTTATTCAAGTTCAGTATTGGATTTTTTCTGTATAAAATGGATTAAATACAAGGACACTCAAAAGTATTCTAAAGCATTGCGTTCTTTGTGAGATATTTCTATAAATGAAATTTTAATAACTTTACTTTCAACGAAGTTTTAGGAAAATGAAATACGTTATTTATATGCACAAAAGAATGCTTTGCATAGAATATAGCATAGTTACCATTAGATTTACAGGGGGACACAAAAATATTCAGTTATATACAGAGCTATTAATAAAAAATTGCTAGAATTGTACTATCGTTTACATTAAGCGTTTTTGGCACTTTCTATCTTTTTTTTAGTGTGAATATAATTTCAATTTGTGTATATGTCTGACTGTTCTTCTGTCCGTCTGCCTGTCTCTCTGTCTGTTTTTCTGCGCTCTAATTTCCGTAAATATTTATGGAATTGCTTTAAACCGATATATTTTATTGAAGTGCATTATCGGATGTTCCCTATTGAAAATGGAATGGATAACTCTTCTGGTTTGTGCACAGGGACACCCAAAGCTATTCGAAAGCATTGTGCTCTATGAGAGGAGTTTCTATAAATCATATTTTAATACCTTTAATGTATAGAAACTTTAATGAAATTTTAAGATGTTATTCAATTCAATATCGGATGTTTCCTATGTAAAATAGAGTACATTTCAAACTGGTTTGTGTACAGGGGCACTTGAAAGTACTCCAAAGCATTGTGTTGTATGAGAGTTATTTTTATAAACCAAATTTTAATAATTTTATTTTCCACAAAATTTAATGCAATTGAAATATATTATTCGTATGCACAAAATAGTGTGCCTTCTATGTAATATAGTATGGCTAGCATTAGATTTACAGGACTACACAAAAATAATCAGTTACATTAAGAGCTATTAATAAAATTTTGCTGGAATTGCACTTTTGTTTACATGAGCGTTTTAACACTTTCTTATAATTTTAGTGGAAATATGATTTCAATTTGTGCATCTGTCTGTCCGATTGTCTACCTTTCTACACTGATGGGAAAAAAAAATCCCAACACCAAGAAAAAATTATTGTACAGTAATGAAATTTCAGCAATACATTTGTCAAGGTAACATATTTAATTGATTAATGTTTCAAGATCACAGGTAGAGCCATTGGTGAGAAGAGCCATTTCAAATGTGAAATGTTGGTACATTAGAACCGCCAGAATTTTGAATGCAAGCATGCAAACGTGCATGCATTGTGTCGTACAGGTGTTGGATATCAGTTTGTGGGATGGAGTTCCATGCCTGTTGCACTTGGGCGGTCAATGCAGGGACGGTTAATGCTGGTTGTGGATGACGCTGGAGTTATCGTCCAATGATGTCTCATACGTGCTCGATTGGAGAAAGATCTGGTGATCTAGCAGTCGAGGGCAACATGTCGACACTCTGTAGAGCATGTTGGGTTACAACAGCGGTATGAGGGCGATCGTTATCCTGATTGAAAACACCCCCTTGAATGCTGTTCATGAATGGCAGCACAACAGGTTGTATCACTAGACTGACGTACAAATTTGCAGTCAGGGGGCGTGGGATAACCACGAGAGTTCTCCTGCTGTCATACGAAATTTCTCCCCAAACCATAACTCTAGGAGTAGGCCCTGTGTGTCTAGGCCGCAGACAGGTCGCTAGCAGGCGTTCACCTGGCCTCCTTCTAACCAACACACGGCTATCACTGCGACCAAGGCAGAACCGGCTTTCATCAGAAAACACAACAGATCTCCACTCCGTCCTCCAATGGGCTCTAGCTTGTCACCACTCACGTCGCAAACGGCAGTGGTTTGGAGTCAGTGGAATGCACGCTACAGGGCGTCTGGCTCGGAGCTGTCTTTGAAGTAACCGATTTGTAACAGTTCGTTGTGTCACTGTGGTGCCAACTGCAGCTCGAATTTCAGCTGCAGACGCAGTACGATTAGCCACAGCCATACGCCGAACACGGCGGTCTTCCCTCTCAGTAGTGCCACGTGGCCGCCCGGAACCCGGTCCTCTTGAGGCAGTACGTACCCTTGACCACTGCCGCCAACACTCAGGCACAGTAGATACATTCCTGCCAAGTCTTTCTGCAATATCGCGGAAAGAATACCCACCTTCTCGTAGCCCTACTACACGACCTCGTTCAAACTCAGTGAGCTGTTGATAATGGCTTCTTCGTCTTCTTAGAGGCATCCTTGACTAACATTAACCCCGTACGTCAAATCTCAAATGTAAATAACGATCACGAACCTTACAGCGCTTATTTAAAGCAAACCTCATTTGCATGTTCATAGTGTCGCTACAAGCGCCACACTTATGCGCGTAGCTCGAAATATGAATCGACGTCATCTTTCAGATGTATAAACACGCCTACCAAATTTCGTTTATCTAGCACAGCTCCTTCCTGGTGTTGGGATTTTTTTTTTTCCATCAGTGTATATGTTTGTCTCCGGATCTTATCATCCTTGAATATTTTGAGAATTTTTTTAAAATGATACACTCAAGTTCCCTATGGAATGTTTCCTATTTAAAATGTCATTAATAGGTCCTGTACAACTAGTTTGTTTACAGGGACAACAACAACAACAACAACAACAAAAGGAAAAAAAAAAAAAAAAAAAAAAAGCCAATGTATTACGTTTTAGAACAGAATTTTTTAAAAATCTTTCTACTACAAAAATCTTAAGAACATTGACATGTATTATTAATATTCTAAAATATTGTTTTGTATACAATATGATATGATTAATTTTCAGATTTACAGGGCTACAGTAAAGTATTCAGGGATTTTAAAAGCTGTCATTATAATCTAACGGCTGCATTTACTTTTGCGTTAAGCCTTTTTAACACTTTCCAAAATGCCTAAGAGTAATTTTAAAATCAATTAGTCTATCTGTATGTTTTTCAGACCTTCTGTCTGTTGTGCGATATCGTAGGCAAAGAACATTAATAGTTATTCGATACATTAATTGTGTACAGTTGGAAAGTGTTGCTAATCAATGCGTACTGCATGATTTTTCTTTCTTGTTTAATATATCATTCAACTTTCATATTACAAATTACCTCCAACTGAATTAATGGTTCATTATTTTAATTCAAATAAAATATTTTAATTCAAATTAAATAATAGCTGTTTTGAACTAGGCTCTCAATTAAAAAAGTATATTAGCTCTATTATTGATTTCAGGGCGCTAGAAAAGAATATTCACGCTTTCAGGGACAGTGGGATCTATACATTAATAGGCAAGCAATAATTGGTGGTAAGCTTTTAAAACATTAATTATTGAAGTAGAGGGTTGAAAGTGGTATCATTCGAAATGTATAATTAGCCAAATTTGCAGAATACAAAAAATATTTTCTTACGAAGTCAGTGAGGTACTTAAAAATAATTTTATTTTTTTATGCACTTTTATTTTATACTCGGAAGTTTTTTGTATTTAAAATTCCTTTCATTTTAATCGCGTGCGTTCTTATAGCAACGGCTCGAAATTTTATACTATTGAACACATACGCAAATTAAAAAAGGATTTGATTTATGAAAGTTCTCCTTTTTATAAATTTATTTATGATCTAATTTCTTTTCTCTTTTCTCTCTTTCTTTTTTTTTTTTTTTTTAAGTCAGCTGTAATTTAAAGAGATATTTTTTAGCTAAATTATAATGGATTTTAATTAACGGCTTATTTTTAAAAAAGTGGATTTATCGGAAAATTTTTCGCTTTCAGGTTTTCGATGAATTTGCACATTTTGAAAATTTCTGAACATGATTCGACCATTTTTAGAAAATATCTGTCTTTTTGAGTTAGTATAACTTTTCGAGCACCGTTTCTCATGAACCAATAAACAAAATTTAACTAAACTTGGTATTTGGTTGGACCTTGGTTAGAATTGGTGCTGATTAGCTTCTGGGCTGTATCATCCACGCGGCCACGTAGCAATTTCCTCTCATTTCAGGGAAGGGTCAGCATCTACAGTGTACCAAACTTATTTTAAGTGATATAAATTAAGTAAAACTCCGCTGATTTAGCTTAAGAACACATCGGCGAAAAGGTGGCGCTGTAAAGTTGCAACTTAATCCTATTTTGCAGAAGTTTAAAAACTTCTATTTATATATTGATTGGAAAATATGAAATTTGTCGTGCACTTTTAACTTGAAAGGTGTGATTAACGAGAGTTGCTATTAAAAAAAAAAAAAAAAAAAAAAAAAAAAAAACTTTTACTATGTCAAAAAGGCATTTAAACAGCAAAGAACACTGTCAAAATCAAAACAATATGTCAGCAGTTTGATCATATATATAAATATATATATATATATATGTATATATGTATATTTGATATATATATATATATATATCAAATTATTATGAAATTCATTTTTTAAAGGTTTACTTAAGAGAAATCTGAGATTTGAATAAATTTGCAGCCGAATTTCGACTACTGCAGAGAATTTTAGAGCATATTATACCACATAAAACAATTTCCAACTAACAAAATTTCAGTCTAGAAAATTTATTTAAATTTTACATTATTAACTTTATTTTTAGAATATTTTTCTCCAGTATGTAACTATGCTATAATATGTAAAATCATAGCCTCCTTAACTAGATGCATGTCGCTTGGCTCTTAACCCTTTGCGACGCAAGACAATTCAGATCATTTAAATTATACTGCCACCGGAATTCATGAACTAAATTAAACTAAAAGAAATTTTAAATTTTAAGGTTAAAAAAACCCGGCCTTTTCTGATATGTTATAAACGTAAATTTTTGCTAAAAAGTTTCCGGGATGAATTTTTGCAGCTGGATCTTAAATTTCTCGTCCTCGCAGCAAGGACACCGCGCGTTAAGGGGTTAAACTTGGCAACAGGTCGAACGGTAAGCAGCGCCACGTGGTACAGATTGCGCCATTTTTTTATTCAACTGTCACCAATAATTTTAAGAAGTGATATGCGATATATATAATCGACATTTCTTCGATTCTATTCACCATTTTTGTAGTTCAAATTCTTCTTTTAAAATTTTTTGGTGACAGTTGGATAAAAAAGTCGCGAAATCTGTTCCAGGTGGCGCTGTCTGCCGCTTGAACTGTTGTCAAGCTTAAGAGCCACGCGACAGGCATCTACTTAAGGAGGCTATGGTAAAATTTACTCTTAAAAAAAGTTGTATGGAATAAAGGCGGAGCTAAAAATACTCCAGAATACAGAGCTGCCAACCTAATCCGGCAAATTGTTAACGCCTATTGAAAAACGCCCCTTTTTCTACACCACTTAATTTTTAGAGTATTTGTTTCCTTCATTCATCGTAAATATATTTGAAGAGAATTACTCTAAAAATTAAGTGGTGTAGAAAAAGGGGCGGTACTAACAATTTGCCGGATTTGGTTGGCAGCTCTGAGAATACATTAAAATACTGACAGCTATGTTAACCTACTTTGAACCGTCAATAGACCTGCTAACTGTGCTAGTTTATCCGTAATGGTATTAAGCCCCGCCTTTTTTTCACACCAGAAGAGTTGAAGAGTAATATTTAGCAATATGGTCTCATGATTAAATAAAACGACTATTGCTCTACAACTATTTTGGTGTGAAAAAAAGGCGGGGCTTAATACCCTTACGGATTAATTAGCATAGTTAGCAGGTCTACATAAGACTAGAACTTTGAATCAGCCTCTAAAGCACTGTTTCCTAGTCCTTTTATTCTTATGGAATCCTTGTGACAATGTTTATGTCATACGGTACCTAACGTATATGAAACACTATTTTTCGTATTTTTATTAATGATCATTAATGGAGAAAAAAAAATACCATTTTAGTCTTTTATTTAATAATAATGATAATAATAATAACATGCAATTCGTACAATTCTAAATATAATTAAGTATGTTTCAATTACTAATTACTTTAATATAACAGTTTATACCAAATATTAATTTAACTATTTGCCGGTCCTATTTAATTTCATTCTTTTGCTCACAAGGGAAGTGTGAATTAGTAAAATCGCTATTGAACCAAACCAATCTTAAATTAAAGAGCATGGTCGAAAACATTGGGTACCGTACAAATTTGCTGCAACAACGCCCGTGGAGGGGAGATATGCCCTCTTTTAGTTTTAGTTATTTCTATAAAAGCCAACAAAACAGGCAGCGTAGTGTGAACAGATGATGCAGTGATAGTGTGCTTGACTTCGGATATGGAGGTAGTGGGATCGAGTCCCTGCAAGGGCGTTTTGTAATTTTTTCGATTTTTTTTTCTATGCGTTTTTATTGTTTTTAATTGTTTGTTGTCCCAATATTTTCGATCATGCTCTTTAATTTAAGGTTGGTTTCGTTTTAATAGCGATTTTACTAGTTCACACTTCCCTTGTCAGTGTTGCGAAATTTAGAAGACATTTTATTTAAAATTTTTCACCATTAAAATTTAACGGTAACGGTGCCTAATCACTTCGAAAGTTTTTCGCCCATTTTATATATGAAATACCACTCATCGAAATTACTACTAGTAGTTGAATAAGATATATTCTAAAGCTACACTCTTTTAAAGCGCTTTAGAACGTTAGGGACCTAAAAGGGTTAAAATAAGTTCCAGGTTTTGGAAAATCAAAGATTTATTTAAGAAGGAAAAAGGTATTTTGGGTATACTAACGCAGATTTCATATTTCTTAGAAAATAGTCGAATTTCATTTTTACACACAAATGCTTGTTAAAGAAGGAAAGTAAATATTCATAAATGTACAGTCGAAAAAAAAAAAAAAAAAAAAAAAAAGAACCACTCGACGTAATTTCGTTTCTAATGGAAGCACAGAAATGTAATAGGTATCATTCGACTGGGAATCGTTAATACTTTTAGAAAAATAAAGCGAATTTTTGAATTGGGGGTCATCTACATGTTAAAACTCGCACCAACTTTGATTTTTTTTCAATGGTAATATTTTTATTTTATTTTTGAATTCCTGGGGTCGTGATGATGTGAAAAAGTATATTGGTTGTATATTTTACTTTTATTTATTTTATTTTTTTTATAGAATTATAATCGTTGAAAGTTTAAAGGTGCAAATGTTAAATTCATAATATATTCGTTAATATTAACGTTATTCGTTAATATATATATTAACGAGATACAGTGAAGAAACCCAAACATAATCCATTATCACTTTTAATTATGAAAAATATTAATAAATTCATATAAAAAAATATATGAATGATGACCTATATTAATTTTTACATAAAATGAATCCTAATGCTGCAAAACATGGGTGCGCAAATTTCCAGCTCGTTGCAGTTGATAGTTTATGATATATATATATATTTTTTTTTTTTTTTTTTTTTTTGGAGTGGCTTAGGGGGCCGTCTCTTATGAAGTTTTGCATGAGATAATGAGGAAAATCTGTAAAAATAACAGGGAAAATTAAACAAAATATTTTTTAGTTTTTACTTATGGGTCAATCATTATAACAACAACGTCAAATGCGGTGAAATGAAATGAAAAAGATAATTTTTAGACATTAGCAGGGGTCGTGCTCTCCGCTCTTTTTTCAGGACACTCTCGTGAATGAGAAATTTTTAAATTTATTACTACCACTATATTTATAAAATAATCTCTACTCTGTGGAATAACGGCGCATTACAATGATTATACCAAAAGTATTTCTGCATGAAATTAGTGGTGGCAAAAAGCCGGAAATTTCTCCTCTCTGAGAGTGTCCTGAAAAAAGGGCGGAGAGTACGACCTCCTACATTAATGTTCATCAAACGAATTCTTAATTTCTGAAGAAAATAATTCCGCCTTTCATCGTTCTTCTAAAGCAAAAAACACAGAAAAGAAAATGTGACTATTCGTATTAAACCCTTTATTTTACGTTGGCAAAAATATACACAAGTAGCATTTGTCTCATCGATTACTGGTGGTAGATTCTGAATCCTATAAACGAACAGTACAATGGGAAAAACCAACTAAATAGGCAGGGTTTACTGTTTAAAATAGAGAAATAGGTGGAACGAAAGAATTGTCAATTAAAAAAAAAAAAAAAAAAAAAAAAAAAACGGAGGGTATTGGAATGCAGTGCCGATTTGTTAAATCGCTTCTTAACTTCCGTCATAGTCAAAAGGTTAAAAATTTAGTTTATAAATTGCTTATTTTTTCTATTTATTTATTTATTTTTTGGAGAGAGGGATTATTATTTTAGGGAAACATCAGTTTTTAAAAATTACTTTTACAAATATATTTTAATTAAACAACTATATTTTCATAGAAATTACAAAACAAATCGTACAGTTTCAAAGAGTTAAACTGACCAAATCTGGTAAGTACGATTAAAATTGTTTAATGTTTTTTACTTCATGAAATCTTACCATAATTTATCGGCAAAATAAAATGAAAAGTTAATGAAATATTGGTGAGATGGTTTTTAGCAAGATACATTTTTTTTGGCAGTTTAAACTGGAAATTTGGCTTTAAGCGGACACGTTGCTCATCCGAGCGGGATGACCGCAAGTTAAAATGCAAAGGTTAAAAAATTGATTTATATTATGTTTAGAACTTAAAAAAAAAAAAAAAATAAATGTGTATAACAAAATACTTTCCTCAAAAACAGTGCGGGAACAATTACACAAAAAAGATTAAAAAACAGAAGGTTTTTTTTTTTTTTTTTTTTTTTTTCAGATGCAACTAAATTTATGAAATTATATATATGAATAACTGAGGCCCACTTTCGTTCATGACTCTTCCTACACTATAGTTATATAGCACTTTTCATGTTAATTGATCGTAGCAATATACTATAGGCGATACATATTTCGGTAAAATAATTATGGAAAAAAAATATATATGAACCGTAGCAAACGTGTACAAATATTTTTCCGATTTTAAATTTCTAACGTTTAAAAGTTTTAATTCATATACTTATATTCGAGATCACAGATGTCTTGGAATTGCATACAAGCAGAGTTGCCAACATTTTAATTTGTTTCGGAATCTTTTTAGACCTGCCTCTATTTATCATGATTTTTTTTTTAAGGAATAATACTTTCGTATTTTAACTTAGATGCATTTTGCAGAAAATTGTTCTAAAAAGTAGTGCTAAATAAAAGCGAGGCTGAAAATTCTCCAGAATAAATTAAAATGTTGACAACTATGGCAGAAGTTAAATATTTATGCACCTCATTTTTGAGAGAGAAGTTGAAATTGTACAATGACACGCCCACTTCTTCCTGCTTGATTTTCATATGCTGAACATGATAAACTTTCGTCCTTATAACGTGCAGGACACCAGTGAAAAAGAAGTACCTTCGAAGCTGGTACTGGTTTCGAAACCATGTTGCACTGGTTGTCGTAGCCATTTGGAATTTTTCGTGGTTTTCAAAAACTTGCTTGAATTGTCCTCTCCACGGACGTCACTCCACCATACCATTCCATGCTAGATCTCAATGAATCTTTCCTGTCCTCTGAACTTTTTAAATATTAATTGGAAATTTAAGCAATGTTACAGGTGTTCAGTTATATAATGCCTAAGAACCATGGAAGCAATGAATGTTTAGGGGTCGAAAAACTTCAATTTAAATACGTTTTCATTTTAGGTAAAGGGGAGTGTAAGATTTATTTTTTACAAATTATTTGAAAAATGCCTGATCCGGGAATCGAACCCGGGCTCTCCTTTAAATATATCGATTATAAACAGCATTATTACTATGCATATCATTCATATATCGTTCAATATCATATAATCATCCACAATGAAAAAATGTTTGTTAAAAAGACAAAAGTAAAAAGTCCCGCCCACATCTGTTAGAAAATAGTCCCCTTCAAATAATCATAATAATAATAATAATAATAAATAAAATAAATAAAAAAAAAAAAAAAAATAAATAAATAAATAAATAAATAAAATAAAAAAGGTTCCTTAACGGGCTAAAATGACACTTTTGGAAATGGGTTCCTGTGCAATTCTGAATCATTGTGAAGTGCCCTACCTCCTCGTAAAGTGGGTCGCTATACTTTTGAAGCACCTTGTGTATATATATATATATATATATACACAGTGCATCAAATAATTTGAGACGATTCTTGTTCAAAACCTGTCGCAATTTTCTGTGCGATTATAGGTTCGTCGCAGACCAGATTTTTTTCCCTGATTCTTCCACTAATATTTTTCTCTCGGAATTTTAATAGTATGTTTGCACCATTAACTAAGTAAAAATTATCATATAAATATTCTGATGGATGAATCAAGGAAAAAGGCAGGTCTGTAACCACCCTGTGTTACTATCGTGTTTTTCCTAATTCGGAAGATTTCTCGTTTTGCACGATCCTTCATCATTCGTTGACAGCCACAATTCATAAATTTAAATCCAGTCTTTTGCCTGATAGTTTAAGCATTATATACTTACACGTAACTACTTGTCAACATTTCATAAATTCTGTAGATTCGTCAATATTTGCTCCATACGTTCGAGTTTTTACTATCACCAACATGTTCAAAGTTCGTTAAATCACGTTTTTCCGTCATATAATCACTATTTGATCATACTATTGTCTCAGAATTATAGCTTTCTTTTTTCATACTGCCCTGTCCCTCTAGTGGTACCACTAAGACGCAGTAACTCATTTGCTAAAAACTATCAGATGGTCATAATAAAATATAGACAATGGCAAAAGTATTTCTGCTATAAGAAATAATTAAACTTTTAACTACTGGATTAAATAGTCCGTTTAATTATTTTAGTAGAAAACATTTTGATTTAAGTAATGACATGTAAACACCAGGTAATTTTCATGATATATTACCGTACAGTAATCTTCTGCACATATTTGTTGTCAGATCTGGAGAATTTTTCATTCAATCATCACCAATAATTTTTAATTGTAATGTTTGCCTAATAACTTCGAAGCCTGACCGTGAATAACTGGATAAGAATGCAAAATACATTTCTGGTGTACGTTTATAAATAAACAGATCCAGTGACTTGCTCTTTAAAGATTCCAAATTTAAACTAGTTTTATTTAAAAAACTCTTTCCTATGGTCTAGACCTTTAGGCAATATAAAAGCGGACAGAGATATCGATCGGAATTACAAGAGTGATATAACAAAAAAAAAGAAAGAAAAGAAGAAAGAAAGGAAAAAAAAGAAAGAAAGGAAAAAGAAAGAAAAGAAAAAAGAAATATTTTATATAAAGATTTCTACACATAGTTTACAATCAAAACGTCTATAATACCATAATATCTTCTTCGATTTAATTTATATTTGTATGTGGTAATTATTGTTTTCATCAACATAAGAACATTGGAATGTAAATGGTAAAATATATGACAAATGATAAATGACTATATTTAAAAGCCTTTTAAAAAATGAGTTAGAATTTTAAGTCTCATGAAAACTACGGTTAACAGTATAAAAGTCTAGTACAATTACTTAGTTTTATTTTACGATAAGCAAAATCTGAATTATTTTTAGAATTCCATAAAACAAATGCTACTTTTGCTTTGTTTGTGTAAATTTGATATTTGTTTTATAAAAAGAATTAGAGAAAACGATAATCACTGTTAATCCTTTTTTGTTTATAACATAAATAAATAAATAAATAAATAAAAAATGAATTCGCAAGTATAAAAAATAAATAATGAAACTAGAAAACGGAAGCCTTCTGAATAGCGATTGTCAAAATATTTTCACAATCTTTTATAAAATAATAAGTTTCACTCTATAACAAAAAACTGTTTCGTTTTTATAAAATTTGAAAGAAATTAATTTGTTTTGACAATTTCAGCAATTTCTTTCTTTTTTTTTTTAGATTTATTTTTTAAAAGCGTTCAGATTATACCAGTAAGCAAACTGCTTTATTTTATATTTTAATGTTTCGAAGTTTCATTTCCTTTTCTTTGTGTAAACGATAAATTTTACTTTGAGGATATGTTTTGATAAGTAAATTTTCACGTTGCGAACTGCGTTTCCTTATGTCGTATATTCAGATACTTTTTATGGATATTTTTTTAAGAAGAAATATCTGTTAAAATATATCTAGTCTTTAAAAAAAAAAAAAAAATCCATTAATAAATGCATTAATAAATGCAGTTTTCGAGTCATTTTATATTAACTGGGTTCCCACTCGTCACTTTTTGGCTACTGGAAATTTTTAATAGTATTATTCTTATTTTTTTTTTCACTATTAATTAAGGTCAAACGTAAGAAATTCTTTTTAAAAAATGCTTTCAAAAACCCGGGTTCCAAAAAAAGTCACGAGTAAGAACCCTGTATGAATTAGTCTCTTTATTAAGATTAAGGGCAGAAAATTTTAAGAATTCTTAATTTAACTCTTTTAAGCTATAAATATTGCTGTATTTTCTTGCATTAATGTTTTTAGAAAATTATTGATATCTTTCTTACTGTTAAAAGCACGAAATAAAAATGGTTAAATTAAAGCACGAATTCATCTACACGCATAGTTGCCAACATGTTACCTTTTGGCTACCGGAAATTTTTAATAGAAATATTTATTTTACTTAATCGGCGAACTGTAACGGTTTTCACTGATTAAATAAAATAAAAAAGTTTTATTAAAAATTTTTAGTAGCTAAAAGATGCTAAGTTGGCAACTATATATACACGTTTAACCCATAAGCATACCTGCCAACTCCAAAATTAATATTCCTTAGTTTTGTTAGTGCCCGCCTTTTTCTCACCCTAGTCTTTTTTTTAGAGTATTTTTCTTCTTATTAAATCGCAATTACATGTGAAGAGAATTACTACTGTAAAAATAAACAAATTTGAAAAGATGGGCAGGTACTAAAAATTTTGCGAAATATTAATTAGAATGTTGGCAGGTATGCATTAACCCTTTAACGTTCACTACTTAATTTATTTAAAAAATTACTAAACTAACTTTTAATATGGCTTGTAGGCACATAGCTGATCATAAATATTTAAAAAATAAAAAATTAGCATTGTTCCTTTTCGAGAAATTTTCGGTTTGAAACATCTGTAAGTAAACCTTATTAAATTCAAATAATATTTAATTTAATAAATAAATCACTTTATAAGTAAACATTATCGACCATAAAAACTCGTAAAAGTTGCATAGATCCCAACATTTCAATTTATTCCGGAGTATTTTAACCCTTTGCGGTGCAAGGTAATTCGGATCATTTAAATAACATTGCCACCGGAATTTACGAACATAATTAAAATACAAGAAATTTTAAATTTTCACGTTAAAAAAAGGGCCTTTTCTGCTTTGTTATAAATGGAAATTTTTGCTAAAAAATTTCCGGGATGAGTTTTGCACTTGAGAATTAAAATTAGGTGTTCCATCAGCGGGAACACAGCGACTAAAAGGGTTAAAGCCTAGCATTGCCATTTGTTCATAGCATAAAGTAGTTCACATTTCTGTCTTTTCTCGTAGACAAATCTAAAATCATATATTTACAGTGGTGGCCAAAACGTGGACATTTATTGAAAGTTTCATGTTTTTCAACTTTGTATGCTTGTAGAATATATTAATTTGCACTTAAATACAAATGTTTATATATCAAATTGAAGGTAATTTAATGTAGAATTTAATAACAAAAACAGTATTACAATATCTGTATTCAAAAAAATTTTATGCAACTAATAGTAAGATCTATCTTAGATTTGCATTTTTTTAAAGTGATACTTACACAATCAATACTTAGTAGGATAACCCTTATTTTTTAAGACAGCTTCACAACGTCTTTTCATCGAGTAAACGAGTGTTTGTAGTTCATCTTTCGTAATCACATGGTGCCAAGAATCAATTATAGATTCAATAAGTTGTCTTTTATTGGATGGACGTTTTTTTCGTACAAGAATTTTCAAACGTCGCCACAAATTTTCAATTGGATTGAGATCAGGGCTTTTTCCTGGCCATGGTACTATATCTATGCCTTTATTTTGAAACCATGCTTTGCATACTTTTGCTGTGTGGCATGGAGCTGAAAAATAAATGGTGCTTTGTTGGAAAAGAGATCCCTGATGGAAGGTATCAATTTTTGTTCCAGGACAGTTTCGATGTATTTTTTGGCATTCAGGATGCCATCAATCACTTGAATTCGACCCACACGATCTGCAGACATACATGCCCAAATCATGACATTTGTTGGGTTTTTTGTAGTTGCTTCAATGCAATCAGGATGAATTGCTTCACCTACTCTACGTCTCACATATTTTCTACCATCACTACCAAAGAGCGATATTTTGCTCTCATCGCTCCAGATTACTTGCTTCCATTGATTTTCTGACCATTTAATGTATTATTTTGCCCACTTAACTCGTTTTTCGCGTTGCTTTTGATTTAAATATGGTTTTTCCCTTGGAATTCTAGCTTGTAGTCCAAATCCTGATAACCTTCTTCTTATTGTTCTTGAACTTACTGCAATACCCGCTGCATTCATTTCACATCTAATGGCATCTGATGAAATTATTCTATCTTGAAGGTATAGCCGTTTAATTTCTCTATCGGCAGTAGCACTTGTGCATTTTTTTCGGCCTGATTTGGCCTTATTTTCCACTGATTTCGTTTTTTCATAACGTAAACAGAACTTTCGTACACCAGAACAAGTCACTGAACCACCAACGTGTGTTGCAATTTCAGCATTTTCTCTCAGTATGACAATTCGGCTTCTTTTTGTAGATGTCCAATCAGTTCTTCTTGTTGGTGGCATTGTTTAAATTTAGTTTAATTAAAAGAAAAGGACTTAAAATATTCAAAAACAGCAATATTCTATTTAATTGTACTAGTATGCATCCTTCCGAAAAATATTTCCACAGCAATAACTCTTTTACCATCCAAATAACCTAAACTATAGTTACAGACATTTGATTGGTCCCCAGAACAGTGTTTGTGATTGGCCAGTACGCTTTTATTACAAAACACGTCATTATTCAAAACGATTTGTGTTTGTTTGTTCTACTAAAATGAGCATAACTTTTTTTGTAATTCAGATATTTTAATTCTGTTTTTGTTATTAAATTCTACATTAAATTGCCTTCAATTTTATATGTAAACATTTGTATTCAAGTGAAAATTAATATATTCTACAAGCACACAAAGTTGAAAAACATGAAACTTTCAAAAAATGTTTACACTTTTGGCCACCACTGTATATATTTATTATTTTATATTAAAATAATATATTTATTCAAGCTCGATAAAAGCTCAAAAGGCTATAATAAACAACCTCTTTATTAAGTCTCCTTTTAGATGACAAGGGCTATTGTTTTACACGTCAAATAGATATTTATATATATATGCTCTTTCGATTAATGACTATTTAGATTTTTTTTTTTATTTATTTATTTTTATGATTGCAGTATGGGATGGTTTCCTGGTTAGATAAGCCATAAAACCAGGTAATCTAAATATCATAGCACAGAGAGGAATATATATATATGTATGTGTGTGTGTGTGTGTATACCGCTTTCATCTAGAACGATTAAGTGGCCATTTTCTGAATCTGTAAAGAAGAAGAATAGATTTCTGAGTTACGCGTATAAGATACACAAATAACCTGTATAGACGAAATGATCGAGAATTTCTAGTCTATACTTTTCTAGATGGTGAAACAATATTATGAATATTATGAATCCTTCTATTGCGAGAAATTCTCGCTAAAAATTGGCGAGATGTAGCAAAACCTCAGCGATAGCTTTAGGGCAAGTCTTTTTTTTTTTTTTTTTTTTTTCCCCAAACACTTAATATTGTGAGTTTTCTCCTTCTCGTCCCATGCTTTTCTCTATGGATTTTCTGCCTTATTTTCTCGATTTTGACATTCAAAGGTGCGATTTGATTCACAAAATAGAAATGTCATATTATTACTTCTTTCCTTTAACAGAATGCCATTTCTGTTAAAGAAGAAATGGGGGGCTTTTTTGGAAATGGTGATATCCTGGGAAAAAATGCCTGAGATTTAAGTTAATATAAAAATTTAATTGAAATCTAGAACTAACCGAAATATTATATTTTTCTTTACGTATTTTCAGAATATATCACAGCTGCCAAGTTTTTTAATTTATTCCGGAATGTTGTTAGCCCCGCCCTTTCTTCCCACCGGAATCTTTTTAGAGTAATATTGTTGATGTTTAATCGTAAATAAATAATGAAGAAATTTTTTCTGCAAACATTATGGTGTGAAAAAAGGGCGGAGCTAGCATCATTCCGGAATAAATTTAAAAACTTAGCAGCTATGATATATAAATAAAATGTTTGTGTATTTTGAATCTATAAAAGAGTTATCAATTGGATTTTTGAATAGCAGTATGTAATATTTAACAAAAATCTTCCCATAATTTTATAACGAAAATTCCTTGATTGAATAAATCGCAGATAACTTCAAGAAAATAGCAGTATTAAAAATTCGGAAGGTTGGCAGTTCACATATGATATATTTTAAATGTTCTACGTTGATAAATTGTCAGAAAAGAGATAAATATTAATTAAATTTAATTACCTATTTTATACTTTAAAGACTTAAAAACTTCAAAATTTAAATCCCTACATTACACCAAGCTATATCCTTAATAAATAAATAAATAAATAAATAAGAACATTAAATTTCTCAATTTTCAACTGATTTTTCTTTTTCTTGCAGTTACTCTTTTGTGGTATGCTTGAAATAAATTAATTCAAAGCTTTGAATCTTAAAATATTTTCAAAACCAGAAGAAAAAATTGTTTTTCCGAGAACTTATAATTAAATTCATATTTATTTTTCTTTAATGTAGTCTTATCGATTATGCAATTTAAAAAGAATTATTTTAAAAATGTTCCAAAATATGTTGCAACTTTCTCCTTTATTAGTGAAAAATATTAAATATTCCCAGGAAAATTTTCACATAATTCTGGAATTTTCAATTTTATTATTTGCAAAATGTTGCTAATTTAAGCATGCAAAATTTTTAACGTGAAATTATGTTTTTCATTCAGTTGCACAATGCAGTAATTCTTAATGTTCAAAACAAATACTTTGATTATATAATTTCTCTTCTCTTCTTCTTTTTTTTTTTTTGTTTATTTAAATTTATTTAAATATAGCATTTCTAATTTTTAACAACGTTGTATTTGTAATAGTTTAAGGCAAATATTTTGCTGATAATTCCATTAAAATTTGAATATTCAGAAATTAATCAATTGTATATAACTTTTTAATGCGTTCAGAAATCATAAACAAATTACCTTGAATATTAAATATTAAATTAATTTTAAGCTTTTTTTTTTTTTTCTTTTTTTTTTTTGGGGGGGGGGGGGTCAACAGCATACCTGCCAACCACATCTCATTAATAAATGGAAGAATTTCAGCATCCGCTTTTTTTTTTTTTTTCTTTTTTTTTCCACACCCGTATTTTTTGGAGTAATTTTATACAAAATGTATATGGTAACTACATCTGCAGATAAATCAGAGTTCCTTACTTTTATAATTTATTCACGAGCATTTTTAGCCCCACCTTCTTTTTGCACGAAAAATTTTGTTGATTATTTCTCTTTAATATGTGACAACGATTAAATAAGAAGAAAATCATTTTTCAAAATTTCCGGTATGAAAAAGAGGCGGGGCTAAAAATGATCATTAATAAATTATAGAATTTGGAACTCTGAGACAAATACCCTAAAAATAAAGTGGTGTTTAAACGTGTATGTACTACGTGTATAAACGAGGCATGTACTAAAAAAATTTCTAATTCATAATTAGAATTTTGCCAGGTATACAACAGGGTTTGATTAAAACCGAGGCACACACTAGCCATTATTTTTTAGCGATTACTTATGTTTTATCATAGCTATCAACATCCTCATTAATACTCTGTAGTACTGTTAGTAATCGCTCATTTTTCTACACTACTTAATTTTTAGAATAATTCTCTTTAAACGCAATTATGATTAACTAAGAAGAAAAATGATTAAATAAAAGAAAAGTGATTCGATGCATTTATTTTTCATGTGTATTGTACCATTTACAAAGTGTAAATATGGAACAGTATTCACTACAAATTCCCTCTTACTGCAACGTCAAAATTCATCTGAAAAAAACAAAAATTGCTATTATTTAGGTAATGTGAATTAGTGAAATGTGTTGAGCAACTAGCAAAGTTAAAATTTATTTAATGAGTATAATAGCACCTTCTTTTTCTTTAATTTTGACTTTCCGATCATACATATGTAAGGAAAGCCTTCTAATCATGACACAGACTGAACTTTGAGACTTAGGTGTATCTTTAAGTTTTGAGGTCTTCTAAGTCCATTTTTGTTTATTTTTACGTGAGTGAACATGATAGCGTTTAAACGCTTTGATCGATTGAGCTGAAAGTTGGTATGGATATTAAAAGCACGAGCTCAGGCTGCATACATTTTGGTGAGTCTAGCACTTATAAGTTTTTTTACAGGGACATTAAGAAAAATTCTTTATCATTACACATAGTTCCCAATATTTTAATTAATTCCGGAGTACTTTAAACCCCGCCTTTATTTCGCACCACTTTATTTATAGAAAAATTTTCTTCAATATATAACTTCGATAAAATAAGAAAAAGTTACTTTTAAAAGATAAGTGGTACGAAATAGAGGCGGGGCTAAAATTACTCCGCGATAAATTAACCCCTTAACGATCGAATAGTTTTCAAAGACACGCCCATAAAGTCCACATTTTTGTCTTAAAAAAAAAAAAAAAGATTGAAAATAAATATATGAATAATATATATATTTATATTCTGTACATATTTTCAAATACATTATATATAGTTTGGTACAGGTTGGTGCTTTCATGTACCCTAAAATGTTAAAGGAAAAATACACGTGGGGCCTGGTCACTGCCCTTGAATATCACGGGAGCAAGAAGGAAGGGTTTAAAATATTGGCAGATATGCATTACAGCCTATGGACTCAATTTTTTTAAAATTCGATAACATCTAAACGTCATTTTTAATTGAGCTAAAAGTTGTTTTGAATGTTATGGACCACCATCGCACGAACTGTATAGATATTTCAGAATCTAATATATATATATTTTTTCTAGGGACACAAAGAGAAAATTCTTTTGTCATTATAGCCTAAGGATTCAATTTATTTAAAATGTAATAAGTCTGAACGCCTTATCCAATTGAAAATTGATAGGTAAGTTTAGGTCACACCATCGTACGATTTTTATACATTTTGATGAATGCAGAACATATAGTTGTTTTACAGGTACACAAAAAGAAAATGTTTGAAGTGCGATAACGTCAAAACTCTTCATTCTATTAAGATGTAAATTGGTGGACATGTTGAAGGCTAAAGCCGTACAGATTTACAAGAGTATAAAACCTATAGATTTTTTCCGGTATACAAAGTAGAATTTTTATTCAATGCGGTCTATGGGCTTAATTATTTTCAGTTGCTTTAGTAATGTTAAATTCTTTAAAATTTAAGAAAGGAAAGAAAAGAAACAGATAAATATTTTATATTGTAATCTTATTATTTATTGTTCTTCACAGGGATGCGTAAAAGAATTTGGATATATTACGATCCATTAAACAACTTAGAACTTCGAGGACGGGAGGGCACTTAACCCATTTAATCCCAATTTATTTATTTTGCTCAAATTTGAGAGAAATTATAATTTTTAAGGTTAATTAAAACTAAATAAACTAAATACAACAAAATTTGAATATACATATATATATATATATATTCTGTATAATAAACACTATCCACCTTGTACGCAGGACGATGAAATAAAGAGGATGAAATTTGCACTTATATGTTTTAGTGTTCTCTTCAATAGTGAAAAGTGCTTTCCGAGTATAAAGTTTTGCTTTATCTGTATAATACTTTCGTATTTACATGATAGTTCTCCAGAAAGAATTTTCTACCGCAAAGAGAAGATAAACCACGCCCCCAAATATAATGTTTAAACAAAGATTCCTGATGGAGGAGGAGGAGGTGAGACACATAACACGCTAGCAAAAGCTTATATATACCATTATATATTCCAGCTGACAAAATATTCGCACCAAGCAAATTCTCATTTTTATATGCTATTTTTCAGCTGTTTTTTAAATAGGACAGTTGGATAAAATGGATTAAAACACCTATTATGATTTTCCGTTTTGTCTTTTTCATGATTTCTTTTATTTAAATTAATTCGAATAACCAATGATCTTGAAGTGTTCGAAAAGCATAGATGCCAACATTTTAATGTATTTCGGAGTATTTTTAGCCCCGCCTTTTTTCCATATCACTTGTTTTTTAAAAACATTGTTTTCTTATTTTATCGAAGTTATACACTGATAAAAAATGTTCTATAAATAAAGTGGTGCGAAATAAAGGCGGTGCTAAAAGTACTCCGGAATAAATTAAAATGTTGGCATCTATGGAAAAATCGAGGGGAGTCCTTCCAGATATTTTTTTCTGATATGATTAAAAATTATATCAAATTTGTATGTTTACATTCAGTGAAATTTTCTTTTGCATCTTCGAAATTATTAAAAACTGGGATGATTGCTACGGGCAACATTATTTTAATTTTTGTTTTGTATGTACTGTAAATAAATATTCTCTTTTAATATGAAAGACATAAGAAATTGTATGCAGTTATGAAGACTGAATTGTAGATGAGTAATGTCTCTTCTTTTTGAAAACTGGGAAAAATTGAAGCATACACAATATTTTATCAAATAGATAGAGTAATAAAAGAAATAATACCAATAATGGAAACATTATTATTATTATTATTATCATTATTACTATTAATGTTCTGGTAATATCTACAGGATTGACAGAAATAATTCCAATTCCTTATCGAGTTTTTATACATACTATTTTTTTCCTCGTAGGACTGAAATTCTACAAATAGAATATTATTAAGTTACACAATTTCTTTTATTATGTAACATTTTTGACAATATTGTGTTTGTGTTTGAAAATCGTAGAAGGACTTTTTTTTCCTTTGTGTGATTGTATGTATTTACTTCAGTATCAGCTGTGATGTGGGAGAAGAAAGTTTTTCCTAAGGACACTATACATCCTGGAGGGTCTCGCCGGCGTGAAGCAATGTAATTGGCTGGATTTTTCTGCATGCTTGAATTTCAGCATGGTTTGTATGAAAGCGCTCTGGATTACATTTTAAGAAAAATAAATAAATAATGTGTTTGTTAATAAATAAATAGTTTCTGAGTATTAATTAAAATAATTCATCACGTTATTCTTTATGGATGCAATACTGTTAATATGAAAGAACTAAATAGAGCATAAAAGCAAAAATTACGACTACAACTAATGCAATCGTAAAAAAATAAAAAATAAAAATACAGCTAGATTAAAATGAAGATACTTAACATATACTAAAACTGCCTTGTTTTCGGATACTTTGATATGGGCATTTTATAGGAAATTTCACTTTGTTTAATCACTGAAAAATATTGCAAAAATTAATATATATATATATATAGATAGATATCTATTAACAGGAATTTTATAAATATATAAGTTCAACAGATTAGAAAAACCAATAGGAGAATTACAAACCAATGCGCAAAATTGCAGCGAAAGGAAATGCAAAACTTAGATGTAGGAATTTATAAATGTAGAAATATATAAACAAATGAATGAAATAAAACCCGAAAATACACTGAGATCTTCATCAGGGAGGCCCCTCAGTGTAGGGGTGAATGAGAAGTTTCTGAAAGGACAGTAGCTAAAAGCTAATAACTATCCTTAGCTATCCCTTAGAAGATAAATGGCTCCTTGGATTATATGATAAAAGAAAAGATTTTAATTTTAAAGTTAATAGTCTTACTAATTGGTTTTCAAATATCAGTAAAAAAGTTTTAAAAAATATTATGTTCGCACAGCTTAAAAGAATTCATACTATTTGCAATAATGAAGAAGATCTAAGATATGCTCTTGAAGACTTAAAAAGTACCTTGCAAATTAACTGTTACCCGTCCCAATTTTTAACTGTGAGTTTCCAGAGTTTTCCTATCTCGGATTGTTCTACTTCCACATTCAAGGGCGATATTTAAGAACCGACGAGTAGCCCCGTCGGCCGAAGATAGTTTGTGATTCAAATGAAAGGTTGTATTTTTATTTTTATTTCATTTTATTCTTTCGATTTTACCTTCAGTATTTCTTTTGTGTATTATATATATATATATTTTTTAATGAATTGATGTAATTTTGTAAATTCTAAAATTTGATAAATTTATAAAATATTTTTGTAGTTTTATGCATTATATATTTGTTTGATTTCTCTTCAGTTATTGGTGGTTTTCTGTTTGGTGTGAAGTTGGGGGCTAAGGATAGTTATTAGCTTATAGCTACTGTCCTTTCAGAAACTTCTCATTCATCCCTACACTGAGGGGCCTCCCTGATGAAGATCTCAGTGTATTTTCGGGTTTTATTTCATTCATTTGTTTATATATTTCTACATTTATGAATTCCTATATATATATATAATGATTTCCAAAACTTGGCAGCAAATTTAAAATTTAAAACAAATGATACATATATATCATATAAACCAGTTACATAAAAAAAAAAAAAAAAAACAGAAAAAAAAATGTTATTTGTAGACTCAAATACGTATTTTTTAGATTTGAGTAAAGCTGACACAAATCACTGTATGAATTCAACATTAATATTTCAAAAATGATTTATGTGTTTCTAAGTATTAAATATTTTTTCTGAACTTTAAAAATTTAATCTTGAACAGCTCTGTTGAATTTGTTTCTCCCAAAAGTATAATAAATAACAGAAAAGCAGAAATATATTTCTCTGCTTTTTACAGCTTTGAGTATACATGATATAAAAACTTTCTTTTTCTTTTACGATTTATTAAAGAAGTTATTTCGTGGAAACACTGAAGTAAATTTTGATTCTTTTTTTTTTTTTTTCTCGCACAGATTTTAAAAAATAGAAACACTTTTCTTTTCTAATTTAATTTAACGCACATAGTTTTCAAAAAAGAACTTTAATACTTCAGTAACTATATATGTTTGCTATATATTAAATAAAATTATATATTAAATAAAATTATATATTAAATAAAATTTGTTTTATAATATAAAACCAAGTATTACACGTATCTACAAATGCATACTTGCCAACCTAACAGGGAAGATTATTAGTTCCCACTTCTTTTTGTACACTACTTAATTGTTAGAATAATTCTCTTCAAACATTTTTACGATTAAATAAGAAGAAAAGAACTCTAAAAAAAGGACTGGTGTGAAAAAAATGGGCGAAAAGGGGCGGGACTAACAACCTTCAGGGTTAGGTTGACAAGTATGCAAAAGCAATGTTGGGAAAATTTTATTTGATAATTTTAATTGATACATATGCTATCACGTGTTTATTTTAGTCAATACAGTGTGTCTACCGAAACAGTTTCTTCACTTTCGGTAGAATCT
Source organism: Salticus scenicus (assembly GCA_963930645.1). NCBI lineage: Eukaryota > Metazoa > Arthropoda > Arachnida > Araneae > Salticidae > Salticus > Salticus scenicus. The sequence goes on along the minus strand of OZ005658.1, from coordinate 103,131,222 downwards.
AGCATATATCCGTAATTAATTATAATTAATCAGTGAAATATACTATAAAATTATCATATAATTGTAATAGCGGAAGAATTGTCAATGTAGGAATTCAGGGTTCCCACGGCCCAAATTGTTTCAAGGACTCTCCCACCAGTATTATCTTAAAATAAATTAATTTTTAACAATACAGCATACATTTAAGATTAAATTTATTTTTAGATAATATTGGTGTGAGAGTCCTTGAAAAAATTCGGGCCTTGGGAACCCTGGAATTGTCTTAGTGGACACCCTGTAATGACAAAATTCTGTACGTGGTAGAAAAAAAACTGGCTTCAGTTTCGATTTGAGCACACCAAAAATCATAAATTCAGCCAAAATTATAACAATTAAAAATTCAGATGTAGACTTGTGTTATCAATATGCTATTAAAGAGAATGAAGATTGCTAGAATTATATGCTAGAATGAAGATTTGTGAAAAGAAAATACCAAACTACTAATTCCCTAACTAATTTTAATGTTATATTGTAATTTTTTTTTTTTCTAAAAATTAGATTGCTCAGAGAATATCATAAGCAACACTTTTAACTAGAAATTTCATTCTAGATATAGTGATAAAATTGCTTTCATGATTCGTTCCAAGTGTTCCAAAAAATGCGAGCTTTGGGTGCAAGGTATCTACTGACGCGTCTTTCTTTCATCACTCTTCCAGCACTATTTCCATGTTAAAATTTTTTCCTCAAATAAATATGGAATCATACTATAAAAATATACTATATAAATATAGTGGTGGAAGAGCCACAGAAGAAATCGTGTCGGTAGACTTCTTGTTATAATAAAGATTTTCTTAATTAACCCTTTAACGTTCACTACTTAATTTATTTTAAAAATTACTAAACTAATTTAAAAAATGGCTTTTAGACACATAGCTGATCATAAATATTTAAAAAATAAAAAATTAGCATTGTTCCTTTTCGAGAAATTTTCGGTTTGAAACATCTGTAAGTAAACCTTATTAAATTCAAATAATATTTAATTTAATAAATAAATCACTATATAAGTAAACATTATCGACAACAAAAACTCGTAAAAGTTGCATAGATCCCAACATTTCAATTTCTTCCGGAGTATTTTAACCCTTTGCGGCGCAAGGTAATTCGGGTCATTTAAATTACACTGCCACCGGAATTTACGAACATAATTAAAATAGAAGAAATTTTAAATTTTCACGTTAAAAAAAGGGCTTTTTCTGCTATGTTATAAATGTAAATTTTTGCTAAATAATTTCCGGGATAAATTTTCGCACTTGAGAATTAAAATTAGGTGTTCCATCAGCGGGAACACTGCGACTGAAAGGGTTAAAAGCTAAATTTTTAAAAATGCAGCTTTATAAAACCTTTCAAAATTGATAAATTATTCATACATCATTATTAAAAGACTGTACTTGGATATGAATCATTATTTTTAAATATCAGAAGGAGGTAGTTTTAGAAAAGGGCTACTTTTGAACAAATGCACATAATCCGATTTAAAAATGTGCTATAATTTACATGAATAAACTAGACAGCGTTACTTATCCAGGGTGATCAGTTTAAAAGGGTACCCGTAAGTTTTTCTTATTACCCTTAAATTTGACTGATGTGGTAACTATTCTAACACTGAAGTATAATTGTCTGAACCTTGTTTAAGTGTGAGATACAATTTCTAACACTGTTGGACTGTTATAACTTTATTTGTGAGGTAGAACAGAAATGAAGACGCACAGTGCTACTTAATCCTGTGATAATTTCATTTCTGAAAAAAAAAAAAAATAGTAATTCAGATTTTGTGCATTAACATTCCCTGCAGAAAATGTTGAAAATGTTTACCACCATTTTGAATGCAAACATGAACACGTCGAATCAAGTTTTTTGGCACACTTCGCAGAATTGTTGGTGTTATTGACGAGATTTCTTCAGTTATCTATTTTAATTCATCAATGTTTGCAGGACTTGTCTGGAAAAACATTCTACATAGGTAAAGGTTTATACGCACTCTCTAAGAGTAATCTCTAAATTCACTGCAATAAGTATACATATAAATTACTGTTCAGTTGCAAACAAATAATCAAGATTCTGAATCTTTATTGCATTTTTTTTCTTTTAAATTTATTCTTGCTTTATTATTAAAAAATAAAAAAAAAGCATGGAACTTTTTTTTTCAGTTTTTATGTAGAAAAAATATTCTGAATAAATAATATACAGGGTGACCATAGAAAAAAAAAACCTTTGTTTCTAGCGATCTACAGTAAAAACTAATAATCCGAATGATTTAAAAAAAAAAAAAAAAAAAAAAAAAAAATTCGCCTATAAGGGAAATTTTAGCACTGTCGTCATGTACCCGTAATTGAATTTGCATAATCCAGTCTTGCAATTTTCTTAGCGCATATGTTACTTTGGAGTATCTGGAAATATAATAAATTAATATTTAAAATAAATGCTCGGAAAATAGAATATATAAAGTTTTATTAATTTTCGATTAAAAATGCACATGCAGAAAATTTAGTACCGTCTTAACTGTATATGTTACTCATTTCCGCATGCGCGTTTAAATTATTGGCTTATTATTATTTTTTTTTCAACAGCTCCAAAATCACATATGCACTAGAAAAAAGTGTCATAATTCACCTAGGTTGTACAAATGCAATAATGAGCACGTGTGCACATCGTCACAATCTCCCTTAACTGTGATTTTCGGTACTTTTTTATTAGCAGAATTCATTTCCCAATTCTCCAACAATCTATAAATTTAATTTGATTTCATTCGGTAGAATAGTTTTTACTGTAGATGCCTCAAAGTGTTCAAAGTTATTTTATAGCCATTTTGTATTTTTGCATAATACTATAATGCTGCACATAATTTCACATAATACTTTGTACTTTCACATAATTCACATAATTTACCAGTAATTGAAAATGTACTAGTAGTGTGCATTTTCAACTTTAATCTCTGAAAACAAACTTTCTAATTAAGCAGCGTACTACAAATATTTCAACACGCAGAGCTGCCAACCAAATCCGGCAAATTGTTAGTACCGCCCCTTTTTCTACACCACATAATTTTTAGAGTAATTCTCTTCAAATATATTTACGATGAATGAAGAAAACAAATACTCTAAAAATTAAGTGGTGTAGAAAAAGGGGCGTTTTTCAATAGGCGTTAACAATTTGCCGGATTAGGTTGGCAGCTCTGAACACGTAATTCAAGCCGTCTGTTTCTAAATGAGGTTAGTTCAACTCTCTATCCTTTTGATTTTTTCTTTTTTTTTTTTTTTCTTTTTTTAAGCTTTGATAAAAAAATATAAAATATTGTCTGCTTTGTCTCTGCTTTTTTTAAACCACATTTCTCAGATCTCTATTTTCATATGAGTAAAAAAAAAATAAATAAATACAGGGATGGAACACGGGCGCAGAATTCATACCACTATCAATGTAAGAAAATCTTCTACCTCTTAAATCAACGATATTATAACTAGAGAAATTTCTTAAACACATTCCGGTATGAATTCTGCGCCCGTGTTCCATCCCTGTAAATATGCAGAATTCATTTATCATGCTAAAGCTTTAATTTTGTATCAAAATATAATATTTTAATGTGTGTCTACTATTAATACCGCAATGTATTATCATGTTCAGTAATGGACAGCACTGTCCACTACTGGCTTATTTCCCTTTTTAGTCGAAATCCAGTAGTAGACACCCAAATTCCGAATGTCGATCAGAATATCAATTCGTTCCCCCCAAAATAAGACTGCAGTAAATTAGTAGCATATTCGGGTAAAGTTACTTTATTTCCAAATTTTTGGGAAGATATTTGCAACTTGCCTAACCCTTTGTCTGCCTAACGCTCTAAACTGTGTTACTAAGTTTAAGAACTTATTTTACTCAACCACCCCGAATAATTTTGAGGAGTGATATTTGATATACATAATGCACGAATACCGCCAAACTGCTTAGGTGTCGGGGAGGAGGGGAAGGGAGAACTGATTAAAATCTGAACTGATTAAGATCGGCGCTGAGCAGTTTTGTTTCAGTCGCCTTTCGAATCCGGACGAGGTACGAGGTATCTCAAGACTTTAAAATAAAATCAGAACTATTAAACATTCTAATCGTATTCATTATAGTTCCAGTAATAATTCTTAAATATGAATAAAAGTCGTAATTAATTATTCAAGTCAAATAAACGATTCTTCAAATGTGGAATATAGTCTTCTAATTTAGTGGTGTGGTGTGTCGTTAATATTCGGAATACTGGCAGAGGGGGTAAGTAGAATTAAACTTATTCTCATTTGATTAATATGCATGTTATCCTTATTTGTGACAGAGTAAAAGTTGCAGAATTTGAATTTAAATAAATGAGTTAGAATTTCTTAATATGAGATTCTAAATTTAATCAATCCTAATTCGAAATTCATAAATTGATACTTAGTCGAAAATTCTTAGTGGCTTCAAAGCCATAGTGGTCCGTCGATTCACGGAGGCTTAATTACCTATTAATTAGATAATTAATCGTAATTCGTTAAATTAAAAAAAAAAAAAAATTGTAAATTGGAAAAATTCTTTTGTTTACGTAGGATTAAATTATCTGTATAAGAACTTTAAAGTGAATTAAAATTAATATGTTGAAATAAATCATTAATACAAGGTTAAATTGTTTTGATATAAAACGTAATTCAAAGTAGTTTCGCTTTCATGCTTACGTAGAAGTTTTGTTTTGAGAGAAAACGTAATTCAAAATAGTTTGGGTTTCAAACCGAAAGTTTCGGTTTGGAATTTCAGAAATAAACTTTCATGTTAAGTAATTGTTGAATAAATGAGTGTATGAGAATGAAAAGGGTGCATTTAATATTTTATTAGTTTATTTATTTCAGTAAAAAAAAAAAAAAAAAAAGCTATTCTATTATGAGTTGTTTCCTTTCATTTGTTCTTTTTTTTTTTTCATATTTTACTTCCTGGTCTGCAGAATAATTTAATTCGATCGATTAATTCATATTTAAATTTAATTAATTGTAATTAGTTTGCTCAAAATATGGGTAGAAAGGGAAGAACAAGGGCGAATGACGCCGAACAGAGTGCGTTGTTCCCAAATTCTAATGAAGTGATAAAATTTGAAAATATAATTAAAGGAATAGAATTTATAAAATCGAAAGTCAATGATTGTGATAAAGGCGATCAAGCCAGATTAAAAATCTTAAAAGATAAGGTAAATGCACTGGAGGTTAAATTCGAGGAAATAGTTACAAATTTTTCCGAAGAGGAAAACGATGAAAACTCTGAAGAGGTGTTAAAGAATAGGGACATTCTGTTAGAATTATCCGTTGTATTAGAGAGTAAATCGCAATCAAATACTCCAAATGTAAATAATGATGCACGTACCAAACCCGGGACTTCTGTTAATTCGCATATTAGTCTCCCTAAACTTGAAATTCCTTATTTTTACGGGGATAATGAATCTTGGTTGTCATTTAAAAATTTATTTAAATCATCTATTCTGGATAATGACAGCCTTCGTGAGGTTGAAAAGTTACAATACCTCCAATCGTGTGTAAGAGGTAGTGCATCAAAACTTATTCGTGGATTTTCGTTACAATCGGAAAATCTTAAACACTGTTGGGAAATTCTTACTCAGCGCTACGAAAATAAACGTCAATTAGCTATAACTCAAATAAATAAAATCTTTTCAGTAAAGGTAAACAAAGCGGATGATCCTAAATCGTTTTTCAATTTAATAGGTACTTGTAACGAAGCGGTGCGAAATTTATCGACCCTCGGATTGGAATCTAATCCTCTTAGCGATCTTATTCTTATAAATTTCATGATCTCAAAATTGGACTCATCCGTTAGGCATAGGTGGGAGCTCATTCTAGAGAATACGCAAACTATTCCCGATTTAAATTCGTTTCGTACATTCATTGAAAGGGAGGCGTCGAGTCAAACAAAGCTTGAAAATAAACAAGGGATGTTTAAGAAGCCAGTAGAAGGTAGTAGTGTAAAAAAATCTTGTGTCAATAATTCAATACTAGTCAAAGAAAATAAATGCGTCGCCTGTTCTCAAGTACATCAATTGTTTAAATGTCCCAAATTCAATCGAATTAGTGTTCAGGAGCGATGGGACTTAGTTAAATAAAAATCACTGTGTGAAAATTGTTTGCGAACTAATCATCAAGTGCGTCAATGTAGAATTAATATTAAATGTAAAGTATGTGCAGGTTCACATCACACTCTTCTGCACATTTATGCACAGAATTCTGCAGATCAGGGAGGCGGCCTTGTTACTACGTCGGTGGCCAATAGTTCACAATCTAATGCAAATTTTAGTAATCAAAAGGTATTATTGGCTACTGCCCTTATAAAGGTTAGGTCACCTAACGGCAAAATTATTCAATGTCGGGCGTTAGTTGATAGTGCCTCACAAAATAGTCTCATAACAAAGGAGTGCGTTGAGAAGCTAAATTTGCCTTTGTTTGGCACTTCTCATCGACTTATAGGCATAAACGGTCTTTCCGCAGAAACTGTTTTGAATTTTACGGAATTCTCATTCTCGCCATATTTCGCTAACGAGTATAGGAACTTGAAAGCGCTAGTAGTAAATAGGGTTACTACCCCTCTGCCAAATTTCCGGGTGCAAGCGACATCTTGGCCACATACAAAAAATCTGCAGTTGGCTGATATGAATTTCTTCAAGCAAAAACCAATCGAAGTATTATTAGGCGCAGATATTTTTGCGTCACTAATTTGTGGCACACCAGTATCGGGAAGGCCAGGAGAACCATCTGCCATTCCCAGTTCACTTGGGTATTTACTCAGTGGCCCCCTCTCAAGGGATGGAATGGAACCAGAATCAACATATAGCTCCTCGTTACACTGCCTTAACTTGAACGATTTTTTTGACAATCAGCCCATAATATCTTCTAAGAGTGAAACCGAAGCCGATCCGGCAGAGGAACTATATAAATCTTCCACCAAGCGCAACCCCGAAGGTCGCTATGTGGTGAAATTACCCCTCCATGATGAGATAGATTTGGGGGAAAGTGCCAACTGTGCACTAAAATTGTTTAAATGGCTTGAAAATCGATTTATTCAGAACCCTAACTTGAAAAAGGAGTATGCTCAGTTTATGTGTGAGTACTCCGATCTGGGTCATATGACTTTACTAAGGGATGAAGAACTTAATCGCCAACCCAATTATTATATGCCCCATCATGGAGTTATAAATGAAAATAGTAGCACTACGAAACTACGGGTAGTGTTCAATGCGTCGGCCGTAACTACAAATGGCAAATCCCTGAACTCTAACTTGCATAAAGGGCCCAAACTCCAATCCAGTATTTTCAGCAACTTAATCAGATTTCGTTTAAATAAAGTCGCCCTCTCGAGTGATATCGAAAAGATGTTTCGACAAATTCTTGTCGCAGAGCCTGATACAGACTTTCAAAGAATATTTTGGAGGGCCAATGTTTCAGATCCACTCAGAGTGTATAAATTGAACACTGTTACTTATGGCACAGCCTGTGCTCCATTTTTAGCCCTGCGTACCATATTACAGCTATTAAACGATGAAGAACCCAATTTTTCCGTAGCTGTGCAGGCTGCCCGCAACAACCTGTATATGGACGATTTCCTTGGAGGGGCTGAAACAATCGAAGCCGCTCAATCTTTGGTCACAGACCTTCAGGCATTATTTAATGCTGGGGGCTTCAAGCTGCGAAAATGGGCTTCAAATTATGTGGAAGCTCTAGTTCAGGTCCCAGAGGCTTTAAAATCAACAAATCAGGAATTATCCTTAAACCCCGATCAATCCCAACGTATTTTAGGACTAAACTGGAATTTAACATCGGATACACTGCAGGTTGGCGTCAACACAGAAGAAAACGTCAAAACCAAAAGGCAATTATTGTCTGTAATTGCACGCATCTTCGACCCTTTGGGTCTGTTATCCCCTGCCACTATTCTTTTAAAATTGCTTCTCCAAGATGTTTGGAAGCTAAAACTTGGTTGGGATGATCCTTTACCACCAGACATTCAAAACAGGTGGAACGAATTTTATGAAAAAATTGCTTCCTTTAAGGCCATGTCAGTACCCAGATTTTTAGACCTGAATTCCGAACCTATTTACCAGATTCTGGGATTTTGTGATGCGTCAACAAAGGCATATGCTGCCGTAATTTATATACGCCCAAGTCAGAACTCATCTTTAAAATTGATTGCAGCTAAAACCCGTGTAGCTCCTTTAAAACCCATTACCTTGCCTAGGTTGGAGCTATGCGCGGCTGTATTACTCTCGGAACTTTTGTCAGTCGTCCAGAGCTTGCTGGATTATCAGGTTGAGGAAATTCTCCTATGGACAGACTCAACAATCGCCCGTAGTTGGATCTTAAATCCGCCCTTAAAGGGCAACACATATGTCCTACACCGAGTAAACAAAATTAGAGCTTTCACAGACACAACATCATGGCATCACTTACCAAGCAAACATAACCCAGCAGACTGTGCAACCCGTGGGCTGTTACCCGACAAATTAAACCACTTTAACTTGTGGTAGTCTGGACCTGATTAGTCAAAGATTCCGGTCTCAGATCACGAGTCCAAGATTGCTACCTCAGTCCCATGTACAATTGTGGGAATTCCTGGACTAATAGAGTCAACTCCAATGCATGAATCCGTTATAGAGGATTTGGTTTCAAAATTTTCATCAAGTAATAAACTTTTTCGTGTAATTGCATTTATGAAGAGGTTTATTTATAACAGTAGAAATGCTACAAAATTGAAAGGACCAGTCTCAGTACAAGAAATTTCAGAGGCTAAAAACCTTGTGATTAAATGTGTGCAACAAAGGTCCTTTGCTTCAGAAATCGCCCTTTTGCAGCGCGGCCAACCCGTGGCAAACAGCAGTAAATTAAAAAATCTCAATGTGTTTCTTGATTCAGAAAATCTATTAAGAGTGGGAGGTAGAATTGACAAAAACATCACTCTGCCCTATGATACTAAACATCCAATACTCATACCTAAAAATCACCCTTTTACTTCGACATTAATAAGACATTTTCACACGTATAGTCTTCATGGAGGTGTCGACCTAGTATTAAATCTCATTCGCCAGTCTTACTGGATTCCTGATGGTAGATCCACTGTGAAAAAAGAGCTTCGTAAATGTGTCACGTGTGCCAAAGTCCAACCGACCCCCATTCAACAAATGATGGGTGACCTTCCCAGTGCAAGAGTCAACCCTTGTAGACCATTTGAACATGTTGGCCTTGATTATGCAGGCCCTATTCAAACAAAGTGTGAACATAAACGAACAAAAACAAAATTTAAGTCCTATATTTGCCTATTCATCTGCATGAGCACCAAGGCAATTCATCTCGAATTAGTCACGAGCTTATCAACTGAACATTTTTTATATGCCCTACAAAGATTCATAGCGCGTCGAGGCTATCCTACTGACATTTACTCTGATAACGGGCGCAATTTTGTGGGTGCCAATGCCCATTTAAAAGGGCTAGTAAAGCTTTCAAAAACCAATACTATCCAAGACTTTGCCACAACTAGACAAATTCATTGGCATTTTATGCCACCTTACGGGCCTAACTTTGGCGGCCTATGGGAATCTTCGGTTAAATTGGCCAAACGCCATTTACTCAAAGCGTGTAAAGGCAATTGCCTGACCTTTGAGGAATGTGACACTATTCTAACTAACATTGAAGCCTGCTTAAATTCACGACCCTTAGTCCCACTTTCCACCGAGCCCAATAATTTCTTAGTACTTACACCAGGACACTTCTTAATTGGGGCTCCGCTTCTCCAGCTTCCTGAACAATCTTTTAACCAAACTAATCCATTTTGTACCAGTTTTTCTTCCAGATGGAAACTCCTCCAGCAGATCAAGAAGCAATTTTGGAGCACATGGGCAAAGTCTTATTTGACTTCACTCCAGTCAAGAGAAAAATGGAAGAGTGGTAATACACATCTGCAACCTGGTCAGCTAGTCCTGGTGTTGGAGCCTTCTATTCAGCCAGCTCAGTGGAAGTTAGCACGCCTTCTGGAAGTCCATCCGGGTGAGGATGGAATTATTAGAGTGGCTACCCTGAAGACGCCATCGGGAATAACCAAAAGACCCGTCAATCGAATCGCCAGTCTGCCATGTTCAGCCCCCCCCCGGAGGATGTCGGGGAGGAGGGGAAGGGAGAAGGTGCGCACATCTGAACTGATTAAGATCGGCGCTGAGCAGTTTTGTTTCAGTCGCCTTTCGAATCCGGACGAGGTACGAGGTATCTCAAGACTTTAAAATAAAATCAGAACTATTAAACATTCTAATCGTATTCATTATAGTTCCAGTAATAATTCTTAAATATGAATAAAAGTCGTAATTAATTATTCAAGTCAAATAAACGATTCTTCAAATGTGGAATATAGTCTTCTAATTTAGTGGTGTGGTGTGTCGTTAATATTCGGAATACTGGCAGAGGGGGTAAGTAGAATTAAACTTATTCTCATTTGATTAATATGCATGTTATCCTTATTTGTGATAGAGTAAAAGTTGCAGAATTTGAATTTAAATAAATGAGTTAGAATTTCTTAATATGAGATTCTAAATTTAATCAATCCTAATTCGAAATTCATAAATTGATACTTAGTCGAAAATTCTTAGTGGCTTCAAAGCCATAGTGGTCCGTCGATTCACGGAGGCTTAATTACCTATTAATTAGATAATTAATCGTAATTCGTTAAATTAAAAAAAAAAAAAAATTGTAAATTGGAAAAATTCTTTTGTTTACGTAGGATTAAATTATCTGTATAAGAACTTTAAAGTGAATTAAAATTAATATGTTGAAATAAATCATTAATACAAGGTTAAATTGTTTTGATATAAAACGTAATTCAAAGTAGTTTCGCTTTCATGCTTACGTAGAAGTTTTGTTTTGAGAGAAAACGTAATTCAAAATAGTTTGGGTTTCAAACCGAAAGTTTCGGTTTGGAATTTCAGAAATAAACTTTCATGTTAAGTAATTGTTGAATAAATGAGTGTATGAGAATGAAAAGGGTGCATTTAATATTTTATTAGTTTATTTATTTCAGTAAAAAAAAAAAAAAAAAAAGCTATTCTATTATGAGTTGTTTCCTTTCATTTGTTCTTTTTTTTTTTTTTCATATTTTACTTCCTGGTCTGCAGAATAATTTAATTCGATCGATTAATTCATATTTAAATTTAATTAATTGTAATTAGTTTGCTCAAAATATGGGTAGAAAGGGAAGAACAAGGGCGAATGACGCCGAACAGAGTGCGTTGTTCCCAAAATCTAATGAAGTGATAAAATTTGAAAATAGAATTAAAGAAATAGAATTTATAAAATCGAAAGTCAATGATTGTGATAAAGGCGATCAAGCCAGATTAAAAATCTTAAAAGATAAGGTAAATGCAATGGAGGTTAAATTCGAGGAAATAGTTACAAATTTTTCCGAAGAGGAAAACGATGAAAACTCTGAAGAGGTGTTAAAGAATAGGGACATTCTGTTAGAATTATCCGTTGTATTAGAGAGTAAATCGCAATCAAATACTCCAAATGTAAATAATGATGCACGTACCAAACCCGGGACTTCTGTTAATTCGCATATTAGTCTCCCTAAACTTGAAATTCCTTATTTTTACGGGGATAATGAATCTTGGTTGTCATTTAAAAATTTATTTAAATCATCTATTCTGGATAATGACAGCCTTCGTGAGGTTGAAAAGTTACAATACCTCCAATCGTGTGTAAGAGGTAGTGCATCAAAACTTATTCGTGGATTTTCGTTACAATCGGAAAATCTTAAACACTGTTGGGAAATTCTTACTCAGCGCTACGAAAATAAACGTCAATTAGCTATAACTCAAATAAATAAAATCTTTTCAGTAAAGGTAAACAAAGCGGATGATCCTAAATCGTTTTTCAATTTAATAGGTACTTGTAACGAAGCGGTGCGAAATTTATCGACCCTCGGATTGGAATCTAATCCTCTTAGCGATCTTATTCTTATAAATTTCATGATCTCAAAATTGGACTCATCCGTTAGGCATAGGTGGGAGCTCATTCTAGAGAATACGCAAACTATTCCCGATTTAAATTCGTTTCGTACATTCATTGAAAGGGAGGCGTCGAGTCAAACAAAGCTTGAAAATAAACAAGGGATGTTTAAGAAGCCAGTAGAAGGTAGTAGTGTAAAAAAATCTTGTGTCAATAATTCAATACTAGTCAAAGAAAATAAATGCGTCGCCTGTTCTCAAGTACATCAATTGTTTAAATGTCCCAAATTCAATCGAATTAGTGTTCAGGAGCGATGGGACTTAGTTAAATCAAAATCACTGTGTGAAAATTGTTTGCGAACTAATCATCAAGTGCGTCAATGTAGAATTAATATTAAATGTAAAGTATGTGCAGGTTCACATCACACTCTTCTGCACATTTATGCACAGAATTCTGCAGATCAGGGAGGCGGCCTTGTTACTACGTCGGTGGCCAATAGTTTACAATCTAATGCAAATTTTAGTAACCAAAAGGTATTATTGGCTACTGCCCTTATAAAGGTTAGGTCACCTAACGGCAAAATTATTCAATGTCGGGCGTTAGTTGATATTGCCTCACAAAATAGTCTCATAACAAAGGAGTGCGTTGAGAAGCTAAATTTGCCTTTGTTTGGCACTTCTCATCGACTTATAGGCATAAACGGTCTTTCCGCAGAAACTGATTTGAATTTTACGGAATTCTCATTCTCGCCATATTTCGCTAACGAGTATGGGAACTTGAAAGCGCTAGTAGTAAATAGGGTTACTACCCCTCTGCCAAATTTCCGGGTGCAAGCGACATCTTGGCCACATACAAAAAATCTGCAGTTGGCTGATATGAATTTCTTCAAGCAAAAACCAATCGAAGTATTATTAGGCGCAGATATTTTTGCGTCACTAATTTGTGGCACACCAGTATCGGGAAGGCCAGGAGAACCATCTGCCATTCCCAGTTCACTTGGGTATTTCTCAGTGGCCCCCTCTCAAGGGATGGAATGGAACCAGAATCAACATATAGCTCCTCGTTACACTGCCTTAACTTGAACGATTTTTTTGACAATCAGCCCATAATATCTTCTAAGAGTGAAACCGAAGCCGATCCGGCAGAGGAACTATATAAATCTTCCACCAAGCGCAACCCCGAAGGTCGCTATGTGGTGAAATTACCCCTCCATGATGAGATAGATTTGGGGGAAAGTGCCAACTGTGCACTAAAATTGTTTAAATGGCTTGAAAATCGATTTATTCAGAACCCTAACTTGAAAAAGGAGTATGCTCAGTTTATGTGTGAGTACTCCGATCTGGGTCATATGACTTTACTAAGGGCTGAAGAACTTAATCGCCAACCCAATTATTATATGCCCCATCATGGAGTTATAAATGAAAATAGTAGCACTACGAAACTACGGGTAGTGTTCAATGCGTCGGCCGTAACTACAAATGGCAAATCCCTGAACTCTAACTTGCATAAAGGGCCCAAACTCCAATCCAGTATTTTCAGCAACTTAATCAGATTTCGTTTAAATAAAGTCGCCCTCTCGAGTGATATCGAAAAGATGTTTCGACAAATTCTTGTCGCAGAGCCTGATACAGACTTTCAAAGAATATTTTGGAGGGCCAATGTTTCAGATCCACTCAGAGTGTATAAATTGAACACTGTTACTTATGGCACAGCCTGTGCTCCATTTTTAGCCCTGCGTACCATATTACAGCTATTAAACGATGAAGAACCCAATTTTTCCGTAGCTGTGCAGGCTGCCCGCAACAACCTGTATATGGACGATTTCCTTGGAGGGGCTGAAACAATCGAAGCCGCTCAATCTTTGGTCACAGACCTTCAGGCATTATTTAATGCTGGGGGCTTCAAGCTGCGAAAATGGGCTTCAAATTATGTGGAAGCTCTAGTTCAGGTCCCAGAGGCTTTAAAATCAACAAATCAGGAATTATCCTTAAACCCCGATCAATCGCAACGTATTTTAGGACTAAACTGGAATTTAACATCGGATACACTGCAGGTTGGCGTCAACACAGAAGAAAACGTCAAAACCAAAAGACAAATATTGTCTGTAATTGCACGCATCTTCGACCCTTTGGGTCTGTTTACCCCTGCCACTATTCTTTTAAAATTGCTTCTCCAAGATGTTTGGAAGCTAAAACTTGGTTGGGATGATCCTTTACCACCAGACATTCAAAACAGGTGGAACGAATTTTATGAAAATATTGCTTCCTTTAAGGCCATGTCAGTACCCAGATTTTTAGACCTGAATTCCGAACCTATTTACCAGATTCTGGGATTTTGTGATGCGTCAACAAAGGCATATGCTGCCGTAATTTATATACGCCCAAGTCAGAACTCATCTTTAAAATTGATTGCAGCTAAAACCCGTGTAGCTCCTTTAAAACCCATTACCTTGCCTAGGTTGGAGCTATGCGCGGCTGTATTACTCTCGGAACTTTTGTCAGTCGTCCAGAGCTTGCTGGATTATCAGGTTGAGGAAATTCTCCTATGGACAGACTCAACAATCGCCCGTAGTTGGATCTTAAATCCGCCCTTAAAGGGCAACACATATGTCCTACACCGAGTAAACAAAATTAGAGCTCTCACAGACACAACATCATGGCATCACTTACCAAGCAAACATAACCCAGCAGACTGTGCAACCCGTGGGCTGTTACCCGACAAATTAAACCACTTTAACTTGTGGTGGTCTGGACCTGATTGGTCAAAGATTCCGGTCTCAGATCACGAGTCCAAGGTTGCTACCTCAGTCCCATGTACAATTGTGGGAATTCCTGGACTAATAGAGTCAACTCCAATGCATGAATCCGTTATAGAGGATTTGGTTTCAAAATTTTCATCAAGTAATAAACTTTTTCGTGTAATTGCATTTATGAAGAGGTTTATTTATAACAGTAGAAATGCTACAAAATTGAAAGGACCAGTCTCAGTACAAGAAATTTCAGAGGCTAAAAACCTTGTGATTAAATGTGTGCAACAAAGGTCCTTTGCTTCAGAAATCGCCCTTTTGCAGCGCGGCCAACCCGTGGCAAACAGCAGTAAATTAAAAAATCTCAATGTGTTTCTTGATTCAGAAAATCTTTTAAGAGTGGGAGGTAGAATTGACAAAAACATCACTCTGCCCTATGATACTAAACATCCAATACTCATACCTAAAAATCACCCTTTTACTTCGACATTAATAAGACATTTTCACACGTATAGTCTTCATGGAGGTGTCGACCTAGTATTAAATCTCATTCGCCAGTCTTACTGGATTCCTGATGGTAGATCCACTGTGAAAAAAGAGCTTCGTAAATGTGTCACGTGTGCCAAAGTCCAACCGACCCCCATTCAACAAATGATGGGTGACCTTCCCAGTGCAAGAGTCAACCCTTGTAGACCATTTCAACATGTTGGCCTTGATTATGCAGGCCCTATTCAAACAAAGTGTGAACATAAACGAACAAAAACAAAATTTAAGTCCTATATTTGCCTATTCATCTGCATGAGCACCAAGGCAATTCATCTCGAATTAGTCACGAGTTTATCAACTGAACATTTTTTATATGCCCTACAAAGATTCATAACGCGTCGAGGCTATCCTACTGACATTTACTCTGATAACGGGCGCAATTTTGTGGGTGCCAATGCCCATTTAAAAGGGCTAGTAAAGCTTTCAAAAACCAATACTATCCAAGACTTTGCCACAACTAGACAAATTCATTGGCATTTTATGCCACCTTACGGGCCTAACTTTGGCGGCCTATGGGAATCTTCGGTTAAATTGGCCAAACGCCATTTACTCAAAGCGTGTAAAGGCAATTGCCTGACCTTTGAGGAATGTGACACTATTCTAACTAACATTGAAGCCTGCTTAAATTCACGACCCTTAGTCCCACTTTCCACCGAGCCCAATAATTTCTTAGTACTTACACCAGGACACTTCTTAATTGGGGCTCCGCTTCTCCAGCTTCCTGAACAATCTTTTAACCAAACTAATCCATTTTGTACCAGTTTTTCTTCCAGATGGAAACTCCTCCAGCAGATCAAGAAGCAATTTTGGAGCACATGGGCAAAGTCTTATTTGACTTCACTCCAGTCAAGAGAAAAATGGAAGAGTGGTAATACACATCTGCAACCTGGTCAGCTAGTCCTGGTGTTGGAGCCTTCTATTCAGCCAGCTCAGTGGAAGTTAGCACGCCTTCTGGAAGTCCATCCGGGTGAGGATGGAATTATTAGAGTGGCTACCCTGAAGACGCCATCGGGAATAACCAAAAGACCCGTCAATCGAATCGCCAGTCTGCCATGTTCAGCCCCCCCCCCCCGGAGGATGTCGGGGAGGAGGGGAAGGGAGAAGGTGCGCACATCTGAACTGATTAAGATCGGCGCTGAGCAGTTTTGTTTCAGTCGCCTTTCGAATCCGGACGAGGTACGAGGTATCTCAAGACTTTAAAATAAAATCAGAACTATTAAACATTCTAATCGTATTCATTATAGTTCCAGTAATAATTCTTAAATATGAATAAAAGTCGTAATTAATTATTCAAGTCAAATAAACGATTCTTCAAATGTGGAATATAGTCTTCTAATTTAGTGGTGTGGTGTGTCGTTAATATTCGGAATACTGGCAGAGGGGGTAAGTAGAATTAAACTTATTCTCATTTGATTAATATGCATGTTATCCTTATTTGTGATAGAGTAAAAGTTGCAGAATTTGAATTTAAATAAATGAGTTAGAATTTCTTAATATGAGATTCTAAATTTAATCAATCCTAATTCGAAATTCATAAATTGATACTTAGTCGAAAATTCTTAGTGGCTTCAAAGCCATTAGGTATCCGTTACTTTTATTAAAATTTAGTGGTAGATATTGAATAAAAAAATGTCTAAATTTGACACAACTGCTCAGAGGAGCGAAGTTAATTTGGACCGGCAAAAGAATAAATGGCCACCAAACATATGTAAGAAACACTGGCCAAACTTGATGCTAAAGATATTATCACATAAGGGGGTGATTAAAATGTTATTGGCAATTTTAGACTGACATTAAATGAAACGTTTTAATATTAAACCCGTTATACTGTTCAGATATAAATTGCGTTCAATTTATGATGCAAATTTATGTACTTTTTCTTCGTTCTTTAAAGCAATAATGAAGCAGAATATACGTCTTATGAGTTAAATATAAATTTTTTAATAAGTTCGCATTAATTTCTCATTTTTAGACAACACAACTAGTGTGTTTTTGTTATTATTACAATTATAATTATTTTACTTTTAAAAATGCTAATAATAGCAACTTTTGCAGCATATTCATGTACAGAAAGAGTTAATTCATACATGAAACAATGATTATTTTTAAAATCTTTAAAACTAAGAACAGTATACGCGCAAAAAATAGCAAGAAATCACCTTGTTGGTATTTTAACACTAATTAAGACAACATTTACCATTAAATCAAGTATATATAAATATACTCTTTAACACCTTCGTCTGAGTTTCACTTTTCGTTTACATAAGATTTAAAAAATAATAATTTACAATAGTTATTCTGCCTTGAATTTTAAATTCCTGCCAATGCGATGCGATTCTATTACCAGAAATTTTCGCTTTCATTCCATATTTCGATTCAGCATTTATGCAATGCTTTCGCTTTTGAGATCATGAAATTTATCAGAATTCATCTATTTTTATTGCAACAGAGGAATATATTATAAAGTCTTTTGTCTAGGTCGACAACAAATTTGTGCCTTTGTAGGAAGTCAGTGACAAGTTACGACTGCAACATAAACCCTACGTCAGATTGTTCTGCAACAATACTTAAAAGTGATGTATTACCACGTATCTTTGAACACTGTCCTGTAACAGTCTTTAAAGAAATTAAAAGGTTGTGTAAATAAACTTCCCGATATGATGTTTAACTAAAGTCGTTTATATCATTGTAGAATTAGAACCTGTATAATTTACATGAAGAATGAAATGACTTTTACATATCCTCTGGTATATAAACCCTTTTGTTCGCCAGTGAGTGCCGAATCTAAACCATTTAAAGAAAAAAAGACCTGGAGGTTTGATGAAAATTCACATTTCGATGGTTTCGATGGCCTATTTTTGTTTCCCAACTATACATATTTTTTTTTATTTCGAGTGCAGTCTTTTAGCAAGTGCCCCTTCTGTATGCATTTCTAATGAATAATTTCGAAGCCAGTCTCCTTCAAAAGGCCCACTTTTGGTTACTCACTAACATGTAATTCCGGAAATAGGACATCGTGCTTTTTTTGGCTGTCATTGGAAGTGCTCTATAAAACATGTAATATGGTTCCCATTGCATACTTGCCAACATTTTAATTTATTCCGGAGCAGTTTTAACCCCGCCTTTAATTCACCCCCACTTTATTCATAGAAATATTATCTCCAGTATGTAACTACGATGAAATAAGAAATATTTACTCTAAAAAAAAAAAAAAAAAAATGGTATGGAATAAAGGCAGGGCTAAAAATGCTCCAAGATAAATGAAAATGTTGGCAAATCTGCCATCGTCTCCTCTCCAGATACGGCTCTTGATTGCATGTTTCGACTATACTACTAGTTTTAATGGTCTAGAAACCAATTTAGCAACTTTATTGTGTGGAGGCTGGTTTACAGTCTGAACCTGTGAATTATCTTCAGTAATGATTATAAGTGTCTAGTGGAAGCCAATGAACACGTTAATATAAAATACAAGATTTTTTATTGTATGTAAAAAAGGAGGAGAAGAACTAAAATGCAAAATAGTTTCTAGATTTTACTCAACTGAATAACAACACTACTATATATTAAGACTATACTTAAAATGTCTCACCAGCTGAGATCTCCGTGGCCATCAAATTGATTATCTCGTGTCGCAAAAATTTTTAATAGGCACAATCCGAAGAAACTCCAAACTAAAATGCATGCAAAAAACGCATGCTTCCTTAATTCGGAAGTCAAAATAAAGTAAATAGTTACTGAAACGATTCACTTCATTTATTGTGAAATACTCATCTTAAAATAACTTATTAAAATTACTTAATAAGTAACCTTCTTAAAATTAGTTAATATCCAACTGGCATCTACTTTCAGAATTTTCTTTAACCCTTTGAGTACTGAATTATTTGAAGATTTTTATGCCCAAGGGACGGATTTAATTTGTCGCTATATGGAATGATTTTGAATTTTTGACAGTAAGGTCCGCCTGTAGGCGTTATTCTCCCGTGTTGCAGTATTTCAGAAAAAAAAAATTCTGTATTCACATTTATATTACAAATGGATATACATTATAATTTTATTCTTTCTAATTAAAGTATTTGTATCCATAATATATTTCATTGTAAAATTGAGAATGTTAATTATATATTAAAAAAAATAAAAATAGCATACAAATTTCAAAAGAAACGCCCACTGGTGGAGTTACAGATTTTCAAATGATTTGAATTTATGTCAGCGGTCGCGAAAGTGTTAATATGTAAAAGTAATACATTTTATTTGGAAAATACTTATATTGATGATATAAGTATGGTTGTAAGATATCATAAAAAACGCCAGGAAAGTGTTTGCGATCAACGCCCACTGGCGGGGGTGCCGCAAACATTAACGCCTACTTCTTAAATTCAGATGACGAGATAGACTCGTCCACCGTAATTTCGCCCCAGTAAGCACATGACGAGTCTCACTCGTCAAATGTACCCAAAGGGTTAAACTTGTTCTACAACTTGACAAACTAATTCCAACTAACTAATAACATTTTACACCAATCATCTTTTAACTCAACACAACACCTCTGTGTTCAACCTGATATTTAAACCGAAATATGGCCATCTAACCCTGGATTCATGTGGTGAACTTCACTTTTCAACTCAACACCACTATACTCAACACGACTCTATCACCAAATCCATCACTTTCTAGCACCAAATCCAACTAGTGACCTTCATTTTCCCAACTCAACCCGTCTCATACATTAGAAGTGTTTTTTGGAACGATTTAACTTAATAATTTTAGCATTTAAAAATGCGCATTACGTATTGATTATAAATGTTTTATCTTAGAAATAAAAATGGATTTGTTCAAAAATCGATTTATTAAATTTTGTAATTTATATATTAACTGGAAAAAATAAAAAGTATTTTAACCAAATCTTAAATTAATTTAAACATTTTTAATGATAATTGCAATGAAATAGTTAATACATCGAAAACACTAATTAGAAAGATACATGTAATAAGCAAATCTTATTATAAAACATTGAATGTAAAAAATGTAATGAAGACTTCAAATTCCTTTAATTTTATATTTCGATTAACTCACTAAAAATAAGATTAAAATTTCTTAACTATCGTTTATAATCATTAAATATTCATGAAATCTTGTAAATCAACCATTAATTACTTTATGAGCAATGTAACCCTCAATTTATCGAACAGAATTCTTTTAATGAAACGACATTTTAAAATGAATGTATATAATTAAAATTGTTTTACTTAAAATTAGTTTTAAAACTAGTAATTATAGCAGTAATTGTAACCTATTATAGAACTACTTAAAACAGCAAGGATGAAAGTAATGGCGAATATAATCTATCGAAAACAAAATTAATAAGTTATTTAATGGTTTTTCAATTTAAATTTCAAAGATTTGCTTGTTGATTAATCATTTCAATTCACCTTTTATGATCACGAATTTTGTCCAAAGAAAAGAAAAGAAAATCAGTAGTTGATGAAATTTAGTTTTAAGAAAAAATTAATTTCTTTAAAGGTAGAAACATATATATATAATAGCGTAAGATTTTTTTCTTACAGCAACTTTTAAGCAACAAAGAAGCTATCACAAATATTACTGTAAGAAAATTGTGGTTCAAAGACTACCGAAACACGAACACGCCCAAGTTTAAGAGTTTAGTAAATAGACATACCATAGCCTCCTAAATTAGATGCCTGTCGCGTGGCATAGAAACTTGGTAACAGTTGAAGCAGTATACAGCTCCACCTGGTAGAGATTACGCGATTTTTTTATACAACTGTCACCAATAATTTTAAGAAGATATATGTGATATATACAATCGACGTTTCTTCGATTCTATTCGCCTTTAATGTATATCATATCCCACTTTTAAAAATTTTTGGTGGCTGTTGAATACAAAAGACACACAATCTGTACCAGGTGGCGCTGTCTATCTATTCAACTGTTGACAAGTTTCCGAGCCACGTGACAGACATCTAGTTTAGGAGGTTATGGACATACTATGTGAGAATTTAGCGGATTTGAGAAAATTAGCAAAAAATATTAAAATATCGAACTCTCGTCTAATCTGTTAAAATTTCAGCTGATGTGGCGGTTCTAGTGCTTAATCTGTGCTCAATTACATGTTCTGCTTCGCACTCAGTTTGTCTGTTTGCCAAAGATGTACAGCCCGCATCTGAATGGATGCCATATCTTCGAGCGACATCTGGGGTGCAATCAGAGTCCCAAACTTTTGTAATTTATTCACGAGCATTTTTAGCCCCGTCTCTTTTTCATATCTGAAATTTTGAAAAATGATTTTCTTCTTATTTAATCTTTGTCACATATTAAAATGAAATAATCTACAAAATTTCTGGTGCGAAAAGAAGGCCGAGCTAAAAATGCTCATGAATAAATTATAAAAGTTGCGAATTCTAGGTGCAAGAGTGTTCGTCTGAAGACGGAACTCTTACACGAGAATTTTTTATCAACAATTCTATCATTTTGCAGTAATTTATTGCAGTTGATTGCGACAGAAATCATGGATAAAAAACTACTGGTGTATAATATACTGGTGTCGCTGTTGTATCCCTGCGCAGTGTTGCCAGATCTAGCTGATTTTTTATTCAATATTCACCAATAATTTTGAGAAGTGATATTTGATATACATAATAGACTATCAATCTTCGAAGTGATTAGGCAAACATTACAACTAAAAATTATTATTGATTATTAAATAATCCACCAGATCTGGAAACACTGCCCCTGAACGATATTTAGTGATTACTCCTAGACTGCAGACATAAATTCATTATTCACCTTTAAAGTGACGTCTGTCCGCTTATAATTAGCCTCAATACCGTAATTTCTGGTAGATAAGCCGCAGGTAAGATGTGTCATCTCTCCACCAGAAAATTTATTTAATAGAGAAATCTGTACTTTTTCGAAGGAAGAGCTCGTACAAATATAAATTTATTTATCAATTGAAATTTCTGGTGCAAAACTGGATTATATAACCTGCGGAGTATCTACCAGAAATTGCGGCAGTTAAAGGATATTTTTAAATCAAACAAATCGTATCAGCAATAATAGTTAATTTTAAATATATATGTGAACTAAAGAATTAGACTACAGCAGTATTGAATAAATAGATTTGACTCTTTCAAGAGCAGTGATGCCACTACAGTAGTAATTTATTTTAATTTCTAACTACAAAAACTTATCCTGGAAATGTTTTATAGAACAATTATTTTATACCTTAAAAGGGGTAAAAAAAAAAGAAAGAAAAAAAACCCTTCATTTATTCCTTATCTTCTAACATTAGCAAAAAATTCTGGTGACTGGTAATTTTAAATGGGGGAAAAAAAATCTGTTTCTGAAAGGGTTGATTAAAGAAAAAATGTTTTAGTTTTCAGTTGTAACTAAAAATTAAACTATTTTGTAAATGAAATATAGAAACGCTGAAAAATAATTTTCTGAACGCTAGACCAATAAAATTCACTGCATATTTATTAAAGAAATTTTTATGTTTCTCCAACACATTTATCTATATATGAACTGTCATTTGCTTTTGAATTTTACGATAAATAGGTTATTTTATTTATTCTATTGTAGAGAAATAAAATGAAAATAATTTTCAATAAATTACGTAAATTCAATGCTGTTACAGATAATAACAAAGTTTCCACAATAAAAATGAATGTTTCGTTAGAAATATATAACAAAGTAACTTTTTCACCCCTAGAAAATATGTTTAATTCTGGAGGTTTATTGAAAACTGCTTAACTTTCGAAATCAGTTTTGAAAAGAAATGTTCCCTTTTTATGACTTATAATGAATCATTACTTCTGAAAATGCTTTCTGTAAACCAGGAAAATCCGTAATATACAACAATCATTTAAATTAATAAGAATTTCTTTTAAAATCTAGTCTGTTTTTTCTAAATAATTTTTTAACTAAGAAAATGAAAATGGTGTACATAGTCTGATTTTTTTTATTATTATTATTGATTTCACCTGTGATATTTATTTTGAAAGAAACAGAATAACTAGGTTTTTTTTTTTTTTTTTTTTTTTTTTTTTTTAAGATTTTTAAACAACGAACACTTTTTTTTTTTTTTTTTTCACTCAGATAATAAATAAATAAAAAAGGGAAAGAAAAGAAAGGAAAAAGAAAAAAACATGCAGAAAATATTTTGAAATTTAAAATATAATAGGAGAAAATTTTCAAACAAATTATATCTTAAAAAATTTTCCTTTCGAGGTTTTAATCATACGGTGCATTTATACTGAATCTTTAATAAAATATTTAACAAGGTAACAACATTAAATTTACTGGATTTCGAATTTTTTAGAGCTGGGGACTCACACAGCCACTTATATCTATAAGATATCTAAATTACATCCAATTGATCCATAAAAGGTACAAAATATCGTAGGAAGTTCTGGATATCCTGTATTAACTGTAGATAACTATTAGATGTTTAAATGCAGCGAAATTTAGATGTACCTTTTTCGATGTCTAATAGATGTAACATGTTATATTAAACCAAGATTTTGATATTTTCGATATCTACTACATGTAGCAATTCCATTTATTGGATATTTGGAGATTTAACAGACGTCTAATGGATGTAAGAAAAAGTGACATTTGTCGCGCTAATAGATACCTAAACGATGCTTATGGAAGTCTAATGGATCAATTTTTAACTTTACTAGATTTACATAGTTGCCAAGCCAACACTATAATTTATTCCGGAGCATTTTTAGCCCCGCCTTTTATCCGAACCACTTTATTTATGGAATACTTTTTTGCAATATATATAACTACAATAAATTAAGAAAACATTACTCTTAAGAAAAAAGTGGTATGAAATACAGGCGGGGCTAAAAATGCTCCGGAATAAATTAAAATGTTGGCATATCTGCATTTATTATGGATGTAATAGCTGTGTGGTAAGCACCCGTGGCCGAAGCCACGCACCTTCCTCTGCCATATAGCATAAGAAAATAACGGGGTAAGGAAATCAGGAAATGTATTGTCTGCCAGAAGACAAATAACAAAACAATAATGAAGTAAAACAATAATATATATAATAACTAAAGAAACAAATAGGGAATTTGAGCTCATAAAAAACTGAAACAAAATTTACTGATTCAGAACGGTTAAGGATACCATTAGAAAGATTAGGGACATATAGAATATTCTTGCCTTTATTCAAAGACGTTTTATGAAATCCTCACCCCTAATTTTTTAACACTTAAATATAAAAATAAATGTAAAAGATATATAGAAGGGAATAAAAGAGAATATTTGAAAGGGAAAATAAAAGGTTAAAAAAGGGAGTTGCCTTATGTAGCTAGTGTGTTCAAAACAGGGTTGACAATTGATTATAATTCCAAATGAAAGTTCTATATAAAAATGAAAATTTCGAATGTACCAGAAAATGTAGCGTTTTAAAATTCCAATGAGTAAATTAATACAAGTTTTGCTACATATGACCATACCACACTGCGGTAAGTGAGGATGGGAAGAAAACAGGAAGTATAAAAAAGCACTTTATGTTTGTAGCTTAAACTGCTGTCTCGAGCAAGGAGAGAATAAAATGCAGATCATTTACAGTAAAACTTAACTTTGAAAACTTTGAAATTAAAACGTTATTAGAAATTTTAATTTAGGTCACAGAGCAATTAGTGGCCCTAAATGAATACTACGTTTTATATAGTAAACTTCAGTAATGGTTTGTAGTTCAACCTTGATTAAACAATGAAAAAAAAAATGGTTTATGAAAAGAGTTGTATTCAATTAAAGGACCAATAAAAACTCTGATACCAGAAAAAAAATCTACGACTTTTTTTTTTTCCTTTTTTAAAATGCCTATTTAAAAATTAATTATCCTTATATAAAATAATATCTCATATAGAGACATGTTATCCCACGTGTATTTTGTATAAAGCCACAATTAATAAAAGAATCCACTTTAAGACACGTATAAAAATTTAATTAAAAACATTAAAAGGTGCACATTGCGTCAAGGCCTTTCACCCTGAGCTTCAGGGCATCATCAGGACATGGCCATTTTTTAACAAAAACGTACAGCAACAATATATATACAGGGATGGAACACGGGCGCAGAATTCATACCGGAATCTATTTAAGAAATTTTACTACCTATAATATCGTTGATTTAAGAAGTAGAAAATTTTCTTATATTGATAGTGGTATGAATACTGCGCCCGTGTTCCATCCCTGTATATATACAAAAGACTAATTTTCGGTTACAGTTATTAACATAGATGCAACACTCTAATTAAAATGAAAAACACTACGAAGTTGAAGATTCGAGTACTATTTGGTTCACCACGGAGACACATTTCTGTAGAGCAGTTGAGGTCATTCATTCGTCTGTTTTGAGGTACATGCTGAGGAACTTGTATTAATCTAAATCTTTATACGAGAAGTTGGCTGATTGGGTTTCACGTCACACCAGTGCTGCGTTGGTGGAAAAAATTAGCGACACAAGACGAAAAAACTTGTTTCAGAATTGCGACTTTTAAAACAGACTTGCAAAAACTGTCGCAATTATGTAGAAAACATTTTTTTCTTTCATAGTAAACGATCATTAGCACCAAGGCACTGTTGAAATTAGATTATATTAGATATCTGATTGTATTAGAAAATACCAAATTTTAGGCAGAAAAGCAGCATCTTTAAAATTGATTGCATTATATTTAATTATATTTACTAATTCCGAAACTGTTAATTCTGAGTTAGTTGCTGGAGAAGAGATGATTTCCGCTTGGTCAAAAAGAGGTGAAGCTGAGGTTTCGTAAATAAAATTGACTAAAGCTGAACTTTTTTCGTCTTTAACATTACGGATATGTTCTTGAATTCTTACGTTTAAAGTTCTTTTTGTTTTTTCAATGTAAAAGAAAATATCTTGATTGAGTTTCAAAGGAATTCTATATACACCTCCAGTGGGTCTAGTTAAATCTCGATCATTTAAGCTTAGATTTTTAATTGTTACAGGAGAACTAAACGGAATTACTATATTAAACTTACGGAAAATATAATGTTTAAAATTAATAAATTCGTAACAAAAAGGCAAACTATTACTATATTTAGATGATTTCAAACTATTATTAACTATTACTATATTTGATTACTATATTTTTAGATGCTTCCTAAATATGATTTCTCAATTTAGTCGTTAGACAATGGTCTTATTTATTCATGCTGATCTTTTTTGTTTGCCTGTAAGTTTATCAATATAGTATATACTTTTTAATTATAATAACAGTGTAAACATGTCACAATTTTTAAAATTTTTAAAAATTAAAGTTTAAACTGAATAGTTGGCTTTTAAGGTTAAAATTTCTTAAAGAATGTAAAAATTTGAATATTATTCCAAAATCCTTGCAAATTAATCATAAATCTTATCCACCCAGTTGTCAAAATATACTTTTCAATGCTGAAGCCAAAATGCTAAAGAATGTTTTTAGAAACCTTAGGAAATCTATTATATACTTGGAATCCCAGACATGTTACTGTCTCTTAGAACTTTCTAATAAAACACAGCCAAAGTATTTAGACCCTTTTTTACAAAATATTTTCCAAAGTACGGAAAAATTTGAAATCAACATGAATCATGAATATAGCATTAAAATTAATAACCTTAAAGCAGCACAAGCTTCTGTCAATGATAATAAATCTTTAAAGACTGGAAAAAAGATTTTGAATTTATGTGACCATGTTTTTTCACCAAATGAACTGCAAATTTTGAATAAAGAACCGAACTTTGCTTTTAAACCTCAACTTAAGGCTGATTATGTTATACCAAAACTTGAAAATATTATTAAACAGGTTCCCGTTCAAAATCAAGAACAAGTTCGTGCTTATGCTGCATTTGCTCTAAATAAACATGTTAACCTCAATAGTGGGTCAAAGAATCGTAATTTGTCAACACTTAAGCAGATTAAAACTAATAAAAACTTTCGCCTCCTGCTAGCTGATAAATCTAAACAAATTGTTGCTCTTAATACAAATGATTTTAACTCTAAAGCCCGTGCGGCTATCAATGACTTAGCTTGTATTGTAGCTAACTCTAATCCTACTGAAAACTTTACTCGTAAAATTCAAAAACTTATTAATTCTTTTAGCAATTTAATTTCCCCATTTTGTATAAAAATTCCGTTATATCCCGCTATCCCAAAATTATTTTTCAAAATTAAAACTCATAAAACTAATCACCCCTTTCGGCCTATCGTTTCAAAATGTAATACTCCCTCTTATTTTTTAGAAAACTTTCTTGCTAATTTACTTAAACCTCTAATTCTTAACAACCCATATATTGAAAAATCTGGTTTAGATGTGAAAAATAAAATCCTTAACACTACTTTCAACCCCTCTGATAAATTTTAGAGTCTAGATGTTGTTTCCCTCTTCCCTAATATTCCTTTAGATACTGTGTTATCAATTATCCTAAAAAAATGCAGCAATATTCCTACTTTATCCCCTTTGCTTAACTTTATTTACGAAGATTTTCATTTAATCAAAAACAATAATTATTTTATTTTTGATGGTATTATATACAAACAGACGTTCGGAGCTCCGATGGGCTCCCCTCTTAGCCCTATACTTGCCGATATTTTACTAATAGAACTTGAAGAACGTGTTTTTGCCGCCTCTGTTCTTAAACCAACTGTTTATCTACGATATGTGGATGAAATTTTTCTGGCTTGGCCCTATTCTAAAACTTCCCTACTTGACTTTATTGATTCCTGTAATAAACAAATTCCGTCAATCAATTTTACTTATGAATGTGAAACTAATCAAACTCTACCTTTTTTAGATCTCGCTATCCATCGTAGTAAAGATAATACAGTTATATGGTTTGATGTTTATTCTAAAAATTCGTTTGTACCCCTCCCAATTCCTGCCACTTCTGCCCATCCTACTAATTATAAATTTTCGTTTTTTAACTCTTACATTACTAGGGCTCTTAAATATACCACTTTCCATTTTAGTGAAACTATACAACTTAACAAAATTATACAAATCGGAATGGCCGCTGGCTATAAAAAAAAAAAAAAAACTACTATTATAAAAATTATGAATAAAATAAAAAGTAAATTTAATCCTTCTACAATAAATTCTTCTACCTCAACCCCTAAAATTAAATATAGTAATAGTTTGCCTTTTTGTTACGAATTTATTAATTTTAAACATTATATTTTCCGTAAGTTTAATATATTAATTCCTTTTAGTTCTCCTGTAACAATTAAAAATCTAAGCTTAAATGATCGAGATTTAACTAGACCCACTGGAGGTGTATATAGAATTCCTTTGAAACTCAATCAAGATATTTTCTTTTACATTGGAAAAACAAAAAGAACTTTAAACGTAAGAATTCAAGAACATATCCGTAATGTTAAAGAAAAAAAAAGCTCAGCTTTAGTCAATTTTATTTACGAAACCTCAGCTTCACCTCTTTTTGACCAAGCGGAAATCATCTCTTCTCCAGCAACTAACTCAAAATTAACAGTTTCGGAATTAGTAAATATAATTAAATATAATGCAATCAATTTTAAAGATGCTGCTTTTCTGCCTAAAATTTGGTATTTTCTAATACAATCAGATATCTAATATAATCTAATTTCAACAGTGCCTTGGTGCTAATGATCGTTTACTATGAAAGAAAAAAATGTTTTCTACATAATTGCGACAGTTTTTGCAAGTCTGTTTTAAAAGTCGCAATTCTGAAACAAGTTTTTTCGTCTTGTGTCGCTAATTTTTTCCACCAACCTACACTGGTGTGACGTGAAACCCAATCAGCCAACTTCTCGTATAAAGATTTAGATTAATACAAGTTCCTCAGCATGTACCTCAAAACAGACGAATGAATGACCTCAACTGCTCTACAGAAATGTGTCTCCGTGGTGAACCAAATAGTACTCGAATCTTCAACTTCGTAGTGTTTTTCATTTTAATTAGAGTGTTGCATCTATGTTAATAACTGTAACCGAAAATTAGTCTTTTGCATATATATATTGTTGCTGTACTTGTTTGTTAAAAAATGGCCATGTCCTGATGATGCCCTGAAGCTCAGGGTGAAAGGCCTTGACGCAATGTGTACCTTTTAATGTTTTTAATTAATTTTTTATACGTGTCTTAAAGTGGATACTTTTATAAATTATCCTTATGTTTGCCTGTATTATCCTAAATTTTAAGGTATAATTTCAATTATGTAGTTTGGAAGGTTAGCCTAAAAAACTTATCCGGTTATAAAGCACTATTTATTGACAAGTATACGACGTACAAAGACATAAAGAAAAGAAAAAAAAATCTGGGATGGATATTTGGCGCAGAACTCATAGCAGTATCTGTTTAAATATTTTCTCTAGTTATAAAATCGTTGATTTAAGAAGTAAATTTTGTTTCATAAATGCCGGTATGAGTTCTGTGTCAAATGTCCACCCACTGCACTTATCAATTTTCATTGGAGGACAAATGTCCGCCCCTTTCTTAGCAGAGAACTGCCCCATTATTGGACAGGGTGCGCTGACCTCGGTGGCGTTCCTCTGTTTCCATAGTTCCCATGTCGCCAGATCTTATGCCAGTTATTTCTTCCTGTGGGTTTTATTAAGGACAAAGTTTATGCGCCCCAATAACAACAACGCTGCATGAACTACAGGAACGCACCACTGTTGTTGTAATGAACATTGACAGAAACAAACTAGTGAACGTATGGACAGAACTGGATTACCGTTTGTATTACCTCATGTCGGGACAGAACTCGATTATCACAATCGGGTCGGGTGACCAAGATCGCAAAAACTGAACATTTATAGAATGTATGTAACTTCGTGAATGTATCTAATTTTCATGTTCTTTCCAGCTTTGTATTTCGTGTATTTGTAAATAAAACCAATAATTCATTTAGACTAGCCCTGCATATTATACATACACATACTTGCCAACATCCTAATTAATATTTCGTAGTATTGTTAACCCTTCCTTCCTTTTCACACCAGTATAATTTTATAGTGTTTTATTTCTTATTTAATCATAATTACATTTGGAGAATATTACTCTAAAAATTTACCGGTGTGAAAAAAAAATAGTGGGATTACTGACACTGCGGAATATTAATGAGCATGTTGGTAAGTATGAATACGTGTAATATTGTATTCGAGAGTGTAATTAACAAATGTCTTATACATAATCTGGAGTGTAATGGATTCTAAGTAAACTGTAATGCGGATTGAGGAAAACTTTAAACACTGGGAAATATTAGATTTTGCTTTTAACCCTTTGAAGGACGGTGGAACATCGACTAATTTTAATTCTCAACTACAAAAACTCGCCTTGGAAGTTTTATATAAAATTTAACCTTATATGTTTGAGAAAAATCATTTGTTTTTCTTTTCCTCATTGTTTATAAATTGTAATGGCTTTTGATTCTAAATAAGCTAAATTTCTTTGCCCTCGAAGAATTAAACCAAAATTATGACAAAGTATTGTTTTTTAAAAACATTTAAAAATATTTTTAATTAAGCTCTGTGATTGAAAAATAAAATTTCTTGTCCCAAAAATGTCCCCTTCCACTCCGGTCGAGGCCCAATTTGTTCGTGCGTTAATCATGCTTTATTTGCAATTTTCTCTTTTAATTTATTAATTTCAAATTAAAAAAGTACCCCTTCTATTAAGAAATTGAACTTCAGTGCAGTGGCGGATCCAGAACTTATTATTATTATTATTATTATTTGTGTGTATGGGAGGGGGGGGGGGGCTAAGATTTTTCAAGTTGTTATTCCATATCAATGAAAAATTTACAACTGTAATATTCAAATGTGAATGTCAATGCTTTATATATATATATATATATATATATATATATATATATATTTTTTTTTTTTGGGGGGGGGGGGCTAGATGGCCCCTTTAAATCCGCCACTGCTTCAGTGCAATGAGAGCTTATTTTTGCAATGCATTTTTCCGCCTTTGAAAACACTCTATGGATTTCCTCGCAAGCATAGTTGCCAACATTTCAATTTATTCCGGAGAATTGTTAGTTCTGGCTTTATTTCGCTTTTTTTTTGAATATTTCCAGCTTTATTTTTAGAATATCTTTCTCCAATGTATAACTGCCATAAAATAAGAAAAATCTATTCATAGAAAAAAAATGTGATACGGAATAAAGGTGGGTTTGAAAATGCTCCGAAATAAATTAAAATTTTGGCAACTCTCCGTAAGTTAAATACTTGCTAAATAAATGTATTAGAGAAAGTGCCCCAGGATTTACAAAGTTCAGGGGAAAAAAATCTGAAGTTCTAATTTAATTGAAAAAGGATTAAGTTACAAATCCCACTGAGAATAGACTACTCAATCATCCATGCTCCTAGGAGAAAATAAGTGGTTTTAGAAAATTTAAAACAATTTCTCATCTCTCAAGAAGTTCCATTTACATGATTTAATAATGTTTTATAAAAGAAGATTTCTGAAATTACTTAATCAGATTAAACATTTTTTTCCAAGCTGTAGAATCAGATAAATTGTCAAAGTAGGATCAGATTTTTCATTTACAATTTTATAGCGATTAAGGTAGATATCTAAATTTTCCAAGAAATCCAATTCGGAAACGCGTTTGGCATAAAAGATAATTTTCGCTTGCTGAAAATTAAAACTATGGGCAGATTCCCAACTATGCTTCGCGGTAGAAGATTTAGAAATTTCTTGTTTAGCAACATACTGAGAATAATTACGTAAACGGTATTCAAGATTTCTTTCAGTTTGGCCTATGTAAGATAAATCGCAGTTATTACACGGAACAATATAGATACTCCATTTATGAAGCTCCGGAACAGGGAATTTAGTTGAAGGAAATTAAAAGGATCAATAGAAATCGCAATTTGAAGAATGGCAGAAATGTCAAAAAGAATTTACTCTTGTTGAAAATTTTTCTTTTTACTCATGTTGAAAATTCTTTTGACATTTCTGCCATTCTTCAAATTGCGAATTCTGTTGATCCCATATTCAATTCACCTTCATTGTCATTGTTGTTGTTGTTGTCGTGTATGACAAAGTGCAGAAGTGATAAAAATCGAAATAAATTAATAACAAAAAAGGGAGATAAAAATTCAATATTGCCAAAAGCGTGGATCACAGCCTTGGCAATGTCTGTGGCTCTTTCTGAGTATAAAACGTCCATGTTGCAGTAATTGTCTATCTTGAAGAGGACACCAGCAATGGAAGGGCAGCTAAAAAGGTGGTTGGGATCCAGATACGTGCCTGGGCAGTGCCTGCATTCCATATATGTCCTGGAGCCATCGGGCAGGATCTTCATGCCCTTTAAGTGCTTTGTCCATAGTCTTGTTATGGTTGTTGCTCTCTAAAATTTCTGGAGTGAGAATCTCTCTCCTTAAAAAAGTGACCCCTACTTTGACACCGATAAAGGTGAGAAAACTCTATTATCACTCTTGAAAATGTGACATTTCTCATTTTTCGTGAAAGGGTGACGCATAGTCACTTTGCCACAAAGAGTGAGGTCATCATGTATTGCGAGATCAAACTTTTGTGGAGTGAGAAATAGCTGCCGCCATCTGTTAATCATAATTCGAATGAAAAATGGACAATTTTTGAACGATCTGATGCATGCATTTGTTTAACAGAACTTATTCCTAGACTTATTCCTTATAACTAAATTTCTGATGAATAAAAATAAAAAAAGGAAAATAATTATGTTAAAAGATAATTCGGTAAATATTTCTTTCTTTGCGATTGACAAAATCGAAGTAATATTATTAGTGAAGAATCGAAAATCACAAGAAACATATCGAAACTCGTATTGGAAAGTAAATAGTTTTATTCAGAAATATATAAAGTTTAAGAGAAAATATCGGTGCAAATATTTAATGCACAACGCCTTAAAATCTATAATTACTCATATTTTTATTATATTCATTGACAGCTGACATATGTAAAATATTAAAAGAAATAGGTATAATTCCTTACTAATATTTAAAATCAACAGTGAGTTTTATTCTACTGAACGGAAGAGCTTTTCAGGAAACTCTATAGATTTGTATGCGAAAATTTATTTATTTATTTATTTATTTTATTTATTTATTTATTTTTTAAATATGTACACTTGAGTAACTTCTTTTCCTTATAAGCTACTTTAAATGAATGCTTGTATTAGAAAATTTGTTTTCAAGTACACATTTTTTTTAAAAATAATTCTAATTTTAGCAATTTCAAAATAATTATAATTTTTAAATATCCATTAGAATTCTGTAATTTTATACTGTTGATAAATGAAGTAAAAAATAAAATGTGATTGATTACGTATAAGAATGATTTAATAATGTAAAATAAGCAACAAGTGTATGTGCTCAGTGGTTCAGTGGTAAGACACTCGCTTGCTACGAGGACGGCCTGGGTTCGATTCCCGACGAATCCAAACTGCATTATTTCCACCGTTGAACTGGAGTTCATTCGCAAGGTGAAATGAAACGATATCGTCTAGTGTGCGCAATTTTTTAAAGAAAAATAATCAGTCATATTCTTTAAATTGCTGCGGATAATCTCACTCTTAATAAAGAGTGAGAAATCTCACTCTTTCGAAAAGAGACTTTTCACTCTTTAGAGGTTGGCTCCATTTTGGCATGTTCAAAGAGTGAGATGCCACTCTTTGAGAGTCAGATCTCACTCTACATATTTTAGAGAGTGTTATTTCTCGGCCGTAATTTAATTTTGGCAAGGAGAATTTTTTCTTTGGTTTTGAGCAGAGCTTCAGTTTTGCGACTGCGTTTGCATCAAAAATCGTAGTGGATAGAGTTACAGGCTTGAGTGTTCTGGCTTCATTGGCAAGGAGGTCGGCCACCACATTCCCTTCGATAACGACATGGGCAGGAATCCACTTCACTAGTCAACATGGATGGTTGCCAGAGCCCCGAGGGATTAGACTTCTACCTGTTGGTCCGCGGGAGGTATTTTATTTCCCTCCTACCACCCAAAGGATAACCTATGGATGCATTCCCCGATCCGCCACCTAGGGACCTCTCTTGGGGTTACTGGCTTCCTCGAGATTTCATTCTTGTTAAAAATCCTTTTGAGATGTCTTCCATTCTTTAAAATGTGAATTCTACTGATACCCATGTCCAGTTTACCTACGAGTTAGAAAATTGTAATCAACTTCACTCCCCTGATGTTTTAGATACTAGGTGTAAATTTTTCTTTTAAAACTTCTTTATATAGGACACCTTTTTCTGTTTCTAACCGTCCCCATGCTCTCTCAAATCCCCCGTCTAAACAGATAATTGTCACCTTTTACATTTACGTGTATCGTGCCCTTAAAATTTGTTTTGACACTTCTTCTCTTAAAGAAGAACTTAATTATTTAAAGTCTGTTCCTATCAAAAGAGGTTTTAGCCCCACTATTACGGATAAAGCTCGTTAAAAGTTTCCTAGCCCGTTTTGTAATTCTACTTTTGCTTATGAGGCTAAAATGAAACGTGATAACTTCATACTTGCCAACATCCTAATTAATATTCCTTAGTATTAATTGCCCCACCTTCTTTTTCACACCAGTATCTTTTTAGAGTATTTGTTTCTTTATTTAATCGTAATTGCATTTGGAGAATATTACTCTAAAAACTTACTGGTGTGTAAAAAAGGGCGGGATAAAGAAGACTACGGAATACTAATTAGGATGTTGGCAAGTATGTAACTTAGTCGCATTCCTTTTTTATCCTCAATTATATTTTAAATTAGCCAACGTTTTAATTTTCATGTTATTTAAAATCTATTAATAAATTTCAATTCCCTTCAACCAAATCCCTTGTTCCGGAGCTTTGTAAATAGGTTATCTATAATGTCCCATGTAATAATTGCGATTTTTCTTACATAGCTTAAACTTAAAGAAATCTTGAATGCCGTTTACGTGAACATTTTCCGTATGTTGCTAAATCAGAAATTTCTAAATCTCCTATTGCTAAGCATAGTTGGGAATCTGACCGTAGTTTTAATTTTCCGCAAGCCAAAATTATCTTTTATGCCAAACGTGTTTCCGAATTGGATTTCCTGGAAAATTTAGCTATCTACCTTAATCGCGATAAAATTGTAAATGAAAAATCTGATTCCACTTTGCTGTCAACAGCTTGGAAAAATTTGTTTAATTTCATTAAATAATTTCCTACATTTTTAAAAATAAATAATAATATATAAATTAAAAATAAAAATAAAAATAAATAAATAAATACACAAATAATATAAAATAATTAAAAGTTAATAAAAATAAATAATAATATTTAAATTAATAAAATAAATATTAATTTAATTAGTAAACATAAATTTAAAAAAATAATAATTAATGTTAGGTATTTACTTAAAAATAAATTCTATTTATATAATTTAATTATTTTAAAACCCCTTCCCTCCATTTTTTTGCTTGTTCTCATGTTTCCTATTTTTTGTTGTGTTCTCCGTCTGTTTGTTTTGCTGCCTGCTTCTTATTGGCTGGCTGTGTTGCTCCTCCAGTTCTGGGTTTTGTCTTGCTTTTACCACCAAAACAGTATCAAGTATTTGCACCTGAGGAAGAAAGACCTCTTCCTTTAGAAACCGGTAGTGTTTCATTAGTTTTATGGTGTGTGGAGAAGTTTATAGTTTGAATATTGATTGTTCAACAGTTCTTTTACTTAATATTCGAAAAGGCATACTTGCCAACCATCGCATTATGAACCGTACAATTCTTAGTACCCGCCTTTTTTTTCATACCAGTCATGTTTTAAAGTAATTTTATTCTTATTTAATCGTAACAACATTCGGAGAGAATTACTTTAAAAATTAAGTGGTGTGAAATATGAGGCGTTTTTTCAAGGGCCGTTAACAATTGTACAGTTATTAATGAGATGGTTGGCAAGTATGCTAAAAGGGAATGTTTCTGGAAGAGCGAAAGCATAACTGCACGCGTTTGTGTGAAAAATGGTGGCACTGCGAAGCGAACCTTGTAAGTTTTACTCGAAAGGTAAGGGGTTAAATGGTTAAAATAACTTTTAGGGTATAAGTTCCTGTACAATTCTGAATCTTTGTGATGTTCTCTAACTTCCCTCCAAGTTTGTCTCATGACCTCGTATATATATATATATATATATATATATACAGGGTGATTATAAACTGAAATAAACTGTAAATAGACTGTAAACTAGCCTCCACAAGTAGGCTTGCATTTATAGAAGCTCTAAGCCGAAGTCTCAGTGGGAAATGTGACGTCATTAGTCTTGCTCTGGTAGGCACAACACAGTTGTTTTCTCTTTTCTTCTAGCGCTGGCAATTTTTGTGCTACAGGTTTCAATGCTACGTATATGGTTTTTTGGTATGGTGATCCCATTCCAATAAAAAAAAAAAGTAGGTGTTGCCATTTGAAATTTTCGAAATTTTGTCACTGTAACCGTAACTGTTAAAGTTTAACTGTCATTTTTTATATGATTCTTGAGCGCATTACCTCAAAATAACTTCCACCAAAATTTTATTCAGTTACTGTGAACAGTATGATAGCTATGGTCTCATATATTGGGTGTAGTTTTTTTATAATCACCCTGTATATATATCACCTTGTATATATATATATATATGAAGATAAAAACTTAACACTTTTCAATTAATTTGTTTTTTTAGTAAAAATTATATATATTATATATTTGCATTGTATTAACTTAAACGTACTGAAAAAGTATATTTTGTCATATAATTCTGCAAAAGAATTTACCGACAATCCATAAAAATAATGGAATACATACTATATATGTATATTCGAATATCTGAATAAAAACGAAATTGTAGTACTAATTGGTTTAATTGCATTTAACCGGAACTTAATTTCAGTAATGGTATAAGTAATTGAAGAAATTTTATTGAAATCCTAATAATAGATAAAAATAACCAATTAATCCAGTCTTTTAACTCATATGTAACTTGTAATAAAATTTAACTCTTTAATTATTGAAATCTTTTGTAAAAATGATTCTTTTTTTTTTTCCTTAATTTGTACGAATTACAATAAAAATGTTTTCTATAATTATCCAGAAGATTCATTAGAAAGAAGCGATTACGAATAGTCTTTCTACAGTTTGAATGCTTACTGTAATTACTACGTTCAGGAATAGTAATTATGGTAAAAATAGTAATTTCGGACAGGTGATTTCACTACATAAAATTATCTGGAAAAACCTAAGCCTTTATGATACGTACAAAAACTAATGGCTCTTTAAGTATTATTATATTTAAATTTCTAACAAATTTCCATATTCATTGAATAAGAGATAATTTTGGTTAAACAATATAAGCTTTAGTTTCACTCCATTTCTAGGAACACATTTATCCGGATAAAATTATCTTATCAGTAAGAGCGTTTTAACCTTTACTGATGGTACTAGTTCATTATTTTTAATCATCTATTGTATAACATCATTTAATTAAATGTCTCTGATAAATTTTACTTAATGTTGTAATTAAAGAAAGCATATACGTGGAGTCAATTTTTGGAACTTCACTTTAGAATTTTTAATATTTAGCGAGAGATATTTTGAAGTATAAAATTAATATAAAAACTTTACAATTAAATATAATAAAAAAAATTTTAAAATAACTTATTTAATATAGTGTTTTTTATTTTGAAAATTACCTAGTTTTTTTTTTTTTTTTTTTTTTTTTTTTGTAATTAAATATTCTTAAATGGATTTTTCAGTAATTCTGCAATTATTTCATCATAATAACCTTACTTGAGTTAAAGCAATCGCAAAATGCGTTGGGATGTCATATATTTTAAATTATTTCTATGAAATAACTGGATACCAGGATGAAATTTATTTTACATAGAAATTTATCCTTACGTATATTACGTTAAAATTACAGCTAATATTGATGATTTGTTTAGTCTCAGGAAGACCTTGGTTGAAAAACCCACTTTCGCCGCATCATCGCATTAGACCCTTTCATGTATCCGGTAAACTCTACTTGCATTCGACCCACAAAATAATTTTTGATCCAGAGCCCTAACAAGTACCCTTGGCTTCGGACCCAGTATTACCAGACTTTGCGATTTTTTTTTTTCTATTCAATAATCACTAATAATTATGAGATGTGGCATTTGATATACATAACACAGGCCGACATGTAAAATTTTGATTTTATGATTTTGACTGATCTTTATGTTTTTTGGTGTGCTGAAACGGAAAACGAAGCCAGTTTTTCTCTATCACGTACAGATTTTTGTCAATACAGGGTGCCTACCTATATAATTTTTTTTCCATTACTCTTCCAGCAATATAATTATATGGTAAGTTTTATAGTATGTTTTCATGATTAATTAATCATGGGTACCAATTGTTGTAATAGCACAGCATTAGTGCGAAGTAAAACCATACCAACCAACCAACCTATTGTTATGATGATATATGTAAGAAATTAAGTCCTGTTTAAAAAAAAATCTGTACGTGGTGATAGAGAAAATGGGCTGCATTTTCGGTTTCATCACATCAAAAAACATAAAGTTCAGCTAAAATCATCAAATCAAATTTTATCAAGTTCAATTTTCTAGGCCTGTGAATTGACGATTCTTCGATTCGTCTGATGTGTATGTGAATTATTACTTCTCATAACTATTGATGACTATTGAATAAAAAAGTAGCAAAGTCTGGCTCGGACAAGCAAAACGAACTTTAATCCACAATAAAGTAATAATTACTTTATGCACAGTTGCCAACTTTTACATAATTTATTCCGGAGCATTGTTAGCTCTAACATCATTTTACACCACTATTTTTTAGAGCAATATTTTTCTTATTAAATCGGAGTTACATATTTATGAAAACTACTCTAAAAATATACATAATGTGGGAAAAAGGGCGGTTATGAGTTGAACTCGGCCAACAATGTTCCAGACAGGGGTGAAAGTTTTCTCTCTTTTGACGGAACTCTTCGAGCGGTATTTTTTAACAATAATCAGTATCCTATTTCATTGAAAGAAATTAGTGTTAAAATACACTCAATTTTTCTAAATAAAAATAGTGGTGCAGATGACAATAACCACTTTCACCCCTGGTTCCAGAATAAATTATAAATGCTGGACCCCAGTTTATGTTGAATGATACTAAATTAAAATTTTATTACACAAAATATGGTTATATTATTTGACAAATATTTCATAGAATTAAACATTTCCTAAAAAAAATTCCAAATAAATATTATATATAGCCAGTTATTCTAATTTATTCCGTAATGTTGTTAGGTCCCGCCTTTATTTATACTACCTTTCAATATATTATTTTTATGTTAAATGATAAGTACATATTCGATAAAAAATTATTCTACGAAATTGCGTGAATAAAAGGGGAGTTCTAACTAGTGTTAACAAATTTAGGGACTTTTTTATTCAATAGTCATTAATAATTTTGAGGAGTGATGTTTAATATATATGATCGACGATAAATATTCAATGTAATTAAACAAGCATTTCAATTAAAAATTAATTGTAGATATTCAATAAAAAATTCCCAAAATTTGCAAACACTTGTCCTATACTATCCCGGAATTAGACTGAAATTGGATGTTTAAGTGCCATAATGTGGCGCAGTTATTATTCAACTTATGTGATTTTCTACATGGTTACATCTCAGCATCTGCTGACTAAAATTGCGCCAAAATCCATATTTAAAATTTATATTGTAAGAAGCTATGATTAAAATTTTGTTTATGTTATACAGAATGATACAGAAGAATGTTTTGTAATAACCACAATATACTAATTTCTATCTAACAAAACATGAATTTTAAAGAATAAAATAAGTAAAATATCAAGTGCATATCAGAAACATTTTCATAAATATAATGTTCTAGAAAGCTTAATAAACAAACTAATACCCATGCAAATTCTTTTTCTTGGAGCTATGATATGAAAAAACTTATTTATTTATTTATTTTTTTTAATTAATATTTATTTTTATAATTTATTTTTTGAATAATTTCAAAATAAACGTAAAAATTATAATTATTAATGACATAATTAACTGAAATAAGTACTAAAATTCTAATAATTAAATACCATTAAATTATTTATGATTTATTTTAGAATTTTCTATAAAAGCTGACAATTTTTAAGAGAATAATTTTAAATACTGATAAAAAGGACAATTATTTATACAGCGGTAAATCTTGGAAATAATTTTGGACCTCTAGCTGCTCTTTTAAAATTCAAATTAATAAATGGAGCCATTTTCTCAAATTTCAAATTCATAACATTGATTATTTCACAAGATTCTGTTTGATAAAGATAAGCCATTTATAAAATGCCCATGTTTTCAGTATTATTTCATTTGACTGCTTACATTATGTTCAACTGAACTCGCAAACTGATATTAAATCTTATATACAGTGACTTTTAAAATGGAAAGTTCTACAGCCTACACGATAATTTTTTGTTTTCACAAAATAATAATAATAAGAAGAAGAAGAAGAAGAAGAAAAATAAAAAATATAAATATAAATAAATAAATAAATAAAATAAAATAAAATAAAAAAAATAATTAATTAATTAAAAATAAAAAAAAATCCATAAAAAATGTTTTATTTTTCAGAAAAATATGCCCCAAATATTAAAGAGCATGTGTAATACAGATAAAGTATCAAAGAATAAGATAATATAAAATTTGATATTTATAAAAATATAAAAATAAAAATATAAAAACATAAAAAATTTGATATTTATTAAATTGATAATAATGTAAAAGAAGCACTGAAAAAAAAGTTTTAAATTAAATTGAAATAGGTATAAAATGCTAATTTCACAACAATATTCAAGTTAGTAATTTTTTTTTTTAATTACTCAATAACTGGGATGGAACACAGGCGCAGAATTCATACCACTATCAATGTAAGAAAATTTTCTACCTCTTAAATCAACGATATTACAGGTAGAGAAATTTCTTACACAGATTCCGGTATGAATTCTGCGCCCGTGTTCCATCCCTGCAATAACTTAAACGTTGTTTGACTTTTATTTAAATTTTAAAAAAAATATATAACAAGTAATATTTTCCACACAACGTGTAAAAGAGAATATTATATGTACTTTTTTTTTTTAATGCAAAAACAATTTAAAAAACAGCATGATGTGCATTATTATGAATATGCATTCTAATGATTGCTTTGAAATTATATTTTTCACATTACAAAATTTAATCTAGAAAAAAATAATTTTTACATTAGATTATTTATAGCTAAAAAGTGTCCTCTTCCAATAAAAAGACATTACGATTATTACAAAATATACACATAATTTTAAAAGGATAAGCGTTATATATACATGATCATTTCATATTCAATAACCTTTCAAGATCAAAATTTCTATTCAATTAGCGGTAATCGTATTACTTACTTAAATTCATTAGCCAACACATGAATAAACAGGATTAAGAAGTTATAGTTTGTTCTTTAAATTCAAAATTAGTGTTTAATTAAAAACACTGTTATAATCTTTCGACGAAAATATATGAAGAAAATAAGCATTTTAACTTATCTTGTATGATTTAAGAATTCAAAATGTTGATAAGAAAAAACCTTTAAAAAATTTCAAACACAGTTTTCGCAAATATTATCATTAGATTTTCGTTTCTGTTTCGCGCCCAAGTTACGTGTTAATGACGATAAGTGTCCAGGCCTGTAGAAAACTACTTTTACTAATACATACTTGCCAACATTTTAATTAATATTCCATAGTGTTGTCAGTCCAGCCCTTTTTTTTTTTTCACGCCAGTAAATGTTTAGAGTAATATTCTCCAAATGCAGTTACGATTAAATAAGTAACAGTATTACAGAATATTTATTAACATGTTGGCAAATATGACTATATCAATAACGTTTTTCAAATTAGAATTTGTTTTATAAATTAGACATGTTATTTTATAAAATCATATTTAAATATAATTAAACCATTTTTAATAACTTCAAGTATGCTATATCTCTTCTTCGCGGCGGCCCCGCCCTAATGCTCTGAAGCGCTCTAAATAGTGTTGCGAAATTTGGGAACTTTTTTATTCAACTGCAACCAATAATTTTGAGGCGTTATATTTGATATATATATAACGGACAAATAGCCTTCGTAGTGATGCGGTAATTTTTTACACTTAAAATTTTGTGTTGTATTTTAAATAAAGAAATCCTTAAATTTTACAACACTTACCAGAAAATGAAATTAAATTGTCCGAGTATGGGTTAAATTTTATTTAAACCATTGTTTAGGAATTTGAACTGGCAAGGTGAAATAACCTAACTCGAAATCTCCGCCCTTTTTTCAGTTCATGGTCAGGGATGATAAATTTCTGCCTTTTTTGTTACCACAATTTTCATACAGAAATTTTTACTGTATTTTTATAGTACAATGTCGAGATAAAGTAGGATAGAGATTATTGTATATAATCT
Source organism: Salticus scenicus (assembly GCA_963930645.1). NCBI lineage: Eukaryota > Metazoa > Arthropoda > Arachnida > Araneae > Salticidae > Salticus > Salticus scenicus. The sequence goes on along the minus strand of OZ005658.1, from coordinate 103,088,448 downwards.
GTACTAGCAAAAAAGGAAGAAATATCTTATCTCTGAAAGTGTCCTGAGAAAAAGGCAGCAAATTCGTGCTCAGAAATTAATTTGGAAATACATGTTAAAGATAGAAAACTAAGAAACAACCAAAATATGTGGTAAAATTTATTATGTATATTACTTGATTCGTATGCATATAATGGTATAAAATAAAGCTATTAACGCTGTTTTATCTGGTTTCAGGAAGGTAGAGAATTAAGTCATATTTATTCTACTCTGAAATAATAATAATTAAGAAACGCTGCAAGAAACAGGAAACTGTGGATTGTGTCTATGTAAAGTCTTGACACATTCCATGAGGATGACGTATAAACATACCTGCCAACATCCTAACTGATATTCCGTAGTACTGCTTGCTCCGACTTTTTTAACACCAGTATATATTTTTAGATTACTTTTCTTCTTATTTAATCGTACTTGCATTGGAGAATATAACTACAAAAAAAAAAAAAAATGCTCTTATAAAAAAGGTGGCATGAAAGAAAGATGGGGCTAAAAATGCTCCGGAAAAAATTAAGGAAGTAGCATCTCTCCAATTCCATCCATAAAACCATCGTTCCAAAATTTTATACTTTTACATTCCAGGAAAATTTGAATAGAAATTTACATTTTATAGAATTAGTGTAACCTGTTAGAGACATATATAATTTTTTTATCAAATTTTTCCGATAGCTAAATAGCATAAAAGTTCGCAGCTATAATAAACCAAAGTACAAATCACCATTATAGTTATTTTGATTACTTTTAAGTATCAATAATATAAAATACCACCATTTGTAAAATTTTAAAAAATTTGGGCCAAGAACTCCTACATTTATTAACTTTAATTTATAATTAAATCCGCCATGTAATATAACTTTTAATACTAGTACTAATTAAAAATAAAGTATAAATATTTACAGAAATTGTTAATGAATAAAAATATCACTAACAAGAAAACATCATGAGGTGTTACAAGTGATACCATTATGAAAATATGGAAACCGCTAATTAGTCATTAACTTTAACCAATAAGTTGCTTAAAATAAACTTAATCTTTACAATTATCGGTAATAACAATCCGATATCCTAGAAGTTTAAAAGTAAATCGTTTTATTAATTTCTTAAAAAATGATATTTTACATAATTACCGGGAAAAATGTTTGAAATTAAAGTTAATAACGAAATTAACCATTAAGAGTGGTTTTACTTGAAATTCTATAAAATGCACTATGTTAAAATAATTATTTTCATGAAAATTTTACTATTTTAAGAAGCTAATTAACTGAAACAGATGTTTTAAAACTAAGATTTATATGAATTTAAAACTTTTTGATTTTAATTATCCTAGATTAAAATGTAAATCCAAAACCAAAATTTTCTAATGTATTCAGTTAATTATAAATTTAAAACATTTTGTTAATATGTAAAACCCTAAAGGGAGCCTATCAATTTTTAATTGAAATAACATATTTTTATAATTACTGTAAGTCCAATGTTTTTCTTCTATTTTATTTCATTTTTTAAATAAAGTTAATAGATATTTTTATGAGCGTATAATGATAAAGATTTATACAACATATTCCGAAAAAGAATTGTACTGAAAAAAAAAAAACAAAAAAACAAAAAAACCCTTAAACTAAAACTAATCAACTAGAGTTCAAGATTTTTTTTTTTTTTTTTTTTTTTTTTTTTGATTTAATTTACATATTGCTATGTTATGAAAATAAATAATTGAATAATTAAAGACATTAAAGGTCTAAACCAAAATTTCAGATTAAAGTTTCTCTAACTTATAATGAGAATGAAAATGTCAGGAGAAAAAAAACGCAACACCCACTGTAATTTCGTTATTAATTGACGCAGGAGCATCTAATAGACATCATTCAACAGAAAATTAAAAGCACTTTCGGAATTTGTCATCAAATTTTGATTTAGGGTTCATCTACATATTGAAATGAGCGCTAACTTTGATTTTTTCAATAGCAACACCAAATTTTGATTTCATTTTCGAATTTCTGAGAATCTCGCAGTGCGGAAAAGTATTATGTTTGTATACTTTATCTTTAGTATTTATAGAGTTATAATCAAAAATGTGTTAGGGGGTTATCTATAAATGTAGAAAAATAAAATTAAGATCTTATAAGAAAAAGAGAAAATTTTAATGTTTCACACCGGAAATCTTTCAGGAAAAAAATAATTATTATAATTAATAAAACGTTACCTATTTCCCAGTTCATAATTATCGTGAATTCAATTTTTTACATTTATATGTACTTAAGTACTTTTGTAGATAATTTTAGGTCTATTTAAATACATTACACTTGCGATTAGTCCATACAGTACTGTTTGAAAAAAGTGCATTATTGTTCAAGTAAAAGAGTCTATTGTGGCTGTACTGATCACCAATAAAGCTTAAAATTTTTTTCGTAGGTGTAACATAATATACGAAATGAAATAATATATATATATACAACAACGCATAAACTTAATCTTTTCGGATAAATTTTTGTAAGGGTTCATGAAGTAAATATTAAACAATTTTAATCGCACTTACCAGTTTTGGGTCAGTTGAACTCTTTGGAACTGTACAATTCGTTTTATAATTTCTATGAAAATATAATTTTTTAATAACCTTTTCGCGACTGCTTACGTAGATTCATGCCATTTGAAAATCTGTAATTCTGTCAGTGGGCGTTTCTTTCGTAATTTGTGTGTTACATATTTCTTAAGTGTGTACCCAGTGTTCATATTTTTGAAATAAAATATACTATGGATTGAAATACATTGATTAGAAAAAATATAATTATAATGTATATCCATTTGTAATATAATTGTGAATACAGAAAATTTGTTCTGAAATATTTTATTTTGAGAGTATAACACCCGTAGGCGGGTCTTACTGTCAAAAAGACAAAATCCTGCAGTCGCAAAAAGTGTTAAAATATATTTATAAAAGTTAAAGTATGTTTTTAAATGTATGAAGTTAAAATATATTAATCAAATTTTAAAGACTAAACTGACCTTAAATTAATAATCGTCCCCCTACAAAATAAATAAATAAATAAATAAAATAAAATAAAATAAAGCAATATATGAAGCAAATGATTAAGCCCTTTGTAACTATGACGGTAGTTAAGAAACGATTTTACAAATGTGTTTTACATTCCAATTCCATTCGTTTTTTTTTATATTTCACAATATCACATTAAACCTATTTTTCTATTTAAAACAGTAAACCCCGCCTATTTAGTTATTTTTTTTTCTTCTAGTGTTTGTTTAAAAGATTCAAAATTTATCACCAATTAATCGATGAAATATATCCCACTTGTGCATATTTTTGTCAACATAAAGTAAGGGGCTTAACACGACTACTCAATGTCACATTTACTTTTCTTTTCTGTTTTGTTTTGTTTTGAAGAACGATGAAGGCGGGTCTTGTCTTCTTTAGAAAACAGGAATTCTTGATGCTAACACTAATGTCTAAAAATCATCATTTTTGTTTCATTTCTTTGCGTTTGACGGTGTTGTTATAAAATTGACCCGTAAATAAAAAATAAAAATATTTTGTTTAATTTTGTTTGTTATTTTTTAAGATTTGATTCGTTATCTCGTGCAACACTTTATAAGAGACGGCCCCCTAAACCACTCCAAAAGAAAGATTTATCTATATCTCGAAAACTTATAACTGGAATGAGCTGCAAATTTGCACACCCATATTTTTCAGCATTAGGATTCATTTTATGTAAAAATTAATATATGTCATAATTCATAATTTTTATGAATATGAATTTATTAATATTTTTTAGAATTAAAAATATTTTTCAGAATTAAAAGTAATGATGGATTATGTTTGGGTTTCTTCACTGTATCTCATAAAAAAAAAAAAAAAAAATTATCGATCAAGTTATTTTTTGTGAAGATATTAATAAAAGTTTGAAATATGAATTTAACATTAGCACCATCAAACCTTGAACGCTTATAACTCTGTGAAAAAATAAGTAAATTATACAACCAATATACTTTTTCGCGTTGTCACGATCCTAGAAATTCAAATATAACATAAAAATAGGGTGTTACCGTTGAAAAATTCAAAGTTGGTGCGCGTTTTAATATGTAGACGACCCCCAATTCAAAATTTCAGTTCATTTTCTGAAACTACTCACAATTCCCCCTCGAATGATACCTATTACATTTTTCTACATTGATTAGGAACGAAGTTACGTTGAGTGTTGCGATTTTTTTTTCCTCGACTGTACGTAAAGTTAGTTAAAAAAAAAAAAAAAAAAAAAAAAAAAAAATGGCATTTAAAAGCAAATAACACAAAAACACACGCAAAGCACCATTTTTCATTTTCTGAAGAATTCTTTATTTCAGTCAATGATGTTCCACCGCATGAAATAACTCTAAAAGACGTATTCATGAAAATTCCAACATGACTGGTTAAGGATATGAATAACACTGAAACTGTAAAAAAAAAAAAAAAAAAAATCACAGCTGAAGTTACTGCATATATAAAAGTAAAGAAAAAAAGTGTAACTGCAAATGACACAGAATCATTTGGTTCTAATAAAAAAATAATTCCTAATAGTATAATAACGTGAAATTTGTCATGTGAAACTTTTTATTATACAATCGTACCTCGTTAACGTGAACCTCAATGGAGATGAAAGAATTTGTTCATGTTATCAGTAGCTCATGCTCTTAATAAATCAGAAACTAATATTCCTTTTTACGGAGATTGCGGAAACAATTCATGTTAAAAGTAGTTCATGTTAAGCGTGTTCACGTTAACGAGGTTTAACTTTATTCTCTGGCAGATGCTTGTGTGTCACGCCTATCTGTTTGACACATTATCCAAGTTGACATCTTTTATAATTTAATCTGGAACACTATTAGTTCCTGCATAGCCTCCTAAACTAGATGCCTGTCGCGTGGCTTGAAAACTTTGCAACAGTTCAAGAAGTAGACAGCGCCACCAGGTATAGATTGAACGACTTTTTTATTCAACTCTCACCAATAATTTTAGTCATATATGATATATGTAATTGACATTTCTTCGAGTTTATTCACCTGTTATGTATATCAAATCCCACTTTAAAAAATTTTTGGTGGCTGTTGAATAAAAAAGTCGCGCAATCTGTTCCAGGTGGCGCTGTCTACCGTTTGAACTGTTGTCAAGTTTCCGAGTCACGCGACAGGCATATAGTTTAGGAGGCTATGGTTCCTGCATAGATGCCAGTACTTTTATTTATTCCGGAGTATTTTTAGCCCCGCCTTTATCGTACCACTTTATTTATATAAAAAAATTCTTCAATATATAACTTCGATAAAATAAGAAAATTTTATCCTTAAAAAATAAGTGGTATGGGAAAAAAGGAGGGGCTAAAATTACTCCGGAATAAATTAAAATGTTGGCATCTATGCTCCTACCATCTTTTTACAGCAGTTTCCTTCGAGAGTAATTCGTTCATACTATATCTTAGTTACATGTAGCAAAAAATCACTCTATAAAGGTAGTGATCTGAAATAAATGCAAATGCTCCAGAATTAATTATAAAAGTTGGCATTTCAGCAATAATTAATAAATGTTTCTTACATATAGGATGTGTTTAAAAGTATTATCCGATTTTGAACCGTAATATATTTTTTAGTGGCAACCATGCAAACATCCTAATTAATATTTCGTAGTGTAGCTAGTCCCGCCCTTTTTTTCCCACCAGTAAATGTTTAGAGTAATATTCTCCAAATGCAATTGCGTTTTAATAAGAAGAAAAATACTCCAAAAAGATACTGGTGTGAAAAAGAAGGTGGGGCTAACAATACCACGGAATATTAATTAGTATGTTGGCAAGTATGGGAAACATACGATTATAAAAGAAAATTGTAAAAATTCACAAAGTACTAAATATTTATCAACGTTATTATAGAGATTTTGAGTGTACATTTCTAGCAGCAGATATAATATTCGATAAATTCGTCCCACACTTTCCGAAAAGTTATAGTGTTGACGGATGCTATTAATTTTGATATCCTAAGTTCTTGGTGTTTTAATTTTGTATCTAACACACAATGAACAGTAAACCCGTTATCTACAAACACTGAAGATTTAAATCACCGAAAATTAGAAATAACAACTCCGTCAATACCATCAAATTGCAGAAAGGTTTAATTAATGAATTTAATTATTGTCTTCACGTATACATACTGTTGGAGGTGATCACACTGAACATTTATAATGCCGTTAATGTTTGGTATCCAGCTGTAAAAATTCATCGCGGAAATTTTTAAGCATAAATTTAAGTTCATGACGTACCCAGTGTAATTTTTTTTTTATTAATAATTATCAAAAAGTGTTTTCGGTATTGATTATAAATTGTAATTATTATTAATTAGTGATTTTTTTTCTTTGACCTTACCATATACACAAACTATTCTCGAATTTTAATGACTTAGCACTGTTCTTTGACGATAAAGCAATAATAGAATAATAGAGGAAATATTATTGTTAAGCCTTTAAAACCGAAATATAATGTCAAAACCATAACTTATAAACTAAATGAAGACATTTATTTGTTTTTATTTATTTATTTATTTATTTATTTTTTATGTTATTATATGTTATATACCTTCAAAATACCGGGTGCGCCAAAAGTTCGTGAAAACTTTAAAAAATCATTAAAAAAAGAACAAATAATGATAAAAAAGTGCGGTTTGCATGAATGGCATCAGAAAGCGGTAGGAGTTTTTTTAAGAAGATATATATATATATATATATATATATATATAGAGAGAGAGAGAGAGAGAGAGAGAGAGAGAGAGTTCAAAAATGACCGTTAGGTGGCGCTGATGTTGAATGCGTTAAGCAAATTAATACAGATGAGTCACATTAAAATAATGAGCAGAAACACAATACCAATACAACTCTACATTTTCAAAGATTTATTTAAGCTGAAGTTGTTCAAAATTACCTCCACCACAATGTATGGAGCATGTAAGGCGAGTCACAACACATGTGACAGCTGAGTACAGCATGTCTGGATGAATCCCGGCAGATTCCATGTACATTCAGGTGTTTTATTGGCTTCCTAATTTGCATGAATGATCTTCGTGTATGCACCGCTGCGCCACCTATCGGACATCTTTTAACTCTTTTTTTTTTTTAAGGTTTTTAAAAAATCCGCCCTCTTTCTGATACCATTCGTGCAAGCCGCACTTTTTTATGATCACTTGTCCTTTTTAATAAATTTTTAAAGTTTTCACGATTTTTTGTCACACACGGTATTACATTGCTGTCAATTATAATTTTTTTCTGTAGTGTTGATAGTAATTACGTTTTTTGCACGCCATTTCTTCTTTAAATTATTGTTTTTCTTTTTTAATTATAATTATATATTGAAGAAGTTACTTTAGAAAGAAAGTGGAGTTAAAAAAAAAAAAAAAAAAAAGAGCATTAAGAATACTACGAAATAACTTAAAAGAATTGGCAGCTATGATAATATTTCAGTTTTATAAATAAAGTTCGGATTATGTAAAATATATTTATAATAAATATAAAATAAACAAAGAAAGAAAAAAAAAGAAAGAAAATATCCATGCAAGTATTCTTTTAAAATATGCAATACATAAAGTGATCAGCAAACGTTTCCATTATCACAAACTCGGACGGCAATTTTCTCGCCTAAAATATTTAGAAATCTTTATTATTCTATTTAAAATGGAAAAAAAAAGACTTATTGAACTGGTTGATATTTAAAAAATTTTGAGAAAAAAATTAATTAAATAATAAAGTAAAACGGGGTTATGCTTGCTTTTAAAACAAAGTAAAACAGGTTTCATTTTTAAAACAAGAACTGGTATCTAAATTGTTCATTTGCTTATTCGGTCATAGTGTCTCAGTGTTTTGCATTAGTAAAACAAACAAACACACCTACGAACAAAAGGATAAAAAGAAAAAAAAATCTAATTATGGTAAATAAGATCTCAATTCCAAACTTTTTTTCTTTTTTTTCTTCACTTGCATCCATTGTTGTAAGGTTTGAATGTTTTAGGCGCCTACTTAGCACAATAGTCTTTAAAAACTTCCACGACCGCATGTGTTTGTGTTTTGACACTAAGGACAGTCTGTGGGTGCTATTACTTAAGTTACATTATATTAGAACAATATCTTCTCTATTCGTTTTTGTATTATAAATGGCTATACATTACAATTATACTCATTCTAATCAAAAGAATGTCATAGTATATTTATAGTACAAATATGAATATTGTGTATATTTTTAAGATGTAATGTAACCTAAAGAAACACCCACTGGCGAAGCTACAACTGGAAGCTTTTAATATGAATTTTTATTTCATTTAAACATGGCCTCCTTTAGTAGATTTCTTCCGAGAGGCTTGTAAACTTGGCAACAATAAAAGATAAATAGAGGGAACAGATAACGCCACATAGGGAACAAATAGTTCTGTAGCTATGTTTAAAGGCGAGAGTAATAATGCTCTGGATCAGATTAAAATGTATTTGTTATTAAAGTAAAATGCATTTGTTATTAAATTCTTGGTATTAAGTTAAAATATAAATTTCTGCATAAGACATTAGGAGATATTAGCTGCGCCACATATTATGGATGATGGCTATCATTAACACATTTTTTCTAGACTTTGTGACTTTTTTAAACAATAGTCACCAATAATTCTGAGAAGTGGTATTTGATATACATAATAGATGATTCTTCGATTCGATTCGTGTTTTTTGTATAAGAAATATCGTTTCTCAAAATTATTGGCGACTATTGAATTAAAAAACCGCAAAGTCTGGTAACACTGCATAGCTGTCAGCATTTTAATTGATTCTTCGGCATACTTAGTAACCACCTTTTCTTATGCCACCTATTTTAAAAAAGTAATTTTTATCCTTTTTATAATCGTAATTCCATATTGTGGAAAATTACGGTACAGAGAAATTGGTGTGAGATAAAGTCTGCGCCTGTGCAAATTTAGCTCCTGTGCACTATTATGAGTATCTTTAAATGCAAAAAATAAATAATGCTGTATATGTATATATATATATATATATATATATATATATATATATATATATATATATACATATATTTAATATCGGAAAATTAATTTCATTAAAAAAAAAGGGGGGGGGGGGCTCAAATTGGGTTACGTATCTTTTTGGAAATAAAATTAATGTAACACCAAACGAATGTTTCAATTAAAATAAATAATCCTTAATATAATATTTTAAAATACAAAATCGTTAATGGATGCTACAGTCTTCTCATACCTTTCAATTGGGTTAAGGAAATATATTAGATCTTTTTAAGTTTTAGAGCATTTACAAATTTATTTAAAAAATCAGATAAACTAATCAACTGGCTCGACTGTAAAATTTAAAAATTTCATAGAATACTGTTCGCTTTTAATCAAAAAATTTCATTATCGAGATCTTTTCAATGCGATAAAAAAGTAATTTCTGCTAAAATTTTTCTGTTGCTGCAACGCAATCTATTGTGCGATATTCAAGTTAAATATTTAAGAGTCAATAAAGTTAGCTACAAAGCGAAGATTGGAAGAAAAAAAAGTAAATCTATGGATATGCTAATTCAATTACTCAAAGAGAAAAATTAATTAAAAGTTTCTCAGCTACGGATACTCATTTATTCAAATTCCTAAGAGAAAATAGATACGTTATAACTTTGAAGATAAATTTTAAATTAACGTGAGGCTTTTAATGTAATTTAAAATATGCATTATAGAAAAATTCGTAGATTATATATTGAGTTTGTGAGTGTAAGTATGTACAGTCACCCAAAAAAAAAACGCCACCCCCCCACCTAATTTTGCCGTAAATTATCGTAGAAACATGCGACTGGTACCAATCAGTTTGTAATAACGTCTAGTTTATAATGTTATAGTTAGATTTTACTTAGGGGGTCGTCTACATATTAAAACTGACATCAACTTCATTTTTTTCAATGGTAACCCCCATCTTTTATAATTTATTTGAATTCTTTGGATCAAATCATCACGGAAAATGGTATAGTTTATATATTTCGCTCAATTTTTCATAGAGTTATAAGCTGTCAAAGTTTGGGGGTGCTAATGTTAAATGAATGTGACAAACATTAAATCATATCTTCCGAAATAATTATGATATTTAAATTCTGTTTTTTTTATTCGTTAGAATGAAGTAACCCAAACATACTCCATGCAAATTTTTGCTAAAAAAACATTTTTTGAATTATGAAAATTATTAATAAAATCATATTTGAAAAAATTATGAATTATGACCTATGTTAATTTTTGCACGAATAGAACGGGCATCATCAAAAACATGGGTTTCCAAATTTACAGCTCGTTCCTAACATTATTTTTTGAGTTACAGTGATATTTCACTTTTTATTCCTGTTAGGGGGCCGTCACTTGTTATAATCTGTATCCTCTATAAGTAAATGCTTGTATATAATTTGACGGAAAACTATTTTAATTTACCTTTATGTTATTTTTATTGTTTCCTAAGCAATATTTCGATGTTTATTATACAAATTGGCATATTTTTGTAAAGTTATCACAATGTAGGCGAGGGATTGTGAAAGAATTTCAAAAGAAAAGAAGCCCCGCCTCTGATTCGCTGAAACACTATTTTAAAAAAAAGACAAATTTGCATATTCCTATTTGAATCTATATGTGACGCTGGTATGCATAAATCACAATGGTATTTACTACATCGATTATTGAAGACAAAACTTAAATGATTTAATTACAAATATGCAAAATTATTTTGCTTTATATTATAAAGTTTTAGAAAATTTGTGAAAAGGCGTGGCTATTTACATTAAGCCTTGATATGGAAGCTATGTTGCTGTTTTTCGATGCTGCGAAATTTACAAAATATATTTGTGTTAATATACTATACAGATAGAAGAATAATTATATAATTTCAACAAATCTTCTTTAATCAATATGTTTATATACATTACTGTATGGAAATGTTTATATATGAATATTGTATTTATTTTTAATGAGAGATATAAACACAAAATACTAAAAAAAAAAGAAGAAAATGTGTTATAAATTTTTATAAATCAAGAAAAATATATATGCATACTTGTCAACCTAACCCGTAACATTGTTAGTTCCCGCCTCTGTGTGTACACAATTTAATATTTAGAGTAATTAACTTCAAATACATTTACGATTAACTCATTGAGCGCCACGCGAATTCTTATGGAAATCCCATTCAGGCCACACGTGCTGCTTAGAAGCGTGTTATGTTTATCGAGTTTCAATAAACCCCATTAGGCCTAAAGGGCGTATCAGATTCAGCAACTTTAGAAACAACCAATTTTTGAGCCGACTTTAGCGCCGATTTTTCCTCGACGAAAACACCGTAGAGGTTACAATAGTCGGGTGAAAAGTTGGATGAAAGAAAACTAACTTCTGACGCTTATCACTTTTCTTGGCGCGAATAAAATACGCAATGATTAGCATTAAAATTCCCTTTCATTTGTGTAAAATATCGCATTATTATTTCTATTTTGATCTTTTTTACAACTATTGTCATAACGCCATACGAAAATAAAAACGATTAATTGAAAATTCTTATCATTTAACGGTAAAATAAACGTGCTTAACGATAATATTTCTTCTTCAAATCTCCACTTGAAGGGATTCCCGTGTTCCGCCATCTTTTTAAATATGACGTATCAAAATAGCGCATCCTGATTGGACGAATCCGAGGAGAAATTGAGTATACGGACAATTTTATCAAGGCAGCTTTGAAAAAGTTGGGCAACTTCGGTCTGCGCTATCACACTGGGAGTAGAGACAATTTTTTCCGAAAAATCGGCGCTAATCAGTGGTTGGCTCTAAAATCGCCTGTAAAGTCGTCGAGTCTGATACGCCCTTTAACGATATAATCCTATAAAAATCCTATTAAAAAAAAAAAAAAAACATGAAGTAAATTTTAAATAAATTGTCAGTAATTACTTAAAACTATGTAAGTTCTGTAGTTTTATATCATATTTTACACTGCCGGCTGACTTAGCCTAAATGGAAAGATCAGTGTCAGCCACCGATGGCTGACACAGCTCTAAAAAGACTGATGTGAAAAAAATGTACGGAAAGGGGCGGGACCAGTAATCTTCCGGGATAGGTTGACAAGAATGTATATACATAGAGCAATGCCAGAAAATGTTCTTTATTTTTCATGAACCAGATGAATGGTATTTTTTTTCTGAATAGTTTATGTATTAAATATAATGCTGCTTTAAATACCCTTTAAATGAAAAGTTTTATTACATAAAATAATTTTCTGGCACTTTACAGCTCCCAAATGACACACAATACAAAACCCCGCCTTTTTCCAGTGTTTAAAGGGTATTAACGTTTAATATGCTTTATATTCGTTTTGATCTTTCCTTCTCCTCCTTATCTTCTTCTTTTTTCCTTAAAAAAAAAAGACAGTTATGTAACATTTTGACCTTTTCAAGTGAAGATTTAGATTAAGGGTAGTCAGCCTTTCTACACCCACCGTCCACTTCGGTATCTGTGTTAAAGTGTAGAATTTTAGAACATCCTATTAAGTAGTAGGATTTATTATTTTACATATTTAATTTGTTACACATTATAAAATATAAAAGCAAAAGAATATCGTGGAGATGTATGTAAAAGTTTTTAATAATGTCATGAAAAAAAAAATAATAATAATTAATTAAAAAATAAATAAATAAAAATAAAAAAATCTGTTTTAATATTTTAAAAAAGTCAATTAAAGAAAATGAAAGTACTGCAGTATCAGAACAAACTCCCATTGTCACTGTGAAACGGCCGTGGGAACCAGGTTGAGTGCCTCCGTTTCAGACAATTATACGGCAGCTTGAGTTAAAATAACTTTGAATTTTCAAACAAATTTAAAACCATTCATCTTTTTTTTTCTTTTTGATAGATATTTTAATATCTATTCAAGCTATTTAATTTTCTTCGCATGAAGTGAACTATCTGATGTTTAATTAATAGAAACCAATAAAGATCTTTTAATTCATGAACTAACTCAGAAAGTTCTGTGAATTAGTTATTTTTTTTTTATTTTATAATTAACATTTCTGAAATTTTTTTCCGGTGTGAAACTTAATAAATAATGTATAATGGGTGGTAGATCGTGATTTATATTTTCTAAATGTATAGACGGACCCCTAATACATTTTCACGTGTAACTCTATTTAAAATTGATTTAAGGTATATAAATAGGTATGTTTTTTGAACCGCCTTGATCTCAGAAATCTGAATATGAAGTCAAAAATAGGGGTTGCCATTGAAGAAAATGAAGTTAATGCCAGTTTTAATATGTAGACAACCCCTTAGGCAAAATTTAACTATACCGTTATAAACTAGACATTATTACAAATCGATCGGTACCAGTCAAATGTTTCTACGATAATTTACGGCGAAATTAGGCGGGGGGGTGGCGTTTTTTTTTTGGGTGACTGTACATAAATTCCAACGTTTTAATTTATTCCAGAATATTTTTAGCCACGCCTTTATTTCGCAACACTTTATTTGTAGAGAAATGTTCTCCAATACATAACTTCGATAAAATAAGAAAAAGTTACTCTTAAAAAGTAAGTGGCATGAAACAACGCGGGGTTAAAAATATTCCGGAATAAATTAAAATGTTGGAATCTAGGTATGTGTGTTCATGCGTTTGTTTATATAGCTACGTGTAATAAACTTAAAGAAGCTTAAGCTCTTTTGTAAAAATTTTCTATAGTGAAACTCTGTAATTGCATCCATTTTATATAAATAAGAAGAAATCACTGCATTTGTGAAAACTTTTGAATTTTAGTTTTCGATGAATTTACACGTATTTAATGTCTTGTTACTATTTGATCATTTTTGAAAATACCTATTCGTATTTTATTAAATTTTTCTGATGCTTTGTCTCACAAATAATTGAATGGAAATTGACAAAAGTTTATGTATGGTTAGATATTAACTGAAACTGATGCTAATTACTATCACAGCGTATATTTAGTCTTTTGTGCTGTGATTAACTTTTTCGTTTTTCAAGAAATTATCTTTAGCAATTAAATAAATAGTTAAACAGGTATAATTAATCTTTTGTGCTGTGATTAACTTTTTCATTTTTAGGAATTTTTCTTTTCCAATTAAACAAATAGTTTAACAGGCGGGGTGATAAAAATGTAGATGTTAAGGAATGCTAGGTGAAAAAATGCTTAGTAAAATAATAAGAATAGTTTGTATATGGATAAGACTAGTGTGAATGCATCCTTTGTGTGTATGATCGGTATAAGAATTCCATTTGGGGATTTGGGTAAACAGAATTTATTCTGTAAAATATGTAGAAGTATCTCCCTTGAAATGTAAGGCGATCGAGCGGGACAGGCAGTGAATAGGATATATGAGATTCTTTGTTTCTTTTTATAAAGTAAAGCATTCATTCTTCTAAAACATTCTATTCTATCATTTTAATGCGTATTCTAAATGCTTAATCCATGAAGGGAGTGTTAAGCAGCTTTAATTCACAAAGAAATGAGTTGGAACTTGCCATGAAAAACAGCTGTGAAATGCAATCGATATCTGTATTTCGTCCGGTCAGTGAAAGACGGAAATTCAAAAGCTTCTTTTTTCCCTTTTTCTCTTTTTCTTTTATCTGAGTGAAGCGAGAAGCAAGTTCTCGGAAAACACCTGACTGATCAGCTGGAGTTGGAGGTGGGTTCCTCTTTTCACCCCGTTCTGTGACGTCAGTACAGGAATTACCATATGAGAGTCACGGGGGGCGGGTTACGAGCTGTACCTCGTGGTGTTGCTACGCACTCATTCGGCGTAGTGGGTTTGCTGACGTATCATGGGGAGAGGAAAGCGTGGCGACTGCTTTCCCTCCCGGTTTGGATAAAAAGTGGACTTTTGACTTTTTCAGGAAGAAGAGATCTTATCTTTTCGTTTGGGAAGTAGTTAGTGCTTAATCTGATTTAGACTCGCTGGTTTTTGGCTGAGTGACGTCGTAAGATAGCTGTTTTAGAGAATTGGAGTAGTGAGTTGATAGCGGGTAGCATGAAAAATGTAGAGGAAGCAAGTGCGGATTTTGATGAGGAGAGGTAGACGTGATGTTACTCAGGTCTAGCTGGTAGTTGGAAAAAGAAGAAGAGAGAAAGGGCGTTTTGTAAATGAGTGTATGACTGAGTGTCGATACGCGTGTTCCGGACAAGGAGGAATTGCCAGCTGAGATGACCGAGGCGATTACCCGCGTGAAGGTGTGACGGAAGTTGTGCTTTATTCCAAAAACCCTGAACTAAGTTACGTATAGAGAAGGATTACGATGCTGCGTAGCTTGGAAGGCTTTGTCCTTAACGTTTTTTGCAAAACGTTCTCCTCGACTCTCGGCGGAACTGGGGCAGCTGAAAGAACCAATGTTATGTAAGTTAATATTCATATTCATGCCTTTAACTTTCCTGTTTTATTGTATCTTGTCTCATGATGAAGAATGTATTAAGTTTCTTTTCCCAAAAGGTTTAATCTAAGTGTTTCTATTTAAGAACTGACTGTCCCGTGGAAGCACAGCTTCTTTGTAGCTCTGGTATATACATATATATATATATATATATATATATAAATATATATATATATTCTCATTGTTTTGCTAAACATATAAATTAATAATTGAATCTAATTTGTTTAGCAGGGTTTAAGACTTGTTGTGTAATTCTACTTTAGCCTAATTAAAATTTGTATATGTTAGAATCAAATTTTAGTGTCTGTGTTCCCTTTTGGAAGTGAGCTTTTTTTAATTTAATTTTTTCAGAGAAACATAAAAATTTTATACTCCTGTCTGCGGGTATTGTTTTACCCATTTTTCTGAACTTGTGTTATTGCGACTAAAAATTTAATAAGTAAAAGGTAAAGTTTTAAGAACACAACGCGAACTTAACCTTTTTTTTGTTTGTAGGGATTAACAAGTAAAAAGTAAATATTCTATACGATCTAATTAGCAATGTTAAATGTTTTATTATTTATAATTCATAATTTAAATGTTTTTTTTTTTTTTTTTTTTGTATTAAGGAAGTAATTTAATTAAGTGATTTATTTGAGCAACTTGGTATAACTCTGTAGATAAAAGAATATATAAAATGATATATTAGTATATATTAGTTACATTTAAAGAGATTGAAGTAAAAAGAAAACTTGATAAAAGTATAACATAGAATTTCATTATATTAAAATAAAAGTAAAGTAAAAGAAACAGAACAACTCTAACCCATTTTAAATTATGATATTACAATTTTAGATGATCAAACAACAGATATGTTCCTTTGGGGCTTTAAATAATTTTCTTCATTTTAACACTTTTGCGACAGCATTCTTTTGTCTTTATGCACTATTTTCTCCAGTTGCAACACTTCAGGACAAAATTTTCTGTATTCACTTTTATATTACAAATGGATATATATTATAAGTACACTCTTCCAAATCAAAGTATTTGTATCCATAGTATATAGATTGTACAAATATGAATATTGGGTATATTCTTAAGAAATAAATAACATGCAAATTGAAAAAGAAACGCCCATTGGTGGAGTTACAGATTTTCAAATGACGTGAATCTACGTCAGCAGTCGCGAAAGTGTTAAGGAAGGCTATGCCACAGTTTCCGTAGTGCATTAGTGCACGGCATGTGATATATGTAAGAAACATGATGTAAAACTATGTTGATTAAATTTACTTGCATATTGACCAAAATATGACAATGCTACGCTTCAAATTAACCCCGTTTACATAAAGACGATATCTACTCTTTTATAATGTATAAATGCATCAGCCCTTATGTATGACATATATATTATGGAACATTATGCTGTTTCAATTTCCTTACATATCATATGACAGATGGCGCTGCTCTGCTGAAGTAATTTCTGTTTATGGGAAAGCTATATCTCGGCTTCTATAATATGTAGATAAACGAAACTTGGTACGGAAGATAGATATAGCGGGAAATCATATTTCAATTTGTGTATATATCGGATGACAGGAGCCGTTGTTGTTAGTGAAGTTTTGAGATTTTTCAGATTGCTTTCATTATTTGTTGGTTAAAATTCCAAGAATGTGCATAGTTAAAATCTTTAATGTGAAAAACAATGTTGTTTGAACTTTTGTACCAGTTACATACTTGCCAACACACTAATTAATATTCCATAGTCTTGTTAGCCCCGCCTTCTTTTTCACACCAGTATCTTTTTAGACTGTTTTTCTTCTTATTTAATCGTAATTGCATTTGCAGAATATTACTCTAAAAATTTACTGGTGTTAAAAAAAGGGCGGGACTAACAGCAGTACAGAATATTAATTAAGATTTTGGCAAGTATGCTGTTAACCCATAGCGAGCGCTAATATATAAAATAGAAGAAAGCTTTTTCATTGCCATAATATATCTTTTTCGCCTTCTAAAATAAATAAATACATAAAGAAAAATATGCAGTTTATGCTTGATAAAAATTTTTTGTATCACTTGAGCTTCGATTAAAAGAAAATGTAAGCATGTTCTCAATTTAGATATAAACAAATCGCCACATATTCGAGATAAAACATTTGTAAATCTTAAACCTATGGTATATAATATTATCAGTCAAACAAAAGGATGGGATTTCCTCTTTTTCGCTACCAGTATTTTTCTTCTGAAATCAGTATAGTATTTTTACAGCAGATATTCTTTTGTGCATATGTGATCATGGTTCGTACAGTTCTTGAATTTTCTTGATTTTTTGCACCACTAGTATTATTTAGAAATACTGGATATGAATAAAGCCTTAAAACATAAAAGGAAATGTATAGAATATTGGTAAAAGAGTCTTTGAAAAGAGGCGTGTTCGTACGAACCATGGTGTGTGTGTGTGTGTGTGTAATTAAATAGGATTGTGATTATTGTTAACACATTGTCATCAGGCTATTTCCATATTTTGAGCAGTTATAGCTCTGCGTTTTGCATACCTAGTAACATTTATAATTTATTCTGAAGTACTGTCAGCCTCGCCCTATTTTTTTCACACCAGCATGCATAGATGCCAACATTTTAATTTCTTCGGGAGTACTTTTAGCCCCGCCTTTATTTCGCATCACTTTATTTATAGAAAAAGTTTCTCCAATATATAATTTCGATAAAATTAAAAAATATATATATACTTAAAAAAAATAAGAGGTATATATGTTGGCATGTATGCAGTATGATTTTAAAGAAACTATCTATATTATGTGATTACAATGAAATAAGCGGTCAAATATTTTAAAAATATTTTGGTGTGAAGAAAAAAGGACGAAGTGAAAAGTACTGTGGAAGAAATTATAAATATTACCAGATGTGCTTTTGGTGTTCTTTGAAAACGTTATACAATAGAAAAAATGAATTTACGTTCTTTTGATTAAATTACTTAAAATTTATCTTGCTATATATATATATCAGTGGTATTTTTTAATATTGATATTTAAAATAAACGAAGTCTTAGTTTTTGAACATGATCGAGCCATGATGACTTAAGACAACATCGTGAGGTTTTACCAGCTTTGCCGTATGAACTCTCTCTCTAGCTTACTAAAACTAAGAAAGCACCATGCTATTAGAAAATAAAAAGATCAAATAAAATAAAACATTTATATTAATAACACTTTTTATCTGAATTACAAAACTAAACTTCGTATATTTTTTTTTCTAAAAATTGAAATAATAATTTTATGAAATGAATTTATAGGAATTAAATTAAAGATAACTTATTTCTATGCTAAACAATCAAAAAAGTATATAATAGAAGAAGGAAAACACATAAAATATTCTATCTGTTCGTAAGTTACTACAAAACCACACACAACACAGTAACTATTTTTACAAAACATGCATTCAATTATTTTTACGATAGCTATATATATATATATGTTATACTTGCCAACATACTAATTAATATTTCGTAGTATTGTTAGCCCCGCCTTCTTTTTGACACCATTATCTTTTTAGAGTACTTTTTTTCTTATCTAATCGTAATCGCATTTATAGAATATTACTCCAAATTTTACTGGTGTGAAAAAAAGGGCAGAACTAAGAACACTACGGAATATTAATTAGGATGTTGGCAAATATGTATATGTATATAATGGTTGCCCAATCAGTCTGTAGACATTTTAAAATCCATAAAACTGGAAGGAATTGGTAGAATTAACGAGGTTTGCGGAAAAGTTATTAATAAAAAATAATCCCGCAAAAATAAATAAAAAATAAATATATAAATAAATAAATAAAAATTGAATAAAATAAATAAAAATTAAATTAAATTAAATAAATAAAAATTTCCTTCATAGAAACAGCTTGTTCGCAAACAGCGTTCAGTTCTACCCATTCGTTTAATTTTTATAAATTTCTAAAATGTCTACAGATTTTGTATACATACATATATTTATATATATTTTATATTTATATTTCTTGATTATTATTATTTTTTTAATTTGTGGTTAGTTTTTCTCATGTTGTGATGAGTTTACTTTGTCAGTTTCTTTCTTGATTTGGCTGTAGTGAATATTTCGGGTCTTAGCACCAAGAAATATTTAGCTTTTGCTATTTTTGAGACAGAAAAACATTCACTTTGCATGTTTCGTATTCTACCAGGCCCTTGAAAAAATTAGAATAAAAACATGCTGTTATTTAAGTCCAATTTGTTTTATTTCATTTTGCTTTGACTTCATTTCATTTTTGATTTGGGTAGGCTTTAATATAGATCATATTAATTCTTTGAATTACTAATAAAATTTAATAATCTATATGCAGTGGAACCTCGTTAAACTGAAGAGTGTTAACGTCAATTACTTTTAAGATGAACTTTTCCACAATTCCCGTCCAAATGAAGATTAATTTTGTTATATAAAGATAAGTTACTGATAGCATGAACTACTGATAACATGATAACATGAACATGTTTTTATCTCCCTTGACATTCACGTTATTGAGGTTCGACTGTATTATAACTGAATGCTATGATTATCAATATATATATATATATATATATATATATATATATATACATATATCAACAGCACATAAAATGAGTCCTTTTTTAAGTAAATTTTTAGAGTAATGCATAATGAGGGGGTACGTTTACTTGCAATAAAATAATTTTGCGTGAAGAATTTGCGAATATGTATGCCAGAAACGTATATATTTTTGGGTGTAATTGTAAAAGGTGAAGAATGCCACCTTTGTTAATATATTAATACTCGCAATTAATTTTATTTTTTAATTAATATAAAAAATGTTGCGAAATCTGTTAATGTTTTACCAGAGTTTACAAACGTGTCTAATTTATTTTGTAGTATTGATAGTGCCCGACTTCTTTTCCATTCCACAAAATTTATTTATTTATTTATTTATTTATTTTTTTAAATCGTAGAAAATTACTCTGCAAAAACAGTGGGTGCAAATAATGTGTCTCCAAAGGGTAGAAATATTGGCAGATATGGCTATAGCCATTCTAGTGTTTTACATACATGCTACGATTTCCCTATTTCCTGATTTTACCACCACTATATTTATACAGCAGTGTTTTTCTTAACTGATCGTGGAAACATACCATGGACGATTAAAGTATAAATACAGGGGTGGAAAAGTCATAGAAAAAAGTTGTAATCGTAGGGTGTATGAGGAAATAATTTGATAATGCTTATTTATCATTTATATTTGTTAGATTTTAATCTTTAATGAAAGCAAACATTTTTCTTTTTAATTAGGGTGGTAAACTATCAGAAGAATCGGGCAGTTTTTCAATAAAATTATTTGGAAATTTTAAAATAATTTTATTTTAAATTTTTAAAATGAAATTTTATTTTGGATTGTTATAAAATTATAATTTTTTTTTAAATTTTTAATTTAAATTTTATTTTAAACCTGAAAACAGTTAACGTAATTGAAACTTGTTATTTGCAAAAACAGAAAATCAGAAGAAAAAAAAACTTCTAAATTATCTTGTTTTGCTTTTTTTATTTATTTTATTTTGTTATTTTTTTTAATTATTATTATTTTTTTTTTGTTCAATTATTGGTCTGTTCATTATGTAAATTTTCTTATACTGATATTTTAACATGTTGACTGCCAATTACAAGACATATAGTTCGGTTACTAGCCTAGGATATTAATTGTGCGTTATCTCATAGTTTGCGTAATTGCCATATTTGTACAACTGAGGGCAAACTCATAAGCAATCATTGAAAATTAGAATAGATGGCTTCAGGGAAGAGAACATAATATCAAAGTAGGTATACACAATCAGAAATTGATTAATTAATGAACAGAAATTAAATTTCATTTAAAATAAACAAGCAAAAAATATATTTGATACATAAATCAGTTTACTAACATCTTTGCGCAACACTTTTCTTTTGGAAAAAAAAAGTTTAAAAATGCTTTTTGATGATTACTATGTGTACTATAATTATAGTTTTTAATAACATAATATGATTGAATTAAACAGGTTTTTTAGATTGGAATCATGAAAAACACCATTGCAGTCAATGTTGTTATACACAGAATTGATTTGAATTTTGTCTTTTATCTATTTGAGTTTCTGTTTATACAAATAACGATTTCTATTGTAGTAAATGTTTTCCAAATAATATTAATGGAAAATTCAAAATAATTACAAAACAGATATATATCTATCTTTAATTAAAAGAAAAAAAAGTGAAGATATTAATAATAACAGATTATTAATAAAGTCTATCAAAAGCTGTGTTGATTGTGAAGATAACGTGTTTTAATAACCCTCTCTAGAATTAAATCTATTCAAGCCATTCAGAGACAGTCTATAAAGGATTGCAGATACAATGTTTAAATTTTAATACTTCTGTTCTAATTTCATAAATTCTAACCTACCTTAAAATATTTATTTATTTAAAAACAAACTTTTCCATTAGCACAGACACAATATTTTAAATAACTAAGCTAACTCTCATAAAAGTATGCCACTTTTTTTAATAAATTGAATAACTTATATGTATTTACTTATATTTTTATGTTTGTTTTATGTATACTTCCCAACCATCTCATTAATAACCGTACATTTCTTAACGCCCCCTGAAAAAAACGCCTCTTTTCTCACACCACTATATTTTTAGAGTTATTCTCTCTAAATGTTGTTATGATTAAATAAGACTGAAATTACTCTAAAAAGTTATTGGTGTGAAAAAAAAGGCGGGTACTAAAAATTGTACGGTTCATAATCAGATGGTTGGCAAGTATGTTTATGTAAACGAAAAAGTATCATTTGTTCTTTGTGTTAGTGTTTTCTTATAGTAAGTATTACAACTAAAAATGCCTCACTCTAAACTATCAGAATAATAATAATAATAATAAATAAAATAAAAATAAATTTAACAATCATTTAATTAAAAAAAATATATACAGTACCTGCCGCTTATTAAAGTCACATTCGTCCTAAGCTAAAGTGATTTTATTAAGCGGCTGATTTTTGTATTTGGCGAACGTTCCTACACTCAAGGAAAAGGTATTACTTCCCTTAATTTGGAAAGAAATTTCAAAAGGTTGCGAATAATGGAACTAATAAACAATACTGATTAATTTTTCATGGATAATTAATTAATTCATCCCTCGATATAAAACAAATTAAGCGCATGCCCTGTTCCTATGCTCTTTCCATTGAGAAAAATCATCATTACTTCACCAAAAATTCACGTTTTTCATATAAATTTAAAATCTTTCCGCTTAAACCTCCCGATTTATAGTTATTTCAAAAATAAGAACTAAAAATTCTCTTGTAATAATTAAAAATTTTAAAAATGTATATCATTTTCAAATAAAATTAAATTTGTGACTTATTACTGTGCTTTGAAGAATATGTTCCATGAAATTGTTACGGAGATACGCCATGAAGCGTGTTTAATTTGTAACTATGCATCATGTGTAAAATTTTCGACTATTTGAGATAACGGAGGGTTTGTTGTGCTTCATTTTTCAAAATAAATAAATAAATAAATAAATAATAAAAATATCACTTAAAAAAATGAGTGTGCAGAAATGATATTTATGCTGCTGAAGAAAATTTTTTGAGTTTATTAATTGGCGATGCTGATTTTATTAAGCGGCGGTTTTAAATATAGTTTGTATTGATTTCATTCTGGCCCTGGTAATTTGATCAGATTAAGAGGCTGATTTTATTAACCAGTGAATTTATTAAGTGGCGGTTACTGTATATATAAAAGTTACAAATTTGTAATCATATGCCATCCTTATATAAAAATGACATGAGCTTTTCTTATGATTCATGGTAATTAGAAATAAAATTATGATAATACAACAAGAATGATTACTTTGTTGAAATTTACGACAATGTTTATTTATCAAATAATAGTCTCACATTAACAAGAACATCCTCGAAGCTAAAAATGTTATCAAAGAACATGTAATCATTCTAAATGTATCTTCAATCTATCGTAAAGAAACTGAAGAAAGACTCCGTGTAAATACAAAATATAAGTAGGTATTATTTCATTAAAATATATGGATAGAAAGCTTAGAAATATTTCATAAATTGTCATGTTTAAAAACATTTTAATCTGTAATTTAAGTATATTTTAATATTTAACTTCTTAAATATACAATAAAGACTAATAATTTAAAAATATTACACTCGTTTAGATCTTAATATGCAATAATTAATAGTATGTAGTTAACACAATGTAAAATAATGATCTTTTTCAATTATGGATTGAAGGTTAAATTTCAATTGATATCTATCTATTATTACAAAGAAAACAAAATATTTTCTTATTTGACTGATGCATTTTTTCGTATTTTACCAATCTCATTTAATGCTGAATTAATATTTATACATAGTATGCACTATAAGTACAATTTTTATACACTTCACAGTTAAAGTGCATTATTTATAAATATATATATATATATATATATATATATATTCAATGTTTTAATTTTTAAAAGCATTATTTTACTATGAAAAAACATTTGGTTATATTGTAGCTAAATGTACCAAAAATTATTATTTTTTTTAGCAAAACTTTTTATGATCAAAGTTTTGTATGTAAACATTTAAAGTAACATTCTATTTCATCAGTATAATTATTTCACGAAATTTATGAACAAACCAGTAAGCAAATTATTCAAAATTAATAGATTAATTGCTCCGAAGTGCATTTTTTGAAGCTGCGTGTCGTACAGGGTCATCTACGAGTGACGAAATTCAGATCATATAACAGCGATGTCTAGAGCCAATCACGACAGAATTGTGCAGATGCTGTAGTATTAGGTCTAGCCGCCTGTCAAAGTAGGTACTAAGACTCCTATATAATAAGAGCTGGCGCAGTGTCCGCCATTTTCTAGCCCGACTGGGAAAGTATTAGCGGTAGAAAAAGCTAGATTACCTGATTAGCGTTGTTATCGCTTTTAAACTTCTATACCGATCAAGTGAGCTAGAACTTCATATCACGAAACAAAACAAGTTGGCAATTTCAAGAACATCGCCAACATTCTCAAAACTGTAACCCTTCACGTTAAAAGAAATGTAATATTCAAGTTAATTTTAAAAAGAATTTAAAACAATAACTTAAAAAAAAACAGTATATTCACATTAAATTTGTCAAACAACTTTGAAAATAAAATGAAATAATTTGAAAATAAGGGAAATCTTACGCTACAAAGTTGTGCTCCTGCTCCGGGTATCCACGAGTTCTATCTGCAATTTATAATCCACTTTTTTCTTCTTTCTGGATTAGAAGAAAATATAAACAGGCGGTGCCCATTTCTAGAGTTATTTGTGCAATTTATTACCGAAAAACCACCAGTAATAAACCGTCAGCTGGTCTTGTGGGCTAGAAAATGGTGGATGCGTCAGCCTATCTATGTAGGAGTTCTAATGGGTACTAGTAAGGCTCCTATATGATACGAGCTGACGCAGTGTCTGCCATTTTCTAGCCCATCTGAGAAAACGTTGGCGGTAGAAAAAGCTAGGTTACCTGATTAGCGTTGTTATCGCCTTTAAACTTCTACACAGATCAAGTGAGCTAGAACTTCTCATCACGAAACAAACAAGTTGGCAATTTTAAGAACATCGCCAACATTCTCAAGACTGTAACCCTTCATGTTGAAAGAAATGTAATTTTAAAAGAATTTCAAAACAATAACTTAAGAAAACAGTACATTCATATTAAATTTGTCAAAGAACTTCGAAAATAAAACGAAAAAAGTTGTAAATAAGGGAAATCTTGCGCTACAAAGTTGTGCTCCTGATCCGGGTATCCACGAGTTACATCTGCAATTTATAATCCCCCCTTTTCCTTCTTTCTGGATTAGAAGAAAATGTAAACAGGCGGTGCCCTTTTCTGGAGTTTTTCGGGCAATTTATTGCCGAAAAATCACCAATAATAAATCGTCAGCCAGTCTTGTGGGCTAGGAAATGGCGGATGCGTCAGCCTATCAGTGTAGGAGTTCTAGGTACTAGTAAGCGTATTCACCCAACACCCCCTATAATAATACCTTCGAGCTGAGCTTTACGTCACGGATGATCGGCCGATTACATCCAATACCCAAGATCCAACGTATAATATAGAAAGTGTTGATTGGATAAAATCGGTCGTTCTTCCATGACGTAAAGCTCAGCTGGGAAGTATTAGTACAGGAGGTGTTGATTCACCAATGTGGAGCAATGGGGAGCGCAGTACGTCATGCCTACGTCATAGTTACGTCACTGATCGTTGACAAAACCATCTGGTGCTGGCGGTACCTGAACTTATCAGGCTGAAACTGCGCATGCTCGAATAAAAATATTTACTCGCGCGATGCTCCATACTTAAAACTAAAGTAGATTTGTTTTTGAACGAATTCACACCTGAACGGAAAAATTTATGTGTTTTTAAAACTTTCATATTTCGCATATTTTCCCGTATTTTAAGATAAGTTATATATTTTACAATACATTTTTAGAAAGTATTTTTTGAATACTTCTTACAATTTACATAATTATTGAAATTTTAATTCCTTTAATTTTTCATTCACTACGGACGAAGAGAAAATCTATGGAATTTTAAATTCGATTGCTTTCATTTGTTATGAGGTTAGAGTTATGAGGTGAGGTTCATTCCCAAATGTTATTTTATCATTTCTAAATGTTATTTTGGTTAAAGCCATTACAAAAATATTTTGTTTAAATGATAAAAATTTTACGAATGATTTCGTCTGCGTCTAAATAAATTTATAGAAGATGATTTGTTTTTTTTTCTGTTTATAATAAAAGAAATAATGAATTCATCTTTTATAAGCGATTCCTTTTTCAATTTTTTTATTTTATTTTACCAAAATTTTAATTTCGAAAATTGCGTACATTAAGATTTTCTTCTTAAATTACTAATACATGTTTTTTTTTTTTTTTTTTCGTATTTACAATACAATTCATAACATTAGAAGATAGATTTAATAAATTATATTTTACACTAATTAATTCTGACTCTAATTGAACACTATAGATGTGATTATTTACTTGAAATTAATAACGAACATCTAACATATTTTGTATTTAGAGTCAAATGTACGTCAGGGATGGAACACGGGCGCAGAATTCATACCACTATCAATGTAAGAAAATTTTCCACCTCTTAAATCAATGATATTATAACTAGAGAAATTTCTTAAACACATTCCGGTATGAATTCTGCGCCCGTGTTCCATCCCTGATGTACGTTAATAATTTCAAGCAAATAATCACAGCTATAACGTTCATTTAGGGCCAGAATTAAATCTGTTTTATTAAAAACATAAGAGATAACATTTTTGAAGAAATCACAATAGGGGCGGGTTTCTCACAGTTTTTATTTGGGTACCGCAGCCACTGAAAGACGGGGAGCGCTGACGTCATGTTTACTTTGCGACAGTTTTTAACATTGTGTGAACAAGGTTACTCTGGAAATCTTTGGGTAACCCTATCTTGCTTACAAACAAATAATTAGAACTGAAAAAAAGTGGAAATCAATGAGAAATCAGAAAGAAAAAAAGCTTGAGTTCTCACAAATACTGTAACATGTTTGAACTCATAATAAGGAAAACTACGCTAGGAGGTGAATATATATATAACATATGAAAAATGCCCTCTTCTCTCTACTCTACCCTGATACTAGTATTATTTATTTTTCATAAATAATTAAGACAAAAACACTTTTTTAAAATAGTAGTGCTAAAATAATTTTAAAAATGTAAAAATGTCAAAAAATCGTATTTCAATAGCTATGCACTTAATTTTTCCTAAAATCTCAAGTAAATGCTAATAAATAAATAAATAAATAAAACAATCACACTGAACGAAAAATGATTTTGAAGTTATGCTATTTAAAAATTTAATTTTTTGAAATAAGTTAATCAAATGTAAAAAGTCAAATCATATACTCATACTGTATCTGACTGACGAATAACTTCAAATATAAATGCTTTTATATACCACATTTTAAACCCAGACTAACAATTTTGCTACAAAATTTTGTTCAAAATACATTTGAAAGCGCAATGTAAGTTTTGTTGGAAGATTAAACACGACACTATGCCCTTGTGCGTAAATTATACCATGAAGTTCGTTTCTGTATCCAAGCTTTTAACTCAGTACAGCACAATCAAAGCTCAGTGTAATTAACTCTGCAGCGTGGGTAAGGAAATGGAAAGTATGTCGACAAGTAATTAGTTTTGGAGATGATTTGCGTGAGATAGTGCATAGAACGGCAAATGGTGTTTTCATAGTATTATATATGTATAATAACAAAGGTAAAATTATCTCAATTTTCCATGGAATTAAAATGAAAATTGACTAGATGTACGAACAGTCTATTCCATATTAATTAGTGATTAATTTTATGTCATATAATGATTAATGTTTTTCATTTTCCTATTATCTCCTACAACTTTAATTATAATGAAAAGGGGTATTAGAATTTAAAAGAACAAAGGATTATATATAATCATGAAAAGATTTAGAAATACAAGGCCTGTCTAAAATGAAGTAGAAATTATTCTTTGGTACAAATAAAAAGAACTTATTGAAAGCATATAAGTGTCATAGCTGCAAGGTTTTTTTAATTTATTCCGGAATGTTGTTAGCCCCGCCCTTTTTTCCCACCGCAATCTTTGTAGAGTAATATTTTTCATGTTTAATCGTAGTTAAATAAAGAAGAAATTTTTTCTACAAATATTACTGTGTGAAAAAAGGGCGGGGCTTGCATCATTTCGGAATAAATTAAAAAACTTGGCAGCTATGAAGTGTGAACAAAGTTATTAAATATTTACTGTTATAATGGTACTAAAATTGTATTTATTTAAATTGTATTTTTTGTACGAGGTTTTTCAGATTGAAATTTTAGAAGTAGGATCATGAAACTTAAACATAAAAATTGTGAGGCCAAACATTAAAATTATTTTAACGTAAAGCGTAAAGAATTGTCTTGGTTTTTATAGTCCTGCGGATTCCTTTTGCTTCACAGGAACATAAGACAATAAAATTTTGGCAAAAAAGGGTAAGGGTAACAATCATCCGAAATCTCCGAATTAAGGCATTTTAAAGCATTTTATTTTCCTATGTAAAAAGCACAGCTGCCAACATTTTAATTTAATCCAGAGTATTTTTAGCCCCTCGTTTATTCCATACCATTTATTTTTTAAGAGTAATTTTTTCTTATTTTATCGAAGTTATATATCGGAGAAATTTTTTCTTTAAATAGAGTAGTGCGAAATATATGCGGGGCTGCAACTACTCCAGAATAAATTAAAATGTTGGCAGCTATGAAAAAGGAGCTGGAAAAAAATGAAAATTTGGTAGAATTTGAAGTTTAACAGTAATAGTCTGGTAGTTGTAATCTTTCTGGTAAAAATTTTATGACAAAAAATTTAGTATTTATTTTCCTAATCTATTGAAAATGTAGAAAAAAGCGTAAAAACTATTGATTATCTTGAATCTCTTAGTGAAAATATTGCTTATTTGTTGAGTTATAGGACCATACTCATTAATTTTAAACATAACTCTATTTTCACTAAATTTAACAGTTTTCACGGAGGAAAGAAGAAGGCGGAAATTTACGAAAAGAAAAAAAAAAAATTAAATGCCTTGTTAAAACAGGACTGTTGTTAAATCACCGTACCTTAAATTGGCAATTACTGATGCAAAATAAAAATTTTATAAACTTCTCACTGATCTACTTCATTTTTAAAGCAACTGGGATTTAATTCAATTTATTAGTATCTTTCTTAATTTTCATTTTAATACAATAAATCGAGTTTTTTTTAGAAGAGTAACTTTATACATCAGGCTAACAAAATATGTAAAAGAAATTGTGTTAGTGCTTGCACATGTATAACTGCCAACAGTTTTGAGTTTTGGATAATTTTTTTTTTTTTTTTTAAGAAATTTTCTACAAGCTTTAGCAGGGTTTTCTATGTTTAGACAGGTTACAAAATTCTATAACAAATTATCGGTATTACGAAATCGGAATTGTTGGCAATTACACACATGCATAGAGTTGCCAAGTTTTATAATTTATCCCGGAGCATTTTGAGCACATCTTTTTTTTCGCACATCAATTTTTGTAGAATATTTCTCTTCAATAAGTATCAACAATTTGAAGAAAAAAAAAACATTCTTCAAAATTACTAATGTGATAAAAAAGGCCGGACTAACAATGCTGCGGAATAAATTATAAAATTTAGCAACTCATTAGAGCAACTCAGATTATAAATGTTCACAAACTGGCATAGTTAATTAATATTTAGTATGAATGTTCGTGTTTCATCACATTTTTAAATTATTTTAATTAAAAAAAATAGTGTTCTATCGTACTTATTTCATAACAAACTTTTAGCTGCTGTTTCGAAACAGTAAATAAACTATAATTATTGAACGACAAATAGGTAGAAAATTATTAAAATTTTTCGAAATTATTCACCGAAAACTATACAAATTAAAATTAAAAGAAAAAAAAATCAAAAATCTTAATTTTAACTTTTATTAAATTAAATTAAATTAAATTAATTGATATATTTATATATTTATTTATTTGTTTTTTGTTTTTCGTAAAAATTTTAAAATATTCTATAGGCTTGAATTTTCAAAATTATCCCTCGATTTTACGTTATTACAGTTTATAAATATATTCTAAACGAATATGTGCATTAACTTTTGATTGATTGATCAGATAAATTTAAAAAAATATTTTTGTGACTAAATGCTAAAAATTCACATGAAATTTCAGCATTTAAACATAATAATGTTTAAAAAAAAATAACATGCCAATCAATTCACAAATTAATGCACAAATACATTTAGAATATACTGATAAACTATAATAATGTAAAGTCAGAGTAAATAAATAATTAAATGAAATAAACATCTCGGTAGTATAAAATATTAATATATATATATATATATACATACACATATATGTATATATGTATATATATACATATATACATATATGTGTATGTATATATACATATATATGTATATATATATTACAAATGCTTGCACTGATAACATTATATTACTACTGTACGTTCTGTTTCTCTCTCTCTCTCTCTCTCTCTCTCTCTCTCTCTATATATATATATATATATATATATATATATATATATATATATATATATATATATATAGATATATATACATATATATATATACATACATACTATTTAATATTGATGCATTTAAATGCACACGGAGACTTTTATAATACGGAGACTACGACAGTAGTTTCGATGACTGATATTCCGCGTCCACCATTTCCTTAAATTTTCTAATGAAATATATTTTAGTAATTTATTTTACTTCATCATTTTATAGGTATTCATGGAAAATTTTAAAACCTTTTTCATAGAATCGAACAACTACTGCAAAAAGATTTCAAGAACAAGCGAAACAAATGCGCCTCAAGGAATTGTCCTAAGAATGTTGTCCTTGGCAAAGCTTTTGGTGACTTTAGAAAAAAGTTAGTTAAAAAAAATAAAAAATAAAAAGTTTAATGTTGCAAAATCTGGAACCTCTAGTAGGAGTTATTCAGTAGGAGTTATTTCAGTAGGAGTATTTTCTGGATTGAGCTGGTGATTTGTTTTGCAGAACTGACTTGAAACTTTACCAAATGATCTTTGAGATTAACCCTTATCGCTCGTTTGTCCCTTCTGACGGGACATTAAAATATCGATCCACGCCTTAAGGTGTTCCTCTGCAAATGAAGTGTTAATTTTTTTAAACGTGTAACTACCGGAAATTTTTAACAGAAAGATTTATTTTATTTAATGATGAAATAAAACAAATTATTGCAATTTTCGGTAGCCAAAATGTAGGATGTTGGAAACTATACGTGTGACGTTTTATAGGCACGCCAAAAGGCGTGTCTTACTGTTCAAAATAGGAAAATATGCCGAGCGTTAAGTGTTAAAATATGAGAAGGCCATTTCTTCAGAGTTTTGTGCTCAGCGGATTCTGCAAGCATTTGTGCTGCGAGCGTTTGAGCATTGTTCTTAAAAACAGAGATATTCCTGTAGTTTGTTGATATTAACTTTGGTTAATTAAATTTGGGTTCCGAGTGAGAGATTGATTGTACTGTTTCAATAATATTCGTTTAATTAAGTGCATTCATTGACTAGACTATGCCTATTTTTTCACGAAAACACGTAGGGGAGTCTGTATTTTCGTAGTATTTTACAACTAATTTACTGTATACGAAAGTGTACATATTACAAAACACAAATAAATATGAATTTAGAAGAATAAAGCAGTAAATTAAAAACATAATTAATGATAGAAAAGCTTAAATAATAAAAACAAATTTGAAGTATATATATATATATATAAAGCTAAAAGCATTATCAAGATCAAAATCAAAACACATCTGTGTTTCATTTATTTTATTTTATTTTAAATTTAAGTTAATGTTTTTTATTCCTCAATGAATATTATTTTAAATAGCCTGCTCACATTGTTTTTTTAAGTAGAATAAAAGAAAAAGAAAATTCCTTTAAAAGGAAAACTGATATATTTTATTTAAAGCTATTTCGAATAAAATACCCATAATATAAATATTAATATAAGAAACGTTTCTATATTTAAATTTTAACATTTGAATAAAGTCTTATCTAACTTAAGCAGCAGTCTAGAATGATATTTTTAAGAAATAACTTCGCTATGCATTATTAACCATGTATGTAGAAGAAAATCGAATTAGATTTTTTTTTTTTTTTTTTTTTCAGCCTATTTGAAAAAGTCTGAGTCTAAAATATTTATGTTACAAAATACGTTTATATAAAAGTATTATTTAAAAAAAATTTCTTCGAATATGTTTCTTTTCTCTTTTTAAATGGTGATTTAATATAATAAGAGGAAAATGTAATTTAAAATAACATATCAATGATAAAATTATAAAGTGCAATTTGGTAGGCATAGTAATTGTAAATTGTAAGTAAAAGGGTTAAATTTTAAAAATGACACTTACCTTTAACGTTTTATTGTTATTAAAACACTTTCGCGACTGCATGTTTTTGTCTTTTTAACAGTTAGGTCCGCCTGTAGGCGTATTTCTCCCAAGTTACAATATTTCAGAACAAAATTTTCTATATTCACATTTATATTCTAATCAAAGTATTTCTGTCAAAAGTATATTTCATTGGAATAACATGAATATTGGGAATATACTTAAGAAATAAACAACATACAAATTGCAGAAAAAACGCCCACTGGCGGAGTTGCGGATTTTCAAATAACGTGAATCACGTCAGCTGTCGCGAAAGTGTTAAAAACCAAACGTGACCTATTATGTGTGCCGGAACGTCCTGTCGTATTCAATTAGTAAAATTGCACCCGATTTTTTTTTTTTTAATATATACATAGTGCTAAATGACTCTAAGTCATGTCCGTAGTAAATTACCCGTGCCCGTTTTTTAATAACACTGACAGAATTTATTATATCTTGATTAAATGTCTCCAAAACAATGATTAATATTTTAATGCCCGTATTTCCTCTCCCCCTTTCTTTTACCATTAAATAATAATTTTATCTAAAAGGAATCTAAGAAATGTATTTAAAATTGTAAATGTCAATAATATCTTTATAAGAAATTTTATTTATATTAAAAGAAAAATGTATATATATATGGCTGCAATTTACCATTTGTCCTTTCGTCTTTGTAGTAAAAATACTTTGATCGGACCGAAATTCATAATTTATTAAGGATTACTACATTGTGTTAATTGCTGAAAACGTAATATGAATAGTACTATTTTTTTTTATTACACAGATGTACAAAACTGAGGAAGATAAATGGATGGCGTTCAAATAAAGTAAATTTTATTACTGTTAATCTCCTTCGACAGCAAGTAATATATGTTAAGTTAATAAAAAAATTAAATTTCTATATGGATTTCATAAAATAAATCATCTTTAATCCAAAAAGTTAAAAAAAAAAAAAAAAAAAATGAAGAATTATTTTTATTTTCATTTTAAAAGAAATTATTTTTGTGATATACCTTTTTAGATGCTTTATTTTATTTTACTTTTTATTTAAGTATTTATTTAATTATTTTTTTTTTTTTTTTTTTTTTTTTTTTTGTAAAATCTTTTTATTCCACAAAGAAAAAAAAAACCCTTATCGCAGTTTCTTTATTATGAAAGGCATTTTGGGGAACATTTCTGTTAGGTGTGTATTCCTCATATATAGCCTTTAGTACTATTTTCGTCAAACCCGTCTAGTTTCCTGATATTTATGTAGCTTTTAAAAACACTTACAGAACCGAGAATTTAAAAATATAGGCGTAATATAAGATAGAAGGAAGGTTTATTTTAGTTTTATTCTTTTTACTTCTTTTCCTGTCAAAAACTTTCTTCGGGCATGAAAGTTTATCGGTTTTGTTTTTTATACATTTTTGTTTCAAAATAGTTAGATATTATTATTTCAAACACGTTATAATAAATAAACCAAAAACAACTTAGCATTATTATGTATTCATAGTTGCCAAGTCTCCCGTTTTATACCAGTAAATTTTTATAATGATTTTCACTTTATTTAATCGTAGAAAAGATATAAAAAAAAATTCTGTTTTAGCAGTTTTCGCAGTCGCAGCGTCTTAACGGCCCTCTTCACTTACTGTCGCCGGAAGCCCGAGCCAATGTTATAGTATGGGGAATTTTTCTTTACAAATAACTTATTAAGTAATGCACATTTTAAAATTCCGTTTTCACATTCAGAAAATTCCCAACTATTAAATTGACGAACCTTTTTTAAAAATGTATTTTTTTAATTTTCAATATTTTATTTTGAAATTACAAAATGAAAAAAATTCACATATGGAAAATTCATATTTTGCAGCTTCAAAATAAAATATAAAAAATTTAAAAAAAAAAAAAAAAAAAAAAAAAAAAAA
The DNA here is from genome assembly GCA_963930645.1 of Salticus scenicus. NCBI lineage: Eukaryota > Metazoa > Arthropoda > Arachnida > Araneae > Salticidae > Salticus > Salticus scenicus. The sequence continues at coordinate 103,053,967 of OZ005658.1, read as the reverse complement.
GGTCCGTCAGTTTAACAGCTGGGAATTTTCAGAATGTCAAAACAGAATTTTAAAATATGTATTAGTCAATAAGTTATTTGTGAAGAAAAATTTCTCATAAAATAACATTAGCTTCGGCTTCCGGCGGCGGAGGGTGAAGCGGGCTCTGAAAATTTCACGTTCATTTTTTTGTTATATAATCATCGTCATCTTACAACAATTCATTTTTACATGTTATTATTATTTTTGGCAATATTTTGGTCATTAAAATATTCAAGAAAACCATTCTTGCATGTGGCAGTGGTGGCAGTATAATAAAATTAAAGAAAGATTTCAGGAACGCTACGAGGCTAGTTTTAGAGTTACCGATAATAAATTTGATTTAAAAATAGAAATGTTGACAACTATGTATATTGAGCATTTTATCTCATTATTATGAATATTTATATATGATTATCTTATAAGTTAAGATGGAACCACCAAATTATAAACAGAAAAATACGCAATATATTAAAAAATGTAAACGACTGTTATACAAAATTAATCCTATAGCTTTCACATAAATAACCGCTCATGATACTTCATGAAAAACATTTGTTACAAAAATGTTTCTTTAAAAAGGTGAATTAAAGTCATTTTATTAGAAATAAATATTTATGTGTTACACCTTTCTCGAGGGCTAAAGTAATAAATTTTCGTACATTTTATAAAGTTGTAATTCTTTTTAGTTCGTCGAATATTTTTGTGGGTTTCAATAATTTTATTGGTTTGATTACTTTTCTAAATTTCAATTTCTGCTCCAAGTTTAATTATTTTTCTGAATTTTATTGATTAAAACAGAGTTTTTTCTTTAAAAATTATTTTGAACAAAAGTACATTTTTCGTACATGTGGATTGTTAAAGTTAAAGAAAGTTTATTAGAGATGACTGCATTAAAAAATAAATAAATAAATAAATAAATAAAATAAAATAAAAATATTTAACCCATTTTTTGCTGGTGTTGCGTTCACACAACACCAGATGTAGTTGCGTTTAACAGTTAACTAAAAAAGATATTTTATATTAAGTATTGTTTTTAAGTAAGGAAAGGATGGATGTTTATTTTATTACAAAAAAATTTTATCTGAAAAATAATTTTATATAAAAAATAAACTTCAAACTTAAAGCGCTAATCAGTCCAAAACTTTTGAAAATCTTCATGTTTAAATAAGTTTACATTTACTTGTAAAAAAAAAAATGTTTCATAATAAAATAATTACTTTTGAAGTCATCTGTAGTTTTTGCTGTTTTATACTCCCTCAAGGAAATTTCCGTAAACATTTATTTGTATTCTTTCTATACTCTTTTTCCACTGATGTTGTACAAATACAACACCCTTTATTTAGTAAGATAAGACTAATTTTAATAATTTTATTTTAAGTTAGTGTTATATACGATCAAAATAATGAGTATTACTGTTTGTATTTAGAAGAAAAAAATCCTTATTTCTAGTTTTGGCGCTTAATGGGTTAAAGCAGTTTTACTTATTATTTTTAAAATGCGCATTAGGAACCATTAGATTTCAGTGCACCATGATTCTAAATCTCAAGTGTACAATTTTATTAGGAAAGTTTATGAGCAATATGATCAAGGAAAATTTTTTTAATTTGTACTATCGAAAATAATGATTATCAAAACAAATTTAGAAAGATGGTAATTTAGAAAAAATTTAATGGTGCGAAAACTCTCTCTTCTTCTTCTCTCTCTTTTTTCTTTTTCTTTATTTCTTTCTTTATTTTTTATTACCATTTTGTAATGCAGCACATTTATTTGTGGTTTCAGAGTCATTAAGCGTTATGACTATAGCAGGTGCGTGTTCCAATTCATAAAACTTAATTACTTTTTAAAAGGCATTTAAAAATAGTTAAAACTCATGTTTTATAGTAATATTTTATCAAGAATTAATCCGTGTTATGAACAAATAAATCTCAATACCTATAGACTTAGACTTCAAAAACTGTGAGCATCAAGCATAAGTGACAAAATCACACATCTTCCTCAGTATAAAACTGAAGGTTAACGAGGTGGTACGTTCTGAATTTAGTTCCATTGCCGAATTGAGAACAAAAGATCATATAAGAACACTTACACAATAAATAATAAATTTTGGAGCTTATAAGAATGTAGAAGCGCAATGATAATTAGATAAAGAAATATTAGGGATAGCCAGGTGTTTTCGTATCTTTCGAGAGAATTTTTTAAGAATCGTGCAGAAAAGGGTTTTCAAGACCATAATTCAAAAGTGAAGATGCTATTTTTTTTTTTTTTTTTTTTTTTTGTTATTAGTAGTAAAGTTGTTATTTGTTGGCATATCTGCAGATATGCCAATATTTCTAATTTATTCTGTCTTTTTTTCACGCCACTTTATTTTACTTTTACTTAATGGATAAATTAACTTTGTAAAGAGAAGCCTTCGTTTAACAATACGCAGAAATAAATGAAAATTTTTGGCATATCTGTATTATCCCTACCATAACCTCCTTAACTAGATGCCTGTCGCGTGGCTCCTAAACTTGGCAACAGATGAAGCGATAGACAGCGCCACCTGAAACAGATTGCGTGACTTTTTTATTCAACTCTCACCAATAACTCTAAGAAGTGATATATGATATACGAGGGGTGATCAGAAAAAAAGGGTTACAAGCTGCAGCATTTGAAAACTGCATATTGTGGAGAACTTTTGTTTCCCCAGAGTGGAGACAGATGGTGTGCAGGTAGGTAGTGAAAGTTCCCACACGGTTCAGGACGACTGAAATGGCAAGACGCTTAGAAAATTGGTCTCGTGTGGAAGTGCGAGCCGTGATTCGATTTTTATGGGCAAAGAATGTGTCCGCGCAGCATATGACGCAAACGGACGGGCATGTTGAGTGAAGGTGTCATCTACCTGCATGACAGTGCCAGGCCCCATACTGCTCAAGCAACGCAGGAATTGTTGCGACGGTTGAGGTGGGAAATCTCAAGTCACCCCCATACAGCCCATATTTGGCACCCAGTGACTATTTCCTGTTTCCGAGATTGAAGGAGCACTTATCCGGCACACAGTTCTCTTCAGGCAGTGCGGTGAAAACATCCGCAGAGACCTGGCTCAATGGACAGGGACCTGATTTCTACCAGAACGGGTTAAACAGGTTCGGCGTTCTGATAAATGCCTAAATAGACTTGGTGATTTTGCCTAAAAGTGATAGGCACGTATGCCTCTTAATTCTCTTTTGTATTTTCTGTTTATTGTTAATAAATATTACTTTATTCGACAGGACACTTTTTTTTTTGATCAGCCCTCGTATATAATCGACGTTTCTTCCATTCTATTCGCCTTTTATGCATATCATATCCAACTTTTAAAAATTTTTGGTGGTGTTGAATAGAAAAATCGCGCAATCTATACCAGGGGGCGCTGTCTACCGCTTCAACTGTTGCCAATCTTCCGAGCCACGCGACAGGCATCTAGTTTAGGAGACTATGATCCCTACATACAATTTGTGAAATATTTGAAGAAGATCTGCTGTAAAAATAAGGAATGAAATTGTTTCACGATGTAAGTACCATGATTCTTCATATAGATAGGTTTACTGTTTTTCTCAATATTTTTTGCGATTACAGTATAAAGGTTATTGTTTAGAAATACTGCTAACAAAACAACGGGATTCTTATGCAAAAAAGTATCTTCTCAACCAGGGTTTAAACTGCCATTAGTTTTTTTAGCATTTTGCTAAAAGGTATCAAATTTTGCTAAAACATGTTGGTCAGAATTTCGTTGAAAAGCTAAAACTGGATAACTGTATAAAATATCTCAATAATAACACAGATTTTTTTTTTTTTTTTTTTTTTTTTTTTTGTAATATTTGCAGGCAAAAACTACGAAAAGACTGAAATTTTTGGGAATGATTATTTATGTAGTAATTTGGATTTATTTTTAATTTTTAATGATTGAATTTAAATGCAAAAATATTTAAAAGTATGTCAGAATTCAGAAATTGATTCATAGAAGCATTCTTAGCACTAGTAATTCACGATTATCTACCACTACACTTTACTTAATTTTTCAATTGCTTTTTCATTTTACACATGTGATATGAGTACCTCTTTTTCTATTGTTAAAATCAAAACATAGTTTCCCTGATTCATATTTTTAAAGTCACAAATATGGATGCTTGGTTAAAATCATCAATGAACAAAAGAATAGAAAATAAAACTGAGGTTAACAAAGCTAAGTAAAAGAAATCAATGGTATCCAAAAAATTAACTTTTGAAAAGCTAAAATAGTGCTTGCCTATTTTCGCTAAAATGCTAAAGTAATTTTTTTGCCAGGTTAAACCCTGTCTCAACTCTGGGGACTATACATTTTAAAAGAAATGTTTCGTATTAAATTAAGTCTTTGGATACTTTTAAATGAATACTCATTTAAATTTAATTGCAAATCTGTAAAGTTTACGTTCAAAATCCGAGCAATACTTGGTCATTCAATATCACTAGGGCGTTTTAGAGTGCGAAATTTTGTGATACATAATAAAGTCAGTAAAAAAAAAAAATAAATAAATAAAAAATAAAATAAAATAAGCAATAAAACAATTTTTAAATTCTTTTTTATATAAATTTAGAAGCCTCCTTTTATTGACTTTGTCTTCTTTAATAATAGTAATAATAATAATAATAATAATAATAAATTATTTTATTTTACTTTATTTTATATTTATTTTTTAGGTTTCTCCTTTAGGGGAAAAGAATGTAGAACAGTTTTAGTTTCTTCTGGCGTCATATGCTTTGCTGGATAAATAGCAATATATAAAAGAAACTTTTTACTTGAAAAGTATTTTATATTCGAGCATTTCACCTGAAAATTTTATTCGGAAAAATCAGAAATCTTAACTATTTACTTAAGTAAGTAAAATTTGAAATTCTTTTATTATAAAGTTTCTTTCTTTTCATAAAAGAAAAGTTTTTTTTTTTTTTCTCTCTCTACTGAAACGATATTTTTCTGCGGCATGTTTTGTTGTTAAGAATAAATGTATCAAAAGTAACTTTCGAACTTTATATTTTATTTGTTTATTTATAAATTCATTTATTTTCTAGGTAGATTAGAGAAATAAAGCTGAAAAAAAATGTTCGCAAGTTTGTACATATATATATATATGTACAAATTAAGCCTTATCGCTCGTATGTCCCTTCTGAGGGGACATTAAAAAATCGAGCCACAGCTTAAGGTGTTCCTCTGCAAATGAAATGTTATTTTTCTAAAACGTGTAACTATAGGCTGCCTTTCAACTACCGTAAAATTGTAACAGAAAGATTTATTTTATTTAATGATGAAGTAAAACAAATTATTAAAATTTTTCGGTAGCCAAAAGGTAGTAAGTTAGAAACTATACGTGTGACGCTTTAAAAGAACGCTAAAAGGCATGTCTAACGAAAAATATACCGAGCGCAAAGGGTTAAAAATACTCTATAATTAATACTTGGTCAAAAATGAGCAAAACAATAAATAAATAAATAAGTAAAATAAAATAAAATAAAATAAAATTAATTAATTAATCAATAATAGATATAATAATGTATATATTTTGTAAATTTGGCTTCCAACCTCCTAATTAATATTCCGTAGTATTGTTAGTACCCGCCCTTTTGTTACGCATCTCAAATTTTAGAGTAATTCTTTTGAAATGTAATAATAAGTAAAAAAGAAGAAAAATATTCTAAAAAAAATACTGGTGTGAAGAAAATGCAGGTACTAACAATACTATGGAATATTAATTAAGATGTTGGCAACTATGCATTGGTCATTAAATTTTTAAATGCATGTTTTTAATATTTACAATTAAAAGATCTTTACTTCTCATACAATTATGTTTTTTTCACAAAGTCAAACTGTTGTAATACTTAAAACACACACACACACACATATATATATATATATATGTAATATACATTTTTTAATATTATAATATGGAATCGACCCTGCAGTATGGCGTCATAAAACCCCTCACACGTGTTCACTATAGGGAGAATTGCAACATTCTCATATTTATATATGTATTTTATACAAAAATTTTGCTACACTACAGGGTAGTGTTTTATTTCGTGGGGGAATTCTTAGGGTATTTGAGAAAGCTGCTGTGGTGGAAAGCAATCCAGAATTTAGTGTCGAACCCAAAAACCGATAAGGTGCATTAATGTTGTAAAATAGTTCGCATACACACTCACATACTTATAATAGGAATAAAAAAAAATCATGAATAAAAGAAAATATTTTACATTATAACCGAATTCACTTTTTCTCTTAGATTTTCTTTTATAATATTTCTTCAATCACTTAAAGTTGATTTTCGATATGTTTTGTTTCTATTTCCTTAAAAGGAAAGGAATTGGGGATAAAGAACTATCGAATAATAAAAGACTAATGTATAAACATGATAAAGTGGTTTTATTTTGATACAGTGTTCTTCTCTCTTTTTCTTACTTCTGACATTATCACAAGTGTATGTTATTTATTTTATGTGATATTTGAAGACTTAAAATAAAAGGAAATCAAAGAAATAAATATGTGAAGACTGTTTTCTGGACGAAAGGCTTCGTTTCTATATGAAATATTTGTAAGTCACAATTTTAAATTGAATTTAAAAGAAAGCATTTTATTAGAGACAGAGTATGTTTTACTAAGAGCATTATATAAATCATTTGAGATGTATAAAACGAAAACTTCAGTTATTACGCCCAATAACAACCCAAAATATACATACAGTTTTAATTTTAAAGTTAATTAAATAATAATTAAAAAATAACGCTATCGTCTAAAGGCTTACACTGTTAAAAAAACAAATAAATAAATAAAAATAATAAAATAGTAATACATAACGATAACAAATCTGAAATTGCAGTAAATATGTTTTCAATCCCTCAAACATCAAACCCCACCAATGCCCCACCAATGTTCTGTTCTCGAAGCCGGTAGATGTTGTGCCGAATTCGATCGTGGTCATGCTTCCTAAACGTGCGTAATTATGGTTTAGGGCTCCTTTAAAAAACATCTTAAAGGACACTTCCTCAGGCCAAGAACCCCAACGCATTCAATTGGGACCTTGAGCCCACTAAGACGGGATTTGATTTTGCGAAATTCCCCTACTTTCCCCCATGGGCGCAGGCTGTAGAAATACGTTTGTAAGCATAAATGGCTCCAAATTAATTCACGATAAAGAAATTGCACATAGGGAAACTAGACTTGAATAGAAAAAAAAAAAAACTGTGACTTTAAATTTTTTTATTTTTAAGGGAGGAAGGGGGGGGGGGAGGAAAGACAAATAAGAAAGATTGATTCTTTTAAGATAAGTTTCAGATTTATAACGTAATATATCATTTTTTTAAATATGTTTTATGTTTTAAGAGTAAAATCTTTGATTTTAATATTGTTAGGATGAAAATGAAACTTTTAAACATTAACATGGAGATTTGGACTGATACGGGAGTCGCGGCGTTCTATATTTTCATGGTCACTTTATTCTGACACCACAATTAAAAAAAAAAAAAAAAAAAAAAAAAAAAAAAATGTTTTTGGAAAATTCGTGCTAAAGTAGCTCAAACATGCTATAAAAAATTTTCTTTCTGATAATTATAGTGAGAGTTACACTAAAGAAACGATCGTTAAAATGTTGAAACGCTGCGACCATTGCTTATGCATACTTGTCAACATCCTAATTAATATTACGTAGAATTTTTAACTCCGCCTTCTTTTTCACACCAGTATATTTTTGTAGTATTTTCTTTCTTATTTAATCGTAATTACATTTGCAGAATATTACTTTAAAAATTTACTGGTGTGTAAAAAAGGGCAGAACTAGCGACACTACGGAATATTAATGAGAATGTTGGCAAGTATGCTTATGCAACATTAGCCAAACTCAAGTTATTATCACTTTTATTTACTTTTCAAAGAAATAAAACAATTTACAGGGCTGCCACAGGCAACTATTTTTTTTTTTTCTTATTCCAAAATATGAATGTTATAATATACGCAGGTAAAATGCGATTTGTCTTCATACATTTATTGTAAATTTCATGTTATGGAAATAGTGGTACGAAAATAATTTAAAAACGTCGCATATGGCAACTCTGAAATTAATTGTACAAATGTAAACTTTTAATAAATGAAAAGTGTTACAATTATTTCATATTTATTAATTCTAAACCCTATATAATTTTTTCAACGGTTTTTAAAAGCTTTTTCCCCTCAAAGAACAGGAACGTGAAAGTGTCAGTCTGAAGACAAAACTTTTATACCGGTTTTCTTTTCTTTCTTTCTTTTTTTTATTGCCAATATTTTCTCTCATATTCAATCTTAAAAATATACTGCATAAACAGGATAAAAATTATATAAGAATTGGTGGTGGAAGTATTCGGTCTTGGGACGGAAGATTCAGCACCCTTGTCGAGCAATTTTAATATTGCTACATACTGCCAATCATCTAATTACGAACCGTACAATTTGTAGTACCATCCTTTTTTTTTTTTTTTTTTTTTTCTTTTTTTCCACACCAGTCATTTTTTAGTGTAATTTTTCTCTTATGCAATCGTAGAAACATTTGAAGAGAATTACTCTAAAAATAAAGTGATGTGAAAAAAAGGGCCTTTTTTCAAGGGGCGTTAACAATTGTACGATTACTAATGAGATCCTTGGCAAGTATGTAATGTTATGACAATAATTAATGATAATGTTATTATTATTATATTTTTTCCCCTTTTAAACAAATAAATGAATTTTTTCAACCAAATGTCGATAGTAATCGTTTCCAAGTTCTACTGGGAATTATGTTAATTAAATATCAACTAAATCTGTGTTACATAATTGTTTTTCTAACATCTTAACAAAGAGTTAAATTGAAGAAAATAAATCAAATGTAAAAGGAAAATACTACATCCTTTTGTATGAATAAAACATAAAATCTTTGTATTATTCATGTTCTATGTTTACTTTCATTGATCTTACCACATCGTTTATATTTCTCTATGTTGTTGTAAGAATTCTTAAGAAAAAAATCTTTAAAATTGTTGTGATAACTATGGTTTGCGTTTCTTTAATGATGTGTATACATTCATATTTCATAATCATTTTTACTTAAATATTTTTTAATGATTATGATTGTGAAAAATATATTTGATATTTTCTTCCGGATTTAAACAGTTATTATTGTAATATTGTTACAGTTAAAATCGTAATATTGTTTCACACAATGCTTAATGAGGCAAATATATTAATAAGGCGTAAGAAAATGATAAAATGATAAATGTCTTTTATTTATCAGTAAGTATGGAAAAGTAAAAAGTAAATAAATATAAAAGTAAAATAAAATACAATAGTTATTATTAAATCTCTTGATTCTGCAGTAATAGAGTTTTATTTTCATTAAAATTCGGAACGAGAAGAAAATTGCGTGTGTTTAGAATTTAATTTAAACTATTTAAAATATAAAATAATTTATAAAATATTTAAAATGTTTATAAAAAAATAAAAATACGTCTTTGTAAAATTCGAGACTTGATTTGAAACTAAATCCTCCAAGCATTTTATGTAAGATTTTTGATATATATGCAAAAATATTTTATTTTAGAGGCATGCTTAAAGTTGTAGCTAGACTATTAAAATGAACGAGATAACTCATGACAGGTCAACAATGTGGTAATATCCTGTAGTTTGTCAGTACCCACCCTCTTCTTTCACATCAGTCTTTATTTGAAGTATTTTTCTTCTTATTTAACTGTAATTACAGTTGAAGAAAATGTCTCAAAAAAAAAAAGTTGTGTGGAAAAAGGTGCGGGTTCTAAATGTCTTCCGGATTTTAATTAGTAGTATGGCAGTTAAGGATGAGTAACTGTTTTTTAGAAATTCAGTTTGCTTTTCTTTATGTTTTAATATATAAATTATATAAGTAAATTAAATTTTCCATTTTTTATAACTATATCCGGTAATATGTAAAACTGTTTCATAATATATTTTTTCAGAATAGTAACACTTAATGGTACACAGTAGATAACACTTTTATAGCAGAATGGAAGCAACAAATTTTACAGTCTAAAAAGAATAGAATAAATACCAACATTCCAAGCAAAACTTTCAGAACAATAATAACAGATATTTCAGATGAAAAAATAGAATTCTCTTCGAGTTAAATTAATATGCAAATGTTAACAAGGCATCAGAATTGCCAAATGATGAATTTCAAACCATATTTTTGAATTTCGTAGAAATAGCCAAAATATAGATCCATATTTAAAGTGATCTAACATAGGTAAGTTAAGCCGTTTCTATAAAAATACAATCAGTAAAATTTCAATAAAATATTTGTTACAGTAACATAATTTTCCAACAAATTTTAAGTTTTCGAAAATAAGACCTTAGATCAGAGTTCCCAACTTTTATAATTTATTCACAAGCATTTTTAGCCCCGCCTCTTTTTCCTTCCGGAAATTTTGAAAAATGATTTTCTTCTTATTTAAACGTTGTCACAAACTAAAGAGAAATATTCTACAAAATTTCTGGTGCGGAAAAAAAGGCGGGGCTAAAATTGCGCGAATAAATTATAAAAGTTGGGAAATCTGCCTTAGATAGTTCTATGAATGATATAATTTTTAATATGTAGGCAATAAAAAGAATGTTCAAAATGCTGATAATATATGAACTCTCAATGCTAAAAGTGCATAAATTATTTTAAAAAGTTAATATCAGATAACAGTATTCATTCATATAAATAACATTTAGCTTGTAATAAAAAACACTTAACTTTCTTTTATATACAATTTGATAAGCTTATTCTTTATCTTTATTCTCCTTCTTTTTCATGTATGATTTATTTTTTTATTTTTTTTCCTTTTTACCTTTCAGATGAGATAGTTTCGTGAAAAATGTTTCAGACATTTCTAGTTTCTTCTGGTGTCACAGGCATTTTTCGTTGAACAGCAATATATAAAAGAAAGTACGTACTTAAAAAAAAAAAAATCATTTTCTTTCGAGCATTTCACCGAAAAATTTATTCTTATGAAATTCAGAAAAAGGTAGGTTAAAAAGAATCTCAACAACTTACTTAAATAAATAAAATTTGAAATTCCATTTCTTATAAGTTTTTTCCGGGAAAAATAATGTTTTCTTCGTTTCTTTATTTATTTATTTATTTATTTTTTATTAATATTTTCTTTCTGACTAAAATGAAACTTTTTTTGCGGTATGCTTTGTTGTTTTATATAGATATATATGTGTCTGAGCAGTAAATTTTTTAGTATTTTTCATCGAAACAAATATGAAATAATGACAAAAAAAAGAATGCTAAATGCGTATATTTAACATTTTGAAATTTTCAGTAATATAAAACATTTATATTTTCAAATAAATCATTTTTAAAAGAGAAATTCTAGATTTAAAAAAATAAATAAATAAGTATAAATTATACAAAAACTAACGGACATAGACTTTAGGTTTTGATGAGCAGTGTCTAATAAATATTATATACTAAAGTTAAATATTGGTGGAAAACTATAATGAGTCACTGAAAGTGTAATATATTATTGGTGAATTTACAGTAATTCATTTTTTATATTTGCTTTAAAACTCTAGGACAAATGAAACTACAACTCTTAAAATATCAAAAGAGATTGTAGAAAATAGTAAGAAAAAGGTAAACGGTACCTATAGGCCTAGTGATCACTAGGTATCCCTAGGAATTTACATTATGTAAAACATTAATCGATGACATTAATCGTACGTTAAACATTAATCGAAGTACAGTTGGAAAGTGTTTAATGTATGGGAGCCGAATGTTTTTCTTTCTTCTTTCCATATTTAACCATTTTCTTTTTAATTTGCATAAAACAAGTTAAACAAAAGCTTCAATCAAATTTATTTATGTTTTCTTAGAGCTTAAATAAATCTTAAAGATATTATTTGCCTTGAAAATTACAACGAATACAATACCAGGGGTCGTAGCCTTTTTTTTTTTTTTTTTTTTTTTTTTTTTTAGGACAGTTTCGAGGATGAGGAATTTCGGTATGGCAACACTTGGTGGTACACAGTAGATAATATTTTTATAGTAGATTGAAAACAACAAATTTTACAGGCTAACAAGAATAGAACTAGTACCAATATTCCAAGCAAAACTTTCAGAACAATAATAACAGATATTTCAGATAAAAAATTGTATTCTATTCGAGTTAAATTAGTACACAAATGTTAAAGAGACATCAGAATTGCCAAATGATGAATTTCAAATCATATGTTTGAATTTCGTGGAAATAGACAAAATATAGATCCATATTCAGAGTGATTCAATATAGGTGATTTAAGTCGTTTCTATAAAAATATAATCAGTAAAATTTCTATAAAATTTCAGTGTAAACAAATGTTAACAAGACATTAGAACTGGCAAATGATGATTTCAAACCATATTTTTAAACTTCGTAGGAATTGCCAAAATATTCAAAGTGATTTAATATGGGTGATTTAAATCGTTTCTATAAAAATACAATCAGTAAAATTTCTATAAAATATTAGCTATAGTCACACACTTTTCCAACAAATTTTAATTTATCGAAAATAAGTCCTTAGATATTTCTTTGATATATATTAATTTTTTAAAAAATAAGGTGGATAAACTAATCTTGAGTTTTTATATTTTTTGACCTCTGAAAAGTGACATATAAGAAAGGTAAGTGCACTATATAAATTTTCAAAAAGTGATTTCAAAATGTTGATACAAGTATCGAAATATTCGTTTCTGATTACGTCAAACACGACAATTTGTAAAATAGAAAAAATATATATATATGTGTATATATATATATATATATGGCACTTTTTTTCTTGTTTTCTTAAAAGGAGTAGTTTATTCTTATTGCATCCCACACAGCAACTTTTATCTATCTGACATCTAAATCACATCCATTGATCCATAGAAGGTACGAAATATTTTAAAGATGCCCATTAAAAGTTCTGGATATCCTGTACTAATTATAGATATCTATTAGACATTTAAATGTAGACGAAATTTAGACGCGTCTTTTTCGATGTTTCATAGATTTAACATGTTAGATGAAAAGAAGATTATTTAGATGTTTCCAATATCTACTAAATTTAACAAGTGCAATTATTGGATATTTGGAGATTTAACAGACATCTAAGAAGATTTAACAGACATCTAATGGATGTGAAAGACCACACAGCCACTTACATCCATAAGACATCTATAATACTTAAAAAATGATCCATTAAACTTCTATAAACATCCTATAGATATCTGTCATCACACCAAATGTCACTATTTTTTACATCCATTAGATGTCAGTTAAATACCCAATAAATTTCGAAATATCCAGTAATTGGACTTGATAAATCTAATAGACATTGAAAATTTCTAAATCTTATTTTGATCTAACATGTTACATCTATTAGACATTGAAAAAATCATGTCTAAATTTCGTCTACATTTAAACATCTAATACGAGGGCTATTTTTTTTTTTTTTCAACCTCCGATAGGCTATAAAAGAAAAACGGGTAAATATAAAAAAATGATTTTATAGCCAAAAGTAATGTAGATTAAAGGTTACTTCTCTACATAATCACCTTGATGATTGAGGCTTTTTTTACATCTGTGAACAAGCTTTGAAATACCCTCTTCATAAAATGTTCCCGCCAGTGACTTCAAGGGAGTTATGACGGTTTCTTTGAGCTCCAAGCCAGTTTGGAAGCGTTGCCCTCCAAGTCACTTCTTTAGTTTCGTGAAAAGATGGTAATCACTGGGCGCTAGGTCGGGACTATATGGTGGGTGTTCGAAAATCTCCCATTTATCGTCTGTAGCGACAGACTTGCGTCCTTGACCTCCTTCATCATGCACATCAGTTCGGCCTTCTTTAAATTTTCGACACCATTCACTCATAAAGTTGTCTCCATACACTCGACTCATTCTTCGATAACTTTCCGCTGCACTAATCCCCTCTGCCTGCAAGAAACGAATAACACTTCGCAATTCACACTTGGCGGGAGAATCAATAAAGACAGCCATGTTTACTTGACTGCAGCTGAAAACGAATTAGCGCAGGGATGGAACACGGGCGCAGTAATCATACCACTATCAATGTAAGAAAATTTTCTACTTCTTAAATCAACGATATTATAGGTAGTAAAATTTCTTAAACAGATTCCGGTATGAATTCTGCGCCCGTGTTCCATCCCTGTTAGCGTGTTGCACTCGACAGTGACAGAGCGTGTAGAAGACGAGATGCACTGTCACATGCTGCGCACGCCAGTCACCTGCCGCATGTCCGGCCATCATACCATGCGATCGGAGGTTGAAAAAAAGCAGCCCTCGTAGATATCTATAATTAGTTCAGGATTGTCGGAGCAGCTCACGTGGATTTTCCTGGAAGCGCTCAACACCGCTCTTCGAGCGGTGAGCGGGGGCTGCTCCCTGTTCAATTAGTTCAAGATATCCGAGAATTTAATGGACATACTGAAGATATTTTGTACCGTTTATGGATCACTGGATGTAATTTAGATGTCTAATGGAATAGGTGGCTGTGTTGGAAGAGTGACATTTGACGTGCTAATAGACATCTGTAGGATTTTTATAGAAGTTTATTGGATCATTTTTTAACTTTTATAGATGTCTATGGATTTGCGTGGGATAAGTCTGTGTGAAGTTACTAGGAAAGCTCGCTTTCTGAAAACAGTCGGCATTTTTAAGTCACAATTTTTTAATTAAAAAAGTATGGTAAGAATTTTACTTATTATTATAATTATTTTTTCGATTCTCATTAACTAAGAATAAAAGAAATACATCTGTATATGGATAATTGAAATAATTTTTAACGATTTTCAGTTACAAAGGAGCTGATTCGGAGAGCCTGACACAGACAGCTCACTAGGTATTCAAACCAAGTTTTCCACTGAAAAAACGTTCATTGAAATATAATTTTTTTTACTACACAATTACCGTCACAGAAAGAAAACAAGAACAGAAATAATAACACTTTCGGTAGAAATCTTTCAATTCAAACTTTTTAGTGAAGAATTAATGGTGTAATAGTATCATATTTTGCAAGTACACATGGACGACTTGCTTAATAAAAATAATTTGTTCAGGAATAAATTAAATCGTTATCCGTAATTTCTGGTAGATACCCCGCAGGTTATATAATCCAGTTTCGCACCAGAAATTTCAATTGATAAATAAATTTATATTTGTACGAGGTCTTCCTTGGAAAAAGTATAGATTTCTCTATTAAATAAAATTTCTGGTGGAGAAATGACCCATCTTACCTGCAGGTTATCTACTTGAAATTACTGTACTTAAAAATATTAGTTAAGAGCTTATATTCTGATATTTCGTTTTTTTTTTTTTTTTTATGGAATTATTTCATGAGTCTAAACTTTATTTTTAATCTGTTTTCTTTTCATTTGTTTGAAGAAAACGAAAAAGTGATAACAAGTTTCGAATAATAAAAGTCTTTAGATTGAATAAAACATGAGAAAGTAGTTACATTTTGATCCATTTCTTTATTTTCTTCTTTCTAATAATGTCACAAGTGCATGTTATTTATTTTTTTGTGTCAGACAGAGGCTTTAAAGAAAAAGAAAATCAAGGAAGTAAATTTTTGAAAACAACTTCCGGTAACTGGCACTTTTGTTTCTATATTAAATATCTCTATGCAATATTTTAACTTGAATTTAAAAGAAACATTTAAGAAACATTTTATCTTAGATTTTCCTAGTAAAATACAGCTGCATAACTTTTAACTCTTTCCAGAAGGATTGAAAAGTGTTAATGACTTCGGTTTGTCTGTCTGTAAGTCTGTCTGTCCGCTTTCTAATTCTCGTAAATATTTATGGAATTTCTTGAAATTGATACATGTTATTCACGTTCATTATTGGATGTTTCCTATTGAAAATGAAGTGAATACTTCTACTGGTTTATTTACAGGGACACCCTAAAGTATCCGAGAGCATTGTGTTCTGTGAGAGGTATTTTTATAAACCGTAGAGTGAATACTGTTAATGATTTGTGTACAGGGACCCCTAAAAGTATTCCAAAGCATTACTTTGTATGAGAGATATTTCTATAAACCATATTTTAATACCTTTACTTTACTCAATGAAACAGAAATGTATTATTCAAGTTCACTATTGGATATTTTCTATCGAAAATGGAGTAAATATCACCACAGGATTTTGTACAGGGACACTCGAAAGTATTCCAAAGCATTACGTTCTATGAGACGTATTTCTATAAACCAAATTTTAATAACTTTGTTTTCCACAAATCTTAATGAAATTGAAATATGTTATTCATATGCACAAAAGAGGCTTTCAGTAGAATATTGTATTATTAGCATTAAAATTTACATGGCCACACAAAAATATTCAGTTGCATTAAGGGCTATTATTGGAAATTTGCTGGAATTGCATATTCGTTTAAATTAAGCATTTTTAACATTATCTAACAATTACTAAGTGTGTGTATGGTTTGTATTTGCTTATATGTCCATCCGACTGCCCATCTGTCTATCTGCTCACATCCAGCGTCTGTAAATATTTTCACAATATATATATATATATATGTATATATATATATATATATATATATATATATATATTATTAAAGCTCACTATGTAATGTTCTCTATTTAAAGTGGCATTAAGATGTTCTGTAAAATTGGTTTGTGTACAGGGTCATTCAAAAAAATACCAATGCATTGTGTTTTAGGAGAGACATTTTTATAAATCTCATTTAAATAACTTTCTGCTGCAAAAATCATAAAGGAATTCAAATTTATTGTTAATATGCTAAAACAATCTTTTGTTAAAATTGTGATATGCTTAAGCGCCCGCTTCACTCACCGCCGCCGGACGCCGAAGCTAATGTTATTCTATGGGCAATTTTTCTTTACAAATAACTTATTAACTAATACATATTTTTAAATTCTGTTTTCATATTCTGAAAATTCCTAGCTGTTAAATTGACGGACCATTTTAAAAAAATTATTACTTTTTTTTAAATTTTATATTTTATTTTGAAGCTGCAAATTACGAATTTTCAATATGTGAATTTTTTTCATTTTGCAGTTTCAAAATAAAATATTAAAAATTTAAAAAAATACATTTTTTAAAAAGGTCCGTCAATTTAACAGTTGGGAATTTTCTGACTGTGAAAACAGAATTTAAAAATATGTATTAGTTAATAAGTTGTAATTTGTAAGTTGTAATTAGTTAATAATTTGTAAAGAAAATTTCCCCAGAGAATAACATTGGCTCGGGCTTTTGGCGACGGTAACTGAAGAGGGCCGTTAATCTTCATATTTATAAAGCTACATTAAATATTCAAATACATTAAGGTCATAAGTTGAGAATTAAGGGAAACATTTTCGTTTGTGTTAAACTTTTTTAACACTTTTCAACAATGTTTAAGAATGATTGTGAATTCAGATAGTCTATTTATATGCTTCTCAGTCGGTCTGTCTGTCCGTTACGTGATAACACAGGCAAAGAAGATTGAAAGTTATACAATACAAATTGTACGTACAGTTGGAAAGTGTTAATAATCAATGCGTCCTGCATGATTTTTCGTTCATGATATCACAATGATAATGGAAATCCTGTAAAAATATCATTTTCCTCATCTCAATATTATTGATACAACCCATTATTGATGAAATTTTAGAATGCAAAAATTGCACAATTGGTTAAAATAATAATAATAATAATAATAATAATAATAATAATGCTCTAAAAGTCAAATTTAGCAGGATTTTCTAAAAAGAAAAAAAAAACTTTTAAGGAAAATATTTCTTGAATTAAATTAATTCAATTACCTGTAAATGTTATCTGTTTATAAAAAATAAAGAATTTAAAAGCACAATTCGGAAAATAAGTTGTTTGAATGTTAAGGGACTGGAAACGTTAAATTTGTTTTGATTTAAGAAATCAAAAGCCTAATTCTAATTACCCGTTTTGTAAAAGTCAATTTCGTTTTTCGAAAACATTTTATCTAAATTGAGAATGATTTTCTGGAAACATTGTAGAATTTGTTAAATTTTGTTAAACATAAAAAAGAAATCGTTGATGAAAAGCGTATTTTAGTTCTAGTTGACGAAGTAGTATAAAATTATTTGATATAGAGATATCAGTATAAGCTGTAAAAATGCATAATGAAATATGCATAATGGAAAATTGAAAAAACACCCCCCCCCCCTTTTTAGTTTCTAATTTATAACAAGTATGACTAAAAGTAGAAAAATTATGAAACCATAAGTATTTTTCACAATTAGAACAAGAAATATAAAAAGATTGAACACAAATTTTACAATTTTCTTGGTATTTTTAAAACACAATTTATATATATATATATTATAACACAAGGACAAACAATACACAATACAAGATACACAATTTTTTTCAAATTTCCATTTTCTGATTAGTCCAGTTTGTCCTCGTATGTATTTATATATTCTTATTTTATTTAATTTTTGTACTTTATATTTGATGTATTATATTTCTTGAATTTTATATTTGATGTAATATATTTTGTGCTTTATTTCCGAATTTAATTGCTTTTTATGCTATGTATTAATTGAAATTCCTTTGCTGTACGGTCGTGAATCCATCTGTGAGAAGTTGGGGGCTAGAAACGTGTTTTATGGTTAATACCAGCGTTTCGTCAGAAACTTCTCATATTCCTTTCCCTACATGAGGGAGCTCCCCTGATGAAGGCCCTCATGTGTTTTGGGATTAAAATTTTTATCTGGTTTTGATTATTTTGTTTATTATAGTTTTATATTTCCTTCTGCTGCTTTTGCGCATTGGTTTATAAAAACTTTGTTCTAGTTCTATTTATTTAATAATTCAAGTTTTACTCCCTCCTATATTTAAATTTTATCATATATATATATATATATATATTGAGTATTCCAATTAATAAAATACTGACCATGAATTTAAGAAATGTATATTTTTATTTATGAAAAATAAAATCATGTTTAAAGCTACGAATATAGTTTCTAATTTATAACAAGTATGACTAAAAGTAGAAAAATATAGAGTAAAAGTAGAAAATATATAGAAAATATATAGAGTAAAAGTAGAAAACCATAAGTATTTTTCACAATTAGAACAAGAAATATAAAAAGATAAAGATTGAACACAAATTTTACAATTTTTTTGGTATTTTTAAAACACAATATATATATATATATATATATATATATATATATATTATAACACAAGGACAAACAATACACAATACAAGACACACAAGGACAAGGACAGGACATAATCTCCGAAGAGAAGTTAAAGCCCGAAGGCGATAGAAAAGTGAAAAGATAAAAAGAGTAACATTAAAAAGGTTAAAGGTGGGAGTTAAGACAGAGGCCCGCTTTGGGTCTTCGTCTATTCAGATGATCATTATGGTCATATGTTGCGAGAGTGTTTAAAGCAGGGTTATTTGAGCCTTCAAGTGCCAAATGATATTGAACATTTAAGTGTTGGATGAAATCATTAAGTTTAGGAGTATTAATTTCTTTATAAATATGAAAATTTCTAACATTCCAAGGCATATCAAGAATTTGCCGAATAGTTGAATTTTGAGCCCTAATGAGTAACTTGATATGCGATTTGGCAGCATATGACCATACCATACATGCATAAGTGAGAATGGGTCGTAAGTAGGAAGTGTACAAGAGCAATTTGTTTTTAAAGTTTAATGTACTATTCCGAGCTAAGAGGGGAAGTAATTTACCTTTGCTGCACGGAATTTATTACACGTGGTGAGAATGTGTTGTTGAAATGTGAGAGATTGGTCTAGAATAACACCAAGGTACTTACAGTGATTTGACCAAGGTAGGGGGGTGGCGCCGAGGCGAATTTGGAATTTATCTCGTTTATCAGCTGTCATAGCATTTCTTCCACGTGCAAAAAGAATAGCTTCTGTTTTAGTAGTATTAAATGCTATTCTCCATTTATAAAACCAGTTAACTAAAATTTTGAGGTGTCGGGAAATTGCCGAAATAGCATAACGCCTGTTGACGCTTGAAGCGATTTCTTCGATTCTATTCGCTTTTTATGTATATCGAATCTCACTTTTAAAAATTATTGGTGGCTGTTTAATAAAAAAGTCGCGCAATCTATAACAGGTGACGTTGTCTACCGCTTTAACTGTTGCCAAGTTTACGAGCAACGCGACAGGCATCTGGTTTAGGAGGCTATGGAATTGGAGTGCAAGGCAGACATGCTAAATCGTTTTTTACTACTGTCATAGGTGAAAAGTTAATCATTTAGTTCATATTTTAATTAAGAAACTTTATTTTCATAGAAATTATAAAACAAATTGTACTATTTCAAAGAGTTAAATTGACCAAAACTAGTAAGTACGACTAAAAATGTTTAATGTGTACTTCATTACACATTATTCTTGTGCACATAATTATTCATACACACATTATTATTACATTAAAAATGCATTATTCGTATTTCATTATATATACATTACTAGCAGGCTTTGCCCGCTTCGCTGGACATTAAACTTAAATGAGTTGTGAAAATGCCATATCTTTATTAATAACCTAAGTTCTCGCTGTGATTGGTAGAGGTTTTCTCACTCGCAACGTGAGGGGTCTGGGTCCCCACTGTCTTCGGCACAACTTTCCCACTTCTTACTTTCCCACCCTCAGCGGGTGAGTTCGAAGTTTTGCAAAATCCTACTAATGTACATAATGCGTACACTTAATCATTATCCATACACCAAAATTCGCTATTCTAAGATAACTCGAAGCGAATTCAAACGGCAAACATGTTTTTACGCATGTTTATTGCCCTTCGACTCCGAGAAGGAGGGGGGGGGGATTTCGAATTTCGAGAAATCCAGTTACAATAAGTGCCGGATGCATACAAACAATTTACGCACCAAATTTCGTGATCACAGAAGTCTTTAATAGACAATATTATAAATAAATAAATACAAAAAGCACAGCTTAAGTATGGGAACCCTTTGGTGACTTTAAATATTTTAAGCCATTTTTGCGATGAACTAAATTGGCTATCTCAATTGTGCAATTAAAGATCTTGGCGAGAAACGTCGCAGCTACTTCGGTGCCGAATTTCAAATTTTGCCAAAGGGATCCAATACTAAAGCTGTTCCATATCGAATCTGGGTTGAAAAAGGAAAAAGGGTAAAATAAATTAGAAATATAAGACCTATATTTATAAATTTGATACCGAATGAAAGGGGCGATTTTTCTGAATCCAGGGGTGCAAACAGTTTTTCGATGCGACAATTAGATTTTTAAAAAATAACTAAAGTATGAAATTAAAGTGGCAATGGAAAAACGGATAAAGGGAAAAATAAATTAGAAATATCAGACCTATCATTACAAATTCAGTACCAAATGAAAGGGGTGATTTTTCTGAATCCTGGGGTGTAAACAGCTTTTCGATACGACAATTAGATTTTTTTAAATTAACTAAAATATGAAACTTAGATGGCAACACTTCATTTCAATCTTTTCATAATTTGTAGTGCGAATCACGCGAATACAAAAGTCTTTAACTTAAAAATTTATTTTTATATTTTATTTTTCCATTTAAAGCATTTTAGTGAAAAAATATTTATGGCGCATGCGCAGGCGTTTTTTACCCACAATTTAAACACTAATCATAATTTTGAAAATTTCTATAGATATAATTTCAAGTTGGGTGAAGACCTAAGTTTCTGGCAAGCGCCGTTGAATTCCGTCCAGCCGTTCTCGAGTGATGCCCGGACAAACGTGTTTTAGTCTTTTACCCCCTAGGGGGGGAACGGGGGGGGAATTTCTGAAAAGTTGATTTATATAATTTTAAGTTGGGTTAAGACCTAAATTCCTGCCAAGCGCCGTTGGATTCCGTCCAGCCGTTCTCGTGTGATGCCCGGGCACAAAAAGCGACATTCGGACACGATAACACACACACACACACAGGCAAAAAATTCTGAAGTCATTTTCGGCTTTCATGGGGTATGAAACGTGAAGATATCGCAAATTTTTTTGATTCCAACAAATTTACAGACAAAAGTCTGATTTTATTAATATAGATTATTCATATATATATATAGCTATATTGCATTAGAGTATAGTCAAAGTATATTATGTCAAAGCTATAAAATAAAGTGAAAGAAAATTTAAGTTTTTTTTTTGTGATCAATATTGCTATGATGAAACTTTTTAATTGAAAAATATTGCTCAATTTTCAAAGAGCATTTTATTATGCAGTTTTTCTTGAAAAATGTCCGGTGTAAAACAAAAAAAATCTTGTCTATATCTTGTAGGATCTTAATTTTACTTTTCTAGATCTACAGATAAACCCCTAACACATTTTTGGTTATAACTCCATGAATACTAAAAATAAAGTATACAAACTGCATAATTTTTCGCCCTGCCAGACTTTCAGAAATTCAAATATGATGTCAAAATTGGATGTTGCTATGGAAATAAATCAAAGTTTGCGCTCATTTCAACATGTAGATGACTCCTAATTCAAAATTTGACATCATTTTCAAAAAGTGTACTTAATTTCCTGTTGAATTACGTCAATTAGATTTTCCTGCGTAAATTAGTAACGGCATGAAAGCGGTTTTGTTTTCCTCTGACTATTTTTTTTTTTTTTCAAATTACAGTGTGTGTTACGTTTTTTCCCCGACTTATCTTTAATTAAAAAAAAAAAAAAAAAACTCTTATGTTAATTTTGTGCTATGTCTAAGGAGTTTTAATATCTTAATATTTATTATTGACATTTTTCTCTCTCTTTATATATATATATATATATATGTTGTATGTGTGTTTTCCCGAAATTTCAAACTTGGCTCCTATGTAACTGAAACCTCTCCCAGCTCGTCCCAAGCTACAAGTTTCTCACTCATTTAAACTCGTTTGACTGTGAATCCCTAACGCTTCATTTAAATCCTGACCAATTTTCTTCATATCTGCAACAGAACTACTACCAGGCAGCACTGCTATACATATTCATTGACTGTTTTGCTAGCTGAAGATGTACTCTGCTGTAGGCCTCTCAGGGTTTTTAAAATTCTATGAGCATTTTATTATACTACCACCACGATCTTAAAAAACACTTTTTTACATGTTTTTTTTTTTTTTTTCTTACTTTTAGTTTAGCTATTTATCCTTTCAAGAAAAAATTACTTTTTTCAATAGTGGTGACAGTATATAAAATGATAGTAAAAATTTTAGGAACGCTGCGAGTCTTGTACGCGGTACCTGCCAACATTCCAATTAATATTGTTAGTATCCGTCTTTATTTTCAGACTAGTCTTTTTTAGGGTCCTTTTTAGAGTCTTTTTCTTCTTATTTAATCGTAATTACATTTGGAGAAAATTTGTAGAAAAGGAGACGGGTATTCACAATTTTACGAAGTATTAATTAGAATCTTGACAGGTGAGCTAGTTTTGAAAAGTTTTATGGTTTATGTTACTACATTTTGCCCGTTTTATATCTCATAATGTGTTACCTTAAATTTTGCTTTTATGTGCAAGCTTTTTTTGTTAATTTTGCGTGAGTTAAAGAGTTTTTTTGCTTTTAATTTCTCTGACATGTAATTCCGATTAAATAAGATGAAATTTACATAAAAAAAAAAAAAAAAAAGGTAAAATAGGCGGGTAATAACACTACTATGGTATAAACAATTTTGGCCTATCTATTTATCTATCTGTCTCTCTTACTCTCTCTCTATATATATACACATAAACTATTTTTTTTTTTTTTTATAATGCTTTAATATTTTTTTCTTGTTTTCCACACTTCAAAGAAATAAACCAAACTTTGGTAGTAATCAAATTTGTATATTCTATGGAGAATTCTTTTAATTAAAACAGTATCACGTAACTGTTTTCTAACATCGTAGCAAAGAATAAAATTGATGAAAAACAAATAAAATGCACAAGAAAAACACATACTTTTGTATGAATAAAACATGGAAAATCGTTTGTTTTATTCATTTTCTCCGTTTACTTTTATTGATCTTGTCGTACAAGTAAGAAATCTCTCTCTCTCTCTCTCTCTCTCTCCCTCTTACTTTTTTTTCGACGTTATTATTCCAATCTTTCATAAATAAACATCTCAAAAGGTTAATATGATTATGCTTTGTTTTCCTAGTGTAATGTGTGTACCTAGTTCGCAATCATTCTCGCTTAAATTTTTTTTAATGATTATCGAAAAGGAACTTTTTTTTTCGCGAGTTAATAAGATATTAGGATGACATTCTACGAGCATTTGAAACAACGATTAATCTAGAGAACTTATTTGTGACAGAATGGGAAAGTAATGAGTATTATACAACGACTATGTTAAAAAAAAAAAAAAGGTATATATATATATATATATATATATATATTAGTTTTCACTAAATTTCTAAAAATTACAGTAACTGTGTTTTATTACCATTAATTTTCGGAATAAGAAGCACATAAGCTTAATATTCGATTTTTGAAAATATCGAAAAACTGCAGTTATTTACTGAAGCAATAAAAAATACATTTATCTTTTAAAATCATTTAACCCTTTAAGGTTCACTACTTAATTTATTTTAAAAATTACTACACTAATTTTAAAAATGGCTTTTAGCCACATAGCTGATCATAAATATTATAAAATTAAAAAATTAGCATTGCTCCTTTTCGAGAAATTTTCGGTTTGAAACATCTGTAAGTAAACCTTATTAAATTCAAATAATATTTAATTAAATGAATAAATCACTTTATAAGTAAACATTATCGACAACAACAACTCGTAAAAGTTGCATAGATCCCAACATTTCAATCTATTCCGGAGTATTTTAACCCTTTGCGGGGGCAAGATAATTCTGATTATTTAAATTACACTGCCACCGGAATTTACGAACATAATTATAATAGAAGAAATTTTAAACTTTCATGTTGAAAAAAGGGCGTTTTCTGCTTTGTTATAAATGTAAAGTTTTGCTAAAAAATTTCCGGGATGAGTTTTTGCACTTGAGAATTAAAATTAGGTGTTCCATGTAGTGGAACACTGGGCGGCAAAGGGTTAAACAGGCATTATTTTAAACAAAAAAATGAAATGAAGGTTTTCCTTCTTTTTTTCTTGATTCATTCCCGTTTCCTTCCTGCTTCGGTGGTCAGAACATTTGTGTTTCTAATTCTCCTGAGGCCGTTATCTAGTGGTAAAACGGGCGGAGATTTCGACTTCTGCTATTACTTCTTACACGGATATCACCTCTTCAAGAGCAGCTTCGTTTTTCTCTTGGATTGAATCAATTTCTTCACTTAAACTGTGCTTATAATTTCATTCATTTTTTTCAGTCAACCCGTTTTCTACTTTTTTCTTCCCTGCTTTTATTTAAATCGTTCATTGAGGTACCCAAACCTATCAGAAGTTTCTTTATTTGCTTTTCCATACTTCTGTTATGACGGTTAATTAGACAATAACACTCCAGATTCCAGTTTTGTAACGTATTCGTAATTCATATATTGTCGGTGAACAAATAACAGGTTTTACAAAGGTTTAAAATTTGTTTAGCAGAATATGCCAGAATATTAAAAGTTTTTGAACCAAGTATCAGCTTCAGATACACCGGAAAATACATGGTTGCCAACATTTTAAATTATTACGGAGTATTTTTATCCCCGCCTTTATTTCGTACCACTCTATTTATAGAATATGTTTGTCCAATATGTAACTATGATTAAAAATAAATAAATAAAAATATTCTTGAAATAAAAGTGGTATGAACTAAAGGCGGGACTAATAATACTCTGGATTAAATTAAAATTTTGGCATCTCTGGCAAACACAGCTTAAATTGTAGCTGGCAGTATAAACGTCACAGCTTATTCTGTATCATTAGCATAACACAGGATAAGCAGTATTCAATAGCAGAGACTAAGTCAGAGAGCTCTTAACATTTCAAGCGCTTGACCTCGACAGAACTGGAATAGTCACTATGCAATCATATATATTGTCTCGTACGCTTCCAGAAGTTTCTGACTATTTCGTGAAATAATCGATTTTGAGATTCAATAATCCGTATAATGATACTAAAAATTTTCTCGCAAAACACGCCAAAAAGTAGCCAAGGGACCATAATCACACCAAACTGCTACCAAATCTGTCGCCATGCCATGTGCACCTTGGTAAATTTTTAAAGAGATACGAGTTGTTATAATGCCATAATAAGGTAAAAACGAAGAAAATTAACATTTTGTAATACGACTTTAAATAAAATTGTATAAATCAACTAGTATTTAGAAATTTGTAGCAGTGTACACATACATTTTATATTTCAGTGTAGCGTAAAAGTATAAGATTTTATAAAATTAGCTAAAAATTTTAGAAAAATAAGGTTCAAGAATAAAAAATATAAATAAATAAATAAAAAATTATATGGTCCCAATTAAAAAATAATTACAAATACATTAAGTGTGTTTAATTTAATTTTAAAAAATATTGTAAACATTTTCTACGTTCCTGTTTTTCTTTTTTTGAAATCAATAAATATATAAAGAAATAATTACTGATATAAAAAATATGATTACAGTCAATATTGAATATAATGATACCAAAAAAGTCAAAATGATCAATTCATTATACACTTATAAAAAGTATCCAGTAATTATGATATAATGTTTTAATAACTTATAATTAGATGGACGGTTCCAATAAAACTAAAGCATAATGATTTTTTCCAATTCGATTTTACCCTTTAAAATGAATAAAAGTATAATAAAAAATCCTTAAGTACTCATTAATTAATATCTATGTCGTTGTATTTTTTTTCTTTACTTTATTATGCTCAGTGATTAATATATATTAAAGTGTTTATTATTATTATTTTTGTTTAAGAGCAATCTGCCTAAATAAATAATTCCCACAATAAATAAATAAGTAATTAAAAGGTACTTTAAAAGACAAAATTTTCTGTTTATTATTATATTTTTTTAGTATTATGAATTATTTAGTTTCATTAAAATTGTGATGTTATTTAAAGCTCTCATTTATTTTATGGTTAAATAACTCTACAACCTATACGTATATTGCACAATAAATACTCTTAGATAATCTTTATATATAAAGCTGATTATCTGCCTGCCCGGATTTTGTTCGTTATACAAAGCTACACCGTTCAACCAACCGCTACGAAAAGTGGTGCACTTATTAATCTGGCCAAAATCTAGCTGACGCGGTATTTCTTAGTTCAATCGGATAATTTTATCAAAAGATATTAAATATAAACCCCAATTTAACATATAAAGGATCGAAAAGAAAAAAGTATCTAATGCCAAAAGAAACAATCAAATTACCCATTTATTTTATTTTATTTTATTTTATTTATTTTTTTTTTTCTGGAAATAATAATAAAAATTATTAAAAAAAAAAAAAAAAAAAAAAAAAAAAAACTTTGTTACACTACGAAAATTGGTACAATTTTTTATCGGGAATTCGCGTCTAAATATATATTTTCATAGAGATATTTAGCATTAGCTTAATTTTTTATTTAATTAAGTAGTTTTTTATGTTCGTGCTGTAAAACAAAATATTTTGATTTTATTGATACTTTATGTGTACATAATTGCCAACATACTAATTAATATTCCGTACAAGTGTTAACCCCGCCTTCTTTTTCACACCAGTAACTTTTTAAAGTATTTTTCTTATTATTTAATTGTAATTGTGTTTGAAGAACATTACTCTCAAAATTTATAGGTGTGAAAAAAAGGGCGGGACACACTACGGAATATTAATCAGGATATTGGCAAGTATGGGATAAATGCACCTGTACTTTGTATAAGTATGCTGGATACCCAACCTCCCTGTGCATTAATAGACTTGCCAACTATTTAAGTTTATCCGTAATGGTACTAAGCCCTGCATTTTTTTCACTCCAGACATATATTGCTGAATATTATTCTACAACTATTCTGGTGGGAAAAAAGGCGGGGCCTAATATCATTACAGATAAACTAGCATAGTTAGCAGGTCTACATTAATCATCGAATAACGCAAAAATCAATAACACAGCAATGAGCCCTTTTCTGTCGACAGATTTTCTTATTTAAAATAATAAGCCCCGCCTTTTGGCCTTCCCCCAAAATGTTACTGTATTTCAGAAAATATTTTTACGTATTTGTGTTAAAATAATTTACATTTATTTCACGGCATTTGATAGCGTAAATTACACTGTCATATACATAAGTCTATGAAATTTAACAGGTTAACAATCTCCTGTCTGCTAAATTGTACAACAGGGATAACTTTACTTAAAGTTTATATGGTAAATTGTTATGAGGTGTTAGTACATGTGATAAGACTGATTAGTGTACAGTATTTCTTACGGAATTTGTAAGTTAGAGTGTTTTTGGGAACTTGAAAACTATTTTAGTGGGTAAACCTTTCTTGTATTTAGGAAATCATATATCGTATTTGTCTTACTTCTCATTACAATATTTTTAGCAATTTTATTTCCTAGTACATGATTTATGGTATTCTAATGAAATACAGATATTTAGGCGTGGTTAATTAAGTTATTAGAGTGTTATAGTGTAATTTGTAAAATATTTTAGTGGATACACCTTTCTAATATACTGGAAATTATATATCGCATTTGTTTTACTTCTTATTACATTATTTTTCACAATTTTATTTCCTCGTACATAATTTATTGTATTTTAATGATATACAGATATTTAGGAGTGGTTCATTACGGAATTTGATGAAAGGCAGTCTATAATATCAGGATTTATTGGCCAATTTTCTAGTCAGGAGAAACCATTCTCTAAGGACTAAAGCCAAGAAAAGTTTGAAAAATATCCAACAACAATATATATGCATATATATAGTCAATAAAAGAAAAGTCCTTCGCGTAATGGGAGTTCACAGATATATCTCACATAGTGGATTTCGCTGTTTGCTCAATGCATTTTACATTATTCTTTAATTATTCTGGGATTATTTTTGTCAGCTTTTGTGCATGCAAGGTGTATTTTCTCCTGTCAATAAACACCCTAATAAGTTGGAATTTAAACTATACCACTAGCTCATGAAGATGCAGATTCCTTTCTTAAACGTTTGAAGTTAATTGCGCCCTAGACCAAGCCTCAGGATCTTGTTATTACTAAAATACACCGATTGGTTAAAAAATATATTCGTGAATCAGGGATAGAACACGGGCGCAGAATTCATACCACTATCAATGTAACAACATTTTCTACTTCTTAAATCGACGATATTATAGGTAGAAAAATTTCTTAAACAAATACGGGTAAGAATTCTCCGCCCGTGCTCCATCCCTGGTGAAGGAAAGAACTGGCTAAATTTACTATATCTAATGAATTAGCACACTTTCTGAATCACGTTACTCGCCAATTGAGTGAGGCACCTTTAACTAAATTTCAACTTCCAAATGGGGTTAAAATGATCCCATCTTAGGAAAGCGAGAGTTAATAAAAAAAAATATATATATATACAAGTGTAAACGAAAAAAACCAAAATATTAATTTTCAGATAAAATATGCGTTTGTAATCAAAATTGCAGAAGATTTTTTTTTTTTAATCGTATTAAACATTTTAGTTTGGAAAATAAATTCGTGTTCTTAAATGCAGTGGAAATAAATATCTGGTTGTCAAGCGTTTATGAAGAAGAAATAGATCTGTATATGTCGATATATATAAGAACACATCTTAAAGCAATATATATATATATTTTTTTTTTTTTCTTTTTGAGGGTGGGGGGGTTGTTACATAATTTGCTTCAAAACTTTGCTTTTGATGTATAATTTTATTATATTTTAACATTAAAAATTTAACTGTTCTAGTACTTTAACAGGTTTTGTACTCTCCACCGTTTTTCTATGTCACATTCAGGAATCAGAAAATTTCGCTTTTTATGCCACCCTTAATTTTGTATAGAGATCTTCATAGTATTATTATAGTAATGCTAAGGATTAAATTTATTGTAAAAAAAATTAGTGGCATAGGTGCTAACTTGAACAGATTTTGTACACTGCAATTTCTTTGTAAAAAAAAAAAAAAAAAAAAAAAAATGCCGTGTTTAATCGTTGAAAACAGCTAAAAGAAATATGAAATTTCTATTAAAATTTTCTGGTAAACAACAACGACAAAAAAAAAAAAGCACAAGTTGGCAGGTATGTAGTGATAATAATAAAGGCTGATAATTTCTCATACGTGTAAGTAGCTTGGAAAACGGACGGGGAGTACGAAACCTGATGCTGCCAAATTTAAGGACTTTTTTATTCAATAATCAGCAATAATTTCGATGAATGATATAATAGGCGAATAATTTTCGAAGGGATTAGCGAACCGTTACAATAAAAAATTAGTCGTAGACATACTTGCCAACATGCTAATTAATATTCCATAGTGTCGTTCGTTGCCCCTGCCCTCTTTTTCCAACCATTATCTTTTTAGAGTATTTATTTTCTTATCTAATCGTAATTGCATTTGGAGAATATTACTCTAAAGACTTATTGGTGTGAAAAAAAGTTAGGAACTAACAACACTACGGATTATTAATTAGGATGTTGGCAAGCATGGTCGTAAATATTGAATAAAAATGTTCCTAAATTTGGTAACACTGCCTGTTTAAAAATGACCACTAAAAATTATTAACAGAAAAGTACTTAACAGAACACGACATTATTAAAACAAACAGAAAAAAGTTTCTTAAATAAAATAATACATAGTTTTTACTGAGCTTTAATACATACTTGCCAACCATCTCAATTATAATCGTACAATTGTTAACACCCCCTGAAAAAATACCCCTTTTCTCACGCCACTATATTTTTAAAGTTATTCCCTCCAAATGTGGTTACCAGGGATGAAACACGGGAGCAGAATTCATACCACTATCAATGTAAGAAAATTTTTCACTTCTTAAATCGACGATATTATAGGTCCAGAAATTTCTTAAACAGATTCCGGTATGAATTCTGCGCCCGTGTTCCATCCCTGGGTTACGATTAAATAAGACTAAAATTACTCTAAAAAATTATTGGTGTGCAAAAAAAAGGCGGGTACTGAAAATTGTACGGTTTCTAATGAGATGTTTCGCAAGTATGTTAATCATAGCCGCCTGTAGCGTTGCTCGGAAACTTGGCAACAGTTGAAGCGGTAGACAGCGTCACCTGGTACAGATTGCGCGACTTTTTTATTCAACAGCCACCAAAAATTTTTAAAAGTGGGATATGATATACATAAAATGTGAATAGAATCAAAGAAACGTCGATTTTATATATCATATATCACTTCTTAAAATTATTGGTTTGATTTGAATAAAAAAGTTGCTCAATTTGCAGCAGGTGGCGCTGTCTACCGCTTCAACTGTTGCCAAGTTTCTGAGCCACGCGACAGACATGTAGTTTAGGAGGCTATGGTTTAATAGATAAATTCTATCGTTGATCACGATGCGCGTTCTAATATATTTATATATGTGTACGTAGATGTATATAAATATATTACGGCTTGCATACTTATATTTAATATATATATATATATATATCTTACTTTTTGTTTAATTAATATCGGCTCGGAAATTAAACATAATTCACTGAAGATTTTTCACATGCTTATTAATGTGGAAAAGTCGTAGAGGTGGAAATATAGCATAGCAAAAGCTTTAACATAGAGATTATAATTAATTTATTCGCGCCGCTAACTTCTACGAAATGTATATTCACTGGGGGAAAAAACTGCATTAGTTGAAAAAGAAATATTAAAGTGCGTTCAAGAAAAATTGGAATTAATGTTTTATTTGTAAGATTTTCTATATAAAAGAAGATATATATATACTCGTATATATATTGTAACAATGTCTAATGCGAACATATGATACATGTGTAAATAATGATATGATTTTTGTTTTCGAATACTAGTATTTATTATTATTATTGTTGTTATTAATATACAAATACGCAAATTGTCTTATAAGTAATTCTTTTTCTTTGTGATATTACTAATTGCTATTAACATGCATATATTAAAAAAAAAATGTACTAACTTATAAAAAAATAAAAAAAAAGCGTTTTTTTTTTTTTTAAGTAATAGATATAAAGTTCTGCACAAAACGGAATTTAATTTAATAGGATAGGACTTTTTATTTAAGTATATTCTCTCTTATAAAGGCAAGCACTAACTGCGTATCGTTCTTTAGCAACGGCTGCCATATTCATTTCTTAATTTCTTTTTCGTACAATTTTAATATAGAACCTCCTTGGAAGCTTTTATGTTTTGTTGTTACTTTGGCAATGGATTAAAATGGCTTTCGCAATTGTGCAAGTAAAGATCTTGGTGATAAACGTCCTAACTACTTCGGTGTCATACTTCAGATTCCGCGAAGGAGTCTTATAGTAAAGTTGTTCCATTAGCACGATTTTTCTCAGTTTTATTTTAAATATTTTTTAACTTACGCGAGATGAAAAAAAAAGAAAAAATAATAATAAATAATAATTAGAGTAAATATTGAAAATGTGCTGAAAAAATGCACTGTCTCTCAATTAAAATAAAGAAAATTTTTATATGTTCATTATTTCCGATATAAAAGTAAATATATTTAGTTTTATCTAAATAAAAAGCGTTATTTACTTATTTATCAATTTCTGAGTTGCCAACTTTTATAATTTATTCCGGAGCATTTTTAACCCCGCCTTATTTTCGCACCAGAAATTTCGTAGAATATTTTTCTTTAATATGTGACAAGGATTAAATAAGAAGAAAATCATTCATTAAAATTTCCGGTGTGAAAAAATGGCGGGGCTAACAATGCTCCGGAATAAATTATAAAAGTTGGCAACTCTGCAATTTTTGCGAGAAGGAGGAGTTTTTAATTTGATTCAACTTCGTTTGTTGCTTTTCGGTAAATAACACTATTAGAATACGAAGTGCCTTTCAGGAAATTAAAAGAACATCATGTCTCGTTAAATAATTAAAATAAAAAAGAATCAAATAGGAGATACTACTATTTTTCGAATTACCACTTCCATATCTTTATCAGGGTAGCAACAGGTCGCATTTTTTCCCTGATTCTTTCATCGGTATTTTTCTTCTACAAATTTAATTGTAAGTTTGCACGATTAATTAAATTAAAAATGTAAATATACTGGTGGATAAATCAGGGGGAAAGGTGGATCTGTAGCTACCATTTTTATGTAAGAGTGGTTCACAAAGCTTTCTCTCCACACGCTCGACGGGGCATGCGGAATTTCTTTTGTATCCCTACCATTGTTGCCAGATCTGGTGGGATTTTTTATTCAATAATCATCAACAATTTTTAATATTAACGTTTACCTAAACACCTCGAGGATTGATAATCTATTATGTGCATCAAATATCATACACACTTGCCAAACATCTCATTATGAACCGTACAATTTTTAGTACCCGCGTTTTATTTCACACCAATAATTTTTTAGAGTAGTTTTATTCTTATTTAATTTGTAACAACATTTGGAGAGAATTACTCTAAAAATAAAGTGGTGTGAAAAAAGGGGCGTTTTTTCAAGGGGCGTTAACAATTGTACGGTTATTAATGAGATGGTTGCCAAGTATGATCGCACCTCAAAATTATTGGTGATTGTAGAAAAAAAAAAAAAAAAAAAAAAAAAAAAAATCCGCCAGATCTGGCAACCCTGGTCCTTACTCTGAATTCTTCCTGTACACTTTTCGACATTGCATTTGGTGTTCTTCATACAATACTTGCCAACATACTATTTATTATTCCGTAGTACTAGTAGCTTCGCCTTTTTTTTCACACCAGTATCTTTTTAGAGTATTTTTCTTCTTATTTAATTGTAATTGCATTTGGAGAATATTTCTCTAAAAATTTACTGGTGTTAAAATAAGGGCGGGACTAACAACACTACAGAATATTAATCAGGATATTGGCAAGTATGTGATACTTATGGTGAATTATAATTAATTCGAAACGTATATCATTGTTTTAAATTTAATCTTTTATAAAAGCTTATGTGAATTTTTAATAAATTGTCTCCAAATAGACTTCTTATTTTAATTTAGCACATACTAGTGTTGCATCGTTCTTAGTTTTGATGTATTTACAAAAACAATACATTATACTGCTCATAGCAATTTTGTTTGCGTAGAAATGCCTTATAGTTATAATATCTTTAGCTCGTGTTCGGCCCCGTCTTTTTCCATGGAGCCTTCCACCAGTATTATATAAAAATAATTTCGGGGGGGAAGACTTCTTGGAAAAAGGCGGGGCCGTGTTTTCAATCTCTGTCTTTAATTTTTATCCTGTAAATAATAAAAACAGGATTTTTTTTTCTTTTTTAAATTAATATAAATAATCCAAATGATAAAATTTCACTTTACACTTACGTGGACAAAAACGTAAAATTAGCAGGCAGTTCTACCAACTGAAATTTTGCCATATCCCTGCGGACAGCTTATTATGCCCGTACATTGTCCCTACTTTAGTGCTGAGTATGTTGGTAGAATGTACTTTCATCTTCAGGATATCCTGAGAAAGAACAGGGGGGTGAGGGCGGGACGTTTCTTCGAAAAAGTCTTTATTTTGTCTTTGTATGCTAATGAAAACGTCTAAAAATCCCTAATCGTAAGGACAAATCACTACAGTTGACAATACTGCTAGCAGGCTTTTTTTGATTTGCCTGCTCTACTCACTCTTCAGTTTCTTTTTCTTGGTTATTTTATCTAAATTTCTAACTGGAGTTTTTTTTTTTTTTTTTTTTTCAAATTTGTTTTCATAAGCTTTTCTTGATTTTTTAACTTCCCCTCCCCGATCTTTTATCATTTTTGCCAACCATCTCATTAGTAACCGTACAATTGCTAACGCCCCTTGAAAAAAACGTCCCTTTTTTCCCACCACTTCATTTTTAGAGTAATTCTCTCCAAATGTTGTTACGATTAAATAAGAATAAAATTACTCTAAAAAATGACTGGTGTGAAAAAAAAAGGCGGTTACGAAAAATTGTACAGTTCATAATGAGATGGTTGGCAAGTACGCTTTTATCCATTCTAAACAGTGATATTGATAAGATTAAATTGAAATATTACATGTAACTTTCTGAAGGTCCTATTTATTTTCACTCATATGGGGAGTGCTGTCAAGTTTAGGACTTTTTATCCAATATCCACCATTAAATTGTAACTGTAACCCGATCACTTTTTTTGTCTAATCACTTCGACGGTTTTTCGTCCACTATATATATATATAATATCACTCTTCAAAACTATTGGTGGTAGTCTAATAAAAGAGTCCCTAAATTTAGCAACACTGTTTAGAGCGCTTTACAACGTTAGAGTCGGCAATGGGTTAAATACATTTTTAAAAATTTCTACTTTTATACCCCTTTAAAACAAAAACTAAAGCAAAATCCATTGTAATCCCTAAATTTTTCCCTTATGACGAAAGGATATATTTTGAACTTTACAATTTCTGGTTGTATTTTTCCGCCCAAGCAATTTACGCAGTTAGCGCTGCTGTAGGTGAACATTTTTGTATGTTCAGTAGCTTATCTTGTACTCTTGATAGGTTTTAAATTGACATATTTTTAACCTATACGAATAATTTGATTTAAGTGGTCAGCACAGAATCCTTGAGTTAATTCACATATTTTGGTACTTTCTGCAGCATTCTGCATTCAGCAGTTCGTGAGGAGATAGTCGACCATATATGTAATAGGATTTCCTTACTATGACATACAACTGATATAAAAATATTAAAATTTTAATACACAAATTTCGTATTCGATTTTTTTTTTCGTTTCCTTTTTTTCTTTTTTCTTTATTTATTGTATTAAAAACGTACTGTATTGTTTTAGCCGTTAATATCATTTTTATTATTGGATTTAATACGTATAGGTACTTTTAAGTATATAATAAGAAGCTTTTATTTTCCGCATCATTTAATAGTGATTGTTCATTTAAGCACGAACTGAGGTGAATTTTTCCTTTAAGTAGTTTAAAAAATACATTTGAAAAAGAAGAAGTAATAAAATTTATACTCTTGTGTCTTCCGTTCTTACGATAGGAAATTTCAACAAATGAAAATGAAACTGTCCGTACATTGACGTTAAAAGTCCCAACTTTTGTGCTGAGGATGTACGTGGGATGTAATTTCATTCTCGGGATATCCAGTTGATGTCCTAGGGAGAAAGAGTACCTCCAAATATTCCTTACTTCGCCGTTATATGCTGAAACTGCTAAAGGTTCCTGTGCTTACGGACGAATCCGTAAAGCTGGGAACTCTGATGACATAATTTGTTATCTTCGCCTGCCTGCATACAGAGTTCCCAATTTTTATAATTTATTCACGAGCATTTTTAGCCCCGCCTCTTTTCCATACCGGAAATTTTGAAAAATGATTTTTTTCTTATTTCATCGTTGTTACATATTAAAGAGAAATAATCTGCAAAATTTCTTGTGTGAAAAGAAGGCGGTGCTGAAAATGCTCGTGAATAAATCATAAAAGTTGAGAACACTGCTTACACACTCTTCAATGTCTTTTTTTTTTTTTTTTTTTTCTAAATTTTCTGAATGGTGATATCTATCTTTCGTGCTCTTTTCATACCTGCCAACATTTCTGAATTGTTAATCAGATTTATCGACACACTTTTCAAAACGAATATGCCACATATATTTTTGAAGATTAAATAAGTTGAAAGAAATCGGAAAAGTTTTCTAGTATTAAGTCTCTCTTGAACTATGGGAGAATGGCGCCTGCGCCTTTTCTTTATTTTTTATTTTTAACATCCTCTCCCTCTCTGTCTTCTTTCCCATTCTAAATTGTGATGATGATTTGTTTAAATTTAAATAATGTATTGTTACATATATATTTTTTTTAAATGATAACTTTTTATACTTCTTTAAAATGAAAATTGAAACAAAATAGTTGTATTTTGCCCAATACAACTTTTACCCAATTACTGCTGTAGGCGGACACTTTGCAGCAGTACGTTGCAGTGCTTATCTTGCACTCTCTGTAGTTTTAAACAGACATATTTTTAACCAATGTGAATAATTTGATTTACGCTGTCAATACGGAGTCCCTGAATTTATTTGCGTATTTTGGTACCCTCTGCGTTATTTGCGTTCTGCGGTTGGTGAAGAGATACATATAATCGGATATTTATATAATGATATATAATTGATATAAAATTACTAAAATTTTAATACACGAAATTTAATAATAGTATATATATATATTTTTTTTTTATTTTCTTTCTCCCTTTCTTTTATTTTTTCTTTCTTTCTTTATTGTATTAAAAAAATATTGTATCGTTTTAGCCAGTAATATCATTTTAATTATTTGTTCCACTACGTCAATGTATTTTTAACAATATAATAAGAAGCTTTTATTTTCTGCATCAGTTACTACTGATTGTTTATTTAAGCACGAACTAAAGTACTTTTTTCACTTAAGTAGCTTAAAAAATATATTTGAAAAAGATTAGGTAATAAAATTAATACTCTTGTACCTTCGGTTCTTACGGTAGGGAACTTCAAGTAATAAAAATTGAACTGAATCAAAAAGAAAAAGAAACTCTTAGTATATATTGCAAGCTATATTTTAGATTCTTTTTCATTCATTGCTGAGGTATTTGGATTAAAATAAGAACGAATTTTAAAAAAGACATTGCTGGACTTTTTATTTTTTTACTTTTTTATATGGAGTATTTTATTTAGTTGCTCGGATACGGGTAGTAAATTTTCCACGAAACAATTATGAGATTCCGGAATTTTAAAAAATAAATAAATAAAATAAATAAAATAAAAAAATATATGTAATTTAAAATTAAAAGTATTATTGTTATAAAATAAAAATTCTTAAAATATTGGTAATGTGTCTAGCTTTTATGAATATTTTTAATAAATATAGAAATTTCATCATAAAATGAATTCGAATATAAAATATTTGTTAATTAATATATTACTATTTCATTTTGCGCTGTTATCTCAATATGCTTTTGTTGAAATTCTTGCAATTTATACATTGGTTTGCTTCCAGCCGAACAGGAAATATCCGCGTAATTGCGTAAAGGCATGTATATTTAAATGACACTATATAATAATAATAATATATTTTGAAGTCATACAATGTGCCTGAAAAGGACTGAATATGCAGTTTTTATCCTTTATGTATTAGAGAAGGGTGTCGGCAGTCGAAAATTTTTCCATGACTCTTCTACCTGTATATTTACATAATAATGTTTTACTTAAGTAATTGTGCCAACTCACTACAAAAAAATCCGCAAGAAAAATACTGATTGAAGAAACACGGATAAAATTTCGACTGCCGACACTCTGGAGAGATAAGTGGGTAATGTTAATTGAAAAAAATCAAAATAAGATAGAATAATGCTCATTAAAAAAAAAAAAAAAAAATGTTATTTTTAAAATACTTTCTCTTTTTCTTTTTTAAATATATAGTGGAGCGTGGGGCAGGTTGAAACTGTTTTTAGAAAAATTAAGTATATTTTGGAATGCATTTACGTTTTCCTGCTTATAATTGCTGTTTTCCATAGTATTCATATTCATCTCTCATATTCATAAAAAAAAAAAAAAAAAAAAAAAAAAAAAACTTTCGTTAATTTTGTTAATTTTAGCACAAAAAATATTTTTTCAAAATTATTTGCCTGTTACAATTTGCCCCGAATTTGTTGCAAATTGTAAGACACG
This sequence comes from Salticus scenicus, assembly GCA_963930645.1. NCBI lineage: Eukaryota > Metazoa > Arthropoda > Arachnida > Araneae > Salticidae > Salticus > Salticus scenicus. Next base: position 103,015,234 of record OZ005658.1, on the reverse strand, counting down.
TGGGGCAAATTGTAACGGATACAAAGGGAACCCTAACTATAAAAACGACAATATTTCAAAATGTTTTTTGTTACCAATCATTTATTAATTTAATGAAAAATTCAATTAATAACTAATATTAAATTATAACGTTGTTGTAATAGTAACAATGAATTATAGCAAATAGATTATAGTAAAATAAAGAAAAAATTAAAGATAAAATCAACATAGAAGTCAACCTTAGTCAAAATTTAAATTAATTCAAGCAAATGACATTTTATTCCCTCTCATGCATTTAATGCGTGCGAACATTTTGTAAATTAAGCATTATACCCATTCTTATGCCACAGAGAGCGTTTAGCAGAGCTCGAATTCTCCGCCCTTTTTTCAGGACACTCTCATTCATAAGAAGTTTCTGCTTGTTTTCTACCACTATTTTTATGCAATATTCTCTAATTCGTGATTAATTCGTGATTCTGATTCTTGGTTAAATAATCACGGTACTATAATATAAAAACATAGAAAATATTTCTGTATAGTTATAGTATTGGCAGAGAAGCCAAAAATTTTTCATTTTTTAAAGTTTCCTGAAAATGGGCGGAGACTACAAGCTCTGGCTGTAGGCATCTCCACAAGCCACTCCTCCAATATATTACAACTAGCCCCAAAATTTTGATTCATCTTGGCTCATGGTATGATTTTGGACATTTTGTTTATTTATAAAAATATATAACGAATTATACGAAAAATTAAACATTCATTTTATAACTCAACACACAGACTAAATAAATATTCATAAACATTTCGTTAAAGTATAAATTAACGTGTCTTTAATCTAAATTTAGTAAATTTTTTTCCCCACTAACTAGCTAAAATGAAGCACGTGAACAGAACCTCTCATTAACCATTTTTGTGGAGCACCGATTGTGCTTACATTAGAAAGCACGTCATAAGAATTTTGTTTATAAAATTATTTAATCACAAATGTTACAAACTACTATTACCCCTGTGACAACCAGCCCCACGCTGCCCTATATGTACACCCATATAGAAAATTCATCAGTTAGATATTTTTATTTTCTATGCCACAGGAACCGAGGCTCTGTATCTGTAAAGGCAAATGAATTGTATGATACAGAGAAGAATCTGACGTATGTCACTTTTCCGTACCACTTAAAAGGTGTTTCTAAAGGGAAAGTATAGAGACCATGTATAAATTGATAGTGGAAACTTTTCGATTAAAAGTAGGATGACTTGTGTCGAAATAACACAAATGCTCTTGAATAAAGCTGTAATATGCAGATAAAAAGAGGGGTTTGCCTAAGTGACGCATGCAGCCATCGATTTCATTTTATGCGTTCTCGCAGTTAAGACGCATAATTTAAATGTTATTTATGTAGATAGGCATATATTTTAAAAAAATGTTTTAACTACAAGGTATTCAAAACAAAAAAAAGTTGGGTTTTTTTGGGCGGGGGGGGGGGGGGGGGTGGCACATATGAAAGAGCTATTTTTGTCGTATAAAGCATCGTCCCAACGCAAGTAGTGAGCTGCTGAATAACGTTTCAGATTGAATTTTCTCAAACTTGCGATTGTGAGATTTTTTTTTAAACACCACCTGTTAGAATGAGAAAAATACAGGGGGATTCAAAAATCCATTCTAAACAGCACGGGGGAAAAGCGCACACTCAACATAAATCTGAGAAACACAAGTGTGAGAAAGTTCAATCTGAAGCACCATCTACTGGTTCATTACGACCCTGCTTTGTATGACAAAAGTTGTTTGTTTACATGTGACCTATCAACTCATAAATTTTTACCTACAGTTCTGAAACATCCAAATTTATGTATATACTCGATCCAAGTCTTGTACAGAGGTGCTAAGTTACTACTAAAGAAAAGTCAGTTTCATACCACAAAAAAGAAAAAGTAAATATTATTCTATTAAATTGCAGATAATTATTACAAAAAAAATTCATTAAAAAAAATCCCGATATTAAGATTACGGACAGTCCATAATAACTTGGCACCTCTGCTTGCATATTGTCTATAAACTATATACACGTGACATTGTACATTTAAAATTAGTTCTATCTGAAAAACACATACCATTAAATGAAATACGTTTCCAGTAATTCCCCAATATATCTAAACACTTTGGGTAGCTCTGTAAACATATGATTTATTTCCATATCGTAATCTATACAAAACATGCTTTTATGCATAAAACAAAATATGTTCATTCCATTTTTTTTAGTGCAGCCTATAAATGTTGCATTGTACTTTTCATAAATTTCACTCATAGACATAATATATTTGAATTATTTTGGATGGCCTTGTGCACGAACCATTTGCTTGATCTCAACGAAAAGTTCAGAGTGACAACCCTATATAATACAGATTTAGAATACTGAGTTTGTATTTCCTGCTACCATTTGTTATTGAGATATGATGACAACAAACACACAGACATACACTCAGACCAACCGCTAAGAACATAAATTTCGAATTCAAGGATCTCAAAACGTGCAAATATAACAAAATCTCAATTTCAAAAATTTTACCTAAGAAGAATACTTCCCTTACCATACATACAGGGCCCGATTAAGCTTTAAAGCTAGGGGAAGCTCAGCATCATTTCGGGGCCCCCTTTTATTTCGGAAAATATTGTTTTCCTGTTACATATTGTATTATAAAAATGCTATAGACCAAAAAATAGTGTGTATTTATTATTATTTTTTTCATACATCTAGGTGGTTTCTACACAGAACATTAAAAACATACAACTTTTTAATTAAGCACATTCAGATTTTTGAGGTTAAATAATAGATTTTTCCCGAAATAGTGAGTGTTTTGTCTTGTTTTAGGTAGCCTTTCTCAGAAAAAATTCAATCTCAGTGTGAAAATATGAAACAAAAGATTCAAGACTATGTTTTTAATCCTTATGGGGACCCTCTTAAATTTTAGAGGGGAAGCTTGTGCTTCCTGAGCCTTTTGGATAATCAGGCCCTGCATACATAATGGTTAAAGAAAGTAAAAAATGACGTGTGATATCGTTTTTCGGTTAAAAAATCTTTTCTTTAAATTTTTCTAGAGCATAGATATAATTTTAATAAATTTTAAGTTAAAGTGTTCATTCTGCATTTTAGTATGATGTGGTATGAACCAGTGAAAATTATATTTACAGTTGAATCCAATCCCTTCTGAGCTTCCATGACTGATAATGACGTCTGTTTCAAAATATATAATATCATACTTGCCAACATAATAATTAATATTTCGTAGTATTATTAGCCCCGCCTTCTTTTTCACACAAGTATCTTTTTAGAGTATTTTTCTTCTTATTTAATCTTAATTGCATTTAGAGAATATTATTTTAACCCTTTGCGCTCGTATGTCCCTTCTGAGGGGAGATTAAAAATCGAGCGACGCCTTGAGATGTTCCTCTGCAAATGAAATGTTATTTTTCTAAAACGTGTAACAATAGGCTACCTTTCGGCTACCGGAAATTTTTAACAGAAAGATTTATTTTATTTAATGACGAAGTAAAATAAAACAAATTATTACAATTTCATGGTAGCGAAAAGGTAGTAAGTTGGAAAATATACATGTGACGTTTTAAAGGAACACTAAAAGGCGTGTCTTACTGTTCAAAATAGGAAAATATGCCGAGCGCAAAGGGCTAAAAGTTTTCTGGTGTGTAAAAAACGGGGCGGGACTAACAAAACTACGGAATATTAATTAGGATGTTGGCAAATATGTAATATGTAGCATTGTATTAAAAAAAATATATATATCGCATTTTTGTTTTTTTTTAATCAGTACTTTCTGGAACAGAATTATCTGCAGTTCAATATATATTACTATTATATATGTTACAATAGCAAATTTCATGTGCAGAGATATAGTAAATTTTACTTTATTTATTTATTTTATAAATGTGTGACAAAAACGTAAAAATTCGTATGTTTTTGAAAGACATTTTTTCTTAGCTTATATTTAAAAAAAAAAAAAGAAAAAAAAAAAAAAAAAGAAAACTATGTACATGAAGGACAGAAAATTGATTTTTTGCATTGAGGCGTATAATAATCATGTGGAAGAACAGAGTTTTGTAATTGGAAAAAAAAGAAAAAAATAATCATTAGTTATGCACAAATTCATCAAGAATTTTTTTTATAATAATTCATCTTTTTAATTACAAGTTACTTGCATCGCTCATCCATTATTTTCTTTTATTATCTTACAGAGAAATAGTTGCATAATAAGTTGCAGTAATAATAACATTAACAATAATAGTAATACTAATAAAGTTGTTAATATTATTATTTGAATAAAACTTTTGTATCTAAATATGTTGTTAAAACTTTCATGTCAAGACAAGTTCTAAGGATTAGATTACACATTTATATCAATTACATGTTTTTTATATAAAAAATCATATTTAATGCACATGTAAATAAATTTGAAAAAAAAAAATCATGTTGCTTAAATCATATTCCACGAGAAAAAAACTGGAAAGTAGTACAAGTGTTTAAATTTGTAAGGGTCTGAACTGTGATGTGTTTAATTTTAAAGATAGGTGTAAATGCATAGACATGGGTATAATAAAATTGATATATAACTGAGATACTTGTCTAAGTTTACATTAGATTCCCAAGTGTCTTGAGTTTACATTATAGTGCAGTCTGAAATTTCACTTAATACGTATTTAGGATCCCTTAAAGTTGTTTTTCCAGACATCCTTGTCTGTCTGAATTTAAGATACACTTCTAAGTAAGCAACATTAATTAGGTAATTTCGTGCTATGTGGGATGAATCTAGATACTGAAAAATGGTGGAAAAGTTGTTATTTTAATTTTCTATTTAAGTACGGCTTTCTGTTGAGTGATTATTTAATTAAATAATTCAAATTCAGTAAATTTTTGATGACGCTTTAAATTTCCTTATTTTCTTTTTAAAGGTAAAAGTGGAGATGAATATGATTATTAATCGATGAAATAAAAATGCAGTTATACATATAATAAAATGTGATAATTTTCATAAGACTCAAATAATATATTAATGCGTACGTGGGGTTCGTAAATTGTCTGTAAATTGTTTGAGTGACAAGCCTTGCAGAGACTTAAAACTTTATTAACAGAATATTCCAGAGGGTTACACGTCTGTTAATCAAGTATCAACTTCAGCTTCACCAGAAAACACAGCATAATTAACAGCTGACAGCATAAATATCACAACATAAGCTGTATCATAGAATTAACACACAGAGCACAGGCTGTATTCAGTGGCATAACACACAGCATTAACTATAGTCAGATCTCTTCACATCAAGCCACATGGCATAGAACCAAATAGATGGCTGGAATCCGATCCCTGTACAAATTCAGAATTTTCCAGCATCTTCCGAAGTAATCGAGTTAGAGCTTAGTTAATGGATATATCGATAATAAGGATTTTCTCAACAAGGACGCTTAAAAATTCGCCGAGGAGCGATAAACTCGCCAAATTTATCACCAAGGTCATTACCTAACTTAACGAAGACTTTTAACATGTTTTTTTTTTTTTTTTTTTTTTTTTTTTTTTAAATAAAATGAGCTATTTTAACGTCAAAGCAAGCTAGAAATGTATAAAATTAACATTTTATAACGCTTCGAATGAAATTACATAAAAATAATTACAATTATTAACAGAGCCTGATTAAGGGGGAAGCACACATTATCTCCGCTCTCACCGGAATATTTTTACAATTATTTTTTACTTCATGTCATAGAAATTCCACGCTTTGACGAGGAAATATTTTTTATAAAAAATGAACGGTGTAAAACAATCCAATTTACTCACCGTTATTAGACACCAGAATTCTTTTAAAATTATTTTTAATGAGAATCTTCTGTTTATTATAGGAGGAAAGTATTTGTTAAAAAATAACGGTGTAAGTATAAATAATGTGTGCTTTCCCCTTAAGCAGGCTCTGATTATTAACAAATTCATTATATTCTATTATATAACACACACACATATATATAAATTTTGCATAAATGTTAATTGCAGTAAAAGTCTCAAAATTATGCATTTATTTTCAAATAATGAAATTATTTCATTTTTCACCAACTATCAAATTCAGTCAAAAGACAAAAAAAAAAAAAAAAAAATCATAAAAAAATCATAAAAAAAAAATAATAATAATAAATAAATAAATAAACGTAATTCGTGTATTCATTTTGTTTGTAAGAAATGTTGTAATTGCACGAATAAAGTTAAACGCCAAGCTTTGTTATTTTACACAATTAAGAGTCGTTCTAAAATAATTAAAATATCAAAGTAATTTAGATTTCGTATTGAACATCATAAAATCAAGCTTTTTTGCGTTTTTTCTCTTCTAAAACAGTTTTTTTTTCACCCTTTGTACTATTTTATATCTTTTAAAGCAAACTATTTGTATACAGATTATAAATATAATTCTAGTATTTGACTTAAGAATCAATGAACTGTTTTTTATAAGATCCCCTATTGTCTCCTTCAGTAAGGTGATCATATTTTCAAAAGCTGATTTCAGGACAAATAGTATACTGCCCCAAATTGTATGAAATTTTGCGGCCATTGAAAACTATATTTCAGAATTTTTTCGAAGAGATAACACATCAACACCACTATTTTTTCAAAAATATGTGATTTGTGCATTGCAAAATGAAGAGAAATAAGATTTTACATCACAAATTGTTGAGCTCAAGAAATGTTTAAATGAACTAAATCATCCCAGCATTAAATTTCTAAATTAACACATTTAAATTTAATCTATAGAAGACATATGCGTTTGATTTATTATTATGAGGGGAGAAAACACAAAATAAGCGCATTTTAATTTTATCCTCAAATTCCCCACTCCAAGAAAGGCGAGCTAATAATACTACAGAATATTTATTAATTGTTATGTTGGCAAGTATGATATAAAGCATACCTGCCAATATTTTAATTTATTCTGGAGTATTTTTAGCCCCACCTTTATTTCGCACCACTTATTTCTTAAAAGAATTTTTTTCTTATTTTATCGAAGTTATATTTTGGAGAAAATTTTTCTATAAATAAAGTGGCGCGAAATAAAGGCGGGGCTAAAAGTACATCGGAATCGATTAAAATATTGGCATCGATTAAAATATTGTATAAAGTAATTGCCGTTGTTTTAAAATTATTGTTATGTTGTTTTTAAAAAGTTTTATAACTTTTTTTTTTTTTTTTTTTGTACTTTGTTTACTTCTAATTCGAACAATATGTATTTCACAGCAGTTATGATTTATTCCGTAAAAGTTTTTGTATTTGTCTTTTTTTTTTCACACCCCTTTATTCTTAGAGAAATTATATTTAATGTATATTTAGGATTAAAAATAATTGCTATGAGTTCAAAATAAATAAATGAAGGCGTATACTGACATTTTTATGGAATGGATTAGAAAGTCGGGAAGTATGACAATTGATGTGGTCTCTAATTAAAACTCAGAAAAAGCGATACTAAATAAACTGAAATACATCTGTAAAAATTATTCATAATTTACAATACATAAAATTTTCATATAAATTCTAGTTTCAAAAAATACCTACAGAAAATTTTCATAAAATAAAAGTATAGATATTAAAAAGAGTGTCTATGTTTTTTCCAAGAGAAAAATATTCAAGACTCGATGTTGCAGAATTCTCAAATCTGAAACATATGAAAGAAAATACTCTATCCAAAATTCAAGGAAAGACTAATCTTATTATATTGGTATGAAAGATTATGAAAAGATTTGTATACGTAGCAGTGAATGCGCTTTCAAAATTCTATAAAAGACGTACAGCATATATATTATGCATGCTATTTTAAATAGATGGATTGTTATAGTAGAAAAATGTAACATGAATGTTTAAAAAGGGATTTTTGAAATGCAAAAAAATTTGTGATACATATTAAATGGCTATTTTCATTGAGTTTTGTTAGTCCCTTCTTTTAAAATATTTTACATAATAAATTTAATAACATAAAAATACAAAAAAATAATTTCCTGAATTAATAAAATTACTGAAAAATATCTTCACAAAAATGGAACAAATGGATTTGTTATTAGAAATATATATATTTTAGGCATTACATGTTCATATCATAAAACAATAGGAAAAAAAACTTACTAATACAATATAGAACAGGTTTACTCTTAAAAGTCTTATGACTAATTTAAAGGTAATATTTAAAATTTTAAACATTGTAGAAAGTCTGATTTCTAAACTTATATTGTGTGTAGCGTTAAAAAAAAAAAAAAAGTAAAAAAGTGTAGCTGGGAGAGTTTCCGCACAATTCTACAGAAGAAAGTAGATGTCCAAATATTGCTTTTTTGCTGAACAATCGCTGAATAAGTTTGAATTCATTTGCTTTTTACACATTTCCATTGTTATTATTATTATTATTTTTTGTTAAGTTTTAATTTTATGCAGCAGCTGTAATAAAACCAAGTGAGTGATTTTGTGCAATCTCTTCTTACACGATGTTGTGATTATGTATATGGGTAAGAGTTATTGCTATTAACAATATTACACTTAAATCATATTGTTGTGAGGTTTTTTTCTAAACAAATATAATTGTAATAGGAGTGGATATTTCAATCTAATAATAATTTAAAAAAAAAGAAAATCAAAATTTTTATTTAAAGAAAAAAAATATCAACGAATCGGGGAAAAAAAGACCAAATAAGATTACAACATAACATTAAGATAGCAGGTAACACATTTAACCCTTATCAATCGTATGGCCCTTCTGAGGGGACATTAAAACATCGAGATGTTCTTCTGCAAATGAAATGTTATTTTTCTAAAACATGTAACTACAGGCTACCTTTCGGCTACCGGAAAATTTTAACAGAAAGATTTATTTTATTTAATGATGAAGTAAAATAAAACAAATTATTACAATTTTTCGGTAGACAAAAGGTAGTAAGTTGGAAACTATACGTATGACGTTTTAACTCTTTGCGGCGCAAGACAATTCTTATCATTTAAATTATACTGCCACCGGAATTCATGAATTAAATTAAAGTAAAAGAAATTTTAAATTTTAAGGTCAAAAAAAGACTAGCCTTTTCTGATATCTTATAAACGTAACTTTTTGCTAAAAATTTTCCGGGATGAATTTTTGCAGATGGATCTTAAAATTTGCGTCCTCGTAGCGAGTACAGCGCGCGTTAAGGGGCTAAAGAAACGCCAAAAGGCGTGTCTTACGGATAATATGTCGAGCGCAAAGGGTTAATATAAATTAATACATTTTATTTCTAGTTTTTTTTTTTTTTTAAGATAAAACAATCTGTCATCAGTGTTGTTAAATTTAAGGATTTTTATTCAATATGTACCACTATATTTTAATTTTAACGGTTGCCTAATGACTTCAAAGTTTAATCGTTTATTGTACATATCTGATAGATATTAGTCTTTAAAATTATTGGTGATTATTGAATAGAAAGAGTCTCTAAATTTAGCAACACTGTTTTTGTGAACAATCGTTGCATTTATTACTTACCTAGCATTTTACTTAGTATTTTTCATCTTATTTCATCGTAATTACATAATAGTGAAAAATTTTCTAAAATCTTAGGGGTGTGAAAAAAAAGGGCGGGGCTAACAGTACTCCGGAATAAATTATAAATATTACCAGGTTTGCTTATTATGATAATTAGTGCAGCATTCATAGAAACACCTGCCACAAATAAAACATTTAAACTAGTCCAATCACTCTTCGAAGTTGATTCCTGATACAGTTTCATACATTTAATAAATTTATCCTCTTCTATTTTCTGAGATGCTGCGTGAACTCTCCTAGCATAGAATTTAATGGAATCCAAAATTTGTCGTGACTGTTGGTTAAAAAATTAGCAAAATCTGGCAGCACTAATTAAAGAGTTGAAGAAATTTTCCTTTTGTTGTGCAAAAGAAATTGCGTACCCATAGATCTATTATAACAGCGGACGGAGCTTTTGATAATTACAGAAATATAGGAAATTGTGGCAAAGGTGAAACAGCTGACTACAGGAAAAAAAATTAACTTTTTTGGCATTTATCGCATTATTGGCGATTTTTTGTTTTGAATATAAATATTTATTATTATTAAAAGGTACAGCAAGCAAGACTTGTATAAAACACTACAGCTCCTGAATTTTATTTTTACCTTGTTATTAACATTTTCCAACAAAGTTTAAAAGCGTTTACGACTTCGGTTTGTCTATACTCGCTTTAACTCACATTAATATTCATGGAAATTTTTGAAGTTAATATATGGTATAATATATTCAAAGTAATATTATTTAATAAATTAAGTATAGCAATTAAAAGCATTTTATTATAAAAAATTACTTAAAAAGAATGAAATAATAATATATATATATAAAAAAAGTTTATCTATGAAATATAATTCTTAGTTTAGATAACTTTTCAGGATTTTTATAATACAACTAACCTCTTTTTCATGCGATAAAATTCCTTTCAGATTCAATACAGTCTCACTTTTAAAGGGAAATAAAAAAAAAAAAAGAAGAAAAGAAAAGATATTGTTTGTGTAAGAGAAATTAAAATTTAGAGCTTGGGGAGAAAATTCGATGTAGCCCAGTTTGGCTTACTATAGTTCATGGTGTCACGTGACTTTTTTATAAGTGATCTTTGTCACATAAAAAGGCTGCCGTTGTCCAGTCGACTGTAATAATAAGTTTATGCTAGAAACAAATGCTTCCGCTTTTGCCAGTAATATTTCCCCCTAAGTAACAAGAGTTTCAAACTTCGAAGCAGTGTTGCCAGACCTGGCAACCGACACTTTTATGCAACAGTCACCAAAATTTTGAGAAGTTATGCTTGATCATAGCCTCCTTAAGTACATGCCTGTCGCGTAGCTCGAAAACTAGGCAGCAGTTGAAGCGGTAGATAGCGCCACCTGGTACAGATTGCACGATTTTTTTATTCAACAGCCACCAAACAATTAAAAAAATGGGATATGATATACATAAAAGGCGAATGGAATCGAACAAAAGTCGATTTTATATACCATGTATCACTTCTTTAAATTATTGGTAACAATTGAATGAAAAATCTAATAATCTGTACTAGGTGGCGTTGTCTACCGCCTAGTTTCCGAGCTACGCGACAGACATCTAGTTAAGGAGGCTATGGTTTAATATACATAATAGACAATTCTTCGAGTTAATTCGACTTTTATGTATATCAAATATCATTTTTCGAAATTATTGGTACTATTGAATAAAAAAGTCGCAAAGTCTGGCTACACTGCTTCCAAACTCTAAATTGTTTGAAGACATTCAAGGTAATTTTGTTTTTGCGAGTGTGTTGACAAAATATTAAAACGAATGAAAAATTTCAGGAAAGTTGCAAGGACTGTCTAACACAGTGATGCTGAAAATTATTTTCTACGATAACCCTGATGTTTATCAAGTTTATTCTTAATTTTAGTAAACTTTCGCCATCATATAAGAAATATTCGTTGAAAATACTACTTTATAATTTCGAATAATTTGAAGTTATTATTTTTCGCTGATAGTATTATATGTGCAATCACATAACTTATATAATATTAAACAATAACGCAGTTCTCCATCTAAAATTTTGATTTCATAATTTTGGCTGATCTTTATGTTTTTTGGTGTGCTGAAACCGAAATTGAAGCCATTTTTTTTTTCTATCACATGTATGTTTTTGCCAATACATGGTATCTACCGACACAATTTCTTCTGTGAGTTTTCCACTAATATAATTATATGACTTCATTTTTAATTTCAGCACGCCAAGAAATATATAAAACAGTTAAAATTATCAAAAAAGTTTTTGTCAATATTATTTTTGTAGACCTGTGTACTGTAATATGAATATTATTTTGAAAAAAATTTAACTCTTTCCTGGTCCTATTTAATTTCACTCCTCTGATAAGTATTGCCAAATTTGGGGACTGTTTTATTCAATATCCATCAACAACTTTTATCTGTAATAGTTGTCTAGTTACTTTGAAAGTATTTTGCCCATTTTATATATCAAATATCACTCCTTGAAATTATTGGTGATAGTTGAGTAAAACAGTCTCTAACTTCTTAACCCCGCCTTCTTTTCGAACCAGACATTTTCTAGATTATTTCTCTTTACTATGTGACAACGATTAAATAATAAGAAAATCATTTTTCAAAATTTCCGGTATGAAAAAGAGGCGGGGCAAAAAATGCTCGTGAATAAATTATAAAAGTTGGGAACTCTAGGTTAGGGCTTTCTTTGCAGCACTCGTGCCTACTTTGTTCGCCTGACGAAGGGGGCGTGTCTTCTTTCGACGCGAAATAATATTTGCGAGTTCTTGCACTTTATGGTGTTTATTCAAAGTTTTGTACTCATTACTTTTAAACATCAGTTCTGTGATGCCTTTTTTTTATATAATTATTTAGAAGGTTTTCAGAGCGTTAAAGCTGGGAAAGTGTTAAAGGTTTCTATGGCCATAATTTCGCCTGCCATAATTCACAGACAGCAATAATTTGTTATGTATTTTCATAGGATTGAAGAAAGTAAAGATAAAACAGCGGAACTAAGAATTACTGTCCGCAATAACCCTGAATTAATTCCAAGGTTACATTTTATTTCAGAATACTTTCGAAATTATTTAAGAAACTTTCCTTGCATGATGTTCTATAATTTGGAATTATGACTTATAATTCTTTCACTGATAATATCATATTTGAATTACATTCCCTACATAATCTCAAACAGTAGTTTCTGAGATATATAGTTTGAATATTTGTGAGAAAAACATGTACGAAATTTAATTCATTTATCAATATTGTAAAATGTAAAGTATCATCAATATTTTTTTAATTTAATACAATGCTTTAAAAAAAAAAAAATTGACACAAGGCAATATAGATTTAATGCTTTTTAACTCTCTTTTTAGCAAAAAACTATCTGTAAAATAAGGGGGGGGGAAGAACACGCGGGTTCACATTCTTTTCGCTAGTACATACACTGTTCAGGATAATATATGACAGCAATTTTGTCAGTTAAAGCAGCTTTATTCTCAATGAAACTAGATTTTCTGTTACATTGCCGGTTTAATTGAAATTATTGCTTTATCTATATAATATTTCTCTAACGTGGACCAATTACGAAATATTTTGTAAAAATGATACGATGGTGGTAATAAAATACGCGAAGATACAAAATAATATACACGTAATATTTAACCACGTGGACTCAGTTCAGTGATATAATAAAACAAAAGAAAGGAAAAAGAAAAGTAAAAGTGACGACATTTGTCTGATTAGATCATTTTATAGAAAAATTTATTTTAAAAGTTGCATCTTTACAATCCTTGCAAGCGGCATTTTAAACCCAGAAATGCATTAAAGATATAAACAAAATATGAACTGGCTAAAAAACTTAATAATAAAAAGTATAATCCAAATAAGTTCTAAGTGTTTTTAACAAAATAATAATAATAATAATAATAATAATAATAATAATAATAAAGCCAAAAAGAATAAATAATAATAAATAAAATAAAACGGATATAGCCAACATGGCGGCAAAAATTTAAAAGTCGTTCTAATGGTCCTTTATTAAAGCTGTCTTCTCTGGTCGTGAAACATGAATTTTATTTTAAAACTTTTCTTTGACTGATTTGGTTTAATTATCATTAGCGTATTTAGACCTGCTAACTATGCTAGTATATCCGTAATGGTATTAAGCCACGCCTTTTTTTCACACCAGAATAGTTGTAGAGTAATATTCAGTAATATGTTCTCATGATTAACAAATAAGGCTATTTGCTCTACAACTATGCTGGTGTGAAAAAAAAGGCGGGGCTTAATACCATTACGGATAAACTAGCACAGTTAGCAGGTCTACGTATCCCACAAAAACCAGTAATAAGTTGGTTTCTGGTTAATTTAAATTCAAATTGGATGGTGAAATTGGCATAAGACAAATCTTAAGGGTAATCTTAATTCAAAATTTTATCCCTTTGCGGCACATGGTAATCCCTTTGTGGCACTTTGCGATCATCTAAATTATACTGTCACCAGAATTCACGATTAAAATTGAAGTAAAACAAATTGGTGATCGTTTCTGCTGTGTTATAAAATTAAAATTTTGCTAAAAAAATTTCGGGAATTTTTTTTTTTTTTTTTTTTGCATTTGGAACATAATAATTGCGTGCACTCTGCGAGGACGGTGCGCCGCGAAGGGTTAAAGGTAAATTAAAAGAAAGAAAGAAACTGCGGAAATTTCGCATGGGTTTGCCAGTTGATAAATATTTTCAAGGCTTCTATTTTCCTTTTATAAAATAGAATTTTCATTTTTAGCCCATTTCAATAATTTATTATGCATTTTGAAAACGCAATAAAAACATGTATATATATATATATATATATATGTATATATAGTCAAAATTAACCGGTAAAGAATTTTGTATGACTGAGGTAAGTAAATTATTAAAATAAAGATAATATTTGATAAATGAAAGTTAATTCTTTCAGAAGTTTTATAAATTGGATATTAGAATGTGTTTGAAATAAATTACTTATTCAAACAAAAGAAATAGGAAAAGTAAATATTTGCATATTCAGACGAATTTTCTGAATTGTCTAGAGTAAAATCAAAAGATAACACACGAATCTTTTAAGAACTAGTGTTTAAAAAACTAAAAGAAAAATATCCTCAAGTTTTATTTTTTACAAAATTTCCATAACTGTAGGAAATCAGAATAGTAAAGTACATATTATAAATTGTTTTTACTATAATTATGAAAACTGATCTATAATTAGAAGAAAAAAAAAATTATATTTTTTTTTAGCAGTGTTTATGCCTAGTAGTTTTAAAGTTTCTATCTTTTATATGACTTTATGTTTTATATGTTTTTAATCATTTATAGAAAAAAAGAAAAACTTTTTATGTGAATTCTTTTATCTTTTCAGATCGTAAAATATGTAATAGATAATCTTTATAACATAATCATTTGTTTTGTATTAGGTCTACAAGAAAGTTCTATCCGTTTACATTAATAGACTGGCACCGTAAATGCATCCTGGATAATATTTAAGATAACCTTAGGAAACTGTTAAGATGATAAAATACCTTGGTGTTATTTACCCGTTAGTAGTCGCTAGTTGGTCGATTTGCCGCCCATCTTTTAGTGTTGCCAGATTTTTTTATTCCATAGCCACCAAAAATTTTTTGAAGTGGCATTTGATATACATTAAACGCGAATAAAACCAAAGAAACGTCGGTCACACCACTTCTTAAAATTATTGGTGACAGTTAAATAAAAAAGTGTGCAATTTTTAATAGGTGGCATTGTTTATAGCGACTACTAACGGGTTAATAATTTAAAACGTATTTTTTAACAATTTACCTACAAAAACTAATTTTTTAACCTTTCTGGAACCTGTTAGTACAAATTTACGGTAATTTCATAAACAAGAGTTGAAAATGCACTTTTTAAAAAGGCATAAGAAACCATTTTTTGATTTTATTTCTTGATTTTCAAATTGCACCAGTTCTCTTTGTAGTACACACAAACTCGATGAGTAAACTACGTAAAATATTAGTATAATTCATCATGTAACGTAATCAATGGTTAATTTTTAAACATTCGTTTGTTTTGTATAAAAGAATGCCCATCGTTTATAAACAAAAATTTATCATGTCTTACAGAAGGTTTGAAAGTTTCCTGGTATAAAAATGTCACAGGCGTAAAGTCTATCTTATTTTTAACAAATACTTCATACCGGAAAATTTCTGTAAATATTTTTCGTTTAAATACTTTGTAGTATTTGTCGAAATTATATATGATGGATTTAAAAAAAAAAAAAAAAAAAAAAAAAAAAAAAATCTGGTGTTTTAATCTGATTTAGAATTAGTAATGTTGGTAGCTATGCAATGTCAGCTAAAAACGAGAGAACGTTGGGTCTTGCATCTCAATACAATTTAACGGTTACGCCTTCGGTTATGTTAAGGACGGATGTTAGGATAGATAGAATGTTAGTTAACTATTTCTTTGTCACTGTAATGGAAACTGCTTTTCATAAGGTGAGCTATTTAACCCCTCCCTTCTGCAGTTTATTCTCATAAAGTTTGATAATTTAGAGGATTCATATATTTTAGATAATATCCCCCCCCCCCCAATGAATTCAATAACACGATCTTATAAGGGTGAAAGTATATTACGTACTCGTAGACCTTTGACATTAAACTACACGATGACAATTTATAAAGCAAAAGGGCTAATAATTTACAAAGTAGAAATTGATGACACAACGATGAAACTGCGATTGTGTTAACATATGCGACTTTGAGCATGAATAGATATATATTAAGGGAGTAATATTATTACAGTCATAATAGAGATGATTAATACTCTATCTTTAATCAAAAGCTCACAAGCATAGTCGAAAATCCCTACAAAAATCCATATCAAAAATTAGGTCTGCACAATTTTTTGAGCAATTTAACAGCTCAGTCGCTGTGAAAAATAATAAATAATTATAAATAATAATAGAAACAAAACTGCACTGTCTCAGCCTAGAAACTAATTTACTCACTTTTTTTAAACCCATTTTCAGGAGAACTCGCTATATTTAAAAGAAGTGGAATTAAGAACATGCATGCAGAGAAAAAGCACATGGAGAGAAGACTTTGAATTTTCTAATGGGAATGTGACCTTTGTTAGTTCGAGAAAAAAGGCTTTAGCGAAACATCTTTTTTTCAGAAATGTTTTGTTTTACGATAATTTTTCAAACGTTTATGACATTATAATTTTTCTCTAAAAGTACTATTTTTTTTTCAGTTTGTCAGAAATATGTCAGATATTCTCAAAACTGTATAAAACCATGTTAAAGAAATGTCAGGGTGAGGGAGAAATCTCGTTTGGTTAAAGACATAGATGCCAACAATTTAATTTATTCCGGAGTATTTTTATCCCCGCCTTTATTTTGCACCACGGTATTTACAGAGAAATTTTCTTTAATGAATAACGTCGATAAAATAAGAAAAAATCTCTTTTAAAAAATAAGTGGTATGGAATAAAGTCGGGGCTAAAAATACTCCGCAATAAATTAAAATAATGGCAAATACGTTTAAAATATATAATGATAGAAGCATAGCCAGTCGCTAGAAATTCATGTTAATAATTTTAATAGGGAAGGAGGCAGTTACCTGATTGAAAGGTCTTCTAAATACATTGGAAAATGTGTTTCTAAGAACGCTTGTCGTTTTTCTTCTCTGCTTTTGTTATTGCTATCCATATACTAGTTGAACTGTTTATTTTTCTTTTCTCTTCAGAATGATATTCTTTCTACGGCAAATAACGAAATGAACATATTAACTTTCCATAACAATTATAAAATTATGTTAATATTAATACATGGAATCTGCAAACTGAAATATTTCGAAAAAAAAAATCTTAAGAAAAACATATCTTCTGTTTCAAACTCAAGTATTGCTAAACGCAATTCTCACCAGTAAATTGAAAATGTCTTTTCCTTTTTTAAATAAAAGTATAGCTGATGCATTGATACTTGAATTTTGACGAAATTTTGTTCTAGTGAAGTACTGAGTGCGTTTAGTCACGCAACTTGGTATTAATTCAAAAGATTGTGAATCGTTATGCGTGTTATATTTAACACTTGCGCGAACAATGGCGTAGATTCATGTCATTTGAAAATCTGTGTGTTTCTTTCTCAATTCGTATGTTATTTCTTTATTAAGTATTTACCCAATATTTATATTTTTACAATGAAATGTACTAAGGATACAAATACTTTAATTAGTAGGAATATAATTATATTGTATATACCCATACTTGCCAACATCGTAATTAATATTCCGTAGTCTTGTTAGTCCCGCCCTTTTTCTCCCACCAATAAATTTTTAGAGTAATATTTTCCAAATGCAATTACGATTCAATAAGAGGAAATATATTAAAAAAAGATACCGGTGTGAAAAAAAAAGGCGGGGCTAACAATACTACGGAATATTAATTAGCATGTTGGCAAGTATGTATACCATTTGTAATATAAGTGTGAATACAGAATATTTTGTTCTGAAATATTGTAAATTAGGAGAATGACGCCCACAGGCGGAACTTCCTGTCAAAAAGACACAATCAGGCGATCGCGAAAGTGTCAACACATCATTGTACAGTCTTGAAAAAAAAAGCGCCACTCAGCGTAACTTCGTTGCTAATTGATGTAGAAAAACGTAATATGTATCATTCGACGGGGAATTAGGAGCAGTTTCAGAAAATGAACTGAAATTTTGATTTGTGGGTCATCTACATATGAAAACGCGCACCAACTTTGATTTTTTTCAATGGTAATGTCCCATTTTTATTTTATATTTGAATTCCTGGGATCGCGACAACGCGAAAAAGCATATTGGTTGTATATTTTGCTTATTTTTTCACAGAGTTATCCGCGTTCAAAATTTGAATGTACTAATGTTAAATTCATATTTCAAACTTTTATTAATATCTTCACAAAAAATAACTTGATCGATTTTTTTTACGAAATACAGTGAAGAAACCCAAACATAATCCATCATTACTTTTGATTCTGAAAAATATTAATAAATTCATATTCAAAAAATCTACGAAGTATGACCTATATTAATTTTTACATAAAATGAATCCTAATGCTGAAAAATATGGGAGTGCAAATTTTCAGCTCATTGCAGTTATTAATTTTCGAGATATAAATAAATCTTTCTTTTGGAGTGGTTTAGGGGACCGTCTCTTATAAAGTGTTGCACGAGATAACAAATTAAATCTTTAAAAATAACGATGAAAATTAAACAAAATATATTTATTTTTTATTTACGGGTCAAATTATATAATAACAACGCCAAATGTAAAGAAATGAAACAAAAATGTTGATTTTTAGACATTAGTGTTAGCATCAAGAATCCCTGTTTTCTAAAGAAGACAGTCCCGCCTTCTTCGTTCTTCAAAACAAAACAATACAAAAAAGAAAAGCAAATGTGACATTGAGTGATGAATTCGTATAAAAGCCCTTATTTTATGTTGACAAAAATATGCACAAGTGGTATTTACTCCACCGATTAATGGTGATAAATTTTGAACCTTTTAAAAAACGAAAAAAAAAATATATATATATATATATAATAATAATAAATACCTAAATAGGCGGGGTTTACTGTTTTACATAGAGAAATAGGTTTAATGTAAAATTGACAGTTAAAAAAAAAAAAAAAAAAAGAATGGAATTGGAATGCAAGACAGATTTGCAAAATCGTTTCTTTTCTAACGTCATAGTTAAAGGATTAATCATTTGCTTAAAATATTGCTTTCTTTTTATTTATTTATTTATTTATTTTGTAGGGAGAAGGATTATTATTTTACGGATACTTTAGTCTTTTAAATTTTATTAATATATTTTAACTGTATATATTTTTAAAAATATGCTTTAACTTTTATAAATATATTTTAACACTTTTTGCGACCGCAGGATTTTTTCTTTTTGACAGTAAGATTTACTTTAACCGCAGAATTTTGTCTTTTTGACAATAAGATTGTCTTTTTGACAGTAAGTAACGCCTACCGGCGTTATTCTCTCAAAATAAAATATTTCAGAACAAATTGTCTGTATTAACAATTATGTTACAAATATATATACACTATAATTATATTCTTTTTAATTAATATATTTCTATCCATAGTACATTTTATTACAAAAATATGAACACTGAGTAAACACTTAAGAAATATGTAACATACAAATTACGAAAGAAACGCCCACTAACAGAAGTACAGATTTTCAAATGACGTAAATCTACGTCAGCAGTCTCAAAAGGGTTAATTATGAAATTATATTTTCATTTAAATTATAAAACGAATCGTACAGTTCCAAAGAGTTCAAATGACCCAAAACTGGTAAGTGCGATTAAAATTGTTTAATATTTACTTCATGAAACCTTGCAATAATTTATCCGAAAAGATTTAGTTTATGCGTTCTTGTATATATTCATTTCCTATATTATGTTACACCTACGAAAGAAAATTTAAGCTTTTATGGTGATCAGTACAGCCATAATAGACAAGTTAATTGAAAAATATTGCATATTTTTCAAAGAGTCTGGACTAATCGCAAGTGTAATGTATTTAAATAGACAAGTGTAATGTATTAAAAAAAACTGAATTCAGAAACTGGAAAAGTTTCAGTGTTTTTTTTTTTTTTTATAATTTTTTTCTTCCTGAAAAGTAACATATTTTTGATTGTAACTCTATTCCGTACTGCCAGAGTCTCAGAAATTCGAATATGAAGTCAAAATTTGGTGTTGCTATTTCAAAAACCAAAGTTGGCGCTCATTTCAATATGTAAATGACCCCTTTTTTAAAATTTGACGACATTTTCTGAAAGTGCGTTTAATTTCCTGTTGAATCATGTCTATTAGATGTTTCTGAGTCAATTAATAACGAAAATACAGCGTGTGTTACGTTTTTTTTCTTTTTTTTTTGTCCCGACTGTACATTGCTTTCAAGGATTGCTTGTGTTAGTCGAAGCACAGAATTCTTTTTGATCAATTTTTTGATAAACTTCAAAATTATTTACGTAGTGTTCGTGTCTTTTATGTTTTTTCTTCCCTATTTAACAGTGAATCTAAATTCAATACACCTCATCCCTTTTTTTTTCCACACTTATGCTGAGTGTCTTTACGTCACAAGTGTTTCTAAACGTAGTATTCCGTGTTGAATTCGTTTAAATTGTGCTATTTTATTTGCTACAAATGTTCATGTCTTAGAATTTTTTTCCTCATTAGTCCCTCAGAAGATATTTAACAGTTAAAACGATCCTGTCTCTTCCCTACCAAATCAAATTCCTATCCGCAAAATTACCAAACAGTAATAAAAATAGAGGGGTTCCCCCCTCCCCCGAAAAAAAAAAAGACGGTTTGTGGTAGGGCAAAATGGGCGTCATATACAGATTCAGGAGATTATTTTATGTACGAATTTGCAGGAATAGTGTTGGGGCTTATTTCCATGCAGAGCAGTGTAATTAACACTCCGTCGGTCGCCCTGTATCTGACAGATACAGTACTGGCAGACTTTCTGACTTTTTTATTCAATAGCCACCAATAATTTTGAGAAGTTGTATTTTATATACATAAAAGAAGAATGGATAGAAGAATCGTTGATTATGTAAATCAAATATCTCTTCTGAAAATTTTGATGACTGTTGAATAAAAAAGTCGCAAAGTCTGGCAGCACTGCATCTGTCAGACACAGCGCGACCGACAGAGTGTTAAACGAATTATAATATTTTTATAAAGAATGAACATGTTCACATTTCTTGCTACCAATAGTTCTGTAAATATTTATTGTATTTCGACCATAAATTTTTGTGATTGAATATAATAGAAATTATTGATAAAAACTTGCGTTGCAAGAATTTCGGCTTCACACAGAAGGACATTTTCTTGTGGATTGTTTGAAGTCCAGTGATCTCACTCGTAAATTTACAATTTCCCACCACAGTTGCCAAATTTTCCCTCTTTTCCGTTTAAATATCTATTTTTCCCTCTTATCTGTTACGAAAGTATATACTATTAAAATTAGTCACCAAATGGGGAGAACTATACTTTCACATGACGATGTTATTTTCGTAATAGTTAATTATTTAAAATAAATTTATGTACATATATTTTTTAAATTATGAAAGGCATAGACAGTGTAAATGTATTTTAAAAATCTAGAGAACGGACATGTCCTCCTCCATTATATCTGCCGGCGCACTATTAGAAAAAAAAGCATATTTTTTTCTGCATTGGTATCTACAATACTAAAGACGCCTTTCCAAAATTTGTAAATATCGTCGATGTAAATTTTTCTCTATTTTCTCATACATGGTTTATTCTCACCACTCCTGATCCAACGATTTCGTGTTGATATCTTTGCACAAAGGTAAAATGAACTTTCTTGTTAAAAGCATGAGTGATTCTGGATTACAATCAAAAACATTTGAAGACTTAAAAAAAAGAATGTCAGAGAATACATCTTTTTCAACAGGAAATCTATTTTTAACCTGCCTAAATACTTGGACATAAAATGCTAAATCTGATTCTTTTACGGATTTTTCACTTTTTGCTGAAAAATTTTCGATACTCATTACTAACTTGTTAACTGAGTATGACGAAATATTTCGTAAAACACGAACTACTACTGGAATGGGCATGACAACATTTTTCGTCATGGAAATTTGCCGTAATATTTTGAACGCATTAAGTTTTATATAGTTCTTATCCTGGCGTGGTTATATGCGAACATACAAGGAAAGGGCATGTTTACAAACAAATGCTCTGTCAATCAATCTTTGCCTCTCACGAGTGGCAAAATTTATTCACCGGTTAACAGGTTAAATAAGTCGCATCGAGACAAGGTTAATTTTTTTTTGAGAGGCAAGAGTTTTACTTTGGATACAATAATTTCTAAACCCAATATATTCAAGAACCATAAAATTTAATGCTACGCGCTAAAAAGATTCAGAAACTATCTTTTAGTGCTTTATTCACTCAGTTTCGACCTTTGATAATTTCTAAAAAGATACTTTTGATATAAATCCTTGAAACAAGTCCTTCCGGCTACGTTGGATGAGTAGACTGACTTGTATTTTCTTATTTTTGCCGACAATTTGAAAGTATATGATGGATCAAGTTAATTAGTAAAGTTGATTGTGACATTGCTAGGAGTATTTACATACCAAGAGTATTAATGGAATATTTGGCGTGGAATTATAAAAACAAGGCAAATAACAACGTCTAGAACGCCAAAAATAAATAATAGGAAATCAGACAGCTATTTCGGTTTCATTTAGCGTACTGTCTTCAGTGCATGACGTAGTACAAACCAAATTTTAAGTAAATCTATTCATAAATGTGTTTTTTATGTGAAATTTTCAAGTGGCTGCAACTAGAAACAAAATAACGAATGAATTTCATTAATGAACTCATCCACGATATTTGTAAAATAAATCTATTTTCACTCTTTGTTCGAATTGACCGATTATTTTGGGAGTTATCGCAATGACAAATTTGCAAGTGAATCCGCGATTTCAAGAGGCTGCGATTTGAAATGATATGTGATCAAGTTGTGAAATGCACCCTTCTAAGACATTTTTAAGATAATATCAGAGTCAAACTTTCTTTCTGATTAAATACTCAGAGCTACCAGCATCCTAATCCAGAGGATTGTTAGAACTCGCCTTTTTTTCCCACCAGTCTTTTATTTTATGTATGCATATATATATATATATATATATATATATATTTAAGTACTTCTTTTATTATTCCTACGTAAATGCACTTAAAGACAATTACTATAAAAATTAAGTGGTGTGGAAAAAGGGGCGTGTCATTACAATCCTCCGGATAAGATTGCTAGCTATGAGTAGAATACTTAAAAACTTACTGGATAGCACATTTTCAAAAGGCCGCATCATTTCAAGTGGTACCATGGTTTGTTGAAAAGATTCATTTGATAAATTCGTTCAAATTGGTTCAATTCTTTGGCAGGTATCATAATGACACATTTTCCATTATTTATATAGATAGATAAGCGAATTGATTGCAATTGGTCGATTTCTAAAAGAAAAAGAACTGAAAAAGGGAACCAACCTAATAGGAATTTACTTTATTATACGACCCGCCTTTCTGTAAAACAGGAACCATATTTATTCTAAACGAAAGTATAATTCTAACAGTATTCCTAGCTAAACCACACAATTAATACAACCATGATGACTAATTCATTTAATTTACCTTTGAAATAAAGATTGATTAGAAAGGACAATAAAATTTTGTAGAAGTTGCTGAATGAATGCAAATGAAATATCTGAAACACTCACTGCAACTAAATTTAAGCAATAGTTTAATAGAAAAAAACATTAAAATACTTTATTTATAAAAAAATGATGATAATAATAATAATAATGCATCACAAAAATGCTTACCCATATTGATCAAGTTTCCGTAGGATATCAGAATTGCAAACTTTTATAATTTAATCCGGAGAATTGTTAGCTCCGCCCTTTTCTCACACCGGGAATTTTAAAGAATGATTTTCCCCTTGTTTAATCGTTGTTACATATTAAAGAAAAACATTCTATAAAAATTCTGGTGTGAAAAGAAGGCGGGGCTAAAATTGCTCCGGAATAAATTATAAAAGTTGGCAACTCTGGGATATCCTAGGATAAATTCAAAGATGAAATTAACAATAATAATAATAATAGTGATTTAATTGCTTTAATTTCTTGTTCCGTAGTTTCACAGCTTGAATCGCTCACTTAATTTCGTGTACAATTTGAAACAGTTGTTGCATACCTGCCAACATTCAAATTAATATTACGTAAACTTTTTAGTCCCGCCATTTTTTCGAGTTCTTTTTTTTTTTTTAAGGAGTATTTTCTTATTTTATTTAATCGCATTTGAAAAAAATTACTCTAAATATTAAGTAGTGTAAGAAAGGGGTGGTAGTAACGATTTTATGGTATATTTATTAGGATGTTGATAGGTGTGGTTTTTGGCACGGAAGTTTGCTTCCCACCATGGTAATGGAATATCTCCCTATATATCAATGCTTCTCACTCATACATCACTGGAAATTGGAGCGATCTGTAATCTGTCTAGAAGTTTGGATGCGAGTGGAACAAGAAGTTGTGCATTCTACACGAATTAGTTAATGAGCAGATATTTGCCCTGCTCGATTCGAAACTAATCTGTTCCGTAAAGACGGCTGCCTTTCTATGTTATTCAGCATAATATACACTGCATAAAAAAAGTAGACGGACACTTCTTTACAATTTTTTGAAACCCCGTCTTTGTTTAATAGGAAATGTCAATTAAAATTCTTTAACATGTTTATACTTATCAATCTTCATATTTTTGGCAAACAAATAAAAATATTCAATTATTTATAATTTTAGAGTAAGGAAATGCAGAAAAGAGAAAAGGTATACATTTGCACAATATATTTCTTTAAAAAAAGTAGACGGACACTGGTCAAAAACTGCAATTATCTAAGTGCGTGTTTCTTGTGGAATACAAGTTTTGCATGGATATGTACATTTGGCATTTTGCCAATTGCTAACGTGCTTGACAAGATGGTTTTACGTAGTTAAATTTCTTGGAGATGAATCCGCCATGCCACGAGGAATTCCTCTAACTGATTACCAGAAAGGACATATTATAGCGTTGAAAAATGTTAATAAAGGAATCAGAGAAATTAGTAGGTTAATTCTAATAAGCAAAAGTAGCATCAGCGATTTCATACGTGCTCCTGAAGCCCATGGCGTAAAGAAAAAGAGTGGCCGGCCAAAGAAACTTTCGCTTAGAGGCCAAAGAAAACTTTTTACTGAGCTGAAAAAAACTGGAGCATCAATTCTCAGAGTTCGAATAAGCACAGTAATTACTAACGTAACTTCTCAGAGAATTTATAACTACATTAAGCACTCAGAGCTCTTTCAATATAAGAAAAGAAAACACCATCCATGCTGGAAGGATCACCACGTGACAGAACGCCTAGAGTGGGCTCAAAACCACATGTCTTGGACTACAGAATGGATATCTGTAGTTCTTTTCAGATGAGAAAAAATTTAATTTAGACGGCCCAGATGGATATCAATATTATTGGCACAGTTTGGAGAAAGAAGACGAAGTATACTCTACTCGGCAAGTTGTTGTTGGTGGCGTGATGGTGTGGCTAGCTGTTGGCTATGGTGGAAGGACAAATTTATTGCTCCTAAGTAAGAAGCAGACTCACAAAGATTATATTGAAACACTAAGCATCGAGCTTTTGCCATTTGCGTGTGATCGTGGAGGAGAAAACTGGATTTTCCTACAAGATGGAGCGGCAATACACACCGCTAACAACGTTAAAAAATGGTTTCATGAGAACAACTTCATTGTTTTACCCTGGCCAGCCAAGAGTCCGGATTTAAATCCTGTAGAAAACATTTGGGCTATAATTGTTCATAAAATTTATGAGGGTGGACGCCAGTATGAATCAAAGAAGCACTTACAAGCATTTTGGAAATTTTCTGTCAAAAAAAGAATCAGAATCTCATTGATTCAATTCCTAACAGAGCAGAGTATACGAACTTATTAAAGCAAATGGGAGACGATTTATGTGCAGGAATAGCCGAAAGTATTCCAAAGCATTTCGTTCTATGAGAGGTATTTCTACTTTAATAACTTAGCACGTGTGTGTGTGGAAAAAATTTTGTGGCAATTGTATCTACGGAACTACTACATAGAATTGCATAAAAATTTACGTGTAGATGCACCTTGAGCTATATTAGTGCCTGTCAACTTTTGATGCCAATCGCTCAACAGGTGGCTCTGATATACAGCAATTTCCACAATTTAAGGGGAAGCTACATCTCAGGTTCTATTGTGTATTATCAATCAAAACTTGATATAAGAAAAGGCCATTGTGAGACATTATGCTGATTCAATTTGAAGGCTTATGGACTGATAGGTGACGCTGCTATACAGATATTTCTGCAATTTAAGGGAAAGTTATATCTCAGGAACTACTGCATAGAATTGCATATAAGTTTATATATTGATGCACTCTATTCTAAATGAGTGTCTATAAACTTTTAGTGTCAACTGCTCAACAGGTGGCGCTGCTATACAGCGATTTCCGCAATTTATGGGGTGGCTATATCTCAGGTTCTATTGCTTATAATCGAACAAAACGTGATACATGTGAAGGCCATTAGGAGACATTATGCTGATTCAATTTGAATGCTTATCGGTCAATAGGTGGCTCCGCTATACTGCAAATTTCCTCGATAACGAGAAAGTTATATCTCAACTTCAATGGCATATAGCTGTACGAAACTTGATATGTGAGATATCTATTATAAACATGCATTTTTTAAGATGTCATTTATAGACAATAAATCTATCTTTCTTTGGATATTTAGTGTTAGTTTTCTCTAAGATAAAAAATGACTATTTGCACTTAGTGAATTTGTATAGGAAAATGTAGAAGAAAATCTTGTGGTGGCCACAGCATACTAGTTTTTATTTTTATTTTATTTTTATTTATTTATTTATTTATTTTTTAATGATATGTGTTATTCAAATTCATTATTGATTAATCCCTACTTAAAATGGCTCTAATAGAACCTATGCCACTGGTTTGTGTACAGGAACATCCAAAAAATGCCAATGTCTTGCGCTTTAGGGGAGACATTCTAAATAACTTCATCAAAAAATCATAAAGAATTTCGCATTTATTGTTTATATGGTAAGAAAATGTTTTGTATAAACTATAATATGCTTAACCTCCAGATTTACAGGACTATGCAAAAATGTTTCGATACATTAAGGGGTGCAAATAGGAAATTAAGAGCAGCATATCTGTTTGTGTAAGGCATTTTGAACACTTTCCAACAATATTTCAGAGTGTTTATGAATTCAATTAGTCTATATGTCTGTCATTCTGTTTGTCCATTGTGTGATAATATAGACAAAGAACATAGAATGTTATACGATACAACGAATACGTACAGTTGGAAAGTGTTGATAATTAATGTATACCTCATAATTTTTCATTTTTGTTTTAGTTTTAAAAGGTGTAATGCTTAATTATATTTTCTCAAAAACTTAAAATTGTAAAATGGCAATAATGTTCGTTTTCGTATGGAGTACTGTGATTCATTAAACTTTATATGGTTACAGATCACCATTCCCCCAAATAACGGATATTCTACAGTACGCATACCTATTTTTGCGACGGGTTACTTCTGAAGCAAAATATAGCCTGTGCTAAATGTGGATAAAGTGTAGAGGAAAATTGAAGATCTCATTTTTTACTTATTAATTTATTTTTAAATTTATTATACATTTCCGCTAAAGGCACGTATGCTGAAAGTACGCCACCGAGGAGAGATAACATTTCCGCTAAGGACACGGGTTTATAGATTTCCGCTAAGGGCGCGGTCGCTAAGGGCACGGCCCCACTAAAAACCTGCCATTTATTAATGAGATATATGGAGGGTATGGTTTCGTTTTCAAAGATAATTATGTTACATAAACTGAAATAGCTTAGTTTATAAAAAATGTTTTGATTAAATTACATATTTCCAATAACTTGGGTGTATTTTAGGCAGAAAATTCTTAGTTATTTGAGAATATTTTTTCTTATAAAATCTTAGATAGTAATAAATATCCTGTACCAAAATTATTTATTTTTATTTTTATTATTTTTATTTTATTTTATTTTATTTTTAATAAAATCTTATAAGACTTTTTAATTATTTTAGTTGTTGCTGTAGTTGTAAAAGAGAGTTAAGAACGAATTCTCATACGTAAACATGAAGGAATATGTGTTTTTTTGCACTGTATGAATGTACTGCTGAATATGCATTTAGAAATGCAATAACACGAATTCATGTTTACTTGAGAATGACAAATATCGTATACCCCATGAATATTCAGAACGTATTGTGTTGCGCCAGAATATATCGTGTTTATATACAAAGTCAAAACAAATACTATAAAAAAGTCTATAATATTTATTTTAGAAAATACGTTAGGAAATATGATCATTTAAAAATGAAATTGATTTATAATTCATTTTCGAAAATATGAAATATCTATTCCATCAGGAAAATAAATAAATAAATAAATAAATAATAAAATAACAGTAATGTTTGGAAAAAGTCATCAATGTCATCGTTATTTTATTTACAGAATATAATCAGTTTTTCTTTTCTTTTTTGTTTTTACGTGTATATAAAAACAGTATATACAGGGTTATTCCGACATCATTCGAAAAACTTGGAGGTAGGGTGGAGAACATCACAAGAATTCAGAATGGTATAGCAACCCATGTCCCCAAACTTCATTTTAACCCTTTAAGAACTGGATGTTTGGGGCTATTGTGTACTACAAAACTCCGCCTACAGTGTAAATTTTAAAATCCTGCATGCTTCATTATTTCGCAAAATCATACAGAGTATTTGTATTATTACAATCACTGCCATAAAATACACAAATAATAAAATATTTTTTTTATTTATGTAAACTTTAGCCTTGTAAAACCTCTTTTTAACCCTTTAGGGCGCACTACCCTTTAAAGTTGGAATTTCAACAAAAAAAGTTGTAGGCTACCTACTTAGGTCTAAAGGAGTACACATGTATAATTTTGTAAAGATAGTACTTACCGTTTTGAATCTGTGGGTGTTCCATCAGCTGGAACACTGCGCCACTAGAGCTCTGAAAAGTGCTTCTAAGAGCATCGCAGTAAAGCGCGTAAATATGTAGAAGATTTTGCATTTGAATTAAAAAACACTGTATTATACCTGTGTAGTAGATTTAGCATGACCCATGGTGCATCACGGGAGGCCTGCTACTCTACACCCCATTCCCCCGCCCTCCCCGCCCCCCCCCCCCCCAAAAAAAATCTTGTTTATATGACTTTTTATGAAATAATTTTATATTTACAGTTAGTATACATATATACAGGTCCTATGTGCGAAAATATTTACAATTAGTCTATTTTTTAGCTTCATCAAATTTTTGGAATCACGTCACACTCTTTTGGTACAAGCACAAACCAACATTGTAGGTTTTGCACATGAAACTAGTTTTGTGCGTTTTTTTTTTTTTTTTTTTTTTAATAAGCAACCAACCCTTCCTCGCAGCATCTTATAGCTTGACGTCATTCCCTCCAAACAGAGGAAAACAGAGCACGTAAAGACAGCTGTCTTCTCTCATCATTGTTTTCGGTTGCATAAAATGAAAAGCGCTAGTGTCGCAGTGTTCCAGGAGATGGAACACCTTATTTTATTCAGCGATTCCTCGTATGTTTCCTGTATAAAATATTAAAATTAATATAGAATAAATAATTTAGAGTACAGCCAACGATGTAGAAATCTTTTTTCAAGCAATCTTTTTTGTATCACAAAAAAAATATACAACATTTCTTGTAAATACGAGGGTTTAAAATAACTTGTCCCAGCTAAATATCATGGATTGCCTTGTGTACTGGTGCCATCTAAGGATGAAAAGGAAAGTTCAAAGTAAAAAATAAACCTATTTTTATGCATTTGCAATTGAATTTAACGGTTGCAGAAGCTAGCGAAGTTAGGTGTTCCATGTAGTGGAACACTGAGCGGCAAAGGGTTAAAATGATGCAACATTGGAGAGCCACTCCCATATCCATGTAAAATCAGCAGGCTCTTAAGGGTGAAAATGACGTTTGGGTACATGGATTCCTCTACAATTCTGAATCTTTTGAACTTGTGATGTTCACTACCTCCACTCCATGTTTCTACTAAGACCTTGGAACCACCTTGCATATTTAATTACGAATACGATATATATCAGGGGTAGAAATTTGGCGTAGAATTCATACCGGTATTTTTAAATTTTTTTTCTTTACTTTTGAAAACGTTGATTTAAGAAGAAGACAGTTGTGCTTCATACATACCAGAGTGATGTCTACGCGAAATATCTAACCCTGTGTATATGAAAATTTTATTAAAAGTGCATAGCTCCCAACCTTTCTATTTTTTTAATCCGATTTATCAGCATTATTTTTTTAAAGGAATATGCCGCATATATTTTCTACGATTTTGTAAGTTTTCTCTCCTATATAGCTGATGAAAAATTATTTTTTACATATTTTAAGAAATTAAAACACATTTTTTTAAGAAGTTTTCTACGAAAACTAAATTTAGAACCTATCTGGAACCTATTTGTATAATTTTACGGAAATTTCATAAGCCAGAGTTGGAAATGCACAAAAATCTGCTTTCTACTTTTAATTTGATGTATTTAAAATATCTACAATTCTCTTTATTAGTCCGGTTCGATGATCGTTCAACTCATTTTACCTCCTAGGATAACCTGTCTTAAAATAAAATCTCTTAAACTGCGTTAAATATCAGTGTAATTCAACATGTAAAGTATTCATTAGTCGATTCTTAAGCGTACTTTTGTTTTGTAGAAAATAATGCTTATCGTTTCTAAACAAAAAAATGTCATTCCTCAGAAACACCTGCTAACATCCAAATTAATATTCCGCAGTGTTATTAGTTACGCTTTTTTGTTAACACCAAAAATTTTTTAAAGTAATATTTTAAAAATAAAATTTCGATTTGATAAGAAGGAAAATATTCTAAAAATATGCCGGTGCGAAAAAAAATTATCGGGGCGCTAATACTACTACGTAATATTAATTATGATGTTAGTAAGTATGCATGCTTACAGTAACATTTGAAAAGATTCCTGATATCAGAGTTCCCAACATTTATAGTTCATACACGAACATTTTCAGCCCCGCCTCTCATTCATATCGGAAATTTTGAAAAATGATTTTCTTATTGTTCAATCGTTGTCACATATTAAAGAGAAATAACACACAAAATTTCTGGTGCGAAAAGAAGGCGGGGCTAAAAATGCTCGTGAATAAATTATAAAAGTTGGGAACTCTGCCTGATATATCAATAATACAGGTGCAAAGTCACCTTTTTTTTTTTTTTTTTTTTCTTTTTGACGGGCATCATACTGGAAAGTTTTTATTGCTACTTTTAGCTTACTTAATTCTTTAGTATTAGTCGAAAATATATATAATAGATTTTTTGTTATTATTACTATTGATGGATAAATTTATTTTAGAATTAGTAATGTTGGTAGCTATGCTATGTAAGCTGAAAATAAGAAAAGATTGGGTCTAGCATCTTAATACAATTTATTAGTCACTTCTCGGGTTATGTTAAGGACAAATCTTGGGATCTATAATGATTTCTTTGGCACAGTAATGTAAACTATTTATCATAAGTCAAGCTGTTTATCCCATCACTTCCACAGTTTACTCTCATAGAGTTTGCGTATTTTAAAGATCTTTATAATTTAGATAATATTTTCTTTTTCCCGATGAATCCAATCATACTGTCTTAGAGCTGTGAAAGTATATTACTTCTCGCAGACATTTAACATTAAACTACACGACGACAATTTATAAAGCAAAATGGCCAATAGTTTACTGTGTAAATATTGACGACATAGGGCAGAGAAAAACTCCGATTAGATTAACATATGACATTTTGAGCATAAATACATATATATTAAGGTTGTAATATTCAAAGATGCCAACCTAATCCGGAGGATTGTTAATTCTGCCCCTTTTCCACACCAGTCTTTTTTAGAGTATTTTTCTTCTTAGTTCATCAAAAATACAATTATGTGCTATAGAAAAGGGGCGGTACTAAAAATTCTTCGGATTAGGTCGGCAGCTCTGAATATTATTACAGACACAATAGAGATAAATATATCCCTATCTTTAATCAAAAACTCACAAGGATAATCAAAAATTCCTACAAGAATTCATATCAAAAATTAAGTCTGAACAATTTAACAGCTCAGTCGCTGTGAAAAATAATAAATAATTATAAATAATGATAGAAATAAAACTGCACTCTTTCAGACTACAAACTTATGCATTGACTTTTCTTAAACCAATTTTCCTTCTATTTAAAAAATTGGAATTAGGGATAAAAAATGCAAAAGCACCTAGCGAGAAGACTTTTAATTTTGTAATTGAAATGAGAGTCTTTTTTTAGCTCGTGAGATGACAACTTTCTCCAGGAATGTTTTGTTTTCAATAATATTTGATATATTTACGTCTGATAAAAAAATTTGTTAAAAGTACTATTTTTCTCCAGTTTGTCGGTAGCATGAAGGAATTTCTTAAAGCTGTATAAAACGTGTTAAATAAATTTCACGAGAGGGAGAAATCTCCTTTGGTTAAAGAATATAATGAAAGGAGAAAAGTCGGTCGCTAGGATGTCATTTAATGGGACGATTCGGCGCGGCCGTTTTGGCGCAAAATCCATTTCGAAGAGGCCGTTTTCGCGCAGCCTTTTCTTCACGAAATGGCCGCGGCTTTCGTCTCAGCCTTTTCGGTTAAAATTTATTTAACGATAGATATTCTTCATGTCATTAAATTTTCGTCAGACCTTTGTTAAATAATGTAATTTATGATTTCTTATTTATTTATTTACTTATTTAAATCAGGGCTGGGTTTTATCTATAAAAATTAATTTTTACCGGGACATGTTAAAAACTGTGTTTTTACCGGTAAAAACCATGGAAAAATGGTAAAATTCTGATAAATACTATTAGCCCACATATACCGGTAGAGTGGTAGGTACTAGATCATTCATTATATATACATATTTTTAAAATATAGTCTAGAAATATGTGACGCTTGTAATAAAAAAAATGTCTACATGTGTATTGTGCAATGTAATAAGTACAAAACTTTGAATAAACACCATAACATGCTAGAACTCGCAACAAATATTTCGGGTCGAAAGAAGACACAACCCTTCGTCAGGCGAACAAAGTAGACACGAGTGCTGCAATCAAAGCGTGGTGCGTTGCCACTTTGATTGCAGCACTCGTACCTACTTTGTTATTATTATTATTATTATTATTTTCAAAATATTGTTCTTAGAAATGGCTAATAGAATGGAAATTAAATAGTAAATAATATTGGGAAAATGATAACTAAAAATTTTAAAATATGTCTCGAAAGTTTTTGGAGTAAATTAAGTAAAAAAAGGGAAATTTATTTTCTTTAAAAATGCTAAAAATCATGGGAAAAGCATGTTTTGAGTAAGATGGTAAAAAACGGCAAAAACAATTACACGCTAAATACTATGTCAACCCTGCTTTAAATATTTATTTTTATTTTTATAACTTACTTAAAGCTCTCATTGCCTCTCTAAATTTCTGGAGCTATTACACATAGCAGAATAGTTCCATACAACTTATTAATTTTTAATATTTTTTTTTCTCCTCAGCTTACTATTTACTTTATTTATTGTAACTTAGTTAGTCTCCACAGTTAAAATGTAGACTTAGATTCATTAATAACTAAATCAGTAAAAATACACTGCAACAAAAGAAAAGTAAGCAATTTACTTTTAGCAGTGCCAGATGATCATTGCCTGTACTGTTAAATATCCGCTAGTTACGAAAGAAAATGATAAAAATAAAAATAAGAAATAAGTTTCTATAAAATTTTCATTATTCAATAAGCAGCTATCACTGCTATTCTTCTTCTTCTTCTTCTTTTTTTTTTTTTTTTTTTTTTTTTTTTTTTTTTGTTGTTGTTGTTGTTAAACGACGGTTAATTATTAAAGATTTCTGTTTATCTTTATTTACAGTTTGCATATTAAAATTTCTTATATAATAAAGCTAGCTGAGATAAAATAAAAGTTAACTTTAGCAAGAAACAAGATAAAGAAAATGCATGCATACTTAACCAATTCTTAAACTGTCTTCAATTAAACAAAGTCAATAATGATTAACTTGCAGGTTTATTTTAATACATATAATAATAAACAGTTATAAAATTGTTGAATATATCTCACTATTTACTATTTTTATCGAGAAAAAATTAATATTTCTTACACTCAAAAAGTTCGAATGTAGACACCTGGAGCCAAATCGGCCGGCGCCGAAACAGACGGTGACGAAACGGCCGCGCCAAAACTGCCGTGCCAAAACGGCCGCGCCGAATCGTAACAAACCGAGGATTGTCATGTCAATAATTTTAAATTGGAAGTGGGCAGTTAGTTGATTGAAAGGTTTTCTAAATACAGACATTTAAGAAAGTTTTTTTTTTTTTTAGAACGATTGTCGTTTTTTCTCTTCTTTTTCTATTTCTACCCATAAACTGGTTAAACGGTTTATTTTTCTTTTCTCTTTAAAATGATATTCCTTCTACGGCAAATGGCGAAATGAAAATATTCAAAAAAATATAAATTATGCTCAACATAAAATCTGCAGATTAATTTTTTTTTTTTTTTTTGGGGGGGGGGGGGATCTTAAATTAAGCATAACTTCTCTTTCAATCTGAATCTTTATTAAAACCGAATCGCACCACTAAATTTAAAATGTCTTTTTCTTTTCTACCTAAAGGTGCAGCTAAATTTTCGGTCGTAATTTTATGTCGTATTTCCTCAAGTCAGGAACTGAGTGCGTAATCAATTGCGCAACTTGGTCCGTGATTTAAAAGAGTGTGAATATCATACGAATGGCGTTCAATGTATCATTGTTTGTTGCTTTCAAGGATTGCTTTTCTTAGTAGAAGCACAGAGTAATTTTTAATCAGTTTTCTGTTAAACTCCAAGATGATTTAGTGTTTATGTCTTTTTTATTTTCCTATTTAGCGGTGAATGTAAATTCAGGACACCTCATCCCGTTAAACTCCACTCTTATACAGAGTATCTTTACGACACAATTGTTTCTGGACATAGTATTCGGTGTTTAACCGTTTGAATGCTGGAGCATTTTCTGAAAAACATCCTTAAATTGCTATCGCTATTTCAGGCCCCAATTAAAGTTTTTCCGGTGTGAATATTTAATTTTAGTTTTGTAAAAAATTCGAAACCCAATCATGCCAACTGGAAAACCAGGCAGTGCAGTAAAAATTAAAAAAATTTCAAGTAAGCAAAAAGCAAAAGGGAATGTATAAATGTGTATTTTTATGCCTAAATTATTTACCCTCGATAGCTCTTTTTACAGAAATAAAATCTGAAAATTTTTAATGATCTATAAAAACGCACCTAATTAATGAAAACCACGCCTTACTGTAGCGCTTGTAAAAGTCCAATTTAAATATCATTAACGGATGAATAAAAACAAAAAACGTATTTTACCATTAATAATTGTTCACACACAATGTTTTACAAAAATTTAGGATCAGCGAAAATAATCCAATTTTGTTTTCCAATTATGCAATTCAGCGTAGTGAAGGGGTATATTTTGACAAGATTTTATCGAGACTCCGACAATTCTTATTTTTTTTTCAAATTATTTCACAAATATAATGATATATATTTTAAAAATGATGAAACGAGCGTCGTAATATTTTATACGTCAAAAATCATGTTAGATATTTCTCATTCGGAAGAAATACATTTAATTGATTTCAGTGATTAAAGTATTCACGTTGCTTTCTGGTGATATTTTTTGAGCATTAAAAAAAAAAAAAAAAAAAAAAGAAGAAGAAGTTATTTAATAAAACACAATGACTCATACAATTGTCAGTTAATTTATAAATTCTTTTTATGTTTCACAAATAAATAATGAAAGAAAGGAACTTTATAAAATAAATAAACACACACACACACACACACACACACACACACACATATATATATATATATATATATATATATATATATACAGAGCTGCCAACTTAATCCAGTAAATTGTTAGCACCGCCCATTTTTCTACACCACTTATTTTTTAGCACTTATTATATTTACCACTTATTATATTTATCTGAAATATTGAAATTTTAAAATATTACAGCGCCATGACACCTCAAATCCTGTAAGTCAGGTGAAATTTCGAATTCCATTACCTACGGTAGTTCGTTAATGGAAGTAAAAACAATTATTTTTGGTAAATACAAATATTTTTACCTTAAGTGAAAAAATTAAGTGTTGCTATAGAAAGTGGCATCCTCTTTCGAGACAATTTAATTTGCAATTAAAACGTAAACCTTTTGTTTATTGACCAAAATCGATGAAATTTTAACTGCAAGTTTGTTTTGTGGTGTTAAGATTGTATACTAAGTGTCGTGTGCGAAAGTAAAACATTGAAGAAAATAGAAATTTGCAATTTTTTATCCTACTCAAAATACCTCTGATTCTCAATCAGTGACAGCTGTTATTTTTTTTTCGCTTCCGTCTAGAAATGCTTCCTGTCTGAACGGGTTGTCATGATGACACAACAGACGTATGCATTATATGATTACGGTATTCATTTTGGAATGAAGTACGGCATTTTCAATGTTTTAAAACCTAAAATTAAAAAAAATTATAACTCATTCTGTTTTTGAAATTTTCTCTCAGTCTTTTGGGAATTGAATTGTTGAAGCGAGATCTATATATACAAAAAAAAAAAAAAAAAAAAAAAAAAAAAAAGAAATGATTTATCTCTAAATGCTTTTGAGTTATAAAATGTTTTGTGAAAAAATCGATGTTTCGTAAAATCTAAAAATATCGATCGCTAATCCGCATTTTGTAAAAATGTTTATATGGTTCGAAGGAGGATTAAATGACCTTTCCGAATATAACAGTTGTTAAGAAATGAAACAATTACTAGGTCGTACAGGGCATTTCAAAAAAGACGATCGAGAAAAAGAGAAATTTTCGACATTTTTAAAACTTTTTTTTTTTTAATATAAAAAATCTGTATTTTAAAAAAAATGTACCGTAAGAATCGGCAATAAATGCTCTTTCTCTTAGTAAAGGTGTATTTCGATATCTCGAACCGTTCGAGCAGGATCGCTTAACAAAAAACCCACGAAATTTCTTCTCTTTGCTTTTTCTTTTCAGGTACGCGGTTCCGGAACAAAATGACGGTCTCCTCCGATTTTAAATCGTTTTTTGATTTGACATGGGTCGACATTTTAATTAATATCTCGGGAACTAGTTAAAATTTTTAAATTCTTTTTTCACTATGCACTCGGGCAGGCTTCTGAGCACCCGTATGTCAAATATTGTAGTTCTGCGTTCAGTAGGGGCTGAACGTATAGATGCTCAGACAGACAGACAGACAGAGAGATAGACATCTTATTTTATTATTATAGATATTAAAACAAATTAAAAAGGATTTTTTTTTTTTTTTTTACTTCGAAACAAATGTAACGTTCTAAATAGAATATGTTTGTCTATATTATATGAAAATTTAAGATAATTATTTCTATAATTATTCATTTGCAAATTCTTTTTAACACAAAAACGACCTCGATATAATTAACGTATCTTAAGAAAAAAAAAAAAAAAAAAAAAAACAGAAATAATTAAATTAATAACTGATTAAATGCTGAAACCCAAATTATACGAAATGAAAGGTAATTAATTTGTTATAAATCTGCTTAATTGCCATTGATTTTTTAAGTCAGTAGTTTTTAGTAAAATTTTAACATAAAATATCACCTTAAATAACACTGTGCTGCAAGAAAAAAAAAAATCCAGCCCTGATACCATTCCTGCTAATTTTTATGTAAGATATTTAACAGTTAAAATAATCCTGTCCCTCCCATTTCCAATCCAATTCCTAGCCATAAAATTACCAAACAGTTATAAAAAGGGGGTACGAATTTGCCGGAATTGTGTTCAGGCTGATTTTCATGCAGAGCAGTGTTGTTAACAGTTTGTCGGTCGCGCTGCACCCAGAGGTGCAAGAGTTTCAGTCACAAAATAAAAACCTCCCACCAGTACTCTTCACTCTTCGTCAGTTGCTGTGATACTCAATCACAAACTATTGATAAATATATACTGGTGTAATTGTTCCGTTTTGAGACGGATACTCTTGCAACCCTGGCTGTACCTAACAGATATAGTACTGCCAGGCTTTGCCACGTTTTTTATTCAACAGTCACCAATAATTTTGAGAAGTTCCATTATACACACACACACACACACACACACACACACACACACACACACAGAGAGAGAGAATGAAAGTGTTCGCCCTTCTTACTAGTAATATTTAAATAAATATTTATTAGATTTTGACAGTAAAATTTTTAATTGGATGTTATATAAATTATTGATAAAATTTAGTTTTGTAAGAATATCGTCTTGACACGGAAAGACATTTTCTCTTGTGGATTGTTTTAAGTTTTTTGTTGCATATTTCTGTTCAAAGCTGCCTACATTATTTTTTGTACATGAAATAACTTTTTTCGTATAAGACACGAAAATGAAAAATATATACACTAAGTTAACCTTCTAGCCGGGGAACAAACTGTTGGCACTCGTGAGTGGCGAAGATTGATTGACGAGGCATTTGTTTGTAAACATGCCCTTTTTCTTACGTGCTCACCTTTAACCACGCTAGGATATGAACTAGTTAAAACGTAATGCTTTCACAATATTATGGCCAATTTCCAAACTAAAAATGTCGCCATGCCCACTGCAGTAGTAGTTCGTGTACCAGTTAACAGGTTAAAAAGCAAAAGCAATGGTATTTTTTCTTTTTTAATAGAGAAGATTGAGTTATCTGAAATAGGTTTGACGTTAACCTATCTAATATGGCAGATAAAACTTACTATAAGAAAAAGATTACGATTAGCAAATAGTTGACACTATTGAAAATATGCAGCGGTAAATTTTTAAAAGATAATATATTGCTATCTTAATGCAAAAAAATGGATCAATAATGAATAGAAAACTTATTAAATAAATATTATAAACTTGAAAAAAAAATCTGAAATGTATTTTCAATTAAAAAAAAAAAAAATCTTTCCTTAAGAGAAAAAGGATGGCACGATTGTCCGCGACATTTGTGCAATTTATCAATACAGAATAGAATACATTATTCATGTTGAAAAAAATTGTCTTTCAACATCTAACACTCTTAAGTATACTTTCTAATATGTTACTCAAATTCTCAGCCGCTTTAATGCTCTATATTTTCAGAGATTGAAACTTTTCTGCTATGTTCCCGACATTTTCTTACGATCGCGGACATTTCTATGTTCTTAAATTAATGTGAAGGAAATCGAAGATATCAACACATTTCTGCAATATTTACAAGGTTTCGACGGTATTTGGTTGTTACGTTTCTAAATTTTTTTTGCTGTTAGGCTGTCTGCTTAAAAAAACTTTTTTTTTATTAAATTTTATTACAGGTTAAACGGTTCCTTTGTCCGCTACGATGAACGAATTTTGCAGTTGCCCAATTCTCCACTGTCCTTCGAGTATATGAAATGCTTCATTCGCATATTTGTTGCAGACAAAAAATCCATCTTCTCGTCTAAATCAGAGTTTTCGTTTTTACGCGATGTCTTACTTGAAAGTTGTAACGCTTCAACTGCTTGAAGCAT
Organism: Salticus scenicus; assembly: GCA_963930645.1. Taxonomy (NCBI): domain Eukaryota; kingdom Metazoa; phylum Arthropoda; class Arachnida; order Araneae; family Salticidae; genus Salticus; species Salticus scenicus. The sequence continues at coordinate 102,975,321 of OZ005658.1, read as the reverse complement.
CTATATTTTCAATGCCAAATAGTTTCAGCCAAAGTTTTCTCCAATCTCAACATTTTAAAACAAATCTTCGTTTAATTGGTTTTAACCTTCAAAGATATTTTTCTTGAGGATCATTTTTTACTTAAATACACCCACTAAGACGTTTTTTGAGATAATGTTTATACCAAGCTGACCCAATAATATTTTTTGTAATAAATTGCCCACAGGAGACATTACAAACGGATTTTGCTATAATATTTATAGAAAACGCAGATAAATCCCCTGCACCAATACCCGTTACAGATTTTATGTCTGATTACTTCCTATAATGACACTTTCATATTCAGATCTTTAAATAATTGGCTGATTGACAACGGCTTTTTGGTGGAATAAGCGTTAGTTTTATGCGTTCCAACAATAAATCCTCTGAATGTATAGCCGTACAACGCAACTGTCCTAAACCAGAACAATATCTTTAGTTAGCTTTTTGTCCCACTGCACGAGAAAATCAGAGAAGGTTACAAATGTCAACCATGAGTTCGTTTTGTTACGTTAATCCACAGTGGAATTATTCATTCTTCTAAATTAGCGAACTTTCTTGCTTCATCTAATAACTAAAGAAAGGTTTTTCATAGTTTCCATCTTATTACACGTCATAAAGTCAGTTGCTTATTTTTTTCACATGCTTAAAAGTTTTCGGTCTTAAACACATGAGTGTGCTCTGGTAAAGTCCGATAAAACAGTGTAGTTTCATAAATGTTACAAATCGGAGCTGGATCATGATCTTTCAGCAAAACTTTTGTTTCCCAATAACCATTATGACAATCATCGTGAGTGTTGCTCTCTTCCGTGAAGTTTACGGTAAACATTTTTTTTTACGGTCTTCCATCTTATCAAACAGTTACCTGTAGGAGTAAAGTTTACAAAATTTATCATTAATGTGATATTTTTAGTTTTCTTCAACAAAATTGTACGAGTAAGGGGAATTTTCTTCAACCCGGCATTTACTGCCTCATATTCCGTTTTTCCTTATGTAATTCCAGTTGTGCTACAAATTTGGGCATTATTTCTATGTTCAGGTAAATTGCATAAAATCAGGATTCACAAATTTTGGTACGCCTACCTTTGGCTTCATTTAAAGTAAATCATCATTACTTTGACAAAATGTCTTGCTGAAAAATAAACAAATAAAACTTCGCTGGTGAATCAATGTAAATTTCTAACTTATTACCATGCTAAGAATGCTGGCTACTAAGACAAGTGATGGGCGTGTTTATTTTATTACTATGCTGCAGCTGTTAAATTTTTAATAAAAAGAAATAGCGGACGAATTGCTGTGTTATATTTTCTTTTTCATTTAAAAATTAAAAATTCACAGTGTAAAAAAAAATATTTTTTGCGAGCAAAAATGTATATATTTTCTGTTGAAGAGATTTTTGTAAGTCTATGAACCGGCGATACTGATTATATTAACCGGCGGACATATAAGTAGTATGTCTTGATTTGATTCGTTTCTAGCAATTTGATGACATTAAGCGGCGGATTTTATTTACCAGTGAATTTATTAAGCGGCGGCTACTCTATATACCAACTCTTCCATTTTTCCCTGAAGACTTTGTGGCAAGATTTTTTTTTAATGGTTATTTTCAATTGAAATAATCATTAAAAATTAACAAAACAACTTTCATTAAAACATTTCGGTGATAAATCTGATTTATATATATATTTATATATATATATATATGGCAGTTAGGATTATATATCCACATCGGTGTAGTTCAAAGCACAAAACTGTTTTAGAATTAATAATTTCCGGTTGCTTTACCTTTTATTACGTTCGCATACCTGCCAACATCGTAATTATGAAACGGAAGATTTTTAGTACATGAAACTACTTTATTTTAAGAGTAATTATCTCCGAATGTAGTTACAATTAAATAAGTGTAAAATTATTCTAGAAAAAAAAATGGTGTCAAGTGAAAGACGGGTAATAAAAACTTTCTGTTTATTAATGAGATGGATGGAAGGTAAGCTTCGTTTAAAAAATAATTATGTTACATAAACTGAAATACCTTAATTTATAAAAAATGTTTTGATTAAAATGCACATTTCTAATAACTTGGGTATACTTTCAGCAAAGAATTCTTACTCACTAGAGAATATTTTTTCTTCTGGAATCTTAGTAATAAATATTCTGTACCAAAATTGATTCTTTTATTTTTATTCTATTTTACTTTCATAAAATTTTATAAGACTTTTGAATTTTTTTATTTATTGCTCTATTTGTAAAAGAGAGTTAAAAACAAATTCGCATGCGTCAACTTGAAGGAATTCAATATGTGTTTCTTTGCACTGTAGGAAAGGACTGCTGAATATGCATAAGGCATTTACAAATACAATAACACGAATTCATATTCTTTTGAGAACTACAAATATCGTATACCACAGGGGTGGCCAACCCGCGGCCCGCGAGGAGTCGAACGATATTTAAATTTTGGCAAATTTGGTTAAAAGTTTAAAAATTAATAAATCCTTTCTCACTTTTCGAAGTAAAAATACCTTTCAACGGTCATTTCTAAATCAGACTGCTGTAATGAAATTGTTATTAGATCCAGTATTTGTTTTTTTTATTATACTACTTAATGTATAGTCATAATTTTTTCCCGATTATTCTGTTAATTTATGAATGAAAAAAAAAATGTATTCAGCTCCGAATCTTCACACTGCCCTCCCCTCGAAAAAAATATGTACTTTCATTGCCATAAAAATTTGCGCACCAAGAAAAAGTTGTCAGAATGAAACAAAATTTTACATACGCAAGTGCAATGTTGATATAAGTAAATGATTACAAATTCAAAGCGAAATGACCATTTATTACGGGAAAAATTACGAAAGAATGGAGGTTTTAGTACCCTGTTGGACCACTTCTAGCGTGAATGCACGATGCGATACGGGCAAGCATTGTGACATACAAGTCCCGTGTGATGTCCTCCGGCATCTCGTTCCACATTTGTTGTAAACGCGCCTCTAATTCATCCAAACTTGTAGGCTGACCAACTTGCCGTTCCAAATGATCCCAGATATGCTCAATTGGTGACAAATCTGATATCGTGCAGGCCAGGGAAGGATGGTATTGTGACAGAAGCAGTCCTGCGACACCCTTGCTGTGTGTGGCTGAGCATTGTCTTGTTGAAAAATGGCTCCTGGGAGCCCTGTCGTAAGTGACATCCCCTATGGCTGAAGGATGTTACGAGCGTACCGCTTGTCTATCATGGTGCCGTTGATCAATATTAGGGATGACCGTGTATCGTATGCAATGTCGTTCCATACCAATATCATCACATCAGCTGTAGGTGAGGTGTGCAGCTGTAAAGCAAAGGCAGGATTGAGGCGTTTACCATGATGCCTTCACACACGTGCATATTTGTCATCACTGCCCAAATTAAATCTGGATTCATCGCTGAAGACGACCTGGTTATATTCGATTGCAATCCAATCCCGCCGAGCGCGACACCACTCCAAACGGAGGATAAAGGAGTATTATTGACAACATATGTAATGGGAGTCGCGATAGTCAATGCCTTTCAGCCAGGGACCTTGCGATGGTACGTACAGACACAGGGACAGATCATATAGGAATAGGTGTTGCATATGTCCGGATATCGGACAACGAGACAGCTGGCGCTATGAGTCTATTTTGTATGATATGACGGTTTTTTCGATTATTGATCTGTCGAGCGCATCCTGAGCCTAGTCGCCGTGTAAGCGACCTCTCTTTTGTCCATTGGTCACAACACCTCCTGACAGTTAAATCAGAATGGCCTAGGCGGCTGGCTACTTACCAAGCTGATCACCCGTATTCCATCACACCGTTGATTCTTTCCCTCTCGGACTCTGACAGCTGTTCGTATTGTCTTTGATGGCGGAGTAACGGCATCTCCATTTAAGAAGCTTCCCTCTGCAACAGATTATGCACATCAAGCAAGCTCTGCCTACCTGTTTTATACTCCAAGAAAAACGAAGTTCAACGCCGTCTGGTGGCATTACGCAATGCGCAATCACGCTGCATTTCTAATCATCTGCATATCTGCCTGGCACGTACCTTCATGCCAAATTTCGTTATGATCCAATAATTATTTCTTGGTGCACAAATTTTTAAGGCAATGAGTGTACATTTTTAATAAAAAAGCACCCCAAAACTGGCGTTGTAAAAAATATTACTTGCGTTGCCGCTTTCACTGCAGCACTCGTGCTTACTTTATTCACCTGATGAAGGGTCGTGTGTTTTTTCGACCCGAAACAAATGTTGCGAGTTTATTGCATTTTATGGTGTTTATTCAAAGTTTGTATGTAATAAATGAGTGTACATACATGATTCATACACTTACGAACATATAAACACATACATATATATACATACGGTGCGGCCCGCCTGAATAAAAAAGATTTTCAATGCGGCCCACCTAGTGCTTTGGGTTGGATAGGCCTGGTATACCACATAAATATTCAGAATGTACAGGGTGTTTATACAGTTCCGGACCCATTTTGATGTTTAATAACTCATAAAATAATGAAGATTTAAACAAACTTATGGATTTTATTGATGGAATAACTCATATGTTTTCTTTTCAGGTTTGAATATCTTTACTTTTGTAAATATCGTCTGCGCGTGTGGTTAATTTGAGATAATTTAATTTTCCAGTCTAAATATCTGTACTTTTCTAAATATCGTCTGCTTATTAATTGCATTTTTCTCTCTTTTGTTTTTGGCAACTATTCCAATGTTATGTTTACTTTATGTGCCATAATGTGCGCATATGGGGATCTGAAAACCCCATGAATACCGTGAGGCACAAAGGGATTCCCCAAAGGTTAATGTGTGTTGTGGACTAATGCACGACCGAGTCATTGGGCCTTTCTTTTTTACAGAAAAGACGGTCTCATCAGTCGTATACTGAGACATGTTGGAAAACATCGTATTTACACAACTAGAAGAGCTTCAGCCACATGTCTTTTTGCAACAAGTTGGTGCACCACCTCATTGGGTGGGGTACCATCGTTCGTAGTTCCTTGAATGGCAATTTTCCAGGAAGATGGATTGGGCGAGGAGGTCCAATTCCTTGGCCACCCAGATCACCTGATATAACGCCGCTGGACTTTTTCCTTTGGGGATTTGTAAAGAACAGTGCTTACAGGAAGAGAGTGTAGAACATTGATGACCTAAAAGTCAGAATTGCAACTACAATGGCCTCTGTGGAAGCCAACATGTTGCCGCTACCTGGCGTGAAATTGACTATCGACTTGATATTCTCCGTGCGACGAAGAGGTCACACGTGGAAGTTCATTGACAAAGGTCATGAAATTTTTTGAGTCTATCAAACCATTTATGTTATTAATTTTAATCTATCTTTATTATTTTATGAGTTATTAAACATCAAATTGGGTCCTGGACCTTATAAACACCCTGTATTATGTTGCGCCAGAATATATCGTGTTTATATATAAAGTTATAACAAATAATATAAGAAGAGCCTTTAATATTTATTTTTGAAAATACATGTCAATAAATATGTTTCGTTAAAAATAAAACTCATTTATAGTTCATTTTCGGAAATCATAAAATATCTATATCATGAGGAAAAAAATAATAATAATAAATAAATAAATAAAACAGTATTATTTCGAAAAAGTCATCATTGTTATCGTTATTTTATTTACATAATAGAATCAGTGCTTCTTTTATTTTTTATTTTTACGTGTATATAAAAAAAAAACAGTGTTATTCCGACATCATTCGAAAAACTTGGAGGGGAGGAGCAGAACATCACAAGAATTGAGAATAGTACAGAAACCTATGTCACCAAACGTCATTTTAACCATTTAAGAGCTAGATGTTTTGGGCTACTGTGTGGTACAGACTCCGCCCACAGTGTAAATTTTAGAATCTTGCATGCTTCATTATTTCTCAAAATCATATAGAGTGTTTGTATTACAATCACTGCGATAAAATACACAGATAAAAAAATAATAATAATTTACTTCTTTCTGTAAACATCAGACTGTAAATATTCTTTTTAAAATAATGCACCATTAGGGAGCCATTCCCATATCACACGAAATTTACCCGTTTCTTAAAGGGTTAAAATCACGTTTAGGTACATGGTTTCCTATACATTTCTGAATCTTGTGAAGTTCACTACCTCCCCTCCAAGTTTCTACTATGACCTCCAAATCACATTGTGCATATAATTACGATATATATCAGGGGTAGAAAATTGGCACAAAACTCATACCGGTATTTTTTATTTGTTTTTTTTCCCCTCTACTTATGAAATCGTTCGTTTTAAAAAAAAGTCTGTTGAGTTCAGAGTTCCCAACTCTTATAATTTAATCACGAGCATTTTTAGACCCACCAAGTATACATACCGGAAATTTTGAAAAATGATTTTTTTCTTATTTAATCGTTGTCACATATTAAAAAGAAATAATCTACAAAAGTTCTTAAATGAAAAGAAGGTGGGGCTAAAAATGTTCATGAATAAATTGTAAAAGTTGGGAACTCTGGTTGTGTTTCATACATATCAGCGTGATGTCTGTGCCAAATATCTAACCGTGTGTTTACGCAAAACTTTATGAAAACTTCATCTCCATTATTATTTTAAAGGAATATGCACAATACATTTTCGACGATTATATAAAATGAAGGCAATAATATAATGATTGAGGTATTGAGTCTCCTTTGTAAAACGGGAGATTTAACACGTGTGATAGAGCAATGTTGATAAATTTCCGTTTACCTTAAAATGTATAATTTATGCTAATTTTAAAAATTACTTTTTTTACGTTATATATTTTGATAAAGATTTCATATATTTAATTATTACAGCACTGTAAATAGAAAAGATATATTGTATAGGCTGGTTATCGTTAAATTGTTTCTTTTCAAATTCTTCCTTTTTCATTTACCTGTTGAAATTGTGTGATAAATTATATACGTATAGCATATAGTAAGATTTAAGTATGTATGGAGTTATTATATATGTAAGGTAAAAGTAAAAGTTGGCGACATAAGCAGAGAAAAATTGCGATTAGGTTAACATATGTCACTTGGAGCATAAATACATATATATTAAGGCTGTAATAATATTTCAACCAGAATAGTAATGAGTATCACTCTATCTTTAATAAAAAAAAGCTCACAAGGGTAGTCAAAAATCCCTACAAAAATTCATATGAAAAATTAAGTCTGCACAATTTGTTGATCAATTTAACAGCTCAGTCGCTGTGAAAAATAATAAATAATTATGAATAATAATAGAAAAAAAACTGCGCTGTACCAGACTACAAACTTATGCATTGACTTTTCTTAAACCCACTTTTAGGAGAACTCATTATATTTAAAAGAAGTGGAGTTAAGAACATGAATGCTCAGCAAAAGCACATGGAGAGAAGACTTTGAATTTCATAATGGGACTGCGCTGTATCAGACTACAAACTTATGCATTGACTTTTCTTAAACCCACTTTTAGGAGAACTCATTATATTTAAAAGAAGTGGAGTTAAGAACATGAATGCTCAGCAAAAGCACATGGAGAGAAGACTTTGAATTTCATAATGGGACTGCGCTGTATCAGACTACAAACTTATGCATTGACTTTTCTTAAACCCACTTTCAGGAGAACTCATTACATTTAAAAGAAGTGGAGTTAAGAACATGAACGCACAGCAAAAGCACATGGAGAGAAGACTTTGAATTTCATAATGGGAATGGGAATTTTGTTAGGTCGAGGAAAAAGGTATTAGTGAAACATATTTTTTCAGAATGTTTTGTTTTACGATAATTTTTCAAACGTTTATGACATTAAAATTTTTCTCTGAAAGTACTTTTTTTTTTTTCTAGTTTGTCAGAAACATGTCAGAATTTTTTAAAACTGTATGAAACCATGTTAAAGAAATTTCATGGTGAGGAAGAAATCTCGTTTGGTTAAAGACATAGATGCCAACATTTTAATTTATTTTGAGTATTTTTAGCCCCGCCTATATTTACACCACTGTATTTATAGAGAAATTTTCTTTAATAAATAACGTCGATAAATTAAGATAAGATTTCTTTTAAAAAATAAGTGATATGGAATAAAGACGGGGCTAAAAATACTCCGGAATAAATTAAAATATTGGCAACTAAGTTACAATATATAATGATAGAAGCATAGCCAGTCGCTAGAAATTCATGTTACAAATTTTAATAGGGAAGTGGGCAGTTAGCTGATTGAAAGCTCTTCTAAATACATTAGAAAACGTGTTTCTTAGAACGCTTGTCGTTTTTCTTCTCTAGTTGAACTGTTTATTTTTCTTTTCTCTTCAGAATGATATTCCTTCTACGGCAAATAACGAAATGAAAATATTAACTTTCCATAACAATTATAAAATTATGTTAATATTAATACTAGGAATCTGCAAACTGAAATATTTCGGAAAAAAAAAAAAAAAAATCTTAAGAAAAACATATCTTCTGTTTCAAACTCAAGTATTGCTAAACGCAATTTTCACCAGTAAATTGAAAATGTCTTTTCCTTTTTTAAATAAAAGTATAGCTGATGCTCTGAAACTTTAATTTTAAGATAGTTATATACTAGTGAATTACTGAATGCGTTTAGTCACGCAACTTGGTAGTAATTCAAGTGATTGTGAATCGTTACGCGTGTTATATTTAACACTTGCGCGAACAATGGCGTAGATTCACGTCATTTGAAAATCTGTAACTCCGCTATGCATATTATTACTATCCATATATTAGTTTAACTGTTTTTTTTTTTTTTTTTTTTTTTTCAGAATGATATTCCTTTTACGGCAAATAACGAAATGAAATTATTAACTTTCAAAATCAAATTTACTTTTATTTAAAAAATTGGAATTAGGGATAAAAAGAGCAAAAGCACCTAGCGAGAAGACTTTGAATTTTCTAATTGAAATGTAATTTTTTTTTGTTAGCTCGAGAGAAAAGGCTTTAGTGGAAGATGTTTTTTCAGGTATGTTTTGTTTTAAATAATATTTGAGATGTATATGTCTCATTAAAAATGTACTCAAAAAGTACTATTTTACTCCAGTTCGACGGACTGATTGAACGGTTTATTTTTCATTTCTCTTCAGAATGATATTCCTTTGACTTTTCATAAATAAATGTAAAATTATGTGTATATAGAATCTGCAGACTGAAAATATTAAAAATAAAAAAATAAATAAAATAAAATAAAAATCTTAAGTAAAACATATCTTCTACTTCAATCTCAATATTTACTAAACGCAATTCGCACCACTAAATTGAAAGTGTCTTTTCTTTTCTAAATAAAGATGCAGCTGAAATTTTATCTTGGACAGGGAATAGTGATATTGCTCTTGTGAGGTACTGAGTGTGCGGTGTGCGATTAATCGCGCAGCTTGGTCCGTAATATAAAAGAGAGTGAAAAGTTATGAATGTTAAGTTCAATCAGTGTTGCCAGATTGGGGAAATTTTTTGCGATTTTGAGTGAAACTACTGTTTGTGTGGAAACTTTGGGTAAAAAAATTAAAAATATTGTTCGTGGGGAAATTTTGGGAAAAAATAAATTCTTGGGGAGATTTTGAGGGAAAATCCGGAAATAGCTTTTTTTTTTAATCATTTTTTCTTCAAAATAGAAGAAGAAATGTTGTTTTGAGACCAAATTTTCTAAATTGCATATTTGATAATCAGAAAATCAGGTTTTTAGAGATTCGTCTGTGTGTTAATCTACTATCACCATAATTTTAAAAAAACATATATTAGTTGGAAATTCAAATTCGATATTTTAATTCTGCGTCATATATGACAGATGGGGAATTTACGTGACACTTTCAATTGATATCGAGCAAATATTTCATGTACATGGTCATTCAAAAGAACTCAAATACATTATGTTTGTGGGAGACATTTTTTTGGCAATATGTTTTAACCGCGCTAAACAAAATAAAATAAACATATATTTCATATATGCATATAAGTAAGTTTTACACAGAATAAGGTATGAAATACCCTTACTATTTATTTACAAGGCGCCATACAAAAGAATTGCGATATATTATTGTCTTTAACTGGAATTCTTCGAAGTGTATTTAAATGGTGGTATACAGTTCTATTACTGTGGTATATTTAAATACGCTTCAGTGTATGCGATTATAATAAAAAATACAAAGAAATAAAATTAGATTGTGGTTCTGTGGTTAAAGCCGACCAACTGCGCCTGAGTCTCGAACATGGATCGACTGCTCTCCGTGAGAAACCTCACTTAGGAGCCTGAGCAGAAAAACCTGAAAAACTCCGGAAGTCTAAACCAACGTGCGCAACCTGGAAAGATATTTAGGAAACTATACCTTGTCTAGGAAAACTGCTGAGAAATAATAGTTATTTTTTCTTACTTATATGATAAAAACAGTTTTGGTAGGTTAGATGAGTTTTTGTTATAATTATTCGTTTTGAAGTTAACGGAATACGGATATTATTTTTTATATTGTAAAAAAAACTTAATTCATGTTGCAGTGTCTTACTTTCTTATGACCATCTCAATTATGCCAAAACAGACGTGGACGCGCGCGCAGTCCAAATATAGCTAACACTACACCTTTATTTGGCTGTTTTGTTTCTCTCACATGCTACGTACGCTTGAGGCACCGTACAGCAATACCATGTAAAGCTGGTTTATATCATGTTCATTGCTCTACGATCGATCGTAAGTTTTAATATCAGTCGAACGACCGAGACAGCAGTCCCAGCCTTACTGAACTAAAACAGACTGTTAAATGCATGTATCTTTTGAAATAAGGTAACAGACATATCATAAAAGTTACTATCCACAAGAAAAATAAAAGTAAAGAAAGAAAGGGAAAAGAAAAGGCTACACTGTCTTTTACCAAGTACATAAAGTTTGAGATTGGTACTTTTGCTTTATTATGCTTCTAGCCTTATTTTAGTAGGAAGCTTGTCACACTCGGTCAAAAAAAAAAAAAGAAAAAAAAAATTAACACAAGTCAAGAAATAGCAATTTTGTGGTTATGTCATTGAAAGTGTATGAAGTACCCCAATGGGCATAAAAATCATCCCATTTTTATATCACACTTCATCCCCCCCCCCCCCTGAGGACAGTTGTGTTTTAATGTAAGCTAATTCATGTTTTATAATATCATTTTTTAAGTTGATTTTTATTAAATACTGCATTTTCGAGTTTTGTCACTTCTAATGTCGGGTTGTGATGAGTACCATTCCTAAATTTCAATTTCATATTTAAAAAATTAGAAATATTGCATGTTAATATCTGTCATCAGTTTGTGTATAGTCAGTTTATCAATGTCACATAAGCTTTATCAATGTTACATAAGAATCTTGCATTATCTTAAAAAAAAAAAAAAATATATATATATATACAAAATCTCATTTGGAAATTTTTTTTGAAAATTGTGCCATTTTGGTGAAAACCAACTGTGCTTTAAGGGAAAATTAAAATTTCTATCTGGCAACACTATTTCAACGTGTCATTGTTCGTTGCTTTTAATTGAAGCACTAAATAATTTTTATCAATTTTCTGTTAAACTCCAAGATTATTTAGTTTTTGTGTCTTTTATGATTTTTCTTCCCTATTTAGCAGTGAATCTAAATTCAAGACGACTCATCCCGTTAAACTCTACTCTTATAAAGACTATCTTTACATCAAAAATAGTTCTGGACACAGTAATCGGTGTTGAAGTCGTTTAAATAATGCTCATTTCATTGCTCAAAAATTTGAACAAGCTCTTTTATTTAAAATAAGAAAAAAAAAAAAAACCCTTTTTTTTTTTTTTTTTTTTTACTATCTTTACGTCAGAAGTATTTCTGGACACAGTTTCCGGTGTTGAAGTCTATAAAAATAATGCTCATTTCATTGCTCAAAAATTTGAACAAGCTCTTCTATTTAAAATATTAAAGCAAATTAGAAAAAAAAAAACCTTTTTTTTTTTTTTTTTTTTTTTTTTTTTACTTTGAAACAAATGTAACCTTCTAATTAGAATATTTTTGTCAGAAGATTATTTCTATAAACCTTCATTTGTAATTTCTTTTAACACAAAAGTCATCTAGATATGACTAACTAGATATGACTTCATAGCTGCAAATATTTTAATATATTCCGGAATATTGTTAGCCCCGCCCATCTTTCACACCGTATTCTTTGTAGAAAAAATTCGTTAATATACAATTACAATTAAATATGAAGAAAATTACTCTAAAAATATTTTGGGGTAAAAAATCGTCGGGACTAACAACATTCCGGAATAAATTAAAAAACTTGGCAACTATGCACCTTGAAAAAAAAAAAAAAAAAAAAAAAAACAGAAATATTAAAATTAATAATTGATTAAATTCTTAAACCTGAATTATACGATATCAGAGTTGCCAACTTTTATAATTTATTCCGGAGCAATTTTAGCCCCGCCTACTTTTCACACCAGAAATTTTATAGAAAATTTCTCTTTAATATGTGACAACCGTTTAATAAGGGAAAAATCATTCTTTACAATTTCCGGTGTGAGAAAAGGGCGGAGCTAACAATGATCCGGAATAAATTATAAAAGTTGGCAACTCTGCTATATGAAAGGTAACTAATTTGTTATAAAACTGCTTAATTACCTTTGATTTTTTACGTCAGTAGTTTTTAGTTAATTGAAAGAAAATTCAGACCTGAAACAGTTCCTGCTAATTTTTATGTAGGATATTTAACAGTAAAAATAATCCTGTCCCTCCTCTTTCAAATCGAATTCCAATCCATAAAATTACCAAACAGTAATAAAAATTGGGCCCCCCCCCCTTCCCCTAATGAAAAAATGGTTGTGATGATGCAAAGTGGGCGTTATATTCGGATTCAAGAGATCATTTTACGTATGAATTTTGTCGGAATTGTGTTGGGGCTGATTTTCATGGAGAGCAGAATAGTTAACACTCCGTCGGTGGCACTTCACCCAGAGCAGCATTGCCAGATCTGGCCTTTTTTTTCTTCAATAGTCAACAATAATTTTAAGAAGTGACATTTGATATACTTAATAGACTGTCAATCTTCGATGAGATTAGCCAAGCGTGATAGTTACAAATAAAAATTATTGGTGACTTTGAATAAAAAAAGGTCAAATCTAGCAACCCTGCCCAGGGTTCTCAAAATAAAGAAATTCCACTAGTACTCTTCATCAATTTCCGTTATACTCAATCGCAATAAATTACTGCACAAATATGATACAAACTATTGAAAAATATATACTGGCATACTTGCCAAACATGTCATTAATAATCGTACAATTGTTAACGCCCCCTAAAAAAACGCCCCTTTTCTCACATCACTATATTTTTAGAGTCATTCTCTCCAAATGTTGTTACGATTACATAAGATTAAATTTACTCTAAAAAATTATTGGTGTGAGAAAAAAGACGGGTACTAAAAAGTGTACGGTTCATAGTGAGATGTTTGGCAAGTATGTACTGGTGTAAGTGTTCCGTCTTTAGACAGAAACTCTTGCAGCCCCGGCTGTGCCTAACAGCATACTTTCCAAAATACTATTTAATATTCCGTAGAATTGTTAGCCCCGCTTTCTTTTTTACATCAGTAACTTTTGAGAGTATTTTTCTTCTTATTTTATCGTAATTGCATTTTGAGAATATTACACTAAAAATTTACTGGTGTGGAAAAAGGGGCGGGTCTACGGAATATTAATTAGGATGTTGGCAAGTATGCTAACAAATGCAATACAGCCAGGCTTTGCTGCTTTGTTATTAGACAGTCACGAATAATTTTGAAAAGTTCCATTTAATATATATAAAACACGATTAGAATCGGAGAATAGTTGATTACGTTTATCAAATATCACCTCTTAAAATTATTAGTGAATATTAAAGAAAAATATCGCGATGTCTGGCAGCATTTTATATGTCAAATACAGCGCGACCGACGGAGTGTTAAGCGAATTATAATATGATTGTAAGGAGTGAAAGTGTTCGCAATTCTTACTACCAATATTTCCATAAATATTTATTAGACTTTGATAGTAAGTTTTTGTGATTGAATATAACAGAAATTATTGATAAAAATTAGTGTTATAAGAATTTCGTCTTGACACGGAAAAACATTTTCTCTTGTGGATTATTTTAAGTTATTGGGTTGCATATTTCTGTTTAAAGCGGCCTACATTAATGTTTGTATGTACATGAAATAACTGTTTTCGTATAAGACATGAAAGTGAAATATATATATATATATATATATACACAATAAATTAACCTGTTAACCGGCGAATAAACTTTTGCCAATCGGGAGTGGCAAACATTGATTGAAGGGGCATTTGTTTGCAAACATGACTTTTCCTTATATGCTCGCATATAACCACGCTAAGATATGAACTACATAGATCTTAATACTTTCAAAATATTACGGCAAATTTCCATGACGAAAAATGTCGTCACGCCTATTGCAGTGGTGGTTAGTGCACCAGTTAACGGGTTAAAAAGCAAGAGCAGTGGTGGTAGTATTATATATATATATATATATATATATATATATATATTAATAGAGAGGTTTGCGTTATCTGAAATAGGTTTGACGTTAAATTATATATAATGACAGATAAAACTTACGATAAGAAGAAAAATACAATTAGCAAATAGTCGATACTTTTGGAAATACGCAGCGGTATTTTTTCTAAGGAAAATACATTACTAGTCATCTAAATGCATAACGAGTGATCAATAATGAATATGAAACTTCTTTAAAAAAAATAGCATAAACTTGAAAAAAAAATCTCAAATGTATTTTCAATTAAAAAGAAAATAATAATGATAATAATAAAATCTTCTTTTAAGAGAAAAATGATGGCACGAATGCCCACGATATTTCTGCAATTTATCAATACAGAAGAGAATACTTTAATTATGTTCAAAATATGTGTCTTTCATCATCTAACACATTTAAATATACTATCTAATACCTTAATGAAATTTTCAGCCGTTCTAGTACTCTATATGTACAGAGATTGAAACTCTTCTGTTATGTTCCCGACTTTTTGTTACGATCACGGACATTTCTATGTTTTTAAAATTAATATGAAAAAAACCGAACGTATGAACACATTTCTGCAATATTTACAAGATTTAGATGGTATGTGATTGTTACGTTTCTGAAACATTTTTTACTATAAGGCTGTCTGCTTTAACAAACTTTTTTTAATTAAAATTTAATATCGGTTAAACGGTTCCTTTGTCCGCTACGATGTACGAATTTTGCACTTGCCCGATTCTCCACTGTCCTTCTAGTATATGAAATGCTTCATTCGCATCAACTGTTGCAAATGAAAATTCTATCTTTTTATCTAAATCAGAGTTTTCGTTTTTGCGTAAGTCTCACTTGAAAATTGTAACGCTTCAATTGCATGAAGCAGCTTGAACTATTCTATATTTTCAATGCCAGATAGTTTCAGCCAAAGTTTTCATCAATCTCAACATTTTAAAACAAATCTTAGTTAAATTGATTTTAACCTTCAAGGATATTTTTCTTGAGAATCTTCTTTTGACTTAAATACACCCACTGAGAATTTTTTTTTTTTTTTTTTTTTTTTTTTAGATAATGTTTATCACCACGCTGACCGAATAAAATTTTTTGTAATGCATTGCCCGCAGGAGACATTGCAAATGGATTTTGCTATAATATTTATAGAAAACGCAGATAAATCACATGTACCAATACCCGTTACAGATTTTATGTTTGATTACTTCCTATAATAACATTTTCAAATTCTGATCCGTAAACAAGGTGCTGAATGACAACGGCTTTTAAATAAACGTTATTTTTGAATGTTGCAACATTTAAATTCGTAGCCGCACAGAGCAACTGTCCGAAACCAGAACAATATCTTTAGATAGCTTTT
Organism: Salticus scenicus; assembly: GCA_963930645.1. Taxonomy (NCBI): domain Eukaryota; kingdom Metazoa; phylum Arthropoda; class Arachnida; order Araneae; family Salticidae; genus Salticus; species Salticus scenicus. The sequence continues at coordinate 102,959,397 of OZ005658.1, read as the reverse complement.
TGTCCCATTGCACGAGAAAATTAGAGATGATTGCAAATATCATCCATGAGTTTTTATCGTTACGTTAATCCACAGAGGAATTATTCTTCTAAGATAGCGAGCTTTGTTGCTTCTTGTAATAACTCAAGAAAGTTGATTGATAGTTACCGTCTTATTATACGTCATAAAGTCAGTTGCTTATTTTCTCACATGCTTAATAGTTTTCGATCTTAAACATATGAGTGTGCTCTGGTAAAGTCCGGTAAAACAGAGTAGTTTCATAAATGTTACAAATCTGAGCTGGATCCTGACCTTTCAGAAAAAATTTTGTTTCCCAATAACCATTGTGAAAATCATCGTGAATGTTGCTCTCTTCCTTGAATTTGACAGTAAACAATATTTTTACACTCTTCCATCTTATCAGTTACCTGTAAGAGTAAAGTTTACAGAATTTATCATTCATGTGATGTTTTCAGCTTCTTCAACAAAGTTGTTCAAGTAAGGGGAATTTTCTTCAACCTTTCATTCGTGAACAAATTTACTGCCTCATATTCCGTTTTTCCTTATGTAATTCCAGTTGTGCTACAAATTTGGGCATTATTTCCATATTCAAATAAATTGCATAAAATCAGGAATCCCAAATTCTGGTACGCCTTCTATTGGCTTCATTTTAAGTAAATCATCATTACTTCCACAAAATTTCACGCTAAAGAATAAATAGATAAAACTTCGCTGGGGAATAAAAGCAAATTTCTAACTTATTATCGTGCTAAGAATACTAGCTACTAAAACAAGTGATGGGCGTGTTTATTTTATTACTATGCTGCAGCTGTTAAATTTTTGATAAAAAGAAATAGCGGACGAATTGCTGTGTTTTACTTTCTTTTTCGCTTAAAATTTAAAAATTCACTGTGTAAATAAAAATATTTTTTGCGAGCAGAAATATACATATTTGCTGCTGAAGAGATTTTTATGAGTTTATTATCCGGCGATGCTGATTTTATTAAGCGGCGGAATTGAACGTAGTTAGTATTGATTTGATTCCGTTACTAGCAATTTGATCAGATTAAGCGGCGGCTACTGTATATACCAACTCTACCATTTTTTCCTGAAGACTATATGATAAGATTTATTATTATTTTTTTTAATGGTTATTCTCAATTGAATTAATCATTAAAAATTACCATAACATTATGAAAAATCATTAAAAATTACCATAATTTTTATCGTTATTTTATTTACAGAATAGAATCAGTGCTTCTTTCATTTTTGGTTTTTACGTGTATACAAAAACATTATGCACAGTGTTATTTCGACATCATTCGAAAAACTTGGAGGGGAGGAGCAGAAAATCACAAGAATTCAGAATTCTATAGCAACCCTTGTCCCGAAACATCATTTTAATCCTTTAAGAACTGGATGTTTTGGGCTACTGTGTAAATACAAGCTTCGCCTACAGTTTAAATTTAAAAACCTTGCATGCTTCATTATTTCGCAAAATCATACATAGTGTTTGTATTCAGAGCCTGATTAAGGGGGAAGCATACATTACTTATACTTACACCGTTATTTTTTAACAAATACTTTCCTCCTATAATAAACAGAAAATTCTTATTAAAAATTATTTTAAAAGAATTCTGGTGTCTAATAACGGTGAGTAAATTGGATTGTTTTACAACGTTCATTTTTTATAAAATATATTTCCTCGTCAAAGCGTGAAATTTCTATGACATGAAGTAAAAAATAATTGTAAAAATATTCCGGTGAGAGCGGAGATAATGTGTGCTTCCCCCTTAATCAGGCTCTGTTTGTATTATTGCAATCATTGCGATAAAATACATAGATAAAAAAGAATAATAAATAAACAAAGAATTTTTTTATTTATGCAAACATTAGCATGTAAAAACTCTTTTAAGGGTTAAAATCACGTTTAGGTACATGGTTTCCTATAGAATTCTGAATCTTGTGATGTTTATTTCTTCCACCCGAAGTTTCTCCTATGACCTCGGAATCACCTTGTATATATAATTACGATATATATCAGGGGTAGAAATTTGGCGAAGAATTTATACCGGTATTTTTGAAAAAAATTTCTCTAGTTATGAAATCGTTGATTTAAGAAGTAGGCAGTTGTGCTTCATACATACGAGAGTGATGTCTACGCGAAATATCTAACCCTCTGTATATAAAAACTTTATTAAAAGTGCATAGCTCCCACCCTTTCTAAATTTTTAATCCGATTTACCAACATTATTTTTTTAAAGGAATATGCTGCCTATATTCTCTACGATTTTGTATGTTTTCACTCCTATATAGCTGATGAAAAATTGTTTTTTACATATTTTAAAAAATTAAAACACATTTTTTAAGACTTTGCAACGAAAACTTAATTTAGAACCTATCTGGAATCTATTTGTATAATTTTAAGGAAATTTCATAAGCAAGAGTTGAAAATGCACAAAAATCTGCTTTCTGCTTTTAATTTGTTGTATTTCAAATATCTACAATACTCTTTATTAGTCCGGTTCGATGAGCGTTCAACTCATTTTACCTCCTAGGAAGAACCAGTCTTAAAATAAAATCTCTTGAACTTAGTTAAATATCATTGTAATTCAACATGTAAAATATTCATTAGTCAATTCTTAAGCGTACTTTTGTTTTATCGAAAATAATGCTCATCGTTTTTAAACAAACAATTATCATTCCTTACAAATACCTACCAACATCCTAATTAATGTTCCGCAGTGTTCTTAGACACGCCCTTGTTTTCGCACCAATAAATTTTTAGAATAATATTTTTAAAACAAATTTTTGACAAAATAAGAATAAAAATAATCTAAAAATATACTGGTGTGAAAAAAAATTGACGCGACTAATAATACTACATAATATTAATTACGATGTTAGTAAGTATGCATGCTTGCAGTAACATTTGAAAAGATTCCTGATACATCAATGATACAGGTGCGAAGTCACCGTTATTTTTTAACAGGTCTTCATATCGAAAAGTTTTTATTAATATTTTTAGCTTACTTAATTATTTAGTATTAGTCGAAAATATATGATAGATTTATTATTATTATTAATGGATGAATTTAATTTAGAGTTAGTAATGTTGGTAGCTATGCTATGTCAACTGAAAATAAGGAAACGTTGGGTCCAGCTTCTTAATAAAATTTATCAGTCACTTCTAGAGATATGTTAAGGACAAACCTTAGGATCTATAATGATTTCTTTGGCACAGTAACGGAAACTATTTATCATAAGTCAAGCTATTTATCCTATCACTTCCTCAGTTTACTTTCATGGAGTTTAATAATTTTAAAGAACTTTTTACCTTAGATAATATTTTTCGCCCGATAAATCCAATCATACGGTCTTAGAACAGTGAAAGTATATTACTTTCTCGCGGTTCATTGACTGTAAACTACACGACGACAATTTATAAAGCAAAATGGCTAATAGTTTACAGTGTAAACATTGACGACATAGGCCAGAGAAAAACTGCTATTAGGTTAACATATGTCACTCAAAGCATAAATACATATATAATAAGGTTGTAATATTATTACAGCCACAATAGAAATAAGTATCACTTTATATCTTTAATCGAAAGCTCATAAGGATAGTCAAAAATCCCTACAAGAATTCGTATCACTTTTTTTTTTCCCAATGGCTAGGCAAAAGTTACAGAGAAGTATAAAGTTACAGAACAAATTATAGATAACACAACATAGAACAAAAGACCGAAGTCATTGCCTAAGAAGCGATCTTGCCTCCCAATATCTCGACTCTTCTGTAAAAGAAGAGAGGAAGTAAGCCAAAAATATAGATCTCTTTGCCGCAAAGCTTTACCAGCGTGCACCTCGGGGAGGTAGATCTACTTCGCATACCATATCAAAAATTAAGTCTGCACAAAATATTGATTAATTTAACAGCTCAGTCGCTGTGAAAAATAATAAATACTTATGAATAATAACAGAAATAAAACTGTACTCTAGCAGACTACATACTTATGCATTGACTTTTCTTAAACCAAATTTTCGTTTTATTCAAAAAATTGGAATTAGGGATAAAAAGTTCAAAAGCACCTAGCGAGAAGACTTTTAATTTTGTAATTGAAAAGGCTTTAGTGGAACAGCTTTCTCCAGGAATGTTTTGCTTTCAATAATATTTGAGATATTTACGTCTGATTAAAAATTTTGTTAACAGTACTATTTTACTAAAGTTTGTCGGTAGCATGAAGGAATATCTTAAAGCTGTATAAACCGTGTTAAATAAATTTCAGGGAGGGAGAATATAATGAAAGGAGAAAAATCGGTTGCTAGGAAGTCGTGTTAATAATTTTAAATTAGGAGTGGGCAGTTAGTTGATTGAAATGTTTTCTAAATACAGATATTTAAAAAAGTTTTTTTTTTTTTTTTTTTTTGTTGTTGTTGTTGTTTTAGAACGATTATCGTTTTTTTTCTCTTCTTTTTTTTTTTTTTATTTCTACCCATAAACTGGTTAAACGGTTTCTTTTTCTTTTTTTTTCAGAATGATATTCCTTCTACGGCAAATGACGAAATGAAAATATTAAAAAATATATAAATGATGCGCAACATAAAATCTACAGACTGAAATATTAAAAAAAAAAAAAAAAAAAAATCTTAAATTAACCATATCTTCTCTTTTAATCTGAATATTTATTAAACGGAATTCGCACCACTAAATTTAAAGTGACTTTTTCTTTTCTACATAAAGGTGCCGCTGTGTCTTCGTTCGTGTGTGCAAACTGTCGCATTACATCCAGTCAGGAACTGAGTGCGTAAGTAAACGCGCAACTTGGTCCGTGTTTAAAAGAATGTGAATTATTCTGCGAATTACGTTCAATGTATAAATTTTTCTTATTGTATTTCTTATCTTATTCTTCAATGTATAAATTATCTTTCTTGCTTTTCCTAATAGAAGCACAGAATAATTTTTAATCAATTTTCTGTTAAACTCTAAGATGATTTAGTGTTTGTGTCTTTTATATTTTCTATTTGAATATTTTTTTTCCTACTAAGGAGTGAATGTAAATTCAGGACACCTCATCCTGTTAAACTCCACTCTTATACAGAGTAGCTTTACGTCACAATTGTTTCTGATTCTGGACACAGCATTCGGTGTTTAAGTTGTTTAAATAATGCTCATTTCATTGCTCAAAAACTTGAACAAACATTTTTATTTAAAATATTAAAACAAATAAAAAAAAAAAAAATCTTTTTTTTTTTTTTTCTTTTTTACTTTGAAACAAATGTAACGTTCTAAGTAGAATATGTTTGTCTGTATTATATGAAAATTTCAGATGATTATTTCTATAACACAAAAAGGATCTCGATATGATTAATGTATCTTAAAATAAAAAAGAAAAACAGAAATATTAAAATTAATAACTGATTAAATATTAAAACCTAAATTATACTATATGAAAGTTAATTAATTTGTTATAAAACTGCTAAATTACCTTTGATTTTTTACGTCAGTAGTTTTTAGTTAATTTTAACATTAAATATCACCTTAAATAACAATGTGTTGCAAGAAAAAAAAAAAATCTAGCCTTGATACCATTCCTGCTAATTTTTATGTAAGATATTTAACAGTTAAAAAAAAAACTGACCCTCCCCTTTCGAATCCAATTCTTAGCCATAAAATTACCAAACAAAAATAAAAAGGAGGTACGAATTTGCCGAAATTGTGTTGGGGCGGATTTTCATGCAGAGCAGTGTTGATTACAATTCGTCGGTCGCGCTGCACCTAGGCGTGCAAAAGTTTCAGTCTCAAAATTAAATCCTCCCCCCAGTACTCTTCACTCTTCATCAATTTCTGTGATACTCAATCGCAATAAATTACTGCTCAAATATGATACAAACTATTGATAAATATATACTGGTGTAATTGTTCCGTCTTGAGACGGATACTCTTGCACCCCCGGCTGTACCTAACAGATACAGTACTGCCAGGCTTTGCCACATTTTTCATTCAACAGTCACCAATAATTTTGAGAAGTTCCATTTAATATATATAAAAGACGAATGGAATCGGAGAATCATTGTAAGGTATGTCAAATACCACTTCTTAAAATTATTAGTGACAACAAAATAAAAATGTCACAATGTCTGGTAGCACTGTATATGTCAGATACAGCGAGACCGACAGTGTGTTGAACGAATCATAATATGTTTTTAAGGAATGACAGTGTTCGCCCTTCTTTCTACCAATATTTAAATAAATATTTATTAGATTTTGACAGCAAAATTTATAATTGAATGTAATATAAATTATTGATAAAATTTAGTGTTGAAAGAATATCATCTTGACACGGAAAGACATTTTCTTTCCTGGATTGTTTTAAGTTGTTGTTGCATATTTCTGTTCAAAGCTGCCTACATTAATGTTTGTACATTAAATAACTTTTTTCGTATAAGACATGAAAATGAAAAATATATACACTAAATTAACCTGTTAGCTGGGGAATAAACTTTTGCCACTCGTGAGTGCGAAGATTGATTGACGGAGCATTTGTTTGTAAACATGCGCTTTCCTTATATGCTCGCCTGTAACCACGCTAGGATATATACTCACAAAACTTAATGCTTTCAAAATATTACGGCAAATTTTCAAATGAAAGATGTCGTCAGTCCTATTGCAGTAGTAGTTCGCGTACCAGTTAACAGGTTAAAATGCAAAAGCAGTTTTTTTTTTTTTTTTAAATAGAGAAGTTTGAGTTATCTGAAATAGGTTTGACGTAAACCTATCTAATATGGCAGATAAAACTTACTATATGAAAAAAATTACGATTAGTAAATAGTTAATACTATTGAAAATATGCAGCGGTAAATTTTTAAAGGATAATATTTTGCTACTCATCTAAATGCATAAAAATGGATGAATAATAAATATAAAATTTCTTTAAAAAAATACCATAAACTTGAAAAAAAAATCTCAAATGAATTTTCAATCAAAAAAAAAAAAAATAAAATAAAATCTTTCATTAAGAGAAAAAGGATGGCACGATTCTCCGCTATATTTGTGCAATTTATCAGTAAAGAATAAAAAACTTTAATTATGTTGCAAAAATGTATCTTACAACATTTAACACATTTAAGTATACTTTCTAATACCTTACTGACATTTTCAGCCGTTTTAGTACACTATATGTACAGTCAGGGCCTGATTAAAGGGGAAGCTCGCTCTTTACACATTATTTATACTTACACCGTTATTTTTTAACAAATACTTTCCTCCTATAATAAACAGAAAATTTTCATTAAAAATTATTTTAAAAGAATTCTGGTGTCTAATAACAGTGAGTAAATTGGATTGTTTTACACCTTTCATTTTTCATAAAAAATATTTCCTTGTCAAAGCGTGGAATTTCTATAACATGAAGTAAAAAATAATTGTAAAAATATTCCGGTATGAGCGAGCTTCCCCTTAATCAGGCCCTGTGTACAGTGACTGAAACTCTTCTGTTATGTTTCCGACTTTTTGTTAAGATCACTGACATTTCTATGTTTTTTAAATTAATATGAAAAAAAACGAACGTATGAACACATTTCTGCAATATTTACAAGGTTTAGATGGTATGTGATTGTTACGTTTCTGAAACATTTTTTACTATAAGGCTGTCTGCTTAAACAAACTTTTTTTATTAACCTTCTAGCGGGCGCGCTGCTTATACGAATATGAAAGGTCGCGCGTATTTTTCACATACACTACTGCAAAATATGTATTTTAAAGTATCTGAATATTTTAATTATACTATAACCATTTGAAGATTAATAAGAACATTCAATTGGAACTTTTATTCATTAAAAAAGAACTGAAAGAATGAAACTGAAAGCACAAAATCAATATAAAGTAATCAAAGAAACATCGGAATTATCTGAAAATGAAATAAAGCATATAGTTGATGTTTTGTCATTTTTAATAAAAAGTGTATAGTTAAAAGTTAATTAATTTTAAAAATATTTAAAATAATAATGTTTAAAACAAAAACAACAAAGAATCATTTTAAATAGTGAAAAAAAAAAAAAAAAAAAATCAAATATAACAAAATATTACATGAACGGTCGTGCGTATTTTTCAAATACAAATAGAAAATATACAGCTTCATAACATTGTCTCGAGGTTCAAAAGATAACTAAAAATAGATCAATATATACTGAATGAATAGCCAAAGATAAGTGTTCCAAATGGTCTTTGACTATAAGATATACAACGAGATTCACCGCTAGTGTATCTCTCATATACGCGCGCCCGCTAGAAGGTTAAAATTTAATATCGGTTAAACGGTCATCAACTTTTCTTCAACCTGGCATTCTTGAACAAATTTACTGCCTCATATTCCGTTTTTCCTTATGCAATTCCAGTTGTGCTACAAAATTTGGGCATTATTTACATGTTCAAGCAAATTGCATAAAATCAGGAATCCCAAATTCTGGTACGCCTTCCTTTGGCTTCGTTTGAGGTAAATCATTACTTTGACAAAATTTCACTCAAAAAAAAAAAAAAAATCTTCGCTGGCAAATCAAAGCAAATTTCTAACTTATTACCGTGCTAAGAATACTAGCTACTAAGACAAGTGATAAGCGTGTTTATTTTATTAATATGCTGCAACTGTTAAATTTTTGATAAAAAGAAATAGCGGACGAATTGCTGTGTTTTATTTTCTTTTTCGTTTAAAAATTAAAAATTCACAGTGTAAATAAAAAAATATTTTGCGAACAGAAATTTACATATTTGCTGCTGAAGAGATTTGTATGAGTTTATTAACTGACGATGCCGATTTCATTAAGCGGCGGACATAAACGTAGTTTGTATTGATTTGATTCTGTTCGTAGCAATTTGATTAGATTAAGGGGCTGATTTTATTAACCAGTGAAGCGGCGGGTACTCTATATACCAACTCTCCCATTTTTCCCTGAAGACTTCATGACAAGATTTTTTTTAATGGTTATTTTCAATTGAATTAATCTTTAAAAATTAACATAAATTTTATTAAAAAATTGTGGTGATAAATCTGATTAAAACAATAATAAATAAAAATACGGCAACTAAGATATATGAACACAGGTGCTGTTCAAAGCACAAAGCTGTTTTAGAATTAATAATTTCCGGTTGCTTTACTTTTTATTACGTTCGCATACCTACCAATATCCTAATTATGAAACGGGCCGCGGTAGCCCAGTCGGCGGAGCGCCGGCCTCGCAATTGGAAGATTGCGGGTTCGGTACTCGAGCCGGCCAAAGACCGTTGTGTACACTAATGGTGGCTGGTGCACGTAAAATCTGTCGTGGCCGCAATGTACTCCATGTTCCCATTAAAATTTACCTTTGGGGGCCCACCGAAGTGGGAGAGCCATCCCTTCCGTGGAGGATCAAAATTGCGATGGCATGTCTCCGGACCACCTCTAGGGGTGAGTCCCAGACCGTCGCCAATTGCCCATCTGCGCAGCACTAGTGCGACGTAAAACCCAACCAACCAACACCTTTTTCCACACCACTTTATTTTAAAAGTAATTATTTTCGAATGTAGTTATAATTAAATAAGTACAAAATTATTCTACAAAAAAAATGGTGGGTAGAAAAAGACGAGTATTAAAAACCTTCTGTTTATTAATGAGATGGATGGCAGGTATGCTTTCGTTTAAAAAATAATTATGTTACATAAACAGAAATAACTTAGTTTTTAAAAAATGTTTCGATTAAAATACATATATCCAACAACTTGGGTATACTTTCAGCACAGAATTCTTACTCACTTGAGAATATTTTTTCTTCTAAAATCTTAGTAATGAATATTCTGTACCAAAATTGATTTTATTATTTTTATTTTTTTTACCTTTAATAAAATTTTATAAGACTTTTGAATTTTTTTAGTTATTTCTGTAGTTGTAAAAGAGAGTTAAGAACAAATCCACGTACGTAAACTTGAAGGAATTCAATATGTGTTTCTTTACATTGTAGGAAAGCACTGCTGAATATGCATAAGGCATTTAGAAATGCAATAACACGAATTCATATTCACTTGAGAACGACAAATATCGTATACCCCATAAATATTCAGAATGCACTGTGTTTCGACAGAAAATATTGTGTTTATATATAAAGTCACAACAAATTATATGAAAAAAGCCTATGATATTTATTTTAGAAAATACATGTCAATAAATATATTAATTTAAAAATAAAACTCATTTATAGTTCATTTTCGGAAATAATGGAACATCTATATGATAAGGGGAAAAAAAAAAACAGTTTTATTTAGAAAAAGTCATCATTATTATCGTTCTTTTATTTACAGAATATAATCAGTGTTTCTTTTATTTTTTGTTTTTACGTGTACATAAAAACATTATATAGAATGTTGTTTCCACGTCATTCGAAACACTTGGAGGGGAGGAGGAGAACATCACAAGAATTCAGAATAGTACAGACCCCATGTCCCCAAACATCATTTTAACCCTTTAAGTGCTGGATGTTTAGAGCTACTGTGTACTACAGGCTCCGCCCACAGTGTAAATTTTAAAATCATGCATGCTTCATTATTTGGCAAAATCATATACAGTGTTTATATTATTACAATCACTGCGATAAAATACACGGATGAAAAAAAAGAATTTATTTCTTTCTGTAAGTATTAGAAAAATTCTTTTTTAAATAATGCACCATTACATAGCCACTCCCATATCACACAAAATTTACCCGTTTCTTAAAAGGTTAAAATCACGTTTAGGTATACATGGTTTCCTACACAATTCTGAATCTTTTGATGTCCACTACCTCCCCTCCAAGTTTCTCCTATAAACTCTCCCATTACCTCCTATAATTATATCCCTTTGTGTATATAATTACGATATATATCAGGGGTAGAAATTTGGCGCAGAATTCATACCGGTATTTTTTAGTTTTTTTTTTTTTTTCTCTCTACTTTGAAATCGTTGGTTTAAGAAGAAGACAGTTGTGTTTCGTACATGGCAGCATAGTTGCCAACTTAGCACCTTTTGGTTACCGGGAAAATTTAATAGAAATATTTATTTTTACTTCAGCAGTGAATTGTAACGGTTTTCCCACTGTAAAAAGCGTATTTAAGACCGGATTTCCTTGAATTTTGATGTATACATAGACTGTACAAGGTGTCACAACCTAGTTTGTTAATAAACCTTATATACCATTTTTAACAAAGTGCGGATGTTATGAACTAAACCAGACAACTTGAAATTAGGCTACCACTTGAAAATTTATAAACGTGATAACTTTTTAAATTCTGATTCAATTTGAACCAATATTTGACAGTGATCTTATCATATACTAATCTTGGATGTGTTCACTGGGCAAATCGTTCTGATATCTTGTTTCGAAGTTGCGGACATTTGGTATCACGCTCCCACTTGAAAATATGCCATCACGATCAACTTTTAAATAACTAAACTAATTCAAACAAAAGTTGGATATCGAACTTATGGTTCAAATATCTTGGATAAGTTCACTTGGTAACTTGATCTGTAATTTTATTTTCAAGTGATGGCCACTTGATAATTTTTCATTATGATAATTTTTGTAATACTGAATCAGTTCGCTTCAAATATGGGTTGTGGATTTCTCATTCAAATATCTCAGGTAAGTTCTCTGGGAATTTTTAAAAGTGGTGACGAAATGAAATCATTGTTGGGAAACTAGAGCAGCTGTAATAGTTCCTTCCCCAAGGCCAGCAATAACTGCAGAACTCAGCAGTACAACTCAACTCCTCTCCAGTTGAAGCGAGTGCTACCGGAATGCTTCTGTTTATCGCTACGAAAGAATGTTCTGTTTTTTGATCAATATGTCGCTATGGTGCGAATATTATTCGAATATAATATTACTTTAATTTCCGGGCCCTCTGTATATAATTGTTGTATAATAGTTTGTAAATAGTAATGTTTGTGTTCAACAATATCTGTTTATGGAAGTGTGTGCAGTTTGATTAAAAGAAAATATTGAAATTATTCTATGTTCTATTTCAAGACTCCAGCCTGCTTTATTCTTTAAAAATTGATTGTGAAACCAATAATCATAGTGCCACTTGAAAAATTCTTATCACGATAATTTTTCAAATACTGATTTAATTTGAACTAAAGTTGGACAATGAACTTATCATACAAATATATTCGATGATTTTGCTGGGCAAGTTGCTTCACCATTTTGTTTCCAAGTTGCAGCTACTTAGACTGCCATTTGAAAATTTGTCATAATAATAACTTGAAACATTGCACTGATTCGAACCAAAGTTGGACAGGGAACTTTCGCTTCAAATATCTGGGATGTGTGTACTGGGGAACTTGCCCCATTATGCTGTTTTCAAGTGGCGGCCACTTGAAAATTCGTTATTTCGGTAACTTTTGAAACACTTAATAAATTCAAGCCAAAGTTGAAAAATGCATTAATCATTCAAACAACTATGATTTCGGTGGGTAAGTTTCCCTGCAATTTGGTTTCAAAATTGCGTCCACTTGAACGCTGCCATCGCGATAACTTTTTGAAATACTGAATTTATTTGAACCGAAGTAGGACAGTGGACTTATCTTACAAATATTTTGGATTAGTTCATTAAGCAACTTGCTCTGGCATTTTGATCCAACTGGCGGCCACTTAATTTTTCAACACGATGACTTTTGAGATTCTGAATTAATTCGAACTAAATTTGCACAGTAGACTTATCTCACAGTTGCATTTGATAGTTTCGTTTGCTAACTTGGTCCGCCATCTTGTTTCTAATTGCCCGCCACTTGAAAATTTTAAATTCACATAAAAAAGTATTTATGAACCGTTTTGGTTAAAACTCCATATGTACATAGACTACATTAATGTTCCTACCAAGTCCATTAATAATTTGTACTTGATATGGAAAAAGAAATCAACCTAGCCTTCCGAATGAGCCAGAAGGACTTGTTATATATTTTCATTGCAATTTCGTTGTTGTATGTATTTTAATTTAGTGCAAAAATTGTAATAAAACCAAGAGAGCTATTTTGCGCTATATGTCCTTACAGGATTGTTATGATTAATTGCAGGAATGGGAGTGGTTGCTATTAATGAAACTACTATTAAATTGCTAATAATAATAATTGCAGTTAACCCGTTAGTAGTCCTTAGTTAGTGGATTCGCAGCCCATCCATAGTTTTTATACCATCAAAAATTTTTAGAAGTGACATTTGATATACATAAAAGGCGTATCGACTCAAATAATCGTCGATTGTGTGTATTAAATGCCACTTTTAAACAATTTTCGTGGCTGTTGAATAAACACTGCAGAAATGGGCGGCGAATAGACAACTAGCGACTACTAACGGGTTAAATAACGTTGCTGTAAGGTTTTTCAAAAGAAATATTATTGTACTGGGAGAGATTATTTAAATCTAATAAATAAAGAAATATAAATATAAAAAATAAAAAGATAAAAATAATTAAAACATTTTAATTAAAGAAAATAAAATATCAGTCGAAAAAAAATGCGAGTCCAAATAAAATTAAGTTACTGGACAACACGCTTAACTGGAAATTAGTCATTTTTCCTTTCAGTTTCAATGTTTTCTTATTTTTGAACTCAGCAGTTGTTGTTCAAAATCAAAGCATTTATTGTTACAAATGGTTGAACTGTCGGGAATCCACCTGCCACAAGTAACACAATTAATCTAATCTAGCCATGCTGTCTCCGCGTAGTTCCAGATATTCAATGTATTAATACCTATTGTCTTTTCTTCATCATTTCTCAACAAGCTGTGTAATCTCTCCTATAACTGAATCAATGTAACTTTTGCAAAATGCCTTAATTTAAAAATATTTTGCGCTACTGCCATTCTATGGAAATTCCTTGGAGGTGTTAAAAAAATACAAGCATTTGTTTAGAAAACGAGGCAAAATAACCATGTTTTATCAATGCTTGAAACAATACTTGAAACAATCAACATCCAGTTTAAGTAAGCATTAGGGTGTATATATATATTTTTTTTTTCAAATTTCCAATAGTGCGGAAAAGTTACCTTATGCTATTGCTAGTATGTACAAAGTTTTGTTGATCTGAGTTAATATCTTCAGTTGCATCTGGGGTCGTTCATTATACAAAATTCGTAATTTTATCGTTTTTTCAATATATATACATATATATATATATATATATATATATATATTTAAATAAGAAATTGGAATCCTTAGTTCCAATAGGGTCGAAAAATTGCCATATGGTATCCTTAGAGCGTGTGCAATTTTTTATTGATGTGGGTCAATGGTTTCAGTTGAATCTATCTGGCTAAACTCGCTCATTTTAATGATTTTCATTCAACACTTCTACGACTGTAATTCTTTTAATTATGGCTATTTCAATTCACTTTTTTTGTATAAACCAATTATGCATTTGTACAAGTGCGCAACGCGTATACTGTTAAAAAAAAAAAAAAAAAAAAAAAAAAAAAAAAAACGTAAATTTACGTGTTTTTGTCAGTTTAATTTTTACGATCAGGACCGTTTTTTACCTTCAAGACGAACATACCCGTATTTTCTGATATGACTATTCCGCTATACCATAAGGTTCTTAGCAGACTTTTACCACTTTTTTTTAATAGTAAACTTCATTAATCGTTTGTAGTACATATCCTCAAAGGAATAATACAAAAATTGTTTATACATAAAATGGCATTCAAAATGATAAATTACGGGCAAAACATTAATTGAAGGGTACTTGGAAGGAACTTTCGCTGACAGGCAAAACCCCATAAATTTTGCTGCAATTTTTTTACAGTGAACAGAATCCACGATGATTCATTCTAATAATTGTTTATTAAAATGCAAACAATAAAACATTCAGGTTGAAAAGATAGAATACAATTGAAATATATATTAATCTGTTTATACAAAAAAAAGTTAATAGAAATAACTATCATTAAAAGAGTTACAGTCGTAGAAGAGTTGAACGAAAATCATTAAAATGAGCGAATTTGGCCAGATAAAGGACCCGTAGAGGCAACTGAAGCCCTTAACCCACATCAATAAAAATTTGCACACGCTCTAAGGATACCATATGACAATTTTTCGTCCTTATTGGAACTAAGGATAAAAAAAAATATTTAAAAAACGATAAAATTACGAATTTTATATAATGAATGATCTCAGAGGCAACTTAAAATACTAACTCAGATCAACAAAATTTTGCACACATACTAAGATAAGGCAGCATAAGGCAGCTTTTCCGCTTTATTGGAAATTTGATTAAAAATTTTTTTTTTTTTTTTCGATTCACCCTAGTAGGCATCCACTTTTCCTGTTGTACAACAACTCGAACCACTATGCGAGCATTCTACACTGATCTTCTATGTCCGCAATATTTTCTAGCTTTACCTTAAATTTAAGCTTTCTTTTTCTTTCTTTTTGTACAAATAAATCAATAAATAAAAATAATTTTTTACAAAAGCATGTTTTCGTTGTCAATGAAATGATAATGGCTTACTATATAAAAAAATGTTCAGTCACTGGTATTTTAAGGATACATATGATAATTTAATAACACTACCAGTTAAGTTTAATGTATAAATATACAATCAACATACACATTGCATGAAAAGAGAAAAATGTACATTTCATTTGCATCTCATTTTAAAGTAGTTTAGAAATTTAAGGTGCTTAAACTAAATTAAATATAGAAAAAAATAACAAAATCGTTTGCAGAACTTTGAAGAAATGCTTGAAAAAATACATTTATTATACAGTATAACGATAATATAATTTGTCAGTTTTAAATACTAATTGATGTAAAGTAAATGCATAATTGCCAACATACTAATTAACATACTTGCCAACATACTCATTAATATTCCGTAGTATTGTTAGCTCCGCCTTCTTTTTCACACCGGTATCTTTTTTGAGTATTTTTCCTCATATTCAGTCTTAAATGAATTTGGACAATATTACTCTAAAACATTATTGGTGTAACAAAAAGGGCGGGATTAACAAGACTACGGAATATTAATTAGGATGTTGGCAAGTAATGTAAATATCAGGGGTTGTATTATCCGCCTTTTTCCAGGACACATTGGGATGTTTGATCTTTCCCTCCCATTTTGCCACCACTTAGAGAAATACTCTCTTCTTAGAGAAATGTTAATTCTCTTCCACTCTCCTAAGAGAAATGTTAATTGTACTATTAAAATACTATGTCGTGATTAAACAGGATAAACATTAATTATTCTATAAAATTAGTAGTAGCAAAAAGAAAAAAAAAAAAAAAAAAAAAAAGGTGCAAATTTCACATTTTTGAAGTGTCCTAAAAAAAGGTGCAGACTACAACCTCTGGAATACGTTCAACTGTTTTTTCACAGTGACAACGTGTTACATTCAAAATCTATAGAACAATGTTGCACAACATGCTTAAATTGAGTATAATTAGTAGGAAATTACCAGGCGTAAATATACTGCATAAAACAATTTTATACAGTAAAATACACAGTTTGGCGCAGCGTGTCCCATTGTGGACCTTGCGTCATTAAAAAGAAACTAACTAACCAACCAACCAACCTATACAGTAAAATATATCGCGATAACAATACATAGTTACCAATATTTTAAATTATTCCGGAAAATTTTTAACCTCGTCTTTAATTTGCACCACGTTATTTGGAGAATATTTTTCACCAGTATATAACTATAGTAAAACAAGTATAATTTACTCTTAAGAAGAAAGTGGTATGAGATAAAGGTGAGGCTAAAAATATTCTGGAATAAATTAAAATGTTACTAACCGTGACAATACAGTAAAGTCCCGTACAACGTGGATGCAACTCTGTCTTATGAATATCACAATTTTATTTTTTTAGCACCACTAATATTTCATATCAAAGCAACTACTTTATACAAAAAAGTTAATCGAGTGTATGAACCAATCGATTGGTACTCTAAAAATTTAGTGGTGTTGAGAAATGAAACCTTTATTTATTTGTTATCTCTACCGCCGCGTTGTACGAGACTTTACTGTATGTTTCAATGTTAATCAACGTGCAGCCGTATTTTAATCTGCATTGAACAATTCTGATGAATCGATATAAAATTTTTAATATATATTAATAATAATGTCTGGTAATTTTAAACACGATCAATATCAAATAGTGTAAATCATTCAAATTAAATTGCATTTAAGTATATTTGTATACGAAAAGTTCTTCATCTTTACTTCAAATTAGAATCACAATTTATGGATGATTAATTTGACTTATAGATATACTAAAGCCGCTTCAGTGCGTGAAATTGAAGGGTTTATGCATCAATCAATAGATCAATATATACTGAATCAATAGCCAAAGATAAGTGTTCAAAATGTTCTTTGGCTATAAGATATACAACGAGATTCACCGGTAGTGTATCTCTCATATACGCGCGCCCGCTAGAAGGTTAAAATTTAATATCGGTTAAACGGTCTTTAACTTTTCTTCAACCTGGCATTCTTGAACAAATTTACTGCCTCATATTCCGTTTTTCCTTATGCAATTCCAGTTGTGCTACAAAATTTAGGCATTATTTCCATATTCAAGCAAATTGCATAAAATCAGGAATCCCAAATTCTGGTACGCCTTCCTTTGGCTTCGTTTGAGGTAAATCATTACTTTGACAAAATTTCACTCAAAAAAAGAAAAAAAAATTCTTCGCTGGCAAATCAAAGCAAATTTCTAACTTATTACCGTGCTTAGAATACTAGCTACTAAGACAAGTGATAGGCGTGTTTATTTTAATAATATGCTGCAACTGTTAAATTTTTGATAAAAAGAAATAGCGGACGAATTGCTGTGTTTTATACTCTTTTTCGTTTAAAAATTAAAAATTCACAGTGTAAATAAAAAAATATTTTGCGAACAGAAATTTACATATTTGCTGCTGAAGAGATTTTTATGAGTTTATTAACCACCGATGCTGATTTCATTAAGCGGCGGACATAAACGTAGTTTGTATTGATTTGATTCTGTTCGTAGCAATTTGATTGGATTAAGGGGCTGATTTTATTAACCAGTGAAGCAGCGGGTACTCTATATACCAACTCTCCCATTTTTCCCTGAAGACTTCATGACAAGATTTTAACGACATGACGATATTCTGCCAATATCCTAATTATGAAACTGGCCGCGGTAGCCCAGTCGGCTGAGCGCCGGCCTCGCAATTGGAAGATTGCGGGTTCGGTACTCGAGCCGGCCAAAGACCGTAGTGTACACTAATGGTGGCTGGTGCACGTAAAATCTGTCGTGGCCTCAATGTCCTCCACGTTCCCATCAAAAATTATACCTCTGGGGGTCACCGAAGTGGGAGAGCCATCCCTTCCGTGGAGGATCAAAATTGCGATGGCATGTCTCCGGACCACCTCTAGGGGTGAGTCCCAGACCGTCGCCAATTGCCCATCTGCGCAGCACTAGTGCGACGTAAAACCCAACCAACCAACCTAATTATGAAACTTAAGATTTTTAGTACATGACACCTTTTTCCACACCACTTTATTTTAAGAGTAATTATTTTCGAATGTAGTTATAATTAAATAAGTACAAAATTATTCTAGAAAAAAAATGGTGGGTAGAAAAAGACGAGTATTAAAAACCTTCTGTTTATTAATGAGATGGATGGCAGGTATGCTTTCGTTTAAAAAATAATTATGTTACATAAACAGAAATAACTTAGTTTTTAAAAAATGTTTCGATTAAAATACATATATCCAACAACTTGGGTATACTTTCAGCACAGAATTCTTACTCACTTGAGAATATTTTTTCTTCTAAAATCTTAGTAATGAATATTCTGTACCAAAATTGATTCTTTTATTTTTATTCTATTTTACTTTAATAAAATTTTATAAGACTTTTGAATTTTTTTAGTTATTTCTGTAGTTGTAAAAGAGAGTTAAGAACAAATCCACGTACGTAAACTTGAAGGAATTCAATATGTGTTTCTTTACATTGCAGGAAAGCACTGCTGAATATGCATAAGGCACTTAGAAATGCAATAACACGAATTCATATTCACTTGAGAACGACAAATATCGTATACCCCATAAATATTCAGAATGCACTGTGTTTCGACAGAAGATATTGTGTTTATATATAAAGTCACAACAAATTATATGAAAAAAGCCTATGATATTTATTTTAGAAAATACATGTCAATAAATATATTAATTCAAAAATAAAACTCATTTATAGTTCATTTTCGGAAATAATGGAACATCTATATGATAAGGGAAAAAAAAAAAAAAAAAAAAAAAAAAACAGTTTTATTTAGAAAAAGTCATCATTATTATCGTTCTTTTATTTACAGAATATAATCAGTGTTTCTTTTATTTTTTGTTTTTACGTGTACATAAAAACATTATGTAGAATGTTGTTCCCACGTCATTCGAAAAACTTGGAGGGGAGGAGGAGAACATCACAAGAATTCAGAATAGTACAGACCCCATGTCCCCAAACGTCATTTTAACCCTTTAAGAGCTACTGTGTACTACAGGCTCCGCCCACAGTGTAAATTTTAAAATCATGCATGCTTCATTATTTGGCAAAATCATATACAGTGTTTATATTATTACAATCACTGCGATAAAATACACGGATGAAAAAAAAGAATTTATTTCTTTCTATAAATATTAGAAAAATTCTGTTTTAAATAATGCACCATTACATAGCCACTCCCATATCACGCAAAATTTACCCGTTTCTTAAAAGGTTAAAATCACGTTTAGGTATACATGGTTTCCTACACAATTCTGAATCTTTTGATGTCCACTACCTCCCCTCCAAGTTTCTCCTATAAACTCTCCCATTACCTCCTATAATTATAACCCTTTGTGTATATAATTACGATATATATCAGGGGTAGAAATTTGGCGCAGAATTCATACCGGTATTTTTTTTTTTTTTTTTTCTCTCTACTTTGAAATCGTTGGTTTAAGAAGAAGACAGTTGTGTTTCGTACATGCCAGCATAGTTGCCAACTTAGCACCTTTTTGTTACCGGGAAAATTTAATAGAAATATTTATTTTTACTTCAGCAGTGAATTGTAACGGTTTTCCCACTGTAAAAAGCGTATTTAAGACCGGATTTCCTTGAATTTTGATGTATACATAGACTGTAAAGGTGTCACAACCTAGTTTGTTAATAAACCTTATATACCATTTTTAACAAAGTGCGGATGTTATGAACTAAACCAGACAACTTGAAATTAGGCTACCACTTGAAAATTTATAAACGTGATAACTTTTTAAATTCTGATTCAATTTGAACCAATGTTGGACAGTGATCTTATCATATAGTAATATTGGATGTGTTCACTGGGCAAATCGTTCTGATATCTTGTTTCGAAGTTGCGGACATTTGGTATCACGCTCCCACTTGAAAATATGCCATCACGATCAACTTTTAAATAACTAAACTAATTCAAACAAAAGTTGGATAGCGAACTTATGGTTCAAATATCTTGGATAAGTTCACTTGGTAACTTGATCTGTAATTTTATTTTCAAGTGATGGCCACTTGATAATTTTTCATTATGATAATTTTTGTAATACTGAATCAGTTCGCATCAAATATGGGTTGTGGATTTCTCATTCAAATATCTCAGATAAGTTCTCTGGGAATTTTTAAAAGTGGGGACGAAATGAAATCATAGTGCCACTTGAAAAATTTTTATCACGATAATTTTTCAAATACTGATTTAATTTGAACTAAAGTTGGACAATGAACTTATCATACAAATATATTCGATGTTTTTGCTGGGCAAGTTGCTTCACCATTTTGTTTCCAAGTTGCAGCTACTTAGACTGCCACTTGAAAATTTGTCATAATAATAACTTGAAACATTGCACTGATTCGAACCAAAGTTGGACAGGGAACTTTCGCTTCAAATATCTGGGATGTGTGTACTGGGGAACTTGCCCCATTATGCTGTTTTCAAGTGGCGGCCACTTGAAAATTCGTTATTTCGGTAACTTTTGAAACACTTAATAAATTCAAGCCAAAGTTGAAAAATGCATTAATCATTCAAACAACTATGATTTCGGTGGGCAAGTTTCCCTGCAATTTGGTTTCAAAATTGCGTCCACTTGAACGCTGCCATCGCGATAACTTTTTGAAATACTGAATTTATTTGAACCGAAGTAGGACAGTGGACTTATCTTACAAATATTTTGGATTAGTTCATTAAGCAACTTGCTCTGGCATTTTGATCCAACTGGCGGCCACTTAATTTTTCAACACGATGACTTTTGAGATTCTGAATTAATTCGAACTAAATTTGCACAGTAGACTTATCTCACAGTTGCATTTGATAGTTTCGTTTGCTAACTTGGTCCGCCATCTTGTTTCTAATTGCCGGCCACTTGAAAATTTTAAATTCACATAAAAAAGTATTTATGAACCGTTTTGGTTAAAACTCCATATGTACATAGACTACATTAATGTTCCTACCAAGTCCATTAATAATTTGTACTTGATATGGAAAAAGAAATCAACATAGCCTTCCGAATGAGCCAGAAGGACTTGTTATATATTTTCATTGCAATTTCGTTGTTGTATGTATTTTAATTTAGTGCAAAAATTGTAATAAAACAAAGAGAGCTATTTTGCGCTATATGTCCTTACAGGATTGTTATGATTAATTGCAGGAATGGGAGTGGTTGCTATTAATGAAACTACTATTAAATTGCTAATAATAATAATTGCAGTTAACCCGTTAGTAGTCCTTAGTTAGTGGATTCGCAGCCCATCCATAGTTTTTATTCAACAACCATCAAAAATTTTTAGAAGTGACATTTGATATACATAAAAGCCGTATCGACTCAAATAATCGTCGATTGTGTGTATTAAATGCCACTTTTAAACAATTTTCGTGGCTGTTGAATAAACACTGCAGAAATGGGCCGCGAATAGACAACTAGCGACTACTAACGGGTTAAATAACGTTGCTGTAAGGTTTTTCAAAAGAAATATTATTGTACTGGGAGAGATTATTTAAATCTAATAAATAAAGAAATAGAAATAGAAAAAATAAAAAGATAAAAATAATTAAAACATTTTAATTAAAGAAAATAAAATATCAGTCGAAAAAAAATGCGAGTCCAAATAAAATTAATTTACTGGACAACACGCTTAACTGGAAATTAGTCATTTTTCCTTTCAGTTTCAATGTTTTCTTATTTTTGAACTCAGCAGTTGTTGTTCAAAATCAAAGCATTTATTGTTACAAATGGTTGAACTGTCGGGAATCCACCTGCCACAAGTAACACAATTAATCTAATCTAGCCATGTTGTCTCCGCGTAGTTCCAGATATTCAATGTATTAATACCTATTGTCTTTTCATCATCATTTCTCAACAAGCTGTGTAATCTCTCCTATAACTGAAATCAATGTAACTTTTGCAAAATGCCTTAATTTAAAAATATTTTGCGCTACTGCCATTCTATGGAAATTCCTTGGAGGTGTTAAAAAAATACAAGCATTTGTTTGGAAATCGAGGCAAAATAACCATGTTTTATCAATGCTTGAAACAATACTCGAAACAATCAACATCCGGTTTAAGTAAGCATTAGGGTGTATCATTTTTTTTTTTTCAAATTTCCAATAGTGCGGAAAAGTTACCTTATGCTATTGCTAGTATGTGCAAAATTTTGTTGATCTGAGTTAATATCTTCAGTTGCATCTGGGGTCGTTCATTATACAAAATTCGTAATTTTATCGTTATATTAGTATATATATATATATATATATATATATATATATTTAAGTAAGAAATTGGAATCCTTAGTTCCAATAGGGTTGAAAAATTGCCATATGGTATCCTTAGAGCGTGTGCAATTTTTTATTGATGTGGGTCAATGGCTTCAGTTGCCTCTACGGGTCACTTATCTGGCCAAATTCGCTCATTTCAATGATTTTCCTTTAACACTTCTACGACTGTAATTCTTTTAATTATGCTTATTACAATTTTTTTTTTTTTTTTTTTTTTTTGTATAAACAAATTATGCATTTTTACAAGTGTGGAACGCGTATACTGTAAAAAGAAAAAAGAAGAAAAAAAACCCGTAAATTTACGTGCTTTTGACTGTTTAATTTTTACGGTCAGGTCCGTTTTTTACCTTCAAGACGGACATACCCGTATTTTCTGATATGACAATTCCGCTATACCACAAGGTTCTTAGCAGTCTTTTACCACTTTTTTTAATAGTAAACTTCATTAATCGTTTGTAGCACATATCCTCAATGGAATAATACAAAAATTGATTTATACATAAAATGGCATTCAAAATGATAAATTACGGGCAAAACATTAATTGAAGGGTACTTGGAAGGAACTTTCGCTGACAGGCAAAACCCCATAAATTTTGCTGCAATTTTTTTACAGTGAACAGAATCCACGATGATTCATTCTAATAATTGTTTATTAAAATGCAAACAATAAAACATTCAGGTTCAAAAGGATAGAATACAATTGAAATATGGATCAATCTGTTTATACAAAAAAAAGTTAATAGAAATAACTATCATTAAAAGAGTTACAGTCGTAGAAGAGTTGAACGAAAATCATTAAAATGAGCGAATTTGGCCAAATAAAGGACCCGTAGAGGCAACTGAAACCCTTAACCCACATCAATAAAAATTTGCACACGCTCTAAGGATACCATATGACAATTTTTCGTCCTTATTGGAACTAAGGATAAAAAAAAATATTTTAAAAACGATAAAATTACGAATTTTATATAATGAATGATCTCAGAGGCAACTTAAAATACTAACCCAGATCAACAAAATTTTGCACACATACTAAGATAAGGCAGCATAAGGCAGCTTTTCCGCTTTATTGGAAATTTGATTAAAAAAAAAAAAAAAATATTTCGATTCACCCTAGTAGGCATCCACTTTTCCTGTTGTACAACAACTCGAACCACTATGCGAGCATTCTACACTGATCTTCTATGTCCGCAATATTTTCTAGCTTTACCTTAAATTTAAGCTTTCTTTTTCTTTCTTTTTGTACAAATAAATCAATAAATAAAAATAATTTTTTACAAAAGCATGTTTTCGTTGTCAATGAAATGATAATGGCTTACTATATAAAAAAATGTTCAGTCACTGGTATTTTAAGGATACATATGATAATTGATTAACACTACCAGTTAAGTTTAATGTATAAATATACAATCAACATACACATTGCATGAAAAGAGAAAAATGTACATTTCATTTGCATCTCATTTTAAAGTAGTTTAGAAATTTAAGGTGCTTTAACTAAATTAAATATAGAAAAAAATAACAAAATCGTTTGCAGAACTTTGAAGAAATGCTTGAAAAAATACATTTATTATACAGTATAACGATAATATAATTTGTCAGTTTTAAATACTAATTGATGTAAAGTAAATGCATAATTGCCAACATACTAATTAACATACTTGGCAACATACTCATTAATATTCCGTAGTATTGTTAGCTCCGCCTTCTTTTTTACACCGGTATCTTTTTTGAGTATTTTTTCTCATATTCAGTCTTAAATGAATTTGGACAATATTACTATAAAACATTATTGGTCTGAGAAAAAGGGCGGAATTAACAAGACTACGGAATCTTAATTAAGATGTTGGCAAGTATGCTAATTAATATTCCGTAGTATTGTTAGCCCCTTCTTCTTTTTGACACCAATATCTTTTAGAGTATTTTTCTTCTTATTTAATCGTAATCGCATTTGTAGAATATTACTCTAAAAATTTACTTGTGTGAAAAAAAGGGTGGGACTAAGAACACTACGGAATATTAATTAGGATGTTGGCAAGTAATGTAAATGTCAGGGGTTCTATTATCCGCCTTTTTCCAGGACACTTTGAGATGTTTGATCTTTCCCTCCCATTTTGCCACCACTTAGAGACATACTCTCTTCTTAGAGAAATGTTAATTCTCTTCCACTCTTCTAAGAGAAATGTTAATTGTACTATTAAAATACTATGTCGTGATTAAACAGGATAAACATTAATTATTCTATAAAATTAGTAGTAGCAAAAAAAAAAAAAAAAAAAAAAAAAAAAGGTGCAAATTTCACATTTTTGAAGTGTCCTAAAAAAAGGTGCAGACTACAACCTCTGGAATGCGTTCAACTGTTTTTTCACAGTGACAACGTGTTACATTTAAAATCTATAGAACAATGTTGCACAACATGCTTAAATTGAGTATAATTAGTAGGAAATTACCAGGCGTAAATATACTGCATAAAACAATTTTATACAGTAAAATACACAGTTTGGCGCAGCGTGTCCCATTGTGGACCTTGCGTCATTAAAAAGAAACTAACTAACCAACCAACCTATACAGTAAAATATGTCGCGATAACAATACATAGTTACCAACATTTTAAATTATTCCGGAAAATTTTTAGCCTTGTCTTTAATTTGCACCACGTTATTTAGAGAATATTTTTCACCAGTATATAACTATAGTAAAACAAGAATAATTTACTCTTAAGAAGAAAGTGGTATGAGATAAAGGTGAGGCTAAAAATGTTCTGCAATAAATAAAAATGTTACTAACCGTGACAATACAGTAAAGACCCGTACAACGTGGGTTCAACTCTGTCTCATGAATATCACAATTTTATTTTTTTAGCACCACTAACATTTTATATCAAAGCAACTACTTTATACAAAAAAAGTAAATCGAGTGTGTGAACCCATAGACTCCTAAACTAGCCTGTCGTGTTGCTCGTAAGCTTGGCAAAAGTACAAGCGGTAGACAGCGCCACCTGGTATAGATTGCGCGACTTTTTTATTAAACAGCCACCAATAATTTTTAAAAGTGAGATTTGATATACATAAGAGGCGAATAGAATCGAAGAAACGTCGATTATAACAATCATATATCACTTTTAAAAATTATTGGTGGCTGTTGAAGAAAAAAGTCGATCAAACTGTACCAGGTGGCGCTGTTTATCACTTGAACTGTTGCCAAGTTTACTAGCAGCGCGACAGGCATCTCAGAAGGCTATGGTGAACCAAATGATTGGTACTCTAAAAATTTAGTGGTGTTAAAAAACAAAACTTTTTTATTTATTTGCCATCTCCGCCGCCGCGTTGTACGAGACTTTACTGCATATTTCAATGTTGATCCACGTGCAAACATATTTTAATCTGCATTGAACAATTCTGATGAATCGATATCAAATTTTTAATATATATTAATAATAATGTCTGGTAATTTTAAACACGATCAATATTACATAGTGTAAATCATTCAAATTATATTTTATTTAAGTATATTTGTATACTAAAAGTTCTTCATCTTTGCTTCAAATTAGAATCACAATTTATGGATGATTAATTTGACTTATAGATATACTAAAGCCGCTTCAGTGCGTGAAATTGAAGGGTTTATGCATATCCTAAAGGGATTTACATTTCGATGAGACAGTCTTATGTACTATTTAGCTTACTGAATATCACACTTCACAATTCTAGATAATAGTTATGTTCATAATACAAAACTAGATGAACTCTGGTAATAATATATTTGACATGCTTGTAAAGAAACAGATATTGCAAACATGAATTATGCAGTATTTAATGTGTAAAATGATAAAATTTAAATTTTTGTTCTGTGTGGTATATACAATTAAATCTTTCTCAATATATCTAGCTATATATATATATATATATATATAAGTGAGTAATATAAACATTTATTTGAATGTTAAAACATTTTTATTTTAACTTACAGTAATGTTATTTCATCCTTCTTTATTTTTGTGTACGGTAAAAAAGGGGAAGGAGTAAAAAACTGTAATTTTACAGAAATTATTTCATTTCAAATTTATGGAGGACACTTTTGCTGAGAAGAATGTGTAATTTAAAGATGGTTTTTCTCTTTCCTTTCATTTAGCTTTTTCATTTCTTTTTGTAAATGTCAAAGTTAGATTTTTTTTTTTTTTAAATACAGGAATAAATGTTAGTTATGAGATTTACATAACATTTTATTCGTGTTATTAAACGAGAATAAAAAAAATCGGGTAATTTACGCAAAATATGAAAAACATTTTAGATTTGTATTTACCGTTAGATTGTTTATTCTAGAATGTACATCATATTCATTATATTTTATTGAACTTACAACATCCAATTCAGGATATTTTAAGGACATTAAATATAAAAATTCTTTTTTATAAAAATTCTTGATAAAAACTCTCCCAAACTATGCATGTGATCGCATAAACTAATTATTAAAAACCCATTCGTACCAATTTTACTAAAATGACCCATTAGTTACGTCACTACATCAAGTCCTAGAGTGCTAGAATGTGTAGTCCTAGTCCTCTACACTAACACCTGCCTTCCAACTAATTTTATGTAATTTTTTTTTTTTTTTTTTTTTTTTTTTTTTTTTAACTAAAAAAAATATTTTTTAATTTTGTTATTATCGATGCCCTATAAAGATTCTGGGATGAATAAAAATAAATATATTTATTATCTATATAAATAAAGAGAAGTATCTGTGTGTGTGTGTGTGTATCTGCGCTCTGGTGCTAACGCTACCGATCGTAGAGCTGTAAAACGTGGCATATGCGTACCTGGGACCCTGCAGGTGTGCAACTCCTCGATACTTTTTCGAATTTCAAATTAGATTTATTATTATTATTATTATTATTTCTTTTTTCGGCTTCAAATATTTGTTTCTGTGTTTCATTTTTCATAAATTTATTATTCCATTGTAATCGAATGCGTATCTTAGCAACGGCTATTACGCTATTTTTTTTTTTTTAATATATTCATTTGAAGGCAAAATCTTTTTTTTTTTTTTTTTTTTTTTTTTTAATTTGTTATATTTATTGACAATAAAACGATAATAGAAAAAAATATGTATATTAAATTTTAAATTTAAAAACGTATTTATAACAGTTATGTTTATATATAGTTTTATAGTATAAGCAGTTAAAGATACAAAAAAAAAAAAACAAAAAAAAAAAGAAAGAAAGAAAAAGATTTTATGTGTTCGTATTTAACTGGTGGATAAATCGTTCTGCTTGTGTATATATATGTCAGTGACATTTGCAGAATTAATTATTGATTTACGGAATCAATTAAATTTGAATAATTTAATCATGATTACGAAAATCATATTAATAAATAATATAAATGTTTTAGAGAAATGCCAAAAGACGAGGCTTACTGTTCAAAACAGGAAAATACCCACACAACAACGTGTTAATATATTTTTATTTTTGAATTTAGAAGAAACTTTATAAACACTTAAAAACTTTTGCGCATTTTTAACCCAAAGTTCTTTAGTTCACGTGGAAACCAGCCGCATTATCTTTGATTAATGATCGTTATTTTTTGAATTATTAAGTATGAAAAGTCCATTTATATATTTATATCTATTTATTTACCCTTTAAAAATGAGATTCAATAAATATGCACTTTATTTGCTATCATAACCAGATCAATACAGGGGTACCAAGCATAGTTGCCAGCAAAGCACCTTTTGGCTACCAGAAAAAATTAATAGAAACATTTATTTTATTTAATCAGTGAACTATAACGGTTTTCACTGATAAAGTAAAATAAAAAATGTTATTAAAATTTTCTAGTGGCTGAAAGGGCTAAGTTGGCAACTATATTGTCAAGTTATTGCAGATTGTCCGCAATTTTCATAGCAGGACTATACTATTCCTGAGCCGCTAACCTAAACCGGAGGGTGTTAGTAAACGCCCCTTTTTCCACACTAGTCTTTTTTTTTTTTGAGTAATTTTCTACTTATTTCATCGTAAATACTTTTGGAGAGACTCTAAAAATAATGTAGTGTGAAAAAAGGGGCATTACTAATAATCCTCCGGATTTGGTTGGCAGCTGTGCTATTCTTTTGCTATAGCGGCATAGTTCTGAAGTTCCTGGGACCAACGTCCCGTACCTTCAGAAGAGACAGACGACAGAATTGCTTAAAGGTTATCGTGGATTATCTAAGACATATATCACTTTTTCTGAATATTGGCATGAAACTAAATCTTTATTCATAGAATTTTACACTTCTGTAAGTAGAATACAGAAGTTTTCATAAATGATTTAGATAAGAATGATAAGAATGATCTCATAAATGATTTTATCGGGTAAAAAAATTCTAAAATTAGTTTATTTACATTTATGTAACATTGTAAGAATCATAATATATTGCTATTAAACAGCTGTAAAAATTTCTTTTGCTTAATTTTACAAAAGATATGCAGCTCCAAGAACGGCGACATTGTTCTGCTGGAAAAAAACTTAAATTCATTAGTCATTTCCTCTTGAAAATTGGCCAAAATGCTTAAAGTCCTAACATTTACTTTAATATTTTAAACTTTTTTATGTCCTGTCAAACGCTTAGAAACAGATGAGTATTAAGTACTTAAATATTTCTGAAAAGCAATCCTCTAAATAAGATATTCTGTTGACAGTATCAACATCAATAGATATTTACTACTACTACCAATTAATCTGCCACATCATATTTATTGTTTAAAAAATTGAGTAGGGGAGCATGGGGTCACACACACATTTATCACAGGGGTAAAAAGTAACATGCAATTTACAAAATAGTTTGAAACATTTGTGATTAAATATTTTTATAAACATAATTCTTATAACGCGCTTTATAATGAAACCACAATCTGTGCTCACCAAAAATGGTTAATGAGAGGTTCTGTACACGTGCTTCATTTTAGCTAGTTAGTTGGGAAAAAATATTTCGTAAATTTTTATCAAAGGTATGTTTATTTATACTTTAACGAAATGTTCATAGCTATTTATTTAGTCTCTGTGTTGAGTTATAAAATGCATGTTTAATTTTTTGTATAAAACGTGATAAATTATTTATTAAAAAAACAAATGTCCAAAATCACACGATGGGGCAAGTTTAAACAAAATTTTGGGGCGAGTTCTAACATGTTAGAGGAGTGGCTTGTGGAGATGCCTGCAGCCAGAGCAGGGATGGAACACGGGCGCAGTATTCATACCACTATCAATGTAAGAAAATTTTCTACTTCTTAAATCAACGATATTATAGGTAGTAAAATTTCTTAAACAGATTCCGGTATGAATTCTGCGCCCGTGTTCCATCCCTGCCAGAGCTCGAAGTCTCCGCCCATTTTCAGGAAACTTTCAGAAATGAAAAATTTTTGCTTCTTTGCCAATTATATTTATACAGAAATCTTTTCTGTGTTTTTATATTATAGTACCGTGATTATTTAACCACGAATTAGAAACACGATTTAATCGCGAATTAGAGAATATTGCATAAAAAAAGCGGTAGAGAAAAAGCACAAACTTCTCATCAATGAGAATGTTCTGAAAAAAGGCCGAAGAATTCAATCTCTACTAAATGCTCTCTGAGGCATAATAATAGGTATAATGTTTAATTTGCAAAATATGTGCCCATATTAAATGTATGAGAGGGAATAAAATATCATTTGCTTGAATTAATTTAAATTTTGACTAAGATTGACTTCTATGTTGATTTTATCTTTAATTTTCTCTTTATTTTACTCTAATCCATTTGATATAATTTATTGTTACTATACCAAGAAGGTTATAATTTAATATTAGTTATTAATTGTCTTTTTTATTAAATTAGTAAATGATTGATAACAAAAAACATTTTGAAATATTGTCGTTTTTATTGGTAGGGTTCCTTTTGAATCCGTTACAATTTGCCCCACGTGTGTTACAATTTGCCCCAAATCCGGGCAAATTGTAACAGGCGAATAATTTTGAAAAAATACTTTTTGTGCTAAAATTAGCAAAATTAACGAAAGTTTTTTTATGAATATGATAGATGAATATGCATGCTATGGAAAACAGCAATTATAAACAGGAAAACGTAAATACATTTCAAAATATAGTTTTCTAAAAACTGTTACATCTTGCCCCACATTTCTCTACTTCTGATGCATTGAGTATTAATTAAATTTTTTCTTTTATGCAAATATTACTTATTTGTGTTTTAGAAATTTTGCATTTTGAAATTTCTTCCTTATATTTTCAAATGTAATTCTTCACTAAAATTTCCTGTAATAAAATGAAACTGTAGAGCGGATATAATTAAACATTTCATGTATAATTCAATTTTGTACTTTTAAATTTGTTTATTTTTAAAATGACATTTATGGGTACAAAAAGTATATGAAACGGAGTAACATAAATTATTGCAGAGCGTGAACGTTTGAACTTATTTCTTAGCATTATTCTCAGTAGGCGCATTTTTTTTTTTTTTTTTTTCATTTCTTTTTTTAACAGCAATTTCCTCCAATATGTAAGAAGAAATTTCCAAAAATGTACTACATAGCTGTCAACATTTCAAGTTTTTAATTGGGATGCAGAAATAAAAATAATAAATGATACATCAATATTTTTTTTATAGGAAATGTAATTCTTTCATTTTCTATGAATTCAAAATGCGATCATTACATAATTTAAAATTGTACTTTTCTGGTAAAAATTCTCTGGATAAAACAGGAGATTTCGTAGTTATGAGAGTTGTACAGAAACAAGTGAGTAAGAACGATGTTTTAGCGAATAAATTAAGAAGTTGATAGCTACGAGATTGGTTTAAGTGGACAGTTATTGAAGAGTGGTGCAAATATAGGCAGGTGCAACAATGTTGCGAAAAAATAACAATAATAAGTTGGTAACTATGAAAAGGAATAAATATAGGTAGTAATAACAATGTTACAAAATAAAAAGTTGGTAGCTTTAAAAATGGAATATATATAGGCAGGTACTAACAATTTTACAAATAGAAACTTTGGCAGCTACTGAAGCGGTATAAGTATACGAGGGAGTAACAATGTTGAGGAAAAAAATAGTAATAAAA
Source organism: Salticus scenicus (assembly GCA_963930645.1). Lineage (NCBI taxonomy): Eukaryota > Metazoa > Arthropoda > Arachnida > Araneae > Salticidae > Salticus > Salticus scenicus. Next base: position 102,927,522 of record OZ005658.1, on the reverse strand, counting down.
ATTTGGTAACCATGAAAAGGAATAAATATAGGCGGGACTAACAATGTTCGGAATGAATTAAAAATTGGTAGCTTTAAAAATGGTTTAAATATAGGCAGGTATTAACAATTTTATGAAATAAAACGTTGATAATTGTTGAGGTGATATAAATATAGTCGGGTTTAATAATGTTACACATAAATAAATAAATAATTCTCAACGATGAAAGTGGTATAAAAATAGCCAATTACTAACATTCCTACGGAATAAATTAAAAAGTTGGTAGCTGTATTATTGAGACATTGTATGTTGTTCAATCACATATATTTTTAATTGAGATGATGAAATTTAAATTTGGCTGCTATGTTATTGAGATATTCTTCAATCACATATATTTTTAACTGCGTTGATACAATTAAAAAATTGCCATTACTCAAATTTTAAAAACTACTAATTTAGATGTTCAACATATGCACGTCGCTTTCAGAATCTCAAAATCTGTGAAATGTGGTGATATATATACATATACATACTTGCCAACTATCTCATTATGAACCCTACAATTTTTAGTACCCGCCTTTTTTATCACACCAATTATCTTTTAGAGTAATTTTAGTCTTACTTAATCGTAACAACATTTGGAGAGAATTACTCTAAAAATATAGTGGTGTGAGAAAAGGGGTATTTTTTCAGGGGTCGTTATCACTTGTACGGTTATTAATGAGATGGTTGGCAAGTATGTATATATGTATATATATATATTGTTAAATTTGAAATATAACACGAAAAATATTTATTCAAACTTAAGCGTAAACTGAATGATTTATCTTGTCCCATTTCTGCTGAGTATCTAAAGCATGCAGTAAAACTCCGGGTATCTCTCAGGAAGATAATAAAGGATTTGAGATTATTCGGACATAGAGGTTTCATTTACTTTGTGATTCTAGGGCAATAATCAACAAAATTTCGTAACAAATAACTTTATTTTTAGACAGTTTCGTGTACTTTTATATATATAAGGGTAATAGAACATAGATGTCAATATTTTAAATTAATCTGGTGTATATTTTGTCCCGCGTTTATTCCATACCATTCATTTTTTAAGAGTAATTTTTTCTTACTTTATCAAAGTTGTGCATTGATGAGAATTTTTCTATAAATAAAGTGGTGCGAAATAATGTCGGGGCTAAGAATACTGCGGAATAAATTAAAATATTGGCATCTGTGATAGAATTATATATTATTATAATTTGAAATAGGTATTTTTTGCATCAACAAAAGTTAGAAAATGATAAAAATTATTAAAAAAATTATAAAAATTATAAAAATCGTTTGGAAATATGTAACTCCGCCAGTGGGCTTTTCTTTTCCAATTTGTATTTTGCTATATTTCTTAAAAATATTTTCTGTATGGGCAATACCACGAATAATGTAACGTCAGCCACAATAGAGATAATTTTGCTCCACCAATATTTTCTAACAATAATCACTGTTCTATTCAATCATAAAAATCACAGTTAATATGTTTTTAAGCTTCTATGGCACGCTGTCCTCCTCGCTGCGAGGACACAAATATTAACACTTTCACGACCGCTAACATAGAATTACATCATTTTGAAATGTGTAACTCCACCAGTAAGCTTTCTTTTGCAATTTCAATGTTGCTATATTTGTTAAAAATATTCCCTATATTCATATTTGTGCAATCAAAATACTATGGTCATAAATACCTTCATAAGAAAGAGTATAATTAATATGTATATTCATATATAATATATTAACGCCCAAAGATGGAACATACTGTCAAAAGGGAAAAAAAACCGCGGTCACGATAGTGTTGACACTTTAACGACAGCAGTTTTTGTATTTTGATAGTAAGTTCCCCAGTATGTGTCATTCTTGCATATTACATTATTTTAAATCATCATTTTTTGTATTCATATTTATAATAAAAATGGACATACATTAGAATTACACTCATTCTAATCAAAGTGTTTGTATTCATAGTGCATTGATTATACAAATGTGAATATTGGGTATATTGCTAAGCAATAATGTGAGCTATGTAACCTAAAGAAACGTCCAAGATTTTAAAATTACGTGAATGTACGTCATCGGCCGCAAAAGTGATAAGCTACAGCTGCATAATCGCATCCCGGAAATATTTAAGCAAAAATTTACGTTTATAACGTAGCAGAAATCAGGGTTGCCAACTCCAAAAAACTTGAGCCCCTAAATTCAAATTGAAAATCCCCTAAAAGTCCCTAAATCTTTTGTGAAAATCCCCTAAAAAAGTCCCCAAATTTTTATGTGAATTTGTATTAATATTTTTTATGGTGAGCTTTTGTTTTAAACATGCGAAATACGCTTGTAGACAGTGGCGGATTGAGGAGGGGGGGTGGCTTGGGGGCTGAAGCCCCCCCCCACCACCAAAAAAAAAAAAAAAAAAAAAAAAAAAAAAAAACACTGACATTTACAATTGAATATTGCAATTGTAAATTTTTTATTGGTCTAATAACACTTTGAAAAATCTTATCCCCCCTCCCCCCCCAAAAAAAAGTCAAGTTCTGGATCCGCCACTGCTTGTAGAGGAGTGAAAAATCTATTTGTATGTATGGAAAAATCTAAAGACTTACTAATAACTCCGCTTAATTCTAAAAAAACATGTGAAAATAAAAATGCAGAAATAGTTTATTAACTTATTCATTTTAGTTAGATAGTAGAAATTTTTAAATTAAGTCATTTTAGTTAGATATTACAAAAGTAGTTTGACATTTAAATTTTAAATGAAATAGATTAAAATCATTATGACCAAATAAAAAAAATTGCACACATTACATTAAAAATCATAACGCATATAATTTCAAACATTATCGGTGGGGCTTCATTTCGTATAATTTGAAAAATTTTGTCCCTCCCCCAATGTAAGAAGTCAAGTACGCATATGAAGCAGTAAACCTATTTTATCTTAAAAACTTAATTTCAAGTAACTGAAGGATACGTATTGGATGCATTCATATAATCTTAAAAATTGTTTAAAAAAAAATATGATTATACGTATAATACAGTCGAGCTGAAAACGAGAATGTGGGGTGTGAGTGCGAAAGGGAAGTAAAACACGCAAATTCAGAACTAAAATTTTACGCAGTGATTTCGGTACCAGTTCGGTATTTGATTCACTGACAGTGAATTAAATACCGAACTGGTGATATATATGGAGATCAAATTAATTATGCTGATTTAATTTTTTATAGCTACAATACAATTTGAAAAGAGGCCTATCCTTATCGAAACACATCGACATAAACTGCAAAATAGTTTTATTTATTTTTTAAAGCACTGAAAAAAAAAAAAAAAAAAAACATTAAAACCCTAAGCCTATTTTTGTTTAAGTAATACATATAAAATTCCAAAACAGAATTTAATTTAGTACAACAGGACTTATTTTAAACTATTATTCCATAAAAAGGTATGCAGTAACTGTGTTTCATTCCCTAGCATCGGTTATTGTATTCATTTCTGAAAATTTCCTTGGTGTAGCTTTAGCATAAGACCCCCTTGGTGGCTCTTAATTTTTTTTTTTTTTATTATTTTGGCGATGAACTAGAATGGCCATCATAATTGCATTTGCAAAAATCTTGGCGAGAAACGTGCGAAATAATTCGGTGAGAAATTTAAATTTCGTCGAGGAATGCTATTCCATCACTTTAGCACGTTTTTTCTCCATTTTATTCTAATTAAAAAAAAAAAAAAAAAAAAAAATGTTTCCACATTTATTTTTTTTTTTTTCGACGTAAAAAGAAATATATCTATTTTAATTCATTTCTTTTTGTAATCAATTTTTTTGTCTTTTTAATATTTTTAAAGTTTTCTTTTTCTTTTTTTGTTTTTTAATATTTTTTATACCAATTAACCGACTGAACTAAAAAATACGATGTTAACTATATTTTGTCCAGATTAATAAGTGTACCAATTTCTGACAAAATCTAATAACCCGGACTAAATATCCGGATAGATACAATAACGAACAATTAGCTTTATATATTTAGATAAAAACAAAACTCTTTGTACATTCATTCAAGGTGATACATAAAAACTGGTAACGACGCTGGCTGAAAGAAATAGTACGATATGTCATTATGAGGGGGGGGGGGGGAGAAAAAAAAACTTTAAAAAATCTAGAAGTCCTTAAAATGAGACTTGTCCGAGAAATCTCACTTAAAGGATGTGATGAGGAGATGAGGTTTCTATATCTAGCAGATGAAAACGGATCACCCTGGCCACACTCCATCTAATATTAGAATTAATTCTGTACTCTAAATATCCAAAGTAGGTATTTAGTTCTTGCAGGGAAAGTAAAACACAGAAAAAAATAATAATAATAATAACAAAATCAGCAAAATTTTGAAAAGTCCCCAAAATACCCCAGCATAATTTTGAAAGTCCCCAAAAAAGCCCCTAAAAATATTTAGCCCCCAAAAAAGTCCCTAAATTTAGGGGCTAAGTTCCCACACTGTTAAAAAAATGCAGAAAAAATACAGAAATTCTCTGTAATTTCAGAAAAAAAAGGCGTAAATTACGGAAAAATTACGTAGACAAAACGTATTTTACGACTTTTTTTCTGAAATTACAGAGAATTTCTGTATTTTTTCTGCATTTTTTTAACAGTGCAAGTTGGCAAGCAGAAAAGGTCATTTTCTTTAAAAATTTAAAAATTCTTTTTATTTTGATTTTGTTCATGAATTCCGGTGGCAGTATTCTTTAAATGTTACTAATTACCTTGCGCCCCAAAGGGTTAAAATTCCTATGCGAGGATACTGGTGACAAAAAAGAAGGAAATATTATCCTTCTTTGTGACAGATGTTATCTTGTTCCATGGAATCACCCATATATCACCATGGACAAAACAGGCGGAACATCCGACCAAAAAGACAAAAACATGCGGTCGCGGTTTAAGAATTTAAATTAAGATAAATCTTAACTATTATAATGCGTATTTTTTTTTAAACATATTATTTGTGTTTTTGTGCTGTTAAAAAAAAAAAAAATATCGGGTGATTTTTAATTAGTATTAAGATTTACTGTTTAAAGATAAACTCTTTTTTTTTTATTGCCTACATGCAGCAAAACATTCAGCAACACCTAATTTAATGTTTTTTTTTTTTTTTATGTGTGGGTAACTCGTTTTCAAATTTTCTAACAAAGATTAAATGTCCTCTGAATCCGCTTTGTCTTTTTGTCTTATCATCCGTCTATCCGCGGTATAACATCGGTAAATATTTTCAAAATTTCTTCAACTTGCAGGAATGGATATTTGCCGCAGAACTCATACCACCATTTTCAAAAGCAATATTGTTTTAGGTTGAATCGAAGATTTATTGTGAAGATTTTTTTTTTTAATGAAAAACAGTGGTGTGAAATGTGTATCAAATTCCCATACTAAAAAACATACTTGCCAACCGTCTCATTAATAATCGTAATATTGTTATGCTCCTTCAAAATCTTTTTTTCACACCACTTTATTTTTAGAGTAAATTTCTCTAAATGAGATTATGATAAAATACGAATAAAGTTACTCTAAAAAGAGACTGATGTGGGAAAAAAAAAAAAAAAAAGGCGTGTACTAAAAATGTTACGATTCATAATGAGATTGTTGGCTGGTATGCTTAAAACTCATACAAGTAATTCCATGAAAAATGTAAACGTCAGTCACACACAGAGATAATTCTGCTTCCACCAGTATTTCCTAGCAGAATTCATTATCCTATTCAATCAAAAAGATCACGGTTAATATGTCATTAAAATTTCTGAATAACGATACTGGTAGGGAAAAAAAAGGGGGGGGAAATATTATCCTTTTGTGTGGCTGATGTTATTTGTTATCTTCTCCCATGGAATCACTCGTACATGTAATTAAAGCGCACTATGGTTTGTTTCCTATTGAAAATGCATACTCGCACACATTCTAATTAATATTCCGTAATGTTGTTAGTCCCACACTTCTTTCACACCGGTAAATTTGTAGAGTAGTAGTCTTCAAATGCAATTACGATTAAATGAGAGGAAAAATACTCTAAAAATATACTGGCGTAAAAAAAGGCTAACGATACTACGGAATATTAATTAGGATGCTGGCAAGTATGCATGTGGACCAACAGCAGGATTGGTGTGTGTACAGAGATTCCCAAAATTATGCCGATACATTCCATTCTATGAGAATCAGCTTTACAAAATTATATTTAAATGTTAATATATTTCACAAATGACAGTTATTTACATTAAAGACCTATTAATGATTTATAAGATTTAAGGAATACGCATGGATTATAAATATTTTGAAATTACTGGTTAACTTTAAACTGATCAAACATCAGTCTTTTTAAATTTGAAATTATAAATAAACCTTTTCATAAAACTTAATTACCGCTTTATCATATAAATCTAACAAGCAAGATTCGTCTTGCTGGAAGACAATTATCGAAAAAGCGAGAGTATTTGTGAGTAATTAAAACGCCTCAAGAGGGAGTTATGTGTAAAAGTAAATCTATAAAGCATTTATTCTTTAAAGAGTTAACACGACTTTGCAGTCACAGGTCTCTATTTCATATTTCTACTTATTGTTTCTACAGTTCTCAAAGCTTATGATGTGCACAATCTTTCTTTAAAGCTTGTATCTATATATTATAGAAAAAGACGCCATCTATCATAATCGTTCATTGTAAACGATCTTTTATTTTAATTTCCTGTTTTTAATTTATTTTTAAAGATTTTATTTAATGCAATATTTTTCTGTCTGTAATATAGTTTGTAACTGCAAGTTAACTTTAAACTGATCAAATATCAGTCTTTTTAAATTTGGAATTATAAATAAACCTTATTATAAAACTTAATTACTGCTTTATCATATTAATCTAACAAGCGAGATTCGTTTTGCTGTGAAGTGTAGTTACAAATATCCAATAAGCGAGAGTATTTGTGAGCAATTAATAACGCCTCTAGAGGGAGTTATGTGTGAAAGTAAATCTATAAAGAATCCATTCCTTACAGAGTTAACATGACTTTGCAGTCACAGGTCTCTGTTTCACATTTCTATGTGATTTATTAATGCATGTGATGTGCACAACCTTTCTTTAAAGTTTGTATCTCTGTCAGAGATGCCAATATTTTAAGTTATTCCGTAGCATTGTTAGTCCCCGCCTTTTTCACACACCACTTTATTTATACAATTTTTTTATTCAATAAGTAATTACGATTAAATAAGAAGAAAATTATTATGTTTTTGATGTTTAGGTGTGAAAAAGAGGCGGGTACTAAGAGTGTTACGGAATAAATTAAAATGTTAGCATCTCTGCTATATATATTATAGAAAAGGACACCATCTATTATAATCGTTCGTTACATACGATTTTCTTCTTTTAATAGTTTAGTTTAGTTTAGTTAATGAAGTATTTTTCTGTCTGGAATATAAATAATTTGAAATTGCAAGATAAGTTTAAACTGATCAAAAATCTATCTTTTTAAATTTGATAATTAAATCTTATTATAAAACATAATTACTGCTTTATCATATAAATCTAACAAGCAACAACAAATTCCTTAGCTTTAAAAAAATTTTTGGAATCTGCATCTGAGAGTAATTGCTAGTGTCGTAAAAATTTTAAATCTATTGTATCTACTAAATTACCACTAAAATACGGGTAAATTTTGTTTCTATAAAATACTTTCTGAATAGAGTAAAATGCTTCAAAACCTTTCATTTATCATCTGGAAAATTTTAAGCACATTTTTCTTAACTTAACAGAAATTTCTTTTTCTTTTTATACTGAAGAATTTCATCTCTAAAGAATTTAAGTTCATCAATCATCAACTTCTGTATCAATCAAGATGAGTAATTTAACTAAAAGCTGAAAATGATGAATGTGAATCTTTTTCTGAAGTTTTATAGGGAAAAATAAAATTAAGTCTTTTGTAAAAAAAAAAAAGTTAATTATTATTATTATAGATCAAAGTTTTATTTTTCATGTGAAATTTATCATACTTATTTTACACTTTTTTTCATGTATAATGTACTTATTCTTTATGGAACAGATATAAACTACCTCAAGATAAATGGTATTTCAAATTTAATCTTACAGAACTGCAAGGTGTTACTCATTGTTTTCCAATTCAGGGATCATTTTACTCAATATTCACCAATAATCTTGAAGGGTGATATTTGATATGTTTAATAGACGATTAATTATCGAAAGATTATGAAACCATTCCAATTAAAAATTACTGGTAGATATTTTTTTTTTTTTTTAAATGGTCCCTAAATTTGGAAGCACTGATTTATTTTTATTCTAAATTTTAAATGTTTGTTTCAAAAGAAAAGTTACAAGTTTTACGCGTTTAGGCTACCGGAAAATATTAATTGAAATTTATCTTACATGTAACTCTCTCATGTAACAATTTTCACTGATATAATAAAATGAAAATTTCTAAAAGAAAAAAAAAATTCTAGTACGCAAAAAGCGTAAATGTTGGAAAATATGCAAAAGCAATGCTGGTAGATAACAGACACACATACCAACCATTAAAAACCTAATTTTCGGATTCTGATGATCTCAAAATGAGAAATTATAGTGCCATTATACGGATAAGAGAATATAAAATAGAACATGAATGATTACAGATTTCCAACATTTTAATTTATTCTGGAGGTTTTTTTAGCCCTGCCTTTATTCCATACCATTTATTTTTAAAGAGCAATTTTTTCTTATTATATCGTAGTTATGTATTGGAGAGAAATACTTTAAAAATAAAGTGGTGTGAAATAGAGGCGGGGCTAATAGGGCTCCGGAATAAATTAAAATGTTGGCAACTATGTGATTAGTAGCTGTGTTTCTATAAACTTCGTTTTTCTCATTAATTTTTAAAAAAGTTTAAATGTCTTATAAATCTGAATACAAATGAAAAATATTACAGTAACAAAAGTTATTTTTTTATTTCTTGGAAGTTTAACGTTTTATTTATCGGACTATTCAAAGCGACCAACATTTTAATTTATTCCGGTGAATTTTTAGCTCCGCCTTTATTCCTCACCACTTTATTTATAGAAATATGTTCTCCAATATATAACTTCGATAAAGAAATATATATATTAAAAAATAAGTGGTATGGAATAAAAGCGGGGCTAAGAGTATTCCGGAATAAATTAAAATGTTGGCATCTATGACTATTGCATTCCAATACATTGTTTTTTATTATTGATACTTTCTATTTTTATTTACTCATCAATTAATAGAAGAAGATAAATAAATAAATAAATAAATAAATAAATAAAATAAATAAATAAATAAGATATTTTATTTCAAATAGAATTGAAATAGAATAAATATCTTTTGAAATATTTGAATGCTAAAATTCATGCTGTGATAATAAAAAGCAGCAATTCAAAGAAGTGGTAATTATTTTGAAATTAAAAAGAAAGAAGACACAGAAAGTTTCTTATCAGTTATAAATCTTCAGCATTCTAAAAAACGTAAAACAAGAATTTCACCTTCAATGCTTGTATTTCTGGAATATATATCTACTAAAAATCGAATGCAAATCTAATTTAAGCATTTCCAGAATCATTGTTTTGGATTATCTTGAAAATACTTATTCTTAAGTAGTTCAGATTAAAAAAGAAAACTCATTTTCTTGAAAAAGCAAAGAAAAATGTCAGCATGTAACAATGAACATTTTTCCTTGATATTCTGAAGATAACTTTTGTTGTTTATGTCTACATGCGCCATTTTCAAAAAGGTTCTAATCTTAAATGAATTCAGTATTGTTTACCTAATTCTTTAGTACTTTTTTTTTTTTTTTTTGCGTTAAAAATTCTGCTTATGTTAAAGATAGTAATGAACTATTACATTTTATATTATTCTATATTATAATTTAGAATACATTAATCTTATTTTTTTTTTTTTTTTGTTACGACAATTTTTATTTTATAATAATTTAAGTAATATTTTATTAATTTGTATTTCGAAGAAATCTTTTTGTGATTTTACAAACTGATTGTCTCTCTTTATATGTGTATGTTATTCTCATTTCTACAGGGGACAACAGATTGGTAGTTTAAGTTCCTTTAAAAAAATCCTTGAACTTGTTATAATGTAAAAAAAGCAAGCAATTGTGAAATTGAGGTAATTTTTCTGATCGAATGAATATTTTACAGAAAAAATATCAGATAATGACTAAAATTAAACAGTAATAGAAATATAATTTCTTCTTATGTTAAACAAAATATATGATATGTTTTTAATATGAGTTATTATATAACTCCTATTATCCCTTCTTTTTAACGCGGAGGGGGTATGGAAGAGTATGTGGTCTAAGATTACGGAACTTCAAAAATAAATTGCAAACTCAAAATGAAGAAAAAAAGAAATATAAAATTATAGAATTAGGCGTATTTTCATTCAGAAATACACTGCTCCTATAAGATATATACATAAGATATAAAGATTTAAGATGAAAAAAAATAAAAATAAAAATAAATAAATAAAAATACTTTGAGAGCTATGTTTTGATAATGAATTACAACTTGATAGCTTAATAATATATTTTCTCTGTACTGGTGATGAAGGATATTTGAATTTCTTAGAAAAATGAATTTTGAAAAAAATCGCAAGTCGTCCAAACACTGCAAGGATATTTACATTTTGTTTACTTGTTTAAAATCTTTTTTTTTTTTTTTCTTTTTTTTTTTGGGGGGGGGGCTATTTAAATTAAATAATGATAGATTCATTTACTAAAATTTTACAATTAAAACTGTTCACATCAAATAAAATATTTGTTAAAAAATCGGCTTAACTGTAGTTTATCACATTCAGCTTTATTAATACTATTAGAATAAAATATATTCTTGATCAGGTGGACAGGGGTTAAAATACATAGCATTTTTTAGTATGTTTTTGGAACTGAATAATCTGTATCAGACTGAATTTGAATGACAACAGATGTAGATTTTTAAATCAAAATTTAATTTCTCTCTTTGCCATACTTACAAAAAGTGATTTCGATTTTTTGCTTCTATCTCTAATGCAACCTAAGAAATTATACTGAACTAAATCCAAACTTTATGGAAATCAATGAAACACAGATTTACGATTAATTGAATGAACTAAGCTTTATTCTGTATGGGAATGACGCATATATTAAGGAGGATATAGTCACAAGTGGGCACAATTCTAAAAATTGTATGATTTTCATATACTGAACCTTAAATAAACTCTGGTGTTTTCAAGCTGATTTTATAGCAAACTGAAAACAATGCCTTTGTGAGTAATTAAAAAAAATAAAGAAGAAGAAGAATTAGAAGATAACCTGTAAAGAAAAGAAAAGAAAAAAGATAAATTGTAACTGTGAATTTAAAATTGTATATTTATTCTGTAATATGTAATTAACTAAAATATTTTAGCCTACATATTACCCTAGAAGAACAAAAAGTATAACCTGACAACATCTTAATTAATAGTCCGTAGTATTGTTCGTCCCGCCCTTTTTTGCACACCAATAATTTTGAATAGTATTCTTCTACCAATATAATTGTAATTATATTCAAAGAATCTTACTCTGAAAAAAATACTGGCATGAAAGAGAAAAAATGTTAGGAATAGTAATGTTACGGAATATTAATTAGGATGTTGACAAATATGGAAAAAAGAAAAGAATTACGTCAGTTAACATTAAAAGTTTTATTTGATCTGTAATTTAACAATTTCATGTCCGGTGAACTAAGGCAGAGTTGCCAACATTTTCATTTACTCCGGACCACTTTTAACTCCGCCTTTATTCCATGCCATTTTTTTTAAGAGTAAATTTTTGTTATTTTATGATAGGTTCATTGGAAAAAAATATTCTAAAAATTAAGTGGTGCGAAATAAAGGTGGAGCTAAAAAATGAGTCGAAATAAATTCAAACGTTGGCAATTTTGCTAAAGTGGTGACGTTTTGAAATGTAATGCACCACCTTTGGGCGTTAATCTAAAACATGACAATATTTTACAGAAGTATTAGGTCGATTCATAAATAATTTCCGTTGCAGTTTAGTTAAAATTTACACCAGTATCATTATACAATGAATATAAGGCGGCAAAGATAGGCTCCTCCCCCTGCATTCATCATGTAGTGTATTTGGGGTTTACTTGCATTGAACCAACGGTCAAAGCATGCATACTGCAAATATTAATAAAATTCTTCGAAGGTGAGGAATTTTGCATATTATGTTCGTTTTTAACCAATCAGAATGACGATCACCTTTTATTTCAATGGAATTATGCAAATATTAGCTTTAAGCCGTCACTGGCATTACGGTACTCATTGGTCTGATTTCATTGGGGGTGTGCCATCTGTCTTAGTATATAATCCGTGGTTCAATTATTCTTCTAACAATCGTTTTGTCTAGTGTATGTTTGGTTAAACTGTTACTCCAATCGCCTAAAATGGAGAATGAAAAAGTGCATATTCGTCATGTGATGCTTTGGGAATTGAGACAAGGCAATAGTGCTAAAGCGACAGCTGATAAAATATGCAGTGTATACGGTGAAGATCTAATAACTGATAGGACAGTTAGATATTGGTTTGCAAAATTCCGCTCTGGAAATACGACTTTAAAGGACGAACTGAGGACAGGACGTCCTTCCGACTTTGATGACAAACTTGTAAAGGCTATATTGGAACAAAATCCACGCCAATCAACTAGAGACATAGCAGAAAGGTTGAATGCACCACCAGGGCCCGACTTAGACTGCCTGGAGCCCCGGGGCAAGCCTATTTTGTAGGGCCCCCTTGCAGTGGCATAAGAGGTCTTTAGGTTGCAGAATTTCTGCATACGCCTGTAGGGGACCCTTCAAGAAGGGGGGCCCAGGGCATTTGCCCCGTATGCCCTGCCGTTAGTCAGGGCCTGTGCACCACAATCAACTATTTTCCGCCGCCTGAAGAAATTAGGGAAAGTCAGCAAATTAGGAGTATGGGTACCACACAATCTCAGTGAACAGAATAAAGAAAACAGCCTGTCTATCGCTACAAGTCTGCTCTCACGAGAAAAAAAAGTGCCTTTTTTAGATAGGATAATAACTGGTGATGAAAAATGGATTACTTATGAGAATATCATCCGTAAAAGACAGTGGCTTGATAAGGAGCAAAAACCCTTACCAGATTCGAAATCTGACATCCATGGAAAAAAGATTTTATTGTGTGTATGGTGGGATTGTCGAGGGGTAATCCATCACGAGTTATTAAAGCCAAATTTAACAATTACTGCACACATATATGTTCAGCATTTGCAAAGAGTGAAAGAGAAACTTCATGAAAAACGTCCTACACTCGCCAATAGCAAAAACGTCATTCTTTTGCATGATAATGCAAGACCACATACAGCAAGGGTGACACAAGAAAAAATTCTAGAGCTCGGATGGTCTATTTTACCGCACCCACCTTACTCCCCAGACCTTGCCCCGACAGATTTTCACCTTTTCTGTTTCTTAGAAAACTTTTTGAAAGGAAAAACATTCAAATCTGAAGAACAAGTCAGACAGGCTGTCGAAAATTTCTTTCAATCGAAACCAACCACATTTTACAAGGAAGGAATATAAAAGTTGCCAAGAAGATGGGAGAACGTCATACATAATAATATGGTGAATACATAATAAATTGATATAATTTTGTAACTAAATGAAAGCAAAATAAATACGTGCTAAAAACCAAGGAAGTTATTTAAGACTCCACCTACAAATACGTAACATGATAAATGTGGGAAGGGCTTATTCTTCGGCAGGAAATATTACCTAATATACATTATTATATTCGTTGTATAATGTTATTGGTGTGTATTCTATTTTAAATCAGAAATTATTTATGAATCAACCTAATATTTTCTGCATTTGTGTTTAAATTTTCAAGTTCTGTCCACGTACAAATGTGTCAGTTGCATTAAACGCATCTATTTCTGGGGATTTAAGTGGTTTAAAGTACCAAACAATTTTTTTTTTTCAAATAATGTAACGTTTTTTGTGAAATATCAATAGACAGAGTTTATTGTTAAAAACCATATATGTAAGGGTTGGTAAAGAAAATGATATTTAATGTTCCTTGTACAGTGGAACCTCGCTAACGTGAATCTCAAGGGGGATAAAAAAAATGTTCATGCTATCAATAACTAAACTTAATTTTGATGGGGATTGTGGAAACAGTTCATGTTAAAAATAATCCACGTTAACAGTGTTCACGTTAACGAGGTTCGACTGTATTAAAATTTAAAAATAATAAACAATAAAATTAATTGAGATGCAAATATTTAAAAATATGCCTCTAGGCAAAAATATCTATTTATTATTTTATTCAATTAAACATTTTTACTTTATTATAAAATTTAATTAATTATTTATTAAAAAAAAGGGGGGGGGTAATCATGTTTAATATGAAAAGTCCATAGCTGTGAATCTAATCCGGAGTAATGTTAGTACCCGCCTACTTTTCTACACTACTTTATTGCCGAAATGCTATTGAAGGCCTCCCTGATGACTCAAAAAGATTTTGGGTTCCGTCTGTGTGACTGGTTGTTTGTCTGTTTGACTGTCTGTCTGTCGCGCGATAGCAGCAGTAAAATCACGCTCTTGACTTGCAATTTAGTACATAGGTTCATGAGTCACACAGAATTGGCTGTATAGTTTTGGGTGTGTATTCCATTTGGGACACTCCAAAGTTTTAAATATCATTACGGCCTACAGACAGAATTTTTATGTACCTCAACAGCGGCCGCAAAATTCCGCTGATTGACTTGCAAACTCCTACACACGTTCAGACTCCATATAGAAATTATCTGTATAAATTTTTATATCTATATTGATTATGGATTGCGCACAGAGACACGGCAAAGTTTTTCTTATAATTACTGCGCAAGGGGTAAATTTCGCTTAAACGCATATTAACATCTTTACTCTTCATCCAACGAAATGAAATTAGCATACACTACTGAGATGCTTAAGGGCCCTCTTCACTCACCACCGCCGGAAACCGAAGCTAAAGTTATTGTATGGAAAATTTTTCTTTACAAATAACTTATTAACTAATACATATTTTTAAATTATGTTTTCACATTCTGAAAATTCACAGATGTTAAATTGACGGACCTTTTTCAAAAAATTATCATTTTATTTTTTTATGTTTTATTTTGAAGTTGCAAAATACGAATTTTCAATATGTCAAATTTTTTCATTTTGCAATTTCAAAATAAAATATTAAAAATTAAAAAAATACATTTTTAAAAAATTTCCGTCAATTTAACAGTTGGGAATTTTCTGAATGTGAAAACAGAATTTAAAAATATGTATTAGTTAATAAGTTATTTGTAAAGAAAATTTCCCCATAGAATAACATTGGCTCGTGCTTCCGGCGACGGTAAGTGAAGAGGACCGTTAAACTCATGTTTTCTGCAGAAAATATGTGTGCTCAAGCTTCATAATTAATGCATAGGACCTTACAAAAGTGTTCGGATAATGTGACTTAGTCATCCAAATTATGCCAAATTTTGAACATTTATTCGTGTAAAACGTAGAATAGATTGAATAGTTTTTTCTGATGTATATAATGTTTATGGTTCATTTGCAGAAAAGCACAAAAAATTTCGTGACATTAGAGCCTATGGGCAAATATTTATTGAAGTTCATTTTAACGCGTTTATGCTGCATTCGACAAAATGGAATTAAAATACATCATAAAGATGCTTCAAAGAATGTTTTCTCTAAAAAAAAAAAAAAAATGTATATATAAAGTAATTTATTTACAGAACCACTAAAAGGTATTTGTGCCATTAAGGTTCAAAATCATATTTTTCTGTAAAACAAATTCGGGCAAGAATTGATAAATAGTTCACAGGGTTGAATAAAATAATTCCGATAAGTTATGCAATCATCTTGTATAAAATTTGTTACAAGTATTTCTGAGTTAAAATGAATTAGTACAAGGCTATCAGTTACTAGTACATACTTGCCAATCATCTCATTATGAACCGTACAATTTTTAGTACCCGCCTTTTTTTTCACACCAGTCACTTTTTAAAGTAGTTTTATTCTGTTTTAATCGTAACAACATTTGGAGAAAAGTATTCTAAAAATAAAGTGGTGTGAAAAAAAGGGGCGTTTTTTCAAAGGCGTGTTAACAATTGTACGGTTATTTATGAGATGGCTGGCAAGTATGCTAGCAATATATATATATACATAGCGAATTAAAAACATAATTGTATGTTTAATAAAGAAGCATCAATAAACTGGCGTTGTAAAAATATTACTTACAAACTTTGAATAAACACCATAAAATGCAATAAACTCGCAACAATTGTTTCGGGTCGAAAAAACACACGACCCTTCATCAGGCGAATAAAGTAAGCACGAGTGCTGCAGTCAAAGCGGCAACGCACGCTTTGACTGCAGCACTCGTGCTTACTTTATTCGCCTGATGAAGGGTCGTGTGTTTTTTCGACCCGAAACAATTGTTGCGAGTTTATTGCATTTTATGGTGTTTATTCAAAGTTTGTAAGTAATATAATTGTATGTATTTAAAAAACTTTCTATTACTATGTATAAGTATTATATATTTAAATTCATTACTATGTAACCCGTTAGTAGTCGATAGTTGGTCGATTTGCCGCCCATCCTTCATTTTTTCCGGATTTTTTTATTCAATAGCCACCAAAAATTTTTAGAAGTGGCATTTGATATACATAAAACTCGAATAAAATTGATTTAACGTCGATCACATCACTTCTTAAAATTATTGGTGACAGTTAAATAAAAAGTTCGCAATCTATAATAGGCGGCGCTATTGATAGCGACTACTAACGGGTAAAATATGCTTTAATTCTTATATTAATTGTTTCGAATATTTACGAACATTTAACATTGTCAAAAATTCAATGAGTTCTAATTATTTCAAGAGAAAGTTCTAAAATATTGAACTGATACAAATCTTTTAAAATAAAGGTATATTCATATCTCTTTATAAACGTATCTTGCTTCAGCCTAAAATTAGAAAGATTATAAATTTTGGTGGCACAAAAATGTTTAACCAGAAATAATT
Source organism: Salticus scenicus (assembly GCA_963930645.1). Lineage (NCBI taxonomy): Eukaryota > Metazoa > Arthropoda > Arachnida > Araneae > Salticidae > Salticus > Salticus scenicus. The sequence goes on along the minus strand of OZ005658.1, from coordinate 102,910,435 downwards.
AAAAGCTCATAAAAATTCTCTTTATTATTTAGTACAATATGTAAACTAATTTTATTGCCTAATATATTAATTTTTCAACATTAATCACCATGTAAAATAAACCAGCACCAAAAAATAATATTCTAGTGGGAGAAAATTACAAATACGAGCATTTACGAAATTAATTTGAGCGTGAAAATCGAATTTTCTGTAAACAAATGATGTAGAAAACTAGTTTGATTTAGCATAATTTTCGAAAATACATATTAATAAATCAGAGTTTATTTCCAGGAATCACGAACATGTGTTCATAATGTTAGAAGTGGTTGTTTTTAAAGTAAATAATCTTATTCCTGTGCATGTATAAATAAGCTTTCAGATTTAATAAGAGCAGCTGAGTAATGTATATTAATAACATAGAGAGCAATCATTTAATTCGTTTAAATATTTTGGTTATTGATTTATCGTAATGAGGTTGAACTGTTGATATAGGGTTTACCCCATGTTTCATAATAATATTTACCACGAAAACAACTAAATATAATATACAATATATATATATATATATATATATATATATATATATATATATTATTTTATAAAGCACATGAAAAACTTAATTTCCGTAATTTTCTACAAATTCCACTTTAATAAATTAACTTTTAAACTTTGTACCCAAGGATTTGTCATTTATTTATTTATTTATCTTTCGACCACCATTCTCTAATAATAAAATACTTTCTTTAGTACATAAGCTTAATTTATGATAATAATTACTAATAAAAATTACTGGTGTGCAATTTCAAGGCCCGTGCAAAGTCTGCTCTAAGAGCTTCACCTTTCAATATTTTGAAGATCACCAATTTTTTTTAAGTTTTTCATTATTTTATCACAAAATCTCGACAATTATTTAATATATATATATATATATTATTCAAACTATAAGAAGCTGTAGCCTCCATCTTTCATTTTATCTTTAACATCAAATATTACCGTTCAAAAATATGTAAGTTCTTCTTTCAACTTTAAAGATTTAATATAACCGCTACATCGACTTATTAACACGTTGATCGCCACGCAAATTCTTAATAAAATCCATTAAAATTCCTTAATGATATTATCATGTAATAAATAAAAATTAAATAAATTTTAAGTAATTACTTGAAACAGTGTAATATTTTTAGTTTTATATTATATTTTACACTGTCAACCACCGATGGTTGACACTGTCAGGCTCAGGCACACATGACTGACATGGCGATTAACGTGTTAAGATTGTTATGTTTTGAATAAAAATATGTCTTTTTAAGTTTCTAATTTTCAATGTGGTTGTAATTGTTTTACGGAACAATTTTTTTTTAAATCCGTGTTTGTTTAAATACATTGACGCAGTTCCCCTTCCTTCGGCGAATATTTTCGATTCCCTCATACTCTTGTTAATAAATTGTTTTATCTTACAGAACAGACCCTCTTTGTTGCTTAAACCCATTCCATGTCACAGTAATATCGTATAATACGCCTATTGAAGGGTCGTACTTAAATATTTCGACATTAAACATTACAAAATTACCCCCCCCCCCCTTTTTTTTTATTCAAGATGTTTATTTTTTTTTATTCTTTGAAATTGAACACCACTTTCATACGCACTTTGCTGCAATCAAACAAGTCTGCGTTACATTTTCTTTTCCTTCATCTGCATGATTATTTATTTTATTTTATTTTATTGTAAACTTTATATTTTCGAGGATTGTTAATCAAAAAACAACCTCCATTTATTTCCATCACGTACATTTTTTTTTTTTTTTGTAAAATAATAGAATTAATCAGTAAAAAAATCCCAAAATTTGTTATAGTGAATTAATTTTATTATTTGTTCCTATTCCTAAGTGGCGTATTTCAAATTCTGTGATGATTCTTTTCGCTTGCGTTTTTTATTCCTTTTTCAAGCTTATCCGAACACACTTTCGTTTTCACACCTGCAACCCTTTTCCCCTTTCAATCTTAATTTCCATTTTTACAAAAATTGTTACGAAATAATCTTTGATTATGTTTTTATAGTCGATAATAGGATACCAGTTTTCATGTTTTTTATTCAAACTATAACGAAAAACATGAGTGGTTTTCTTTGTTTAATATTAGTTTAGCCCTCGCTTTCCCATGATCAAGACGTTACTGCAGAAAAATTGCTTTCAGGTGCCGCTTGGCACATTTAGGGAAAATCACCAGCTCCGCTTCTTTTTGTATCGTTTAGAAGTTGCAACATTCCACTGGTTAAGTTTGCTATTTCTGGACGAATTAGCACACCTTTTGAATAAAGCGGGCTTAACTAAATTTCAACAACAAAACTACCCCATCCTGGGAATGCGAGGATAGAGATTATTTTAGAAAAATAGTGCTAGCAATGAATTTGAAAATTTCTCATCCATGAGAGTTTCCTGAAAAATGGGCGGAGAGTACGACCCCTGGCAATGCCAACCTTACATCAGTATTTACCGACATATCTAATTTAAAATCAGGTTTCACACCAGAATTTTTATATTACCAGTACAGAAATATTTCTAATTAATTTTTCAAGGTAACAATATTTCAGCAGAGCTGCCAATCTAATCCGGCAAAATTTAGTACCACCCCTTTTTCTGCACCACTTAATTTTTAGAGTATTTGTTTTCGTCATTCATCGTAAATAAGGCCCTGGAAAAAATTATAAGTTCGATTAAAAAACCAGTTGAACTAGGATTTATGCGAATTTTTCGGATGGGAAAGCAACAAAAGTACAAAGTATGCAAATGATTTGTTAATTATAATACACTTTAATTTAAATAAAATGAACTGAACAAGGCTCATACTAGGCGAGACATATTAATCCTCGACGATAGGACTAATGCCCCAGCCCGCTTGTTTCCGCTGTTCCATGTCTTTTTCTAGTCAATTTTGTCCTCTTATTACTTCCGGTGTGAAACTGTTTTTTTTTTTTTTTAACACACTTGACATTGTGAGTTTTTTTTTTCTCTTCCCATGCTATTTCTATGTTTTTTTTTTTTTTTTTTTTTTTTAGCTTTTTCCCACTCTTTTTCTACATTCTGAAGTAGCGGATACCATATTAGATATTTTTCTTATTTGCTGATGGAAAAAAGTATAAGGTCGTCTCAAGAAATAGAACATGTAACTACTCTTTTTCTGTGCTATCGGCAACGATGTCGAGGCAGAAACAATTGTCTGATGCAGAACGCCGTAAAATCCTTGAAATGAAAGCGAGTGGAATGAGTGATGCAGCTATTTCCAGGTCTATCGTTTAGTCTAAATCGGCAGCCAATATTTTCTTTAAAAAATCTTTCAAAATATAATAAATGCAAGCGCTCAAGAAGGCCAAATGCTCTTTCAAAGCACAAAAAATGGACCGTTTTTCGATGGATGTGGGATTAAAAAAATGTCTTCTTTAGAAATAGTTCATGGCGTAAATCTACCATGTACTAGCCGAACTGTCTGGAGGGTTTTAAGTTCCAATCCGAGGGTACAGTTCGTAAAATTACAACCTCGACAACACTTGACAAAGAAGCATAAATTAGTTCGCTTAGAATTTACTAAAAAATAGGTTTCGCTTGGAGATAGGTGGAAAGATTTACTTTTTTTTTTTTTTTTTTTTTTTTTTTTTTTTTTGATGAGAAAATTTAATTTTAATGGGCCAGACCGTTTTAAAAAATAATGTTATGATATTTAAAAAAAATAAAACCCTACTTTTCCAAGCGGCGATATGGACGGAGGATTAGTAATTGTATGGAGAGCATTTGTTTGTAATGGTACGTTACAAGTTGTGGTAATTTATACCTAAATGAATGCAAAAAGTATCAAGATATGCTGGGTGATAATTTTCTTCCCAGTGCCACTCTAGTTATATCCGGATATTGGATATTTCAGCCAGGATAATGCCAGTATACATGCTGTTTCTTCAACTAGAGCTTGATTGCAAATGAGGTCCATCTGCTTGATTGGCCATCTTGCATTCCGCATTTAAACCAATTGGAAAATATTTGGAGCATACTTGCGCAGTTTGTTTATATGGACATATAACACCATAGAGGGAAAGGCAAACACATCAATGCGATCAGATATACAAGGGAAAATATCAAAAAAAGAAATTTCATCTCGACCCGAATCAACAATGACTGATCGACTGATAAATAAATGATCGACTGATTTGTAGGATGTTTATTTTATATTTTCATTCCTAACTCCTCGACCTTATAATTATTTCCAAGATGAAATGCCATCAGATTTCTAAATTGTCATTTAATGCTTTGATTACACATTACATACATTCATAACCTATGTTTTTTTTTTTTTTTCATTTTTAAGAAAAAGTTATATTACATTTTTCGAGTTTTACTATGTTTTATACTTTTTTGTTAATATACTTTGCGACCTTATACTTTTTTCCAGGGCCTTATATTTGAAGTGAATTATTCTAAAAATTAAGTGGTGTAGGAAAAAGGGTGGTACTAGCAATTTGCCGGTTTCGGTTGGCAGCTCTATTTCAGGTATGAATTCTCTCGTCAAAATCGGGAACTTAGTAACTGTGTGCACGATACTTATCCTACAGTTGCTGGTTCCTACAGCTGCGGCCCTCTTCCACCAATATATTTTTAACAATATATGTATATTTAATTTATAGGCTTCTTTTATAACCAAAATGCTCTTCTAAACTGGAGATGGAAGGAATTTAGAAAATTCAAGGATCGTACCAGCCATTATCTACTAAATATTTAAAATAATTACCTAAATTTTTAAAACCAATCAATTACATTCTCATATCACTTTACTTTTATACATTTTTCGTAATAAATATTATTGTTATATGTGATTTTTCAGTTTAAATCATATTTAAATAATGTGACCCGCTCGTCATCCGATAACAGACATGGCGGCCTACAAGTTTTTCTTTATCGTACTTTCAAACACCAAAATTATGAATATTTCATTTGGTACAGAAGTAATTCGTTTACCAGAAACTAATAAATTACGGATGGATATTTGTCTCAGAATTCATACTACTATTTATAAATAATAATAATAAATAAATAAATAAATAAAAATTTGACTTCTAATACTGTTTGCAAGGTGGTTACAGACCACATTTTTTTCCCGATTCTTCCACCAATATCTTTCTTTTGGAATTTTTAATATGTTTGCACATTTAATTAAGAAAAAATTATCATATAAATATTCTGGTGGAAGAATCAGGGAAAAAAGGATGGTGAGCAACCACTCTGTGGGGGCCAAAAGTGCGTGTGTCAGATTCACTCGCCAAAAGAATAGAGTCTAAAGGAGTGAGATGTCCTTAATCAAAAAACCATGTTTATTAATATTTATTTAAAACCACTTCGTACCACTATTTTTAACTATTTCATACAACACCGAATACTTGAAATATCATATGTATATACAATCTATAATTTTTAAATATAATATTCTGATTTAAAGTTTATTTCATAGTTTCAAAATTTCATTTTATCTGTTATTTATTTATTTATTTTTCTTTATTTTTTACATTTACAATAATTTAATTTAAAAGCACTCACTGTTTATTACTATAAGTAGAATTATTAATGAAACTTCGAATTTGTGACTACTATGATGATATAAAGCTGCATTATCACATAGAATTGAAGGTTCTATGTAAATCCTAAATCGATTCTAACATGTCTTGAAACACATATTATAATGAAATAACTGAACGTCTCCCATCATTCATATGTATCTACGATTTATAGTTTTCCATACTAAATGTTGATGCAAAATATTCTGATTTAAAGTTTATTTCATAGTAAAACATATTTTGATTTTAGCTCTTAAAAAAATTTCACATTTACACAAACCTCTTTTATAAATATTTACTATTTATCCCTATAAATAGGATCATTAATGAAACGGAGAATTTATGACTGCAATATTGATATAAAGCTGTATTATCACATGGAATTGAAGACTTTATGAATATCCTACAGGAAATCTAACGTGTGCTGAAACTTATATTCTAATGAAACAATTGGACTTCTCTCATCATGCATATGTATCTGCGATTTATACTTTTAATATTAAATGTTACTGTAAAATAATCTTATTTGAAGTTTCTTTCATAATAAAACATAATTTGATTTTAGCTGTTAAAAAATGTTTCGTATTTACAATAATTTGTCTTATAAATACTTACTCTTTATCCCTATAAATAGAATCATTAATGAAACGGCGAATTTGTGACTATTATATTGATACAAAGCTGCATTATCACATGGAATTGAAGGTTTTATGTATATCCTAAAGGGATTCTAACATGTACTGAAACATCATATATTCTAATGAAATGACCGGACTTCTCAAACCATTTCACTTCAGTGATTAGTTATGCATGAATCATACACGTATGATGATATTGTGGTAAAATGATATGTATTTCTTTATACACAATGATAAAGAAACAGATTAGAAAAGGTCAAATAAAGAAGTAATCATTTAGCTATAGTAATTAAGAAATAACATGATTGATCTCCCCCCCCCTTCAATATCACCTTTAACAGCTGGTATTTTTCAGAAATTATTTGGATATTAATAGAACAGAATTAATTAACAGAATTAATGAACAGATATTAATTAACAAAAATTATTTGGATATTAATAAAATGTTTTAATGAATATACAATATGAAACTTATTTAATATATATTTATTTGTTATCAGATCAGGGATAACGCAAAAAATAAAATAAATAAATAAATAAAAATAAAAATTAGATACCACTAATTTTCTATAATAGTTTTAGAGTAATCACTGATATCCAGTGGCATCTGTTTCAAAAAAAAAAAAAAAAAAAAAAAAAAGAGAACTAAATAAAAATTGTGGATTCCAAATTTCCCTTTGCAAGAACTCTGTGTCATATACTGGGCGTCAACCAGTGGCTCACAGACCCAGAGTTCCCAACTTTTATAATTTATTCCCGAGCATTTTTAGCTCCGCCTTCTTTTCACACCAGAAATTTTGTAGATTATTTCTCTATAGTATGTGACAACGATTTAATAAGAAGAAAATCATTTTTCAAAATTTCCGGTATGAAAAAGAGGCGGGGCTAAAAATGCTCGTGAATAAATTATAAAATTTGGGAACTCTGTGTGGACCACTAGTGGTTCGCAGGAAAATTAAGTCATTATTATTATTACTATTATTATTATTATTTTTAATGCATTAATATCATTTACATTGATTGTTTATGTCGATTTTAGCATCAGAAATTTTTCATTTCTATTCATAATAATTTTTTATTAACACAGTTATATAATGGATGGTATTGGTATTCGGTTTAAGGACAAATGACTGCATTGTAATAACAGACCTTGGTGGCTTTCTCATAATGGAAGTCTCTCTTGGTGGTTTTAGGCAGCATTCATCCAAGTTTCGGAGAAAAAACATGGAAAATCTAAACAACTGGTACAAAGAGTGTGACATGGGTTCGAGTTTTATGGATTCATAATTATTAACAGAAATAGGTCAAATTAAAATATTTACTATGTTAAAAAAAATCACTAATGAAAGAGGAATTTGAATCAATGTGTTATTTGGCAACAATCATAAACCGATATTTGAAGCTTTTTCGGCTCTCTACTAGAAGTGAATATCTATTACTATTACTGAAAGATTACATACTGGCCAAAATGCTAATTAATATTCTGTAGTATTACTTACCCTGATCCCCAACCTTTTTTTTTTTTTTTTTTTTGTCCCACACCAGTTTATTTTGAGAATATTTTTCTTTTTCATTTTTCGTAACGGCATTTGAATGATATATTTTACAATTAATGGTTTGAAAAAAAATACTGGACTAACTGCACTAAGGATTATTAATTTGGATGTTGGCAGATTAATAGTGCAATGAAAAATCTTGCACAAATTTTAACAACATTTTTGTGAGTGAATTTTTCTTATGAAAAATAAGTATTCATAATATTTATGAAATGCATTATGTATCAAATGTAATATTTATTCAATATGTGTCCGTTGTTCTTTTCTACAAAAATATTTATGTGTCTATATCAATAATGTTATTGCTCCGTGGGACTTTATGTTATAAATTTACAGGTCCACGAAACAGAATATTATGAATATAGTGGTCCTTAAAGTGACAAATGTTGGCGATCACTAATATATAGTATGTTAACATTGTAATATTCCTTTTTGGATTATATATATTATCTGAAATATAAAACATTTCAATATCGGTTTTATGATTATAAAACTACTATTAGCATAATTATAAATTAATAATTAAAAAAGCATTAAAAGCTAGGAAAAGTATAAAATGCGTCCTTATTCATTAAAATTAAATTTATAAATTAAAATATACAAAGCTTTTCGCCATGAGTTCCCATGGCATCTTCAGTTCATACAAGGGATAATCAAAACAGACAGCGTATATACAGGGTGTCCACTAATCGGCCCCTGTTTTTAAAGTTAAATTACTCCTAAGAATAGATAGGTAGATGAATAAAACAAACACCATGTTTATTTTAAAAGATGTAAAAATATTTTATATGAGAATCAAGATTTCTTACAAGTATTGTCAAAGAGTAGCGCTGTTGGTAGCATTTACATAAAAATACGATTCGTCTGTGAACCATATACATCCAGAGTCGAATCCATCTTCATCAATTATTTTTAGCATGTTCGGTGCGAATTTTTCTCTTTGTAGAGCGGTTCGATCTGGTATGGCGTGGTAACGTTTGATCTAAATGGAGAGGCGACACACGTAGATTATTTCTTAGGAGTGTATTGGTGCTGGACGGTTTCAATCTTGATTCTGCTGCAGTTCTTATGGATTTTCTTGGATATTAATCAAGGTTCCCACGGCCACGCCTTTTTTCAAGGACTCTTCCACCAGAATAATCCTAAGATAAATTTAGTCTTACATGTACAGTGTCCATTTAAAAATGAATTTATTTTTAGACAATACTGGTGGAAAAGTCCTAAAAAAAAATCGGGCAGTCGGAACTCTGTTAATGCATAAGATTTTTACAGCTTTCAAAATAAACATGTCGTTTGTTTTATTATTCTCTCTATCTTTGTTTAGAAGTAATTTAATTTTAAAAATCCGCTGCCCATTAGTGTACACGCTTTATATCATGAGTACTGGTGGTGGTTTGATGGTTACAGTTGTTAAAAGCTTGACAAAAAAAAAATAAGCACCTATATTAAGATGAATTCACTTTGGAATGTCACTTCTAGCGAAGACTTTGTAACTACGCTACAAAATACTATAGAAGTTCCTGGCTACAAGTGACATTCAAAAGAATTCCTGCAAATTTAATTTCTTGTTTCTACAATATTTTGAAGCACATTTACGAAGTCTTCACAACAACAAAAAAAAAAAAAAAAAAAAAACATACCAAAGTGAATTCCTTTTAATATACATACCTTTTTTTTTTAGGACTGAGGGCCTATTAGTCTCAATCTGGGATTTTTGCGTTGTCGATTTCGATAGTTGGACATTTGTCGAAATCTAAAATTTATCGAAAATATAATTGAATAATTTGAAAGCGATATTATAATTTGAAAAAAGTAAAAAAAAAAAAAAAACTAATAGTCCTCGTCCTAAACTAAATTCTGCTTTTGCCAGAATTTCATCAAAATCTTTTTTTTTTTTTTTTTTTTTTTTTTTCCATTTTAAAAATGTACTAAGATGACTCTCTCTATTGCGTAAGTAAATCCAATGGCGAGGAACGTTTGAGATATTTCAGTGCTAAACTTCAAATTTCGAAAAGGTATCTATATCAATACAGGGTTCGTACTGGCTTTTTTTTTCCCCTGAGTCTCACACCAGTATTCTGAAACCATAAAATTCAACTTAATAGAATAGACTTATTTTATAACGTAAATCGTTGTACAAAATTACCGGTAAAAGACTCAGGGGAAAATAAGGCCCGTACGAACCCTGTAATAGAAGAAATAATTTGCCTGTCTGAGTTTGACGTACAGTACAAACTATGGCACGTTCAGTTTAGAAATTCTTTTCTATAAAAAGAAATACGTGCATGTTTGCAACATATATTTTCGATATTCCTATTAGAACTTAAAAATTACGTTTCATGCAATTTTTCTCCTTTTTTAAATATATTATTTATTTAAATTAAATTTTCAAGCTGATGATAATAAAATTAAATGTTGACAATTTTTACTTAATGTTTATTTATTTATTCATTATTTTTTTACGTTTAAAGAAACATTTCTTTACTCATGCGAATAAAAAGTATTGAAAAAATAAAACATCCATAACATTATTTATTTTTTATTACTTTTTAAATATAAAACTGACGTCATAATAGCTTTAATTATTATTATTTATTTGTTCTTAAAATATTAATTTTTATTAAATAGATAGCTTATGTGTTTTTTATTTTCTTAAATTTAACGTCCGCAAAGCAATATGGTTACTGGTTTAGTAATGGTTCTCCATAGCGATCATTATTTTTTTTTTTTTTTTTTTTTTTTTTTTTTTGTCAAACGTCTAACAACGGTAACCACCACCCGGACTCATGATACATATATGTTCTCTGTTCTCATTATACATTGCACAACGTGAAGGTGCCATGAAAATTCATGGGGAAAAGTTTGGATATTTTAATTTGTAAATTTAATTATTACAAATATGGACATGCTTTAAAGTGTTTCTAACTTTTAATGTTTTTTTTAAGTATTGGAATGTAAACGCGGTTAAAAAAAAAAAAAAAAAAAAAAAAAAAAAAAAAAACAACCTCCATTTAAGGTGTTATATTTTTACTATAAATAAGTAATTATATTATTATACAATCACAAATTTTTATAAGTATAAATTTGCTATTAGCAGTTTTTTCAAATTCTCATTCATATAATTAATCACTTATCATTAATGTTAAATATTAACAGTATTTTAAATGTACATCTGTGACTGCTAAGTCGACTTAAAGCTGCATTATTACATGAAATTAAATGCATATCCTAAAGGAATTTGCGTATCCTAAATAGATGTAACATAAACTATAGCATCCAATATTCTGTTAAGCTGAATAAGTCCTATACTTCACCAGATTTCGAAGTGCAGTTAAGCTTTAAGGTAAAGGTAAGATGATATTATAATAAAATCATATTTCTTTCTTCGTTCATGTTGGTAAAGAAATACATATTAGGTAAGCACATAAAATTCCAGATGTATCTAAGCGTTCTGAGGAAACACCATGAATTTCAAAAGCATGAAGCATTTATTTCTGGTAGAAATGCTAAGGTATGACCTTTCATGCATTATAGAAGTTTCAGTGCAAATTAGTAAATAAGTGGCAAAATTCTTAATATACAATTTTTAACAATAATACTCATAAAATATATCAGTAACTATTAATTATATCAATAAAAAGAAACATATGAAATTCCTACAATTATAGGCCTGGCAGCGTTTCCAAATGTTTATGCTCATTTTATTATATTATCACCGCTATTTTAAAACAATACTTTTAAATATTCTTGCCAACATACTGATTAATATTCCATTTCAACAACATATTCTCACTACGCATAAAAAATTCCTTGCTGCTAAATGTAAGTTTATGTACCTCTTAGCTCGGAATAGTAAATTAAACTTTAAAAATAAATTGGTCTTGTACACTTCCTACATAAGACCCATTTTAACATATGCTAGTATGTTGTGGTCATATGCTGCCAAATTGCGTAGCACGTTATTTTTTAGGGCTCAAAATTCAACTATTCGGCAAATTCTTAATATGCCATAGTACGTAAGAAATGTTCATATTTACAAAGAAATAGAAACTACTAAACTTCATGATTTCATCCAATATTTAAATATTTAATTCCAATTGGCTCTTGAAAACTTAGATTACAGGGCTTTAAAGAATCTCGCAATATCCGCAATGGATATCTACTCCACAAGGATCCTATCAATAGACGCAGACCCAAAGCGGACCTATGTCTTAACTCCCACCTTTAAACTTTTCTGTGTTTTACGTTTATGCCTTTTCTCACCTCTTTTGGCAACTGGCATTGACTTCTCTTCAGAGATTATATCCTGTGTTCGTCTTGTGTTGTTTCGTGTTTGTATGTTTTTTGTTCTTGTGATTAAAAATAATAATAATACTAATAATAAATAAATAATAAAAATTAAAAATTTTTGTTTTCAAAATACTAAAAAAATTAAAAAAATTGCTTTCCTGAAAATCAAAAATATCCTTACTATCCTTAAACTTCCTTCTAGTTTTTTAATGATGTCTTTAATCTCTCTACTCCATATTACATATTGTGTTTCCTTTTTCCATAAGCTCCAAAATTCATTTTTTATTGTTTTTGTTCCTTTTATGTTTTCCTCCTCCACCTCCTTCCTTTGCAGTGAATTTGTTTTCAGGACTCTTATACCGTTAGCATTCATTCCTAGGTACCGAAGGGGAATGACATTGTCACTGGTACCTCCATTCCATATCATCCGAAAATTCGAAGATTAATATTCCGTAGTGTCGTTAACCCAGCCTTCTTTTTCTCACCAGTATCTTTTTAGTGTATTTGCTTTCTTATTTAATTGTAATTTCATTTGGAGAATATTACTCCAAAAACTTACTGGTGTTAGAAAAGGGGCGGGATTAACAACTCTACTGAATATTAATTAGAATGTTGGCATGTATGTTTTAAAATAATTACACGTATTTTAATGTTATAATATTGAAAGAAAATCTCTTTAGTTATAGTGGTGAGAATATAATACTAAAACACAGGTACAAGTTTAGATACGTTTCCAGGCCTTCAATTTGGAGAGATTTATAATGAAAATACTGTTACTCGTAGCCAGTGTTGCGAAATTTTGTAACTTTTTTATTCAACAGTCATCAATAATTTCGAAAAGTTATATTTAACCCTCGATTTCCCAAGGTGGGGTCATTTTGACCCCATTTTATAGTTTAAATTTAGTTAAGTCTGCCTCATATAAAAAATGCGCTAATTCGGTAGTGATAGCAAACGTAATTAGTGGAATGTTGCATGACGATTTATTCTAAACTATATATACAGAGCTGCCAACCTAATCCGGCAAATTGTTAGTACCGCCCCTTTTTCTACACCACTTAATTTTTAGAGTATTTGATTTCTTCATTCATCGTAAATATATTTGAAGAGATTACTCCAAACATTTATTGGTGTAGGAAAATGGGCGGTACTAACAATTTGCCGGATTTGGTTGGCAGCTCTGTATATATATATATATATATATATATATATATATATATATAAAACGCGTTGCTGGTGATTTTCGCCAGACGTGCCAAGCGGCACCTGAAAGCATTTTTTCTGCTGTAACGCCTTGATCTTGGGAAACCGAGAGTTAATATATATAATTGGCAATTCTTCGGTTAGATTCTTCTATTATATATACCGACTATCATTTCTCAAAATTATTGGTGATTTTTGAAAAAAAAAAGTTGCAATGTCTGGTAAAACTGTTCGCTTTAAACATTTTAGTCTTACAAAACCCAGTTTTTGCGATCTATAATAATACAAAATTATTTACAGAGTTGCCAAATTTTAATTTATTCTAAAGACTTTTTAAACCCGCCTCTATTTCGAAAACTTTCTTTATAGATTTTTTTTTTTTTTTTTTTTGTTCAATATATAACAACCATAAAAGAAGAAAAGATGTACTCTTAAAATAAAAGTGGTACGAAATAAAGGCGGGGCTAACAAATTTTTCATAATAAATTAAAATGTTGGCAACTATGTGCTGATATATAATTTTACTAAAAAATTCCACTCGTTAATATGTCTCTTAATGTTAATAAGAAAAAACAATATGAGGAATACACTACTCTACTTAAACATAATAATTTGAGAATTATTACTTTTCAACAATGATTATAGAGAGATGTTTTACTGTATAATTAAATGACTAACGTTGATATGTTTTCTAGTGCAGAATTACTATGTATTTTTTTTTTTCTAGAAATTAGATAATGGTAATTTGAATCTAAAATTATATTCAGCAGTTCTTCCGTTTATTTGGGCAATACATGTTAACTGTATGCAGATTATTTGCGTCGTTAAAATTATTATTATTATTTTTTTTCAAATTTTTCTTCAGTACCGTTTTTTTTTATAAATAACATATTTTAATCATTAACATCTAAAGACTGTTATATAATATTACCACACAGTTCGAGTTTGATTAATCAGATGTCGACACTCGAAATTTTTTCCCCGATTTCTCCACCAGTGTTTTTCTTTGGGAATTTTTGTACTAAGTTTACACGATTAATTAAGTAAAAATTATTATATAAATATTCTGATGAAAGAATCAGGGAAGAAATTTCGATTGCTGATACCCTGTGAATACTTTTTTGTTGTTGTTGTTGACTTCGAGTAGGAGAAAGTAGTATGAATGCTGCACATGTTTAGTTCACAATTAAAAATTGAAAAAAAATTATTTTATTATATATATATATATATATATATATATATATATATATATATGTATATATATATATATATATAAGATAAAATTTAAATATAGGAGGGAGTACAACTTGAATTATTAAATAAATAGAACTAGAACGAAGTTTTTATAAAAACCAATGCAGAAAAAGGAAACATAAAACTGTAATAAATAAGCAAAAAAAAAAAAAAAAAAAATCAAAGCCAGATGAAAATTTAATCCCAAAACACATGAGGGCCTTCATCAGGGAGATCCCCCATGTAGGGAAAGGAATGTGAGAAGTTTCTGGCGAAACGCTGATAATTTAACCAAAAAAACACGTTTCTAGCCCCCATCTTCTCACAGATGGATTCACGACCGTACAGCAAACGAATTTTAATTAATACAAAGCATGAAAAGCAATTAAATTCAGAAATCAAGCACAAAATATAATACATCAATATAAAATACAAGAATATAAATAATACAAGAATATAAATAATACAAGAATATATAAATACATCCATGGACAAACTTGAATATTCAGAACATGGAAAATTGAAAACTATCCCCAATTATAGACACAGAACCCGTTTCAGCGAGTAGGAACACTTACCAGCACTTAAATGTCGCCCAAAATAGTACAACAACCTTAAGTGGGATTGTCATCAAGAATACTGAAATGTTTATTTATTAAAATAACAGGATAGCGGTGTTTTTGAGATTTTTCATAGCCAGATTCAGGTATAAATTTTTATTGCAAATCATTTTAATTCTGTTTACTTGGGTGAACATAATATTTTTTAAAACTTGAAAGAAAATTCAAAGATATTAAGTTTTATAGGTATATTGATTGACGTAATTGCAATAAACTGTGTAGATATTGTGAAATATGCAGCTGAAATCTATCCCTACTATCTTGTCTTAAACCGTACTGACTCTGAAGGCCACACTTCTTTTCTGGATTTAAAAATTAAAAAGAAATAGATAATAACTTTTTTATTGGGATTTATGATAAAAAGCAAGATTTTAACTTTGAAGTTTGTAATTTAACAAATTGGTTCTCCTGTATTAGTCATAAAGTTTTAAAAAATATTATGTTCACCCAAATAAACAGAATTAAAATTATTTGCAATAACAACTTAGACCTGAATCTGGCTGTAAAAAATCTCAAAAACATACTAACTGTTAACCGCTATCCTGTTATTTTAATCAATTAACATTTCAGTATTATTGATGGCAATCCCACGTAAGGTTTGTTGTTCCATTTTGGGATACATTTAAGTGCTGGTAAGTGGTCCTACTAGCTGAAACGGGTTCTGTGTTTATAATGGGGGGTGGTTTTCAATTTTTCATGTTCTGAATATTCAAGTTTGTCCTTGTATGTATTTATATATTTTTGTATTATTTATATTCTTGTATTTTATATTGATGTATTATATTTTGTGCTTGATTTCTGAATTTAATTGCTTTTAATGCTTTGTATTAATTAAAATTTGTTTGCTGTATGGTCTTGCTTTCATCTGTGAGAAGTTGGGGGCTAGAAACTTGTTTTTTGGTTAAATTACCAGCGTTTCATCAGAAACTTCTCATATTCCTTTCCCTACATGGGGGAGCTTCCCTGATGAAGGCCCTTATGTGTTTTGGGATTAAATTTTCACCTGGCTTTGATTTTTTTGCTTATTTATATACATATTCAAGAATGATTACAGAACAGAGATGCCAACATTTTTATTCATTCCGGAGCATTTTTATTCCAGTCTTTATTTCATACCACTTTTTTCTTATTTTATCGCAGTTATATATTGGATTAAAATAATCTATAAATAACGTGGTGCGGTTTGAAAGTGGGGCTATAAATGCTCCGGAATAAATTAAAATAGTGGCAACTATATTAATCTCGTACATATCACTATGTTATAGTGAACGTGCGAGACATATCTATATGTTTAACTGAGTAAAATTGATATGTTTTCTAATGCAGAATTACCAAATAAAATGTTTTTTCTCTTAGTTCGGTAATAATCTTGTTCTAAAATTATATTTTACATCAGTGTGGCAAAATTTAGGGACTTTCTTGTTCGACATTCGTCCCTGAATTTTAATTACAAAGGTTACCTAATCACTCGGAGCACTGATCGTTTATTATATCTAGTGTATATCACACCACAAAATTATTGGTGCATATTGAATTTATAAAAATTTTTTTAAATTTTACAACACTGTAATTATTTTACGACCATATTCTTGAAGCCATGCAAGCCTCTTCGCGAGATCTGACTCAACAAGTCCAGTGTTAAAGTAGGGATGACAGTTATCTGATTCAGTGAAAATAAGCAATAAGAGAGTGTCGAATTACTGGATGATTTCCAAATCCCAAGATGTTGGTCAATTTGGCTCCCTTCCAAGCTTTTGGATTGTTCCTCACTGCTAGTGTTAGGAAACGTGATTACACTATAAAATATATTTTATCTATTTAGTTATTTATTTAATACTTTTTTTAAGCAGTCACTTTTTCAAAGACATATTTCAATGATTATACTGAAAGATTCAAATATTCACGATTACACCAAGGATATTTATTTATCTTTCGAATACTAATTTATGATTGCAATAGTGACGATATAAGTACCTGCTGTATATGCAAAAAGATTTTGGATATAATGATAAAATTTGCTGTTTACTTTAGAAAGACTGAATATTTTACTTCATAATAATGTCAGAGACTATTTTTAGTAAAGAAACGGAGCTGCAGGAGAAAATAAATAATTATTTTTAAAAATGGATTTAGAAAGGAAGTAGATATTGAAGAAGAGGACAGCTAGATGTTTTTAAATATTGAAATAAATGCACACCAGTACCCGAGAGGGAAAAACTGATGAATATGGAAAAGGAATTTTAAATGCAATAACTAGTTTCATTAACAACTTAAGAAAGTCTGAATAATATACCGTAATATTTCCCAGAGCAGAATGAACTGTTCTGCGAGAAAGAACGACTACTCATTTCAGAAAAATTCATTTTATTAATATAAAAAGAGATATCCGAGATAAGAATTCTAAAGCAATTTTTTTTCTGCTAATATCAATATCTATGTTAATGTATAAGCTGAAATGTTGCGAATGTACGAGTGGAATTTCCAAGCAATATTGCAATTTACTTAAAAAAAAAAAAAAAAATTCGTTATCATTTATTCTACATCAAAGTTAATTTATCAAAGTAGACATTTTTGTTAAAGTCGAAATGATTGTTCTAAAAATCTCCGCTTTTTAAATAATTACAGAACATTAAAATTATGATGAAGATTAATTATGTTGAATAATTTGAGAAAAGTAAAATTTTATTTATATATATATATAAAAAAAAAATTATCTTTGTAATATTTCTATAGAATCGAAATCTCCAAAAACCACCCCCAAAATTTTGTTTAAATGTAATGTTGTTATCATTTCTTCACGTAGTTGGTATAAGTAGGCTCTGCTCAATTCCGCATCATATACTTATTTTCATAAATTTCAAATATGAAGTACACTGCATTCATTTAAAAGAATGAAGTTTGTTGATCATACGGTACGGTCACAGAATGATATGCCCCAACCACTAGGCTATTCTAACTCTTAATTTCGAATACTTTTTAGCTTGGAATTACAGTAACCGCCGTTTCATAAATTCCCTAGTTAATAAAATCAGCCGCTTAATCTGTTCAGTTTAGCAGGACCGGAATCAAATCAACACAAACCACTTTTATTACCGCTGCTTAATAAAATCAGCCTCGCCGGTTAATAAACTCAAAAAAAAAAAAAAAATCTTTAGCAGCAAAAATACAATTTATGCACGATACTTTTATTATTATTATTATTATTTACATTGTGATATTTTTTCTTTAAATAAAAGAAGAAATTAAAGAACAGCAATTTCTACGGTACCTCTCTTCGCCGAAAATTTTAAACTTGCAGTATAGTTTCAAATTAAACATGCACCATCACTTATCACAGTAAATATTTCAAGGAACGTGTTTTTAAGAGTGCAGTAATAAGTTACAAATTTCATTTGATTCGCAAATGATATATATATTTTTTAATTATTAAAAGACAATTTCTAGTTCTTATTTTGAAATAACTATGAAGCAAGAGGTTTAAACGGAAAGATTTTAAATTTGAAAGAAAATCGTGAACTTTTGGTAAAATAGTAACAATGTTTTTTCTCAAAAGAACGTGCATCGAAACTTAGAATGCGTCATTTACTTATATTGAAGACACAATTAATTATCCGTCAAAAATTAATCAATATTGTGCATTAGTTCCATTATTCGTTATTTTTTTTAAATTTCTTTCCAAATTCGGAGAGTACCTTCTTTTTGAGTGCAGGAACGTTCGCCGGATATAAAAATCCGCCGCTTAATAAAATCACTTTAGCTCAGGACGAATGTGATTTTCATAAGCGGTGGGTACTCACAGCTGCCAATATTTTAATTTATTCCGGAGTAATTTTAGCCCCGCCTCTAATTCGTGCCACTTATTTTTTTAAAGTATGTTGTCTTATTTTATCGAAATTATGTATTGAAGAAACTTTTTCTATAAAGAGAGTGGTGCGGAATAAAGGCGGGGCTAAAAGTACTCCGGAATAAATTAAAATATTGGCAGCTATGGGTACTGTACCTGTAACTATAATGCCCCGAATCTTCCTCAACACAATAACGTTTGAAAATAATAGAGTGAGGAAATCAGTACATGGTTTTTTGCCAGAAGGGAAGTAACAGAAATAATGTAAGCAAAAATATATAAATAAACAGATAATAAAATTTTTAAAAAATTCAATTTCATAAGAAATGGAAACACAATGCTTTAATTGATTTTCTTAATCTAAATTTATTTTTTAATTATACAAGTATCAGTTTCATATTTCAGACGCCTTTTCAATTACGACTCTAAGAATACTAAAGAAAAATAATCTGATGTGTCACTCACACGACTTTCTCTTACTCTGAAATTTAATACTATAAATACAGGTTGCAGATTAAGAGGTAAGATAACGAGTACTGTTATGTAAACCTCTGTTAAACAATTCAAATTAGGCTTCGGAAGAAATTTATATGATTATTAGTTCTGTGTGAGAAGGGCTACCGCCCCCCTCAACCCCCCGTTTCATTATTGCACTACATTTATACAGAATTTAATTCGGCTATTAAAAAATAATTTATTAAAAAAATTATTATTTACAAAAAATATCTTTTATTATAATGCAGACGATTTCTATATTAGAGAAGTAGTATAACACTAAATATCCCCCCCCCCCAAAAAAAGGTCCATTTTATTCTCAATATATATATATATATATATATATAAAATCGATTAATTTGTTTTAAATTATCGCAGATCGATGGTTCAACCATATTCGCTTTAAAGGTATTGGCGAGCTCTTTTGAAAGATACCCATCATGAAAATTTACTCCCCTCGAGGGGGGACATCCCCCCCAGGGTGGGTGAGGCGAGGCTCCTACATACACAATTTTTTTTCCTAGTTAACTATCTCTGTTACAAAAAATATATATTCGTTTCATTTGGTTTAGTGCAGTCTATAGACGTTAAACTCTACATCCTGTAATTTCCCCCATAGACGTAATAGAATTCTCTTGATTGTCCCTGTAAACGAACCATTTGCTTGATCTTAAGGAAAAGCTTACTGTAGCATCCTTATATGATACACGTTTATAATACCAAGTTTGAACTTTCTGCCATAATTTGTTTTTGATATATGCTGATAACAGACAGACACACAGACCATTTGCTAAAAACATGATTTTCGTATTCAGGGCACCTCAGAACATGTAAATATAACAAAATTCGCTTTCGAAAATTTGACCCCAAAACAATACTTTGTCTACCTTATGGGTAAGAGAAAGTAATTATACAAATTGAATACTTTTGCGCACTGCTTGTCTCTTAGGAATTTTAAATATGAAGTCAAAATAAAGAGATTCTATTGAAAAAAAAATCAAAGTTGGCGTTCATTTTAATATGTAGATTTCCATTAATTCAAAGATTTGCACCGTTTTCGAAATGTAGGCTTAATTTCTCGTTGAAAGCTGATACACTGCAATAATGAAAATAATTAACAGCGAAATGAAATAGGAAGTTGCCCCCCCCCCCCCCCCCCGACTATATATATAAATATGCAATGCCACAAAAAAGACTTCCTCTCCTTTTTTTTAGTTCTTGCCGTTTGGGCAATAAAAGTGTATTACCATAAATTTTATCATATAGAAGTGAAATGGACTTTTCACAATTTATTTACCATTAGCAGAAATTATCACAGTCTGACAATGAGCAAAACACCTGCAGAAATATCACCATGTATATACAAAAAAAGGATCATAAATCTCATTAAAGGCTTTCATTTGTAGTTTTTTTTTTTTTTTTTTTTTATATATAACAGAATCTTTTATAATTTATGGGTGCTAAATGCCACGCTTTAATTTTTATTTATAAATTTTTAATGTTAAGGGATTTTTCAACAAAATATTAATATTAATAGTGTTACTTAGTTAATTTAATGTTGTTTTTGTTTTGCATGACAGAATAATTATTATCTTCTTGAGTATTAATATTATCTACTATTATATTTATGGTATTAGAATTGGATTATTGGTCTTTTCAACTTCACGGTTGGCATAGTATTTTAATCTATGTATATGTGTGTGGGGATTAAGGCCGAAATACTGCACTAGGGTGCTAGGACTGAGGGTGACTGCCTTCCATCAGGGTCTTTCTAAAGAATCCTAGCCCGTGTTTAAGCAAGTTTCGGAGAAAACAAAGGAAAATTCCGAACGGCTAGGCCGGCCAGCGCAATTTGGGCTCGAAGCCGGCATCTCACGTCTACCAGCTATGAGCGCGTAACTGCTCGGCCGTTGCTGGGCCTCTTGCTCTATATGAGCTTGATATCTCATATAAAGTCTCAATAACACTTGATTTTTATTCAAGGTTTTCACAAATGAAAATTTGAATACCACTACTTTTACATAATAATTTTAGACGGTAATAATAGTTGATATTTATTTAAAAAGAGTACTATGTATAAATTCTGATATCCATATTTCCCTTTGTGGGAACACTGTATTATAAAACCCGTAATATACTCTCTTTTCGACAGTGAAACTTCCCCACTAAAAATAATCTCAAAATATTCTGCAGGTAATTTTAGAGAAAATCTGCAGAATATCTTAAGTTATTTGGCCCATTCTTAAGAAAGTTTACAAAATTTCTTTAGATTGGCTTCAAAATTTCTGAAGATATTTTATAGAAAAAGATTTCAAAAAATTTTAAAATATTTGAAGAAAGTCTTAAGAAAATGCTATTTTCTCAAGAATATCTTCGGATTATTTTTAGTGGGGTTTGAGCACAGTATAAAGCTTTGAATGCGACTGCTGCACTAAAATGGGCATGTAATACAAAATTAATAGTCGAAACGGTAACTGCAACATTTTCAATCAGTGTTGACAAATGTTGCTAATTTTTACTTTCCGAACACTATAGTGAGGAAAGTATTGTAATCATGTCAAAAATCCGAATTTGAGATTTTGATGTTTCTATACGTTTCTAGTTCCCCTGGGTCCGTTTTCACCATTTTTACGATGATGTATGTATGTGTGTGTGTATGTATGTGTGTATGTCTGTTAGCGAACATGCTAGCATCTAAACGCTTTGTTCGAATGAGCTGAATGTTGGTACGTATATTGTAAGTAACCAAAGGGCGAATCTAGCACTTATAGCTTTTTTACAGGGACACCAGGAAAAATTCTTTATCATTATGGCCTATGGGGCCAAATTTTTAAAAGTGCGACAGCGTCTAAACGCTTTATTAAGCTGAGCAAAAAATTTGTACACATGTTACAGGTCACAGTTGCACGAACTGTATAGATGTTGGTGAATTTAGCACTTGCAGATTTTTTACAGTGACACAAAGAAAAATTCTTTATCATTATGGCCTATGGGACCAAATTTTTAAAAGTGCGATAGCATCTAAATGCTTTATTCAATCGAGCTGAAAATTTATATGAATATTATAAATCACTAACTATAAGCATTTTGGTGAATCCAGCATTTATAGGTTTTTACAGGGATACAGGAAAAATTCTTTGGGCTCAAAGTTCAGTAGCGTTAAATAAAACATCGTGTAATATATGGAGAAAAATACTCAAACACTCTATTATGGTTTTCTCTCTTTTATTTGTTTAACAACCCCTTTTTCTTTACTTTATCTACAAAACTGCTAATTACTCAATATTTGGAAAGTCGAGTGGAGTCACTCCATATTTTTTCATTAGTCGCCAATAATCATGAGAATTGCTACCTTCAAAGTGATTAGGCAACCGTTCCAAAAAAATCTAGTGGTGGAGATCAAATAAAGAAAAAAAAAAAAAAAAGAAAAGTAACAAAGAAACAAAGAAAAGAAAACAGAAAATCTGACAACACCGCTTTGAACAGTTGGTGGGAAAGGAAAATGCAGAGTTGTTAACATTTTAATTTAATCCGGAGCATTTTTAGTCTTACCATTATTTGAAACTACTTTAATTATAAAATAATTTTCATCAATACATAACTACGATAAAAAAAGAAAAAATAACTCTGAAACGAAAAATGGTATAAAATAAAGCCAGGGCTAGAAATGCTCAGGAATAAATTTAAATGTTGGCAATTCTGGGAAATGATCCCTTTAGCTGACCAATAAGGAAAAAACAGCTGACGTCTCTCACTGTCAATTTAGGTGAAGGGGCGGGATAAATGACAAGACATGATGACTAAAAAAGAATTAAAAAAGCTTTTCTTTAAACATAAATAATCATTTACATTTCTTTCCTATTTAGGTACTTTTTTGTGCATTGTTTTTTTTTCATTTCTTTTTTCTCCCTTTTACAAACAAGATGTAAAAATATCGCTGCTATCATTTCAACATTAAAATTTAACAATAAATTTTTCAATCTTTTGAAATGCTGGAAAGTTATGATGAGAACAATTAAAAATAATTCCTAAGTACGTATTTACATATTTGTATTATCTAGTATTCCATTATTAATATAATTTATTATCATTTAATAATTTAAATTAACATATATTTTTTATGCATATACAGAAATGTAGATCACAAATTTTAAATTAAAACAAAATTAATTTATTAATTATAATTATTCATTATAAAGAGGTAAATTTTAGTTACTTATAAATTGCAAATTTTTGTGTATTGTAATATATAATAATAACTTGTATAGGATTAATGATATATCCTTTTATAAGTTATTATTAGTAAACATTTTAAGTATTAAGTATTTAAAGAAATTTTATCTTATTTTTATTATTATTATTTTTATGTTATTATTATTTTTATGTTATTATTTAATTTAAATGTAGTAATTTATTTATCGTAATTCATAAATAAAATATTTTCAAAATTTATTTATTTATTTTTATTTTATCCTATTTTATTTCTTATTTATTTTTTGTTAAACATATAATTTTATTTACTTCTAATGAATAAATCTAAATATGGTATAAACTTGACGACTTTAGTTTAACAACTCGTAATAATAATTGTGAAAATTGCTATGTGCAATCAATAAATATGTATAAAATTAATAAAATTCTAATCGTGTTATTATTCTACTTAAATACTCTTTTGTCAGAAAAATCTATTTGTAGTAAATTCAAATAAATTTATGAAATTTTACATGCACCTTTACATGCAGCAGGGGATGTGTTTGTTTGAGTAATAAATATTTTGGAATAGCAACACCGTGGACACATTTATAGAATTTCACAAAACACACTTTGAAACACTTGGCAACACTGCTTCTCTTTTTGCTTTATGGAAATATGTCTGAAGCGCTAAATTTTGCTTCTATTCTCAATATGACAGCGGTTTACATGATAATACAAAGCTGCCAACCTAATCCGGCAAATTGTTAGTACCACCTGTTTTTCTACACCACTTAATTTTTAGAGTATTTGTTTTCTTCATTCATCGTAAATATATTTGAATAGAATTACTCTAAAAATTATGTGGTGTAGGAAAAGGGGCGGAACTAACAATTTGCCGGATTTGGTTGGCAGCTCTGATAATATAATTATTTGTTTTAAATGGTAAAATAAATAATTCAATAAAATAAAAATATTCCTACCAGAAAATGTTTAACAGAATATATTTATAAGATATTTGTTCAATCTGTCACTCTTATTCTGATGGATCTTCACAAGCAATGCAAACTATTATAGCAACATTGCGAGAGCAATGAAAATTTCATCGTTATAGTTGACAAGACCCCGCCTTAAGTCATTGTCTATGAATGGTTAGGTATTTCTGGAACTTCTTTTAAAGTATGGAACAGTTCTCAGTTTTACACCCAATATTATAATCATAGTCCTAACTTTAAGTTTTTTAAGTCTGGAGGAAAAGGGAAGGGAAAGGAAGTAAAAATGGAAAAAAGAAAACACGTTGTCTGTATTGAATATTTAATACTTTAATCAGTTTGATTAAAATGTTTGTGTGCGTAATTTATACCAATTGCTAAATTCTGGATAATATGTGAGAAAAATAAACATATTTACAGTCTGACTGATAACTGCTCCAAATTTCTATAGGGAGAATATGTGGGGCGATGCCAAAAAAGGCGTATTTTCTGACGCTTATTTCAAACATTCAAATGTCTTTGGTCGTGCATTTTCCCCCTTCAAATTGAGAATGAACTATATTTTGAAGTCAAATATCTACAGGGCGTTGGATAAGGAAGAAAAAAAAAGATTAGAAGATATAGAGAAAATTTATGATATTAGCAAACATTGGAAAAAAAAAATGTATCCATTTAGATACCAATAACAACAACAACAACAACAATAATAATAATAATAATATGATAATTTACTATATTTACTGTCCATAATTTTTGCTTTGTAATTTTGTAATGCGAAAACAGAAAAGAACAACTCTAAACAAATAATAAAGGAATAAGATAAGATATAAGACTATGTATCATTAACCGTTAACTCCTGTGTGTATAATATGCTAAAAAGGCATAAAACGGACCAATGCGTTTGCAGCAGGTTTTAAGTCTGCCGGAAAATTATATCCAATTAAAGTAACGAGAAAAGAGAAAGACACCGAAAAATTACATACGATATTTTTTTTAAATAACGTTTATTTATTTGTTTATTTTGAACAAGTGTCCTATGAATATATCTGTACTGATAAGTATAAAGGTATAAGTCCAAAAATGTCGATTTTGAGTTATGTACATAGTCAGATTCAGAAAAAAATTCTCTATCGATTGGTATACAGGATTTAAATCCATGTCATTTAGTCTTTGAGAAAATCCATTTGTAAAAAAAGATTCAAGTCAGAATTAATCTTTGGTATAAAATATTCAATTCAATTTTTTCCCTTTATTAAATGAAGGTTGACAATCACTGAATCGTATAAAGCGTATAAACCAACATAATCCCTTTTTCCTAATCGATTCTTCTGATTAGTTTTTAGTTAGTTTAACTTTACTTTTCGTCTCCTGAAAAATCAAGAATATGGACTTAAATCCTTTATACTTATCAGTACAGATATAAACAAAAGTTTTCGATGTCAAAAAGAGGTATAGTAAAAAGAGCCAGAGATGTCGAGTTTCGTAACTTATTCTGGAGCAATCGTATCACGCCTTTTTTTTTTTTTTTTTCATATCAGTAATTATTAAGAATGATTTCCTTCTTACCGCAGTTTCTAGTAGGTACCCCGCAAGTTATATAAACCACTTCCACACCAGAAATTTCAATTGATAAATAAATTTATATTTGTACGAACTCTTCCCACAAAAAAGTATAGATTTCTCTATTAAATAAAATTTCTCGGGGATAAATGACACATCTTACCTGCGGGTTTTCTACCAGAAATTACGGTATTTAATTGTTGTCGGATATTGGAGATAAGAATTTTTTAAAAATTCTGGAGCAAAAAATAACCGAGACTAAAAATGCTCTATAATAAGTTATAATACTTGGTAACTCTGAAGAAAACCCATTGTTAAAATTGCTGTTTGATTTCTGTGACATAATAGTTAAGTTTTAAGGACTTAAAAGTACTTGAATATGCAAATTGTTTACTTTAAAACTCTATTTGAACAATAAAAATATATTTGTTATGATACGACAAAAATATAAACCTAATAATATTGTACAAACTACAATTTTATATCATTGTTGTTACCATTTAAGTTTGCTGTTTGATTTCAATATTTACTTCATAAACATCCATGAATATTTTGGGTATCGGTTTTCAAACTGTATGTTTATTCAATTTCTTTAATGTAATTTTATTGAAATCGGCATTTAAACACAGAATTTTACTTTGCGCATTCGCGCTGAGTCAACTGCCATCATCAGCGAGATTGTGAAAAATTTATTCCATTTATTCTCTTAATCTTTGTAACTACAAAGGGAGGCTGGTTTTTCGATGTTGCTTTGATTCTATTCTTCTTTTATGTAAATCATATCCCACTTAAAAAAAATTTTAGTGGATGTTGAATAAAAAAATCGCACAATCCGTACCAGGTGTCGCTGTCTACCACTTCAACTATGGTAAAGTTTCCGAGCCACGCGACAGGTATCTAGTTTAGGAGGCTATGATAATAGGGTGAGGAATTGAATAATTTAAATTTTTTGTCAGACGAGCAGTAACAAAAGTAATCAAGTTAAACAAAATAAATAAAAAATAATAATAAATTTTGAGAGCATCAGAAACGGAAACCCAGCGCTTTGATTAATTTTCTTTACACTAATTTATTATTTAATTTTACAATGGTCTGTTCCATACTTCTGATAACTCTGTGAATAACAACGAAAAATTATACAAATTGTATATTTCTCCGCACTGCCTGGCTTTCAGCAATATAAATATGAAGTCACATTAGAGGTTTTATATTTAAAAAAAAAAAAAATCAAAGTTGACGCTTATTTTAATATATAGATGATCCTTAAAACTACGCTTAAATTCTCGTTCAAAGCTGTTTCATTTTCCTACATCAAATAATTACGAAATAACATCGGTTGTTGTGTTGTACATATAAATATGCCACACCGCAAAAAATATCTTATGTAATTAATTCGCCCTCCCACTCCTTTTTTTTTTTTCAATACGTGTCGTTTTGGCAGTAAAAGTATATTATTATTAGCTTTATCATATATATGTGAAATGGGCTTGTCTCAATTTATTAAACAATAGCAGAAAATATTAATATTAATGGCAGAATTATTTTTCAGACTGACAATTACCTCCAGAAATATCACTACTTGCATACAAAAAACAGTAACTTAACTTCCATAAGTCATTGGATTAGGTCAAACAATTCGAGACGGCACACCGCCTTTATGGAGACTAACCAAAGAGTCTTAAATTGAACATTATTCAGGAGTGGCACAATCGACAAAAGTCACACATGGGCGTATTCTGTGCTTAAAAATGAGCGGGATGTCATTGCACATTGCATGTACATGTCATTGCACGCACGGTGTGCTGACTTTTTTTTTTTTTTTGCTAGGAAATGCTTGTTGAGATGGACACACCGTCACGAACAGGTTCATTTATGGCAGGTGGTTGCACAATAAATTCACATGTACAATAATATGTGCAATGATTGGGAACAACGAGAGATTCGGTCAGCAGACAAGAAATCATCCTAACTGAAAATGTAATGCACTAATTTTAAGTTAAACATGTTAACTAGTACCTTAATATTATTTTCTGGTCTTGTTCTTTACCAAATTTCGTTCTTTTTTGTGTTTCTTTCATATTTGTTTCTTTAAATACGTTTTTGTAGTTCTTTTAAATTTCTTTTATTTTTCTGATTTTTTTTTAATTATTGAATTTAAATATCCACCCCGAATGCGAAAATCACTGTTTAAAAATACCTTACAACAATGTTATTTAAGTGAATTATTATTATTGATAATGTAATTGCAGTTATAATTAAGCGCAATATCTCCTACCAATGTGCGC
The DNA here is from genome assembly GCA_963930645.1 of Salticus scenicus. Classification (NCBI taxonomy): domain Eukaryota; kingdom Metazoa; phylum Arthropoda; class Arachnida; order Araneae; family Salticidae; genus Salticus; species Salticus scenicus. The sequence goes on along the minus strand of OZ005658.1, from coordinate 102,881,956 downwards.
AATCACTCCTACTCTATAAGGTGAGATTGCGCAAAAGAGCTCTCTACTGTTGTTATAAATTACAACAGAGCAACAAAATAACAATGGAAATGCATAGAAGAAGGATCAATTCAACGTTATGCACCAATAGTTTAGCAAAACATTAATATTTGGATTTTTATATATTTTTGTTGAATTGTGCGCAAACTCTCCCAGCTTAACTTAGTTATAATTAAGCGCAATCTCTCCTACCCATGTGCACAATCACTCCTACCCTAGAAGGAGAGATTGCACAAAATAGCTCTCTTGGTTTTATTACTACTCTTGTTTTAAATTATAACAGAGCAACAAAATAGTAATGGAAATGAATAGAAGAAGGATCAATTCAAAGTTATTTCCCAAACATTTTGCAAAAAATTAATATTTGAATTTATTTTTTATATCATTTTGGTGAATTGTGCGCAAACTCTTCTAGCTCTACCTTACTTATTTATTTTTTATTTAATACCTTTTTAAGCAGCCATTCTTTTAAAGATATAATTCAATAACTATACCTAAAGGTTTAAATATTCATGATTTCACAAAGGATATTTCTCTTTTGATTACTAATTTACGACTGCATTAGTGACGATATAAATATCAAGAATATGCAAAAAGGTTTTGAATATAATAATAAAAATTGCAGTTTTTTTCCCCAAAAAGACTGGACATTTTACCTCATAATAATGACAGAGAATTACGAAAACTCTTTAATTAAGAAAGAGAGCTGCAAGAGAAAGTAAATAATTATATTTGAAAATGATTTTAGGCAGGATGTAGAATTTGAAGAATAGGACTGATAGATATTTTTTATATTGAAATAAATGCATGTCAGTGTCTGAGATGGAAAAGTTTGGTAAATATGCAAAGGGAATTTTAAATGCAGAAACTAGTTTCATTAACAACTTTAGAACGATTGCGAAATATATTTTAATACTTCCCACAACAGTATGAGATCCACTGAGAGAGAAAACAACTGATTATTAAAAGACTGATTATAAAAATAAATATATGATGTGAGAAGTCTAAAGTATTTTTTTTTTCTGCAAATATTAATATCTGTGTGAATGTATGAGCTCGAAACTTGTGAATGGGCGAGTGGAATTTTCATGCAATATTACGTCTTTTTCGTTTTCTTTCTTTCTTTTTTTTTTTTTTTTTTTGAAAAAGAAAAGAAAAGAAGAAAAGCCTAAATATTTATTATTTAATCTACAGTACAGTTATTTTACACAAGTAAAAAGTTTTGAGTTAAAGACCAAATGATTGCTCGAAAAATGCCGCTCATAAAATTATGACAAAACATTAAGATAATGCTGAAGTTAACTATATTGAATAATTTGAGAAAAGAAAAAACTCGTTTATAAAATTTAAGTCAAATAAATAAATAAATAAATAAAAGGATCATCATAAAGTTTCTATAGAATCGGATTCCCCAAAACCCAACCAAAATTGTTGTTGAAATTTAATGTTGTTTATATTTCTCTAAGTAATTGGTAGGTGTGGGTTATGCTCAATTTCGCGCCATATACTTGTTTTTATAACTTTCAAATATGGCCACCATGTACTATGACCACAGAATGATATGCCCCAGACATGATACTTCTCTAACTCCTGACTTCTAGTATTTTATAGCTTGGAAGCACTGTGACTGATGCCACGCCTCTTCCTCTGCGCAATAACGTGGGAAAATAATAGGGTGAGTAAATGAATAATTTAATTTTTTTGCCAGACGAGCAGAAACAAAAGTAATCAAGTAAAACAAAATGCGTATAATAAACAGAAAATAATACTAAATTTTGAGAGCATGATAAATGGAAGCACAGCGCTTTGATTCATTTTCTTTATCCTAATGTATTATTTAATTTGCAATGGTCAATTTCCTATTTCTCTTATTACCAGAAATCCCAACATTTTTAATTTATTCAGGAACATTTTTAGCCCCGCCTCTTTTTCATACCGAAAATTTTGAAAAATGATTTTCTTCTTACTTAATCGTTGTCACATATTAAAGAGAAATAATCTACAAAATTTCTGGTGTGAAAAGAAGGCGGGGATAAAAATGCTCGTGAATAAATTTGTAAAGCTGGGAACTCTGGTTATAACTCTGTGAATAATAACGAAAAATTATACAAATTGTATATTTGCGCATTGCCTGGCTTTCAGCAATATAAATATGAAGCCACAATACAGCTTTTCGACTAAATAAATAAATAAATAAGTAAATAAAAGTTAGCGCTTATTTTAATATATAGATGATCCTTAAAACTACGCTTAAATTCTCGTTGAAAGCTGTTTCATTTTCCTGCATCAAATAACAACGAAATAACACCGAAATGTTGTGTTGTACATATAAATATGCGACACGGCAAAAAAGATCTTATCCATACTTGATAACCACCTCATTAATAACCGTACAATTGTTAACGCCCCCTGAAAAAACGCACCTTTTCTGATACCAATATATTTTTAGAGATATTCTCTTCAAATGCTGTTACGATTAAATAAGAATAAAATTACTGTAAAAAATTATTAGTGTGAAAAAAAAGGCGGGTACTAAAAATTGTACTGTTCATAATGAGATGGTTGGCAAGTATGCTTATAGAATTAATTCTTCCTCAATTTCCTTTCTTACTTTCTTCTATATGTAATATAGAGAAAGTATTCGCGAAAATTTTCGACCCCCGTTTTTTAACGGATCTACACGTTTTGGGATGTCCTGAATACGAATTGATAGTTTTTTTAAAAATGTCTGTCTGTCTGTCTGTGTGTCTGTCTGTGTGTCTGTGGTTTCGTGTTTTCACCGTATCTCACGAACCAATGAATGAAATTCAACCAAACTTGGTATATAGTTGGACCCTGGCGGGGCATTGTGCTGATTAGAATGGGGATCAATCTCCGAGCAGGTGGCGCTGTGATCGCATTTTATGTAAACTTTTAACATGGCTGTATAGGACAAAATTTCGTATTTTTCACCATATCTCACGAACCAATGAATGAAATTCAACCAAACTTGGTATATAGTTGGATCCTGACGGGGCATGGTGCTGATTAGATTTCGGGATCAATCGCCCAGCAGGTGGCGCTGTGATCGCAAAATTTCGTATTTTTCACCGTATCTCACGAACCAATGAATGAAATTGAACCAAACTTGGTATGTAGTTGGACCATGACATGAAATGGTGCTGATTAGATTTTGGGATCTATCGCCCAGCAGATGGCGCTGTGATCGCAATTTATGTAAACTTTTAACATGGCAGTATAGGACAAAATTTCGTATAAATGTACATAATGAGCATTATTTATTATTATTTAACATTACTGAGCATTATTATTTAACTTGTGATTGTAAAATTAATATGAATTATTGATAATAGTAGTAGTTAACTAGGGAAAAAATTTTGTGCATGTGGGGGGCATCGCTTCCTCACCCTGGGGGGGGGGGGTAAATTTTCAAGATGGGTATCTTTCGAAAGGTCTCGTCAATACCTTTAAAACGAATGGTTGAACCATAAATCTGGGATAATTTAAAACAAAGTTATCGATTTTTTTTTATTTTAACAACAAAAAAAAAAAAACTTAGAAAAAAAACCGTATTATTATTTTTTTTTTTTTTTAACGAAATTTAACCAAACTTGGTATTTAGTTGGTCCCCGACATAAACCGGTGCTGATTACATTTGGGGATCAATCGCTCAACAGGTGGCGCTGCGATCGCATTTTTTTTAAATTTTTAACATGGCAGTATAGGACAAAATTTCGTATAAATGTACATAATGAGAGTTATTCTTAACCTGTGATTGTAAAATTAATATGAATTATCGATAATAGTAGTGGTTAATCAGGAAAAAAAAATTTGCATGTGGGGGCATCGCTTCCTCCCCTAGGGGGAATTACCCCCCGGAGGGGGGGGAGGGTAAATTTTCAAGATGGGTATCTTTCGAAAGGTCACATCAATACCTTTAAAACGAATGATTGTGATAATTTAAAACAAAGTTATCGATTTTTTTTTTTTTTTTTACTTTGAACAAAAAAAAAACTTTGAAAAAAAATCGCAATTATCATTATTATTATTATTTTTTAATATTGTTATCGAGTGAATTTGTATAGGAAAATATAGAAGAAAATCTTGTGGTGGCCACAACATACTAGTTTTTGTTTTTTGAGTGCGTGTCGTTTTGGCAGTAAAAGTATAATACCCTTAAATTTACCATATATATGTGAAATGGGCTTGTCTCAATTTTTTAAACAATAGCCGAAAATATTGTTTAATATTAGCAGAAATATTTTTTCAGACTGACAATTACCTCGCAAAATTTCGTATTTTTCACCGTATCTCTCGAACCAATGAATGAAATTGAACCAAACTAGGTATGTAGTTGGACCCTGACATGAAATGGTGCTGATTAGATTTTGGGATCAATCGCCCTGCAGATGGCGCTGTGATCGCAATTTATGTAAACTTTTAACATGGCAGTATAGGACAAAATTTCGTATAAATGTACATAATGAGCATTATATTTAACTTGTGATTGTAAAATTAATATGAATTATTGATAATAGTAGTAGTTAACTAGGGAAGAAATTTTGTGCGTGTGGGGGGCATCGCTTCCCCACCCTGGGGAGGAAGTACCCCCCCGGGGGGTAAATTTTCAAGATGGGTATCTTTCGAAAGGTCTCGTCAATACCTTTAAAACGAATGGTTGAACCATAAATCTGTGACAATTTAAAACAAAATTATCGATTTTTTTTACTTTTAACAAAAAAAAAAAAAAAAAAAAAAAAAAACTTAGAAAAAAAAATCGTATTATTATTATTTTTTTTAACGAAATTTAACCAAACTTGGTATTTAATTGGCCCCCGACATAAACCGGTGCTGATTACATTTGGGGATCAATCGCTCAACAGGTGGTTCTGTGATCGCATATTTTCTAAATTTTTAACATTGCAGTATAGGACAAAATTTCGTATAAATGTACATAATGAGAGTTATTCTTAACCTGTGATTGTAAAATTAGTATGAATTATCGATAATAGTAGTGGTTAATCAGGAAAAAAAATTTTGTGCATGTGGGGGCATCGCTTCCTCCCCTAGGGGGAAGTACCCCCCGGAGGGGGGGGGTAAATTTTCAAGATGGGTATCTTTCGAAAGGTCACATCAATACCTTTAAAACGAATGGTTGTGATAATTTAAAACAAAGTTATCGATTTTTTTTTTTTTTTTTTTTTTTTTTTTTTTTTACTTTTAACAAAAAAAACTTTGAAAAAAAAATCGCAATTATTATTATTTTTTTTTTTAATATTGTTATCGAGTGAATTTGTATAGGAAAATATAGAAGAAAGTCTTGTGGTGGCCACAACATACTAGTTTTTGTTTTTTGAGTGCGTGTCGTTTTGGCAGTAAAAGTATACTACCCTTAGATTTACCATATATATATAAAATGGGCTTGTCTCAATTTTTTAAACAATAGCAGTAAGTATTGTTATTAATAGCAGAAATATTTTTTCAGACTGACAATTACCTCCAGAAATATCACTACTTGTATGCAAAAAATCAGTATTATAAATCTCTTTAAATGTATCCTCTTGTATTATTATTATATTTTTTTTTTTACTTCTAATTTGTGGGCGAAAGGTTAACTGCAACATTTTCGATCAGTGTTAACAAATGTTGCTACTTTTTTTTTTTTTTCAGTAGTCGCGAAGAAATTATGTTTAACCATTTGCAGCGCACTGTTCTCTCTACGAGGACGCAATTATTAAGTTCTAACGACAAAAACTCATCGTGGAAACTTTTCAGCAAAATTTTACTTTTATAACACGCCAGAAAAGGTAGTCAATTTCTTTTAATTTTGTTCGCGAATTACGGCGACACCTGTAATTTAGATGATTCCAATGACCCAACTGACCTTATCATGCAAATGTTTAATACATAAAATAGACTAGTTAGGAAGTAAGGATTGAATGGATGGGAAGAACCTTCGAAGTGATTAGGTGACCATTGCATCTAAAATCTAGTGGTGGACATCAAATAAAGAACAAAAGCAAAATCTGAGAACCCCGTTTTCCACAACTGATGGGAAATGGGAAATGCAGAGTTGTCAACGTTTTAATTTATTCCGGTGCATTTTTAGTCCTTTATTTGAAACTAATTATAAAATAATTTAAATTGCTGCGCAATAATTTTAAATGCAGGTAATTCTGGAAAATGCTCCATGTGGCTGATAAATGGCAACCATAATCTCTTAAAAAGAGTTAAAAACGCTTGTCTTTAAAGCTAAATTTTTATTTCCTACTTAGTTTCTCTTTTTGCGCATTGTTTTATCCATTTTTCCCCCCTCCCCTAAACAAACAAAATGGAGAAATATCTCTGCCATTTTTTCAACTTTTAAAATTTAATAATAATTTTGTTTATCTTTTAAAATGCTGGAAACTTACAAATATAATGAGAAAAAATAAAAATAATTCCTATGTAAGTATTTATTCTTTTGTGTTATTTGGTATTCCATAATTAACACTTTCGCGACGCTTGCGTCGATTCATGTCGTTTCAAAATCTCCAGCAGGCGTTTCTTTCGCAATTCGTATGTTATTTATTTCTTAAAAAATATAACCACTATACGTATTTGTACTATCAGTATACTATGGATATAAAAGCTTTGATTAGAGAGAATATAACTCTAATGTATATCCATTTGTAATATAAATGTGAATAGAGAAAATTATTTTATGAAATATTGTAACTGGGGAGAATAACGCCCATAGGCGGACCTTACTGTGAAAAAGACAAAAACCTGCGGTCCCGAAAGTGTTAATATAATTTCTCATCATTTAATAATTTAAATTAATGTATAAATTTCATGTTCATACAGAAATGTGGATCACAATATTTAAGTTAACATAAAATTAATTTATTAATTATAATTATTCTTTATAAAAATGTCAGTTTAGATACTTGTAAATTACACATTTTTATGTATTGTAATTTATAATAATAAAATGTATAGGATTAACGATATGCCCTTTTGTGAGTTATTATTAGTAAACATTTTACGTATTAAGTAAATGAAGTAGTTTTATCTTATTTTTATTTTATTAATTTTATGTTATTATTTAATTTTTATGTAATATATTATTTATCGTAATTCATAAATAAAATTATTTGCAATAGTTTTTTTTTTAATTTATTTATTTCATTTTATTTTTTCTTATTTCATTTTATTTTATTTTATTTGTTTATTTATTTTTTGTTAAACGTATAATTTTATTTACCTCCAATGAATAAATCTGAATATGGTAATAAACTTAACAACTTTAGTTTAACAACTAGTTAAAATGATCGGGAAAATTACTATGTACAATCAATAAATATGCATAAATATTAATAAAATTTTAACCATGTTGTTATTCTACTTATTTAAATATTCTTTTATCAAAAAAAGCTATTAATAGTAAATACAATTTTCAAATAAATTTATGAAATTTTACATGCATTTTTAAATGCAGCAGTGGGTGTGTTTTTTGAGCAATAAATATTTTGGAATAACAACAGTGTGGTCACATTTATAAGAATTCCACAAAGCACTCTTTGAAACACTTGGCAACACTTCTCTTTTTTGCTTATTGAAATATGTGTAAAACTCTAAATTTTGCTTCTATTGTCGATATGATAGCGGTTTTACATGATATTATAATTGTTTATTTTAAAAGATAAAATAAATAAATAAAATAAGATAAAGACTATTTTACCAGAAAAACTTTAACAAAGTATACTTATAAGTAAATTTGTTCGGTTGCTGCTGTTGCTTCAATGCTGTTGTTTTCCTGCATCATGCCAACATTGCGAGAGCAATGTATATTGATTCATTGTACTTGAAAGACCGCTGTTTAAGTTAACTCGTTAGCGCCTAAATTAATTTAGCAAAATATTATTAGCTGTTTATTAAACTTCTAAATTATTATAGACAACTGACAGTAAAATATATTAACTTAAACAGTTCTTCTGATAGTTTTAAATTTAAAGCCTATTCTGATTTATTGACGTTTATTGTTCCAGCGAGAAGCTATTATATGTTGATAAAGATCTCGAAAGTAAAGTATTATAATATATATTATTATTCAATTTGATTTAAGTTAGTATACCTGCACAAAAAGCAAATATATGAGCGACAAATGAAAAATCATAAAATGACTATCCAAATTATGAGTTAATAATTAATAGTAGGCACATAAAACTTTCAGGGATCATTTAGAGTGATGCTATAAACTGTCACTAAAACGCAGAAATCATTCCAAGAAACCACAAAAAATATACGTGCCATTTTATTAGCTGTCCTCAAATGAGGACACTGGGCGTTAACGGGTTAATGTGTATGAGTGATGAGGCACTTCTGGAAGTTGATCTAAAGTATGGAACAATGCTCAGTGTAACGCTCTTGCACAATATGATGTTCCTAGTCCTAACTTTACAATTTTTTTCTTTTATAAAGGAAATTTTAAAGCCTGGATGAAAAAGAAAGGGAAACGTAGTAAAAATAGAAAAAAGAAATTCTACTTAAAAGGAAAACACGTTGTCTATATTGAATATTTAATACGTTAATCAGTTTGCCCTATAAGCGTTAAACCCGTCTTTTTCCGTCAAACATAGTCAAACCAAAAGGCTGGTATGGCTAAATTTTGAAATATATGTTGCTTTTTTCAAGAAAATAAGATTAATAAACATGCATAGAGTATTCTATTAAATTTTCATATTTATACTGTGCATAGTATTAATTTTATGAATCACTAAACATATATACCGAAGAATGGCTAACGCTGAAAGGGTTAAAATTTCTAAGTGTGTAATTTATTCCAATTGCTGAATTCTTGATAATATGTGAGAAAAATAAGCATATTTACAGGCTAACAACTATAGTTGCCACCTTCGCACCTTTTGTCTAACGGAAATTTTTTCATTCTACTTTATCAGTGAAATTCGTTACAATTCACTGATTAAATAAAATAAATTTTTCTGGTAGCCAAAAAGTGCTAAGTTCGCAACTATGCTGACAACTGTTCGAAATTTCCATAAGGAAACTACGTGCGGCGCTGTCAAAAAGACGTTTTTTCTGACGCTTGTTTCAAACATTCAAATCTCTTTAGTCGTGCATTTTCCCCCCTTCAAATTCAGAATGAAATATATTTTGAAGCCAAAATGTCAACAAGGCACTGGATAAGGAAGAAAAGAAATTTTAGAAAATACAGAGAAAATTGATGATATTAACAAATATTGGAAAAAATCTAGATACCAATAACAACAGCAGCTACAAATATAATAATAATAATTACTTACTGTCCATAATTTTTGCTTTGTAATTTTGTAATGAGACAACAGAAAAGAACATGTCTAAACAAATAATAAAGGAATGAGATAAGATATAAGACTATGTGTATTTTACTCTTTAACTCCTTCGTCTCTAATGAGCTAAAAAGCATAAAACGGACGCATGCATTTGCAGCACGTTTTAAGTCTACAGGGAAATTACATCCAATTAATTTAAAGTCAAAAGAGAAATTCACCGGAAAGTTACTTACGATAATTTTTAAATAATATGTATTTACTTACTTATTTTGAACGAGTGCCCCATAAACATATTTATACACGAAAAACTTTCTATGTCAAAATGTGATATAAGAAGAACAGAGTTGCCAAGAGTCATAAATTATTCCGAAGAACTCTTATCCCACCCTTTTTTTATTTTCATACCATTAATTATTAAGGACGACTTCCTTCTTATTTAATTGTTGTCGCATAATGGAGGTAAGAATTTTAGAAAATTTCTGGTGCGATAAATAGCCGAGGACAAAAATACTCTAAAACTTGGCAAGTCTGAAGAAAACCCATTGTTAAAATAGCTGATGATTTTTGAAAAATAATAGTTATGTTTTAAGCCGGCAGAACGGGCTACGTGAAACGTAACATGAGAACGGGCATGGGGTGTCAACGCACCCCAAACATATTAAATAACATAAATACGAAAAAAATCTTTAGAATTCAATCTGTTAATGAAATTCAGGATAATTACACTCTTTCTCGTGAAAATAAATAACTGAAATGTTCAATTATCGTTATCTTTAAAATTTAATAGAAAATAAATTAAAAGCACTTAACTTTTCTCCTTGTTCGAAAAACATATTTTTTCCCATGAGGCGCACTTAATTATTTTCTTTACAATATTTATTATAATAAAAATGACGCATTACTGTGGATAAGAATAGTGAGACATTCAAGGTAGATTTACGTTTAACCTCCTCCCAAAAGTGTCAAATTATAACTTTGACCTTTCCCCAGCCATAACAGCCTTCTTAACGGGCCTTGGCCCGTTCAAATCACATCTTTACAAGTTTCATTGCTCGCGCACTCCACAATGTGAGTGCGGCGCTGAGGTTAATGCAAATCATTTCTTTTTCTCATGCCCACTAACTCTTGATTGGCGTATCTTTAACCCACCTAATAAACCTAACGACTGGCTTTTTAATATCTTTACCCGGCTTCCCCTACTTCAGAAACTAACTAGAATCTATAACTTCTTAATGCATCTTTCCAATTTGACCAACTAATTTTTCAATCTTCCAAGGCAGTTACCAACTTTTCTCTTGGAGGTCCATATAATTTTTCTTCACAAGCTTTTCCATGCGAGGGATCAAGGCTCCGTTCTTCTTTTCATATTCTTGTTCCTTGTCGCCCTCTGTCGTGTGAAAGCTCCGCTTTGGCGACCTCAGTAACCTTTTTTTTTTTTCTGTTTATGCAATAAACAACGGAGTAGGTTTAACCTTTAGACCTCTTTTGAATCACCACAGTGCCATCGGAGCCCCTCTCTAAAGGTTAAAATCGCTCAAAACCGCTGCATAGGGGTGAGCGGCCACCTTCCGTCTTAGAATCTTATAATAATTAGGATGTGCATGGATCAGAAATTTTAGATTTTTTGCAGTTTTTACATATAGTTTCAATTTCTGAGTGTTATATAAGAATGAAAAAGAGTCTGAATTTGCCGTTTCCATACTCTCCGCACGGAGCAGGACCTTGGAAGCAGGTACTAAAGGACCCTACCACTTCTGTTTATAGGGAGAGACAGCAGATAAATATTTCCGGGCATGGGGTGTCAAAACAAGGACTTAAAAGTACTTGGATATACAAATTGTTTACTTTAAAGCTTAATTGGAACTAAGTATAACCCCGATAAGTCGTCACTCCGTTTAAGTCGTCGTTTTCTTTTGGTCCCGACAAGGTCTCATACACAATAATGTTAAACAACCCTCTTTTACCCGTCACCAAATTTCATTCTACTCGGATAACTCGTCACCCACAAGAATGGCCGAAAGCTAATTCAAAAATTCCCTAAAAAGTCGCTAATCCTAAACTTACATTTTTTTTGTCGCTAAAAGCTATTAAAATTCCCCAAATTTAGCGACTTTTCCCCCAAATTGGCGACACTGATTTTGCATGCCAACGTGCTGCCTTTTTAGCCCCGCCACATCAAATTAAGAAAACAAGCCTTTACCGGGAATTTTCGATTACGCGCGTCTTATCAGAAAAACCTGTTGGTCCCTATTGTTGTTAAGCATTCCTTTTCAGCCCCCCCCACTTCACTTTAAGAAAGCCAAGCCTGCTTATCACTTCAGCAACACACCTGTAGGTTAAGTATTCCTTTCCATACAATACCCTTTTTGGGGAGTTGAGTTCTTGGAATATTCTATGACCGTGCATCGTACTTATCGCTGCTAATCATTCAAAGCACATTTCTCGCTGCGACTCTGTCGAGTGTAGACGTTTTTTTCACTTCTCCTGAGTTTGACTTCATTTCATAGCAAGTAAGCCCCGCTATAAGGGCTATTTTTCTCTCTTGCAATTTCGTGGTGCGATTACGCTTTTAACATGTCAGGGAAGCGAAAACTTACCTCTTTATCTTTTAAAGAAAAAAAAGACTTAATTGCACTTTTTGAAAAATCAAATGTTTCAAAAACAGCTTTTGCCAAAGAACACCATATTCCCAGGACTAAGTTGAACGATATTCTTTCATCGAAACAAGTCGTTGAAGAAGCCGACTGCGAAGGCAAAAGAAAGAGAATGAGGAAATCGAAGTTTGACGATATCGAGGAGGTTTTAGTTCGATGGCTAAAACATGCCAGAGCCCAGAATGTGCCAATTTCTTCCGTGGTGCTAAAAGAAAAAGCCATGGAAATTGCTAAGGAGTTGAACATTGAAGATTTCGGCGGCAGCAATGGTTGGCTGGAACGTTTCAAAGACACGCATTGCCTTTCTTTTAAAACGATTTGCGGAGAAGCAGCAGCTGTTGATGTTGATGCTGTAGAAAACTGGAAGGACAGTGTTCTGAAGGACATTTTATCTAGGTTTGATGCATCAAATGTTTTTAATCTTGATGAGACCGGCTTATTTTACCGTCTTTTGCCCGATAAAACTCTGTCATTTAAGGGTGAAAAGTGCACTTCTGGAAAAGCAAGCAAACAACGCGTGACGCTTCTGCTTGGAGCAAATATGAATGGAACTGAAAAACTAAAACTACTTGTGATCGGCAAAAGCAAAAAGCCACGCTGCTTTAAAAATGTTAAATCCCTTCCAATTTATTATGAAGCAAATTCAAAGGCATGGATGACTACAACGATTTGGGAACGACATATTCGTAAACTGGATTCTCAGTTTTTGCGTCAGAAAAGAAAAGTTGCCATCATTGTTGATAACTGTACCGCCCACACCACACCCGAAAATTTAAAAGCGATCGAGATGGTTTTTATTCCTCCAAATGTAACATCAATTCTTCAACCTTTAGATCAAGGGAAAATTCGTGACTTTAAACGAAAGTACAAAAAAATGCTTGTAAAGGACCTGATAAAAGCATTGGATAGAAACGAAAAGCTGGAAGTTTCAGTTTTAGATGCAATTAACTATGCAGACAAAAGTTGGAGTTCCGTTTCTTCACAAACTGTTTCGAATTGTTTCCGACATGCAGGGTTCGTAGCAGACGCCGAATCAGAAGAAATCCTCAGCGATGAAGACATAATCGACGTGGAACCATTAGAGACTTTGCTGCAAATCGCAAATGAAAAAGGGTGCAGGGTCAATGACGTTAATGCTTTTGTCAACATTGATAACGACATTGCAATCTGCTCACAAGCGACTGTAAAAGATTTGACATCTGAAGAAAAACAAAACAGTTCAAGCGAGGATAGCGATGTCGAGAATGTGGATAAAACTCCACTCAACAAGACCGAAGCAATTGAAGCCCTGGAGAAAGTTCGAGAGTACCTTACATCCATTCAAGGTACAACAGACGAAGAATTTAAAGCCTTAACTTTATTAGAAAAGAAAGTTATTTCCAGTAGCCAGCACCTTCATCAATCTACACTGTTGGGTTATTTTAATGTAGCAAAAAAATAAAATGTCCATGGTAACTATACTGTATTTTTTTTTTTTATCTTCCGCTTATTCATTTACATGTACTGATTTCTGAAAGTATTGTTTTTGTCACCGAATCCTACTGCAATTCATGAAAATATGTAGTATAGTATATTTCAAAGTTTTTTTTTTTTCTTTCGAAATTCGCCACTCCGCCTAAGTCGTCACTCCGCTTAAGTCGTCAAAAATGTTTGGTCCCTTTAGTGACGACTTATCGAGGTTTTACTGAATAAAAAATAATAGTTTTGATACGACATAAATTAAAACCTAATAGTTGAAACTTAATAACCGAATTTCTGAAATGACTCACAATGACTGACTCATTCTGTGCCAGGATAGTGTTCCCAAGAGTCTATTGCACTTTTCAACGACCATCATCCTTACATGTCTTTTTTATAACTAACGAAAACTCGATGAATGTACCCAGCCTGTGACGCGAAAACTATGAGCCGCTAGTTCAATAAGCAACTTGTTATGTAGCAAAGCAATGTTTTCTGCGAACGACTCGAACATTGGCAGCATTTTAATTACACTAAAATATAAAACAAGGCTATTTATACTCCTGATTCATAATTAACAATATTTTATATAGAAGAATTATTATCCGTAGGATATGTTACGTCAAGTACGTAGACCCAGTTTTCCTCAAAATTTCCGTACCGCTAATATAATCGAGGTTCCAATTGTTAAAATAATGTAAAACACTTCTTCGAGAAGAAAATTAAGCTGTATATTTACTAGAGAGACAAAAAAATTTTTTTTTTTTTTTCATTTCTTTAATCCTTTGCTGTTCTTATTTTATTTCACTCCTCTGTAGTATTGCCAGATTTTGCTACTCTTTCCTTCAATAATCACCAATAATTTTAAGAAGGGATATTTAATTTATATAATACACGATTGATCTTTGTATTGCTTAGTCAACTGCCATATTACATTTAGAATTTAGTGGTGGACTTTGGATAAAAATGTCGCAAAATCTAGAAATACCGCTCCTCTTGTCAGTATTAACAAATTTAGTGACTTTTTTTTATCAGTACAGTTGAACCTCTTTAACGTGAACGCTGTTAAAGGGAATTACTTTTAACATGAACTGTTTCCATAGTCCCCGTCAAAATCAAGACTAGTGTAGTTATATGAAGATTAGTTACTGATAGCATGAACTACTGATAAAATAAACACATTTTTTAACCCCTTGGGGATTCAAGTTAATGAGGTTCGATTGTATTCACAACTAAGTTTTAATTGTAACATGCGCCTGTTAACTTCGTCGGAAATTTAACTATTTTATACCGAATGATTCAAAATAGATGTTTCAGCGATTGTATCATAAACTTAGAAAGATAGAAACATACTTCCAATTACAAAATTGCTTAAAATTAAGAGTAGATTTCAGATATAGCATTTTTTTGTACAAGGGACTGTATACATATTAAATAAGAAATTTAATTTTTATATGGCTCCTCCTATCATATGACTTATATTTAGTAAAATATTCTCCTTAGTCTAAGAAGAAAAAAAAGAAAGAAATCATGTCTCTAAGTAAAAATTTCGTTGAGTTATTGCAATTTACAAATTTTGGCATTTTTCACCAAGTCTTAAGGGGTTGTATTAAAAGTAAGAAATTGTAATTACTGTAGCTTTTGTAATGAGGCATAGATTGATCAGCATTTGGAGGGGGGATGTCTCTATTTCCTCTAGCACGAGAATACTCATCGAAAAATTAACAAATAAAATTTATGAATAATTTATGTACTAAAAGGGAATTTTCAAATTCATTTTTCTTTATTTTCCTTCATACATCCTCTTACCCATATGCATGGTATAGAGAAAGTATTGTTTTCCAGTCAAATTTCCGAAAATTAGCTTTTGTTATTTTTACGCGTATTCTGATCTTCTGAATTCAAAAATCATGTTTTTAGCGGTTGCTATCTCTCTCTCTGTGTCTCTCTCTTTGTGTGTGGTGTTATTAGCATATCTAAAGAACAAATAGTAGCAGGAAGTCCAAATTCGATATTCTAAATCCGTATCATGTTGCGATGCTACACTAAGATATTTGTTGCGATCAGACAAAAGGTTGTTTACAGGGTCATCCAAGAGAATTCAAATACATTACGTCTGAGAGCAAAATTTCTCATATGTACAGTGTGGCATCTATAGGCTGCCCTAAACAAAATGAAAAGAACAAATTTTTTTATACGCATAAAAGTATGTTTTGTGTAGATTGTGGTATAGCAATCATTCATCACTCATTTACAGGGTTACCCAGAGTATTTGGATATATTTGAGCTATATTCGGGAATTGTTGGAATTGTATTTCAATTTGTGTTACGTGTTTTACACATAACACTGAATGTACGTGCAATAAGTCATGTGTATATAGTTTATAGACAATATACAGGGCTACCCAAAATTAAGGTAAACTTTTTTTTTAAATTATTATTATAAGTAATTGACGTAACTGCTTTGCTGCATTTGTTTTATGTCGAAGAACACTGCTGACACAGAACGGAAAATTAATTTCTCATACCCATACTGTAAAAGTAGTTTTTGGAGATCGATTTTTTTTTCTGTGTAATATAACGTTTTGATGCCTCCTGAATACAAAAGTTAAACTTTTAGTATTTGATCTGTATATATATATGAATTTTCAGTGAATTTTAATAACAAATAACTGTAGGAAATTCAAATTTGGTACATTGGATTCCATATCTAGTTGACACTTGAAAAGTTGATCCAGATTTGTAAGTTTCAAGGAAATTAATAACAGACTTTATTTTTATTTTAATAAATGTAGGCACTATAACTAAACAGAAGGGCAGTAACCCCCCGACATAGAATTATACATCAATTCTATGTCATATCCTAAGCAAAAAAAATATTTCACAATATGAACAATAAATATGAATTCATTTATGATTTTTACAGTAAAAAATTATTTAAATGTAATTTATAAAAATGTCTGTTCCAAAACGCAATGCGTTGGCATTTTTTGTGAGTTCCTGAACATAAACCAATTGTAGAGGATCTATAAATGCCATTTTAAATGGGGAATATTCCATAGCAAACCTGAATACCATACAACATTTTTAAAATTTCAGAAAATATTTACTGACGTTGGGGGCGGGCAGACGGACAGGTAGACAGATGGACAGTCAGGCAAAAAAATAGGCAAACTGAAATCATATTCACAGTTAAAAATTGTTAGAAAACGTTTAATGTAAACGAAAATGCCAATTTCAGCAAATGCCCAATAATAACCCTTAACATAACAGATTATTTTTGCGTGCCCTGTAAATCTAATACTAATCGTACTGTACACTATAGAAAGCATTCTTTTGTGCAAATGAATATCGTATTTCAATTTCATTAAGATTTATGCAAAGTAATTAAAATTAAGTTTATAGAAATATCTTTCATAGAACGCAATACTTTGGGACACTTTCGGGTATCCCTATATACAAACCAGTAATGGTATATATTCCATTTTCAATAGAAAATATCCGAAAGTAAATTTGAATAATACATTTCAATTTTATAATTATATGCGTAAATTATAGGTATTAAAATATGGTTTATAAAAATACTTCTCATAGAATACAATGCTTTGGAATACTTTCGGGTGTCCCGGTACACAAGCTAGCAGAGGTATTCACTCCATTTTCAATAAGGAACATCCGATAGTGAACACAAATACCATATATCAGTTTCAGGAAATTCCATAAATATTCACGGGAGTTAGCTCGCGGACAGACAGAAAGACGGATGGACAGACAGACAAACCGAAGCCATTAACTATTTTTAACCTTATTGGAATTATTAAAGAGCCGAAGTCATTAAAATTTTTCAACCATGATGGAAAGTGGTAAAAAGAAATAAAGTGCAAAAATTCCGCACGATTTTGTTAGTCTTTTGATTTTCTTCCTCTCTTAACGTTTGCAGGTGACCTCTATAAGAAATTTAACTATTTAATTTTTTAACAAAACGGAATAATGTAAATTTGCATTAAGTTCTTAAAACTGTTGATTTTGTGTTTTTGAATGATTTTAGTTGCTATTTTAAAATGAAGGATCTTTTTCTAATTTTTCTCATCTGATAGATAATCCCCTAAAGTGAGCCCTTTGGCGTCGAAAAATAGATGCCAAAATTGAAAATAATGTGGTATAAGTCATCATTTTCAAATTGCAATAACTCAGCAAGATTCTGACATAGAGATTTTTTTTTTTGTTTGTTTGAGCGAGGAGAATATTTTTCTAAATATAAGTCATATTATCGGAGGGACCGTATAAAAATTAAATTTCGTATTTTAATATGTATACAGCCCCTTGTACAAAAAAATGCCATATTTGAAATCTGCTCTTAATTTGCACCAATTTTCTAATTAGAAGTATGTTTCTTTCTTTCGTAGTTTACGAGATAATCGCTGTAACATTTATTTTGAATCACCCTGTATATACCATACTTGTCAAACATCTCATTAATAATCGTAACATTGCTACGCCCCTTCAAAACGCAACCTTTTTTTCCACACCATTTCATTTTTAGAGTAAATTTCATCAATTTCAGTTACGATTAAATATGAATAAAATTACTCTGAAAAAAGACTGGTGTAAAAAAAAAAAAAAAAAAAAAAAAAAAAAGAAAGAAAAAAGATTCTAAAAATGTTACGATTCATAATGAGACTATTAGCTGGTATTAATATATATATATTGTCAATACTGTTTAGAGCGCTTTAGAGAGTTAAGGCCGGGGCAAAGCACCAATCTCTATCAAATAAATAAAAATAAATAAATAAAAATAAAATTCCCTTAAAAAAGACGAAAATAACAATTTTTTCAACAACAGAAAATTAAAATAATTTACAGTCGGAAAAAATAAAAGCAACATTCGGTTTTACTCCATTGCTTATCGAAACAAGAAAATGTAAGATATGGACGGAGAATTGTTAATATTTTTAGAAATTGAATGAAAATTTTTAATTGTGGAGCATCTACATATTAAACCGCACACTTAATTTAATATATTCAATGGTAATGTCTTATTTTGATATTATATTTGAAATCATGAGGTTGCTTCAAGGCGATAAATTATATGGTTGTATATATATATATATATTTATATATAGAGTTATAAGTGTTTACAGATGCTAATGTTAAATTTATATCACAATCTTTTGTAATTATCTTCACAAAAAACAAAATGATTGATATAATTTTGTTTATGCGCTACAGTGAAGAAACCCAAACATTATCACTGATAACTTTTGATTCGGAAATATATTTTTAATTATAAAAAATATGAATGAAATAAAATTTATGAGCTATATTTATTTTTAATTAAAATGAATCATAATGCTGTAAAATTTGGGTGTGCAAATTTGCAGCTCATTCTAGTTACTATTTTTGCTTTCTCTTACCCATAAGGTAGAGAAAGTATTGTTTTTGGCTCAAATTTTCGAACGCGAGATTTTGTTATATTTACACGCTTTGAGGTCCCCTGAATACGAAAATCATGTTTATAGTAAATGGTCTGTGTGTATGTCTGTGTGTCTGTGTGTCTGTCTGTTATCAGCATATCTCAAAAAAAAAAAAAATTATGGCAGAAAGTTCAAACTTGGTATTCTAAATGTGTATCATATAGGGATGCTACAGTAAGCTTTTCGTTAAGATCAAGCAAATGGTTCGTGTACAGGGACAATCAAGAGAATTCTAATACATTACGTCTATGGGGGAAATTGCAGGAAAATAGTGTTTAACGTCTATAGACTGCACTAAACCAAATGAAACAAATATATATTTTTTGTAATAGAGACAGTTAACTGGGAAAATTTTTTTGTGTATGTAGGAGCCTCGCCTCCCCCCCTGGGGGGGAAGTCCCCCCTCGAGGGGAGTAAATTTTCATGATGGGTATCTTTCAAAAGAGCTCGAAAATACCTTTAAAACGAATGGTTGAACCATCTATTTGCGATAATTTAAAACAAAGTTATCGATTTTTCTTTTTACTTTTAACAAAAAAAAAAAAAAAAAAAAAAAAAAAAAATCGTACCTTCTTTTATATATATATATATATATATATATATATATATTGAGAATAAAATGGACTTTTTTGGATATTTGGTGTTAAACTACTTCTCTAATATGGAAATCGTCTGCCTTATCATAAAAGATAATTTTTTTAAATAAAAATTTTAATAAATTATTTTTTCAGAAGAGAAATATTTTTTAATAACCGAATTAAATTCTATATAAATGTAGGTGAATTAGTGAAACGGGGGGTTGAGGGGGGCGGTAGCCCCCCTCACACAGAACTAATAATCATATAAAACTCTTCAGAAGCCTAATATGTATTGTTTAACATAGGTTTACATAACAGTACTCGTTATCTTACCTCTTAATCTCCCACCTGTATTTATAGCAGGGATGGAACACGGGCGCAGAATTCATACCGGAATCTGTTTAAGAAATTTCCATACCTATAATATCGTTGATTTAACAGGTAGAAAATTTTCTTACATTCATAGTGGTATGAATTCTGCGCCCGTGTTCCATCCCTGTTATAGTATTAAATTTCAGGGTAAGAGAAAGTCGTGTGAGTGACACACCAGATTATTTTACATATAGATAAATCTTTCTTTTGGAGAGGGGTTGGGAGGCATCTGTTATAAAGTTTTACATGGGATAACGAAAAAATCCTAAAAGGTTACGTGAAAATTAAACAAAATATGTTTAATTTTTACTTAAGGTCAAACTCTATACATCTTCAACGTCACACACAAAGAAAAAAAAAGAAAAAAAGAAAGAAAAAAGAAAAGAAAACGGCGACTTTAAGATATTTGTGATATAAACTAGAATTCGTGTTTTCTTTCGTGTTTTCCTTTCAGCGTTCTTCTAAAAAACAGAATATAGAAAAAGAAAAAGTGACTTTTCCTGTTCGTGTTTAACACCTTTAATTTATATTTGCAAAAATACAGGCAAGTGCAATTTACCTTATCGCTTACGGGTGATAAATTGTGAATGATTAAAAGAAATACTAGAAAGTGAAATTAACTAAAAACAAAAACGGGGCTTACTGTTTAAAATAGAAAAAAAATTGGATGTAAAAACTGCCAGTTAAAAAAACGAATTTTCTATTGAGAATCAATGAAATGGGGGCAAACTTTTTAAATCACTTCTTGACTACTTTCGTATCTAAAAGATTAATCATTTACTTCATATACAGCTTTTATTTGTGTGTGTGGGAGGGGGGGATAGGGTATTTTAAGGACACATTAATCTTTAAAAAATAATTTTTTAAATATATTTTAAATAAGAAACTATATTTTATAGAAATTATAAAACAAATTGTACATTTTCGGAATTTAAATTACCAAAATTAATTCAGTACAATTAAAATTATTTGGTGTAAACTTCATGAAAGTAAGCAGAGATAAACCGATATTTTAAAATAATTTATCTAATAAGGTTTATTTTATGCGTTGTTGCTGTAGTAGATTATTTTGTTTGGTATTAGTTCTGCCAGATTTCGCTACTTTTTTCTTCAAAAATCTATATTAATTTTGAATAGTGATATTTGATATTACATAATAAACGATTAATCTTCGAAGTGCAGTTACGATTAACCATTACGTTTAAAATTTTGGAGCAATTATTGAATAAAAAAGATTGCAAAATCTCACAACAAAGATTTTACTCATCATCAGAGAATATTATTAATGTCAAATTTGTTAAACACATACATACGAAAGAAGCCGTTTCGCTTTTGAATACCGTGGCTGTGAGGCAAAGCGCCGGTCTACGAATCCAAAGGTCCAGAGTTCGATTCCACGAATGAGCAATTGTTTAAAATTGTTTTTCTATAATTTTAAATTGTTTATTGCTTACTTGTTCATTATGTTAATTATGTTTACGTTAATTATTCAGTTAATGTTATCTAATTTTTAAACTTTTCGATTTCTAGAAGATTCTGTAGTAAAAGATTCATCAACTGTGTATAAGCTGATGTAAAATTCAGTTGAATTGAAAAATAAATCCTCGAGATCAGCTTCAAATGCTCTGTGTTATTTCTCTCTAATGTTTCTCCTCTAACAGTTTCCAAGTTTAATCTACGCGACAATATATCAGAATTGTCTGACCAATCTTAAGTATAATATATTTAAATATATCTAAGAAGTATTATATTATACCTGTCAATATTTTAATTAATATTCCGTAGAATTGTCAATACCCGTCGTCTATTCTTTTTTTTTTCATCGTAATAACATTTGAAGAAAATTAGTACTCCAAAAATTAAGTTTTATGTAAAGAGGGGTGGATTCTAACAATGCTACGAAATATTAAAAAATATTAAATAGAATGTTGTCAAGTATGATTATATTCATGCATGTTTTATGTTTTACATTGTTATCTAACTAGAATTATATAGCTAAGTATATCTAATACACTAATATGAAAGTTAGCCGAGTTGTTATAGACATGCTAACTATGCTAGTTTATCCGTAATGGTATTAGGCCCCGCCTTCTTTTCAAACCAGAATAGTTGTAATGTAATATTCAGGAATATGTTCTCATGATTAAATAAGAAGTCTATTGCTCTACAACTAATATGGTGTGAAAAAAAGTGGGGCTTAATACTATTATGGATAAACTAGCATAGTTAGCAGGTCTATTGTTATACATGGATAATGCTTTCATTATAATTTTCATTAAACTTTTTCTTTGAAATATTTCTAGTGTAATAAAATAATATAATTTTTCCCAATTACTTCCACGTTTTATATTTTTCTAGATTTAAGGATAACCACTAACGCATTTCTAGTTATAACTGTATAAAAACTTGAAAAAAAAATGTAATACCAACTGTGTTTTCTGCACTGCCAGACTCTCAGAAATTCAAATATGAAGTCAAAATTCAGTGTTGCTGTTGAAAAAAATCAACGTTGGCGCTCATTTTAATATGTATATGATCTCTAATAATTTTACGTCATTTTCAAAAGTACACTTAATTTCCTGTTGAATTGTATCTATTACATTTTTCTGAGTTAATTAACAACAAAATAACAGCGGGTATTGCTTTTTTTTTTTTTTTTTTTTTTTGTTTTTTGTTTTTCGACTGCACATACAATTTTTATATAACGACAACAGAGAAATATTACACGATCGTACATATTATGAAACATATATTTACCCATTACGCTGTTTAAATATCAATGCGTTTAATGACCGTAGAAAAATATTTTTTTTTTTTTTTTTTAATCAAGAAATTTCACAAAATTTATCTTAATAGATTTAATTTTAAAAAGAACACATAAAATAGATTGTTTTTGTGTATCACAGTATATTATTTCGATATTTAAAATACACCATATAATAAATTCAGTTTTTAGTGCATTATGTATTTTAAACTAAATTTAGAAATTATTATCCTATAATATATCTGAATAATTCAGTGTAACCCTATAAACAAAATTATTTACACTAGAAACGCATATTTCTATTTCTATTTTTTTTTTTTTTTTTTTTTTTTTTTTTTTGTAAAGAAACGCGCTTTTATGAATCTAAATAACGAATATTAATTTCAATGCTCTCTGGAACAAGGATAGTGAAATATATTTTAAAGAAAATACCTGTCATAGATTTTAAAGTAACGAAATTCTTTTGTGAGTCCGTGTATATAAACTGGGAATATTACCAAGGTACCTGCTTTAAGAAACATCTTTATTTAAAGAACAAATTTTTAGGGACAGTCTCTCAGTTTTGGATTCACATCGAACTAACCTTGTGAGTAAAGAACTTTTGGAAAGATAAAAATTTTCATAAAACAATTGTTTTCACTTTTAAGTAATCACTTTCACACTGCCTCCCAACTCCAGCATGAAAAGAAGTATAATGCCTTTTTTTTATATTTAATTATCAGTTAATCACAGACAACTTAGAGTATTGATCTGTAACCTGCTATAAACTATAATTGTATTGAATACCTCATGTTAATCCCATTGATAGCATTTGATGTAGTACGTGACGACGTGCGTCCAAAGATATAGGTGTGGTAAATAATCTAACCACGCCTTTCCATTCAAAAACTGATAAAATTTGAATTTTTTGCGTTAGGCGTTCAAGCTGTGTATAATTTAACCCGTAGATAAAAGGGTTAAGGATATGTGTAAGATTTTGAAACAACTTTAAGTAATCAGTACGAGGAAAAAAAATAACAAGAACGAAAAATCATGCGCTACGCATTGATTATTAACACGTTCCAAATGTACGGTGTTTCATAGTATTACTTCTCTTTACTTACGCAATCACACAATGGACAGACAAGAGTTCGGAAAGACATACAGATAGACTAATTTAATTCCTAATCATTCTTAAACATTGTTAGAAAGTATTAAAAATGTGTAAAAGAAAAGAAAACGTTGCCTTTATATTCTAATTGCAGTCCTTAATGTATCTGAACACTTTAGTGAGCCCTATAAATCTGAAGTTTAACAAAATCCTATTCTAATTCTATACAAAATATTATTTTAGTATATTAACAATAAATGTCAATTTCTTTATGATTTTTACTGCAACTTCTTTATGATTTTTCTGCTGCATTTAAAATTTACTCCATGCCCCCCAAAATTAAACGTGCATTGAAAGGGTTAAAGCTTAAAAAAATCATAAAATTTGTAAAACTGGATATAACGTGGGTAATGAGTAGTCGAGGACACCACCATACCAGAGATACCAGTATAATTTTCGTATTGAATTTTCTGTGATTAAGTAAGGTTAAACCTTGTAATTAAATCGTTCTGGTATTAAATTCAAGCGGCCGTAGTTTGCCAACTTAGTAGTTTTGATTATCGCTACTATTAACACTTTCGCGACCGCATGTTTTTGTTTTTTTGACAGTAAGCTCCGCCTGTGGCGTTGTTCTTTTGTATTACATGATTTAAAATCAATGTTTTCTATACTCATATTTATAATATAAAGGAATATACATTACAATTATACTCTTTCTAATCAGAGTATTTATATACATAGGGCACTGATTGCACAAATCTGAATATTGGGTACATTTTTTAAAAATAATGTAACTTATATAACCTAAAGAAACGCCTACTGGCGGAGTTACAAATTTTCAAATGACGTGAATTCACGTCAACGGTCGCGAAAGTGTTAATAAAAATTTTAACGGAAATTGCTAAATGGAGCAACTATGCGGAGTTGCCAATTCGTAAGGACATTTTGTATTTAATAACAATTACTATTTTGAAAGAATGGTGTTCGATGTATATGATAGTCGATTAGACTAAAATACATTTCGGCAATTGTTGCAATTAAAAATTAGTGATGGATCTTAAAAAAACTGCAGTTGAATTAGTCATTTGAGAAACACCTTATGTCCATTTTTGGCCAAAATTGAGTTAGACATATTAAATTGTTGGTGGAGGCTAGACAAATCCAATATGCATAAAATAACTCATCTCCACTTAGTAACCGTGGTGATGCCGCATTTGAAAATATCCATTCCTTTGAGACAAATCGTATGTCCTGGAAATGTGTTCTTTCTCAAATGACTTACAAAAAAAATGAGGCTGGTGGCAGCACTGTTTTTTGTTATTCTATTTTAATGTGGCTGGTGGCAGCACTGTTTTTACTTTCTTCTATCTTCAATAAAATAAAGTATTGGATTCGTAAAAATTTTCGATTTCGGGTTTTTGATGGATTTACACGTTTTGAGAGCTGTAGAACACGATTTTATCATTTTTAGAAAATGTCTGTCTGTCTGTCTGTCTGTGTGTGTGTGTGACAAAATTTTGTGGCAACTGTATCTCTGGAACTACTGTACAGAATTTCATACAAATTGGTATGTAGTTGCACCGTGACATAAATTATTGCCTATCAACGTTTGGTAAAAATCGTATTACTGGTTGCGTTGCCATCCCGCTTTTTCTAAATTTTTAACAGGGTGATATAGGGCAAAAATTTTCAAGATGGGTATCTTTCGAAATGTCTCGTCAGTACCTTTAAAACGAATGGTTGAACTATAAATCTGTGATAATTTAAAACAAAGTTACCGGTTTTTTTTACTTTTTACGAAAAAAAAACTTAGAAAAAAAAACTTTTTTTTTTTTTTCTCTTCCCTTAATTTTATCAAACTCACACGGTTTCCGTATCCTGACAAACTTAAACTAATTTTTGCTTTCCCCCCCCTAATTTTGTCAAAGTCCCACGGTTTCCGTGTTTTGACATACTTTAACAAATTTTCACATTTTACCCAAAATTTTGTCAAAGTCCCACTTTTTTTTTTTTTTTTTTTTTTTTTTTTTTTTTAATCTTTCCCTTTAATTCTATCAAACTCCCACGGTTTCCGTGTTCTGACAAACTTAAGCAAATTTTTGCATTTTTCCCCCAATGTTGTCAAAGTCCCACGGTTTCCGTGTTTTGACATACTTTAACAAATTTTCACATTTTACCCAAAATTTTGTCAAAGTCCCACTTTTTTTTTTTTTTTTTTTTTTTAATCTTTCCCCTTAATTCTATCAAACTCCCACGGTTTCCGTGTTCTGACAAACTTAAGCAAATTTTTGCATTTTTCCCCCAATGTTGTCAAAGTCCCACGGTTTCCGTGTTTTGACAAACTTAGAATAATTTTCACATTTTACCCAAAATTTTGTCAAAGTCCCACTTTTTTTTTTTTTTTTTAATTATTGTTAACGAGTGAATTTGTATAGGAAAATATAGAAGAAAGTCTCTTGGTGGCCACAACATACTAGTTTGTTATTCTATTTTAATGAAGCTGGTGGCAGCACTGTTTTCTGTTATTCTATTTTAATGTAGCTGGTGGCAGCACTGTTTTTTTTATTCTATTTTAATCCAAACAGCTTGCTGTTGTGCTGTAGTGTTTATTATTGTTGTTTATTGGTTAAAATGAGTTCTAGTAAAAGTGAAAGTAATAATTCCACACAATTAAAACGTAAAAAAGAAAAGCAAGTTGAGTATAAGTGTAAAAGAATAAAGACGTTCCGTTTTAAGAATGAAGAATATACAAACTGGAAAGGAAATGTAGTTAAACCAAAAGAACATGGATTCGCTTGCAGGTAACTTAAACTAGAATATTTACCATAGGCCTAGAATATCTTACATCCTATACCTACAATATTAACCTGGGAAAATTTATCTGTATAGCCTAAGATTGTAATATTTTGTAGGTTTTAAGTTATTTTGAACTAGTCCTAATGAGGTTTGGTTATTTTAGGTGCAGGTGGAAATGTATACCGGAAAAGGTTACAGAGGACCAAAAAAGTGAAACTTACACCAAGTTTATTGATTTTAACACAAGAAATGAACATGATGAATACCTCCAATCATTGATTAAGTGTAAGCCAATTGCAAGAAAAAGGCGAAAATTGGATGATGAAGAAATAACTAGTAAGCGAAAGTCTCACTCCTTTGTGTATTCTGTATCCATGTCTACTGGAAAAGTACAGGTATGTAAACGTGCATTTTTTTCGGTCCATGGAATATCCACTGAACGTGGCAAAAGACTGTGTAAACATCTCTCTCAAGGCAGGTCAACAAAGGACTTAAGAGGGAAAAATACTCCAGGGAATGCTAAACCAGGTCGTATCATAAAGGCTATTGACGACCACATAGCCTCTTTTCCCCAGAAAGAAGCCCATTACACCAGCAAGTCTTACAAATACTTGAACGCTAACCTTAATGTAAGAATTATGTGGCAACTTTTCAAAGAAAAACATCCAGAATTGAGTGTTGATTACAAGTTTTATTTGAAAATATTTCATGAGCATTTTGACCTAACTTTTGGGAGGCCTCAGGTTGATTCTTGTTGTAAATATGAGGAACTGTCTGTCAAAATAAAAAGTCCATCTTTAAAGGATGTAGCTAAAAGAGTTTATGTTGCGGAACTCCTTGTGCATAAAAGGAGATCAAAAAAGTTTTTCAAAGCCATTGAAAATATTAGACAAAAGTGTTTAACGGATGAAAAAGTAGGTGGGATCTGCATGGACTTTATGCAAAACCTTCAACTTCCTCAAATACCAGTTCAAAAAATATTTTACTTACGGCAGTTGACAGTGAATGTTTTTAATATTCATGATGTTGCAACCAATAGAGCCAAGTTTTATGTATATCATGAGGGCTTGGCTAAGAAGGGGCCAAATGAAATTTGTTCATTTTTAGTTGATTATATCAATGAAGTTCTTGATGCTGGTGTTAGGCATTTTCATGTTTTTTCCGATGGTGCACCTGGACAAAACGAAAAGACCGTGGTTGTGCGGTCTTTTCTTGCCCTAATAGAAACTAGCCGATTCGACCGTATTCATCACTATTTTCCTATTCAAAGTCATTCGAATCTTCCGTGTGACCGCAACTTTAGTGTAATCAAACGAAAAATTAAAACAACTGACAGGATTTACATAGTAAAACAGTATGCTAAACTTATGTTGCACTCTGCTGCTATTCAGCACAAGTTCCTAGTGGAAATAGTAGAAAGTGAAAAAGTAAAGGATTTTAAATCATGGTGGGGTCAATTTTATAAAAAAAATGTAATATCTATGGAGACTCAAGCAAGGAACATACCAAAGGAAAACAAAATAAAATTCAACATTTCAACTTTTATGGAGTTCCAATACTCTAATAAACATGTAGGCCAAGTTAAAATAAAAAACTTTATTGGTGGACTCAAAGAACAAACTTTTGACTTGAAAAATCCGGGAACTGGTTTACGAGAGCTTCTAAAAATCAGTGCCTACCCGCAAAAATGTGTACCTATCAATATCAACAAAATCAATGACATCAGGAAAGTCGAAACCTATATACCTGCAGACATTATTGGTGAATTTTCTTCCAAAATTTATGACTGGCCAACTAGCGTTATGAATGACATTGAACTGTTTTAAGAAACAATGTTTGGAAAATGTGTATATATTATTTGAAAAATAAAATACTGATTTTTATTAATAATTTCAATTGTTTTACCTTTTATTTCATACCTGATAACATATCGTTTAGACAGTCATTTGAGAAACAACACATCTCCAACAACGTTTGTAATTTTTTTAAATATCAAAATAAAAATAATAAAATTTTATTTCGATAGAATTAGCTTACCAAACCCCTGTAGAAACGTATAAAATAATTAAAAAAATATATGATGTTAAGATATGGACCAGCTGTTTTTTTTTTTTTTTTTTTTTTTTTTTTTTTCCCGAAAGTTTACTTTTTTTAGATATGAGGTGTTTCTCAAATGACCGATTCAGTTATTCCAATTTCCGCTCAATAGAATGTATATTTTATTAAAAGATAACTCAAACCAGAATAAATTGAAGATTTTTCTTCAACAAAATTTATTTCATTACCTGTTGTTTAAATTAGCAAATTTTCTGTTTTATTCTAGAAAACGTTGTTCAGGCAATGTTAAAACTCGCGAAATGTAATTGTGTTCCGGTCATAAAACCGAAGTCCGAGAGCTTTTTGGAAAGACCTTTTTTATTATGTTAGCAATTCATTTTTGACACGTTAAGAATGTAATTTAACATGGGTGCCATTTTTGTAATTTGGGAGTTTGACCGCCATTTTGAAAAAAGGTGGCTAGTGTTAACAGTAAGAAAAAGCACAAAAATGTTGACCGTTAATTGGACAACTTCCACATTTAAGGTGTTGTTGGACAGATAATTAATGAATCTATACATTTCACTTTGTTAAAGTCTTCAATTTGAAAATTTAATAGTGATTATATATAAAAATATGAATATATAAATATGGTTAACATTGGTTCTATCACTTTATTATTGTGATATGTTAGATCTTGCAGAGTAAGCACTAAATAATTATAGAAGTACTAATTCTTTTAAAAGGTAAACAATATTTATTTTATGCCCTAAGCATATGTGAAATCGCATAATCACCTTTATATAGCTCATATTGTAAAACACTCAAGCACCAAATACTTCATCCGCATCGGTATTTTTTGTAGCTGGTGCATTCCATACACTCATCTTATTCCTCTTCAAATCTTTTTTGGCCTGAAGCAATTGTACTCCAACTGAGAAAGGGGGTATTCTGTGTGTGAGAGGTTGCAGTCCATTTTGTTTTCTCTTCCACTCAAATCTTGAAGAAAGCAGACATTTTGTTGACTTCGCATTCTCGTATTCGTAAGTCCACAAGTGGCTTCAAAGTCAATATTGTCTAAATGGATCTTCATTAAGAGGCATTTCACACTTGTCACGTTTCTCAAGTCAAAAAAGCCTTCTATTGTATCACAACCTGTAAATGTATACATTCCAAGTGCAGCACTTGCTATCTTTTGTTCCGAGAACAACGACCAGTACTGACAGAATTTTGCATCTTTTTCCGGCTTTTTCTTGTACATATACATGTGTGTTTCAGCCAGGTGGTTGATGTATGAAGCAATAATCCATACATCAGTATCTTCAAAATCAGGAATAATTGGTTGAGAAACAAGTAATTGAGTTTCATGGAAAAATGCTCTGGTATCTGCTGCACATGACCTTGGTGCTTTAAATCGGGGATCATACTCACCAGATGTAAGATTATAACACAGGAGATCCATGGTGTAATACCAGTTAACATTGTGTTTATATGATTGCCATCTACTCTCGTCTTCACTCTCATACAAATACTCTTCAAGGTATTTTTAGACAGCTTGATTAGCAGCAATTCTAATTAGTAACATTTTCTTATGTTCTGCTACTCGTTGATACCAATCCAACACGCCTTTACCAAACATTTACTCGATGGTTTTGGGTACTATTTGGCATTTAAGTTTCCATCTTTCAATCTTGCTTAAAAGATTCCAATGATAACCAGTATACGAGAGTACATTTCCTGTCATTCGATGAAGCGAGTGAGCAATTAATCGGTGCATTACTGGTATTTGTTCCTTGCGTTCCAATCTCTTTGCTTTTGGCTTGCTGTATTTGCCATCATAGCTACAGATTTAACTAATAATAGAACAGGCTAGAGTTCTTTAATTTCAGGCGTTGGTACTGCTAATTTTGTCCATCGGCACTTAAGTCAATTCGAAAAGATTCTGGTTGTGGCATTCTGATGTTTGTATAATGACTCGTCTCAGAACCTGTTAATCCGTCTTCACAAAAATCGTTATTATCCATCACGACTGTTCCTGACCTACTTGATGCAATGTGACGTAGACATAATAGCATATATCAATCCATGTGATTTAGATTTGTATTCCTTTAATTCTATTGCTGATAAATCATAGAGAACGCTGTTATATGAAATAGCAATTCTAAACCTTTTAAGGATATTAAAAAGTTCTTTGATAGCAGATAAGTTTTGTAGTGACATTAATAGGTTTATTTGTAATGGCTGGCGTTTTCCTATGATTAAGTGCATAACACTTTGTGAAAAGAAACATACCGCTGGTTGAAAATGTTATTCAGTCACTGCATGGTTGTCTTCAGTTTAGAATGGGGATTTGCTAGATCCTCTAAATTTAACTAATAATGGGGCAGGCTAGAGTTCTTTTAACTTCATTCGTTGGTACTACTTATTTTGTCCATCGGCACTTAATTCAATTCGAAAAGATTCTGGTTGTGCCATTCTGATGTTTGTATAATGACTCGTCTCGGAACCTGTTAATCCGTCTTCACAAAAATCGTCATTATCCATCACGACTGTTCCTGACCTACCTGATGCAGTATGACGTAGACATAATAGCATATATCAATCCATTTGATTTAGATTTGTCTTATTGTATTCCTTTAATTCTAATGCTGATAAATCATCGAGAACGCCGTCATATAAAATAGCAATTCTAAATTTTTTAAGGATATTAATAAGTTATTTGATAGCAGATAAGTTTTGTAATGACATTGGTAGTTTTATTTGTAATGGCTGGCGTTTTCCTGTGATTAAGTGCATAACACTTTGTGAAAAGAAAGACTGACTAAGAACATGATTCGACAAGGATTTATTTAACAAAAGAGTATTAACTCTACTTTTTTTACATAGGATATTTGCTAGTGTTCGGATACTTTTGTTTCCGACTGTATATGACCATTTTGATGATTTGAACCTGAAAAAGCCATGGCATTTGTGTCACTTTCTTAAGTTTGCTGTGAAGTATTTTCGAAACATAATGAATCAAATTTAAAGTGCTTGTGCCTCAACTATTCAGAGCACTTTCCACATACGCTCCTTCATGCCTAGGGAAAAATACTATGGATGACTCGCTTCGTCTAAATCTTGATTGAAATCCAATAACTCAAAGTGTTTTTCTAGCTTTTGGCGAAGTGATCTAAGGGGGTGATTATCATCGCAAGTGGCTCTGATTTCTTCGTTGGTTATCATCATATACGTCTGGATTTGATCATATTCATACCGAAGTCCCTAAGCATAAATGCTTCTTTGATGATATCCAGGTACTTGACAATATACTCACACAGTTTATTGAATACTTCAGTGTGTTTTTCAGATACCCAATTCAGTCGCTGCCATCGTTATTATTATTTTATTTTTTATTTTATTATTATTATTATTATTATTTTGACATCACTAGCGGCCTCGTTGTATACTGATTTGCAATATATTTTCTATCCGTCTTATGATACTGAATGTCCAACGCAACCGCTTTTAGGATCTCACCGTCACTTTCACAGAATGCAACTAGAGCTTGCAACCTATTCTTTGTTTCTTCATCTTCAACGTGGTTAACGGCATTTAAATAAGTTTTCCAAACATCCAAGATTTATTTTTAGTCTATGAAATTTTATAGGTGTTCTTCTCCTAAGTTTATTTCTAACTGCTTTCATGTCACAATAGTTCATTATAAACAATGCACGACGACTGAATATGATCTGTACATTTACTAAGTCAGCGTGTCTCATTCGTTTGGTGATTAGTATGTTCAATACATTTTTCATCGGTTGTTCGAAGAACAGATCTTTTATACAATGGGCTCTTCCCACCTGACGTCACAGGTCACTTGATAGAGGAAAAACAAACAGCAGACGAAGTCTTGTTTATCTATAGCGATTGCTGAAATAACATATTTTCTATTCTTATTTTTGATCAATCGTATTTAATCTGTGTTATTTTTTTATACATCATCATTTTTCATCACCATTTGTTTGCTGTATACATTTGCAATCATCATTTAGTTTATATTTCTTATTTGTGTTCATGAAGAACATATTAAATACTCTGATATTTGATACTTAAATCAGTGACAGTGCAGTATCTTACTGCGTAAATCCATTGAGAACAGTAAGTAAGTTAATTAACTTGTTGTAACACTTTTATGCAATTAAATTAAATGAAAACATTTTAAAATTTCAAATTATAATCTATAAACATTCCACAAGAACAAGCTATCATTTATTGCTAGACCATTTAATGTAACAGTTACACTAGAACATACAAAAATCGATTCTTACAGTTGAAAATAAATAAACACATAAAGTGTTTAAAATATTATTAAATTTACTAATATAATTATTCTACTGTTTACAAATACACAATATTACTTTTATTTTATTTTATTTTAAATATTAACATTTTTATTCTTAAGAACAATATTTAAATGAATTCAATTATCATAATTCGATTATTCATTTTCCTCTATCACATGATTGAGCAGACGAAACTGGGAAGAGTCCATTCTTGCGCTCGTGTCAGTTTCTGGCCAACAATTTCAAGCTTGCAAAGTCTGTGAACTTTTCTGGGAACAGTATCATCTTTTAATTTCTCATGAATTTTATCAAACTTACTTCATTCCCAAAACTTTACATTCTTGCGCATTATTTGCAATGCTATTCCATCTATTCTGATTTGGTTGCTATAAAGAAATCTTTGGACGTATTTAATCGTTCACATATCGCACATTTATTTTCTGCGTAATATCCAGCTTTCTTTTTGCTCGAATTTGGCGGGACTGCAACCTACAAACTTTGTGTTTTTGATGTTTTTGAAAGACCATCTTGGTCTGTCAAAAACAACAAAACACAAAGTGTCCATTTTCTATTAACGTTAATTATTAAAGTTAATTAATCATCTCGAACAAACATAAAACATAATTGGAATAATACTAATTAATGTGATCTCAAAATTAAATAGCATAGAATTTGCTGTATCATCGGAAATTTGCTTCTATTTAAATAAATTTTCT
This sequence comes from Salticus scenicus, assembly GCA_963930645.1. Taxonomy (NCBI): domain Eukaryota; kingdom Metazoa; phylum Arthropoda; class Arachnida; order Araneae; family Salticidae; genus Salticus; species Salticus scenicus. Next base: position 102,848,339 of record OZ005658.1, on the reverse strand, counting down.
AAATAAGACATATTTCCTGGTGTACATATTTGTTTCCTTCAGTGATAAACACAAGTGCTTAATAAAGAAGCAGAATATGTTTTTTTCTTTCGATGGACACCATACAAGTGAAAATAACCCAAAAAATTTGGAGATTTCAGTGTTTTAATTTAGAGTTAACAGTGGTCGCCATTTTCCAAAATGGCGGCCAAACGCCCAAATAACAAAAATGGCACCCTCGCTGAACTTCATCCTTAACATGTCAAAAATGGATTACAAGCAAAAAAAAAAAGGTCCCCTCCAAAAAGCACTCGGGCTCCGATTTTTTGACAGGACTATTGCGTTCAAGTATTGAACAACCTCTCGGAAACGTGCTTAGGAAATTTCTTTAAAGTTTAAAATTTTTAGAAGTTTAACCTATTTTATCCGTATAACCATACCTGCCAACCTACTTAATATCTGGAAGGTTGTCAGTACAGTAACAGCCTTTCTTTTGAGTACGACAGGGCTATTTCTTTGAGACAGCGATTTTGCATTGTCACCCTTTCAGTTTTATTTTTGTCAAGTTGCCTTTCAACATTCAGTTTGAACATTTAATTTCTTAAACTGTCTTAAAATATTTTGTCAAATCCGTCAAAACTTGCATTTTTCAAAACCTACTGTTAATCTAGATTCTTCCTCGCTTACACGTAGAAAAGAATTTCCGAGCTTTGTATCCGAGACCATCAAAATTTCTGAAATTGGATGGTTTTTAAATATTTATTTTGTAATATCTTCTAATTATGTATTGATAACGGTTTATAGATATTGTTGGAGATATTTAATGAAGATGTATTGATGATGGCTTTTGAACATTTGTTGGCTATATCTAGTGAATTTATAGCAGGGATGGAACACGGGCGCAGAATTCATACCACTATCAATAAAAGAAAATTTTCTACTTCTTAAATCCACGTTATTACAGGTAGAGAAATTTCGTAAGCAAAATCCGGTATGATTTCTGCGCCCGTGTTCTATTCCTGATGGCTTCTGAATATTTGTTGGTGATATCATTAGAATACATTTTGATGATGGCTTCTAAGTATGTATTAGTGATATCTTTTTGAATATGTATTGATTATGGCTTCTGGATATTTATTGGCTATAACTGCAAAATATATATATAGAAAATAGTTTGTCAATATTTTATGATGAGACCTTTAGCACATGTATGGTTTATGGCTTCGGAATATTTATTGGCTATTTCTTCTGGATATGAATTGATAATGGTTTCTGAGTAGATGGCTATATATTCTTAATATATGTCAGTGATATCTTCCGAATAGTTGGTGAAACTTTCCTAATTAAAAAAAAAATAAAAAAATAAAGATGGTAATATATAAATTGGTCTTGTCGTTCTAAATTAAATTCTGTCAAAAACGGATTTTTTTTTTTTTTTTTTTTTTTTTTTTTTTTTAACAACAATCTATTTTTACATACCTAGTAAAATTTATAATGTATTCCGGAGTATTGTTAGCCCCCCCCCCCCCTTTTTTTTTCACACCAGTATATTTTAACTCTTTTGAAGGTCAGAGTAATGTTGGTCATTTTAAATCAACAGCCACCAGAATTTACGATCAATTTTAGAAGAGAAGAAATAAATGTAATTTATCCAGTAGGTTTTAAAAACCGAAGTTCTGCAAAAAAAAAAAAAATCTGGTTTGGATTTTTTGCACTTGGGAATTCAAATGAGGTGATTCTGTAGTGACATCACCGCTCCTGAAAGGGTTAAAAGCATATTTTCTTACTTCATTCTAGTTGCAGGTTGAAGAAGATTTCTCTAAACTCATACTGTTGTAAAAAAAAAAAAAAAAAATGCGGCTAACAGTACTCCGGAATAAATTAAGAATATTACCAGGTATGATTTTTAGCGTAATCTTCTTCTCATTTAACCGGAATTACATTTGAAGAAAATTTCTCTAAAAATAAAGTAGTGTGGAAAAAGAGGCAAATTCCAATCTTCCGGACATTAATTAGTTGGTTGGTATTTATGTTATAACTACTCTCGTAGTTACCAACTTAGGATATTTCTCGCTACTATAAAATGTTAATTGAAAGGATAAGGGTGTTTTGGGGGTCTAAAATTCAGAAAAATATCAGGTTCATCACATTATGAAATATTTGTATTTAATTATTTTAATCCATACGTTTTTTTAAGCTACTATAATAATTTTTTATACTATTCCAGCAGTTGTTCATTCCACAGAGGCCCAAAGATTCAGAAAATTCCCATCAATTTTAGATACTTGACCTTTATATTTACACGAGTGTCAAGGCGCAACACGTTTAACTTGCATTGTATTATAAAGTATACAATGACATAAATTGTATATAAAGTTAAAAGTGCTGCGTCATTCCTCCCACTAAAAAAAAAAAAAAAAAAAAAAAAAAGAAAAAAGTTAAAATTAAAAGGAAAACAAAGCATTAATTTCAGTGAATATATAATGGTCGCTATTACATCTCATTGGTCGGAAAGTGCTGATAAAATTAAATCAATCAAATTTAATAAAAACTGCAGTTATTAATTAACACTGCAGTTATTATTTAACGCTTTCTCGACCGTATATGCATATATATAGATAGATACAGATATAGATATAGATATAGATATAGATATGTATATAATAGAAATTTCCTTGTACAGGCGTTATGTTTGCGAACTTCATTATTTCAGAGCAAGGTTTACTGTATCCATATTTATATTAAAAATGAATATATATTATAACTACAATCTTTTTAATTAAAGTATTACTATCCATTGTATTTTAATTGTACAAATATGAATTTTGGCAATATTCTTCTTAAAAAATATTGTAACAGATAAATTGTCAAAGAAACGCCCACTAGTAGAATTACAGATTTCCAAATGGTGTGAATCAACATCATTTGTTGCGAAAGAGATATTTTTAAAAAGCACACGCAAAGTAATTTAAAATTTTTAAAATCATCTTCCATCAGCATTTGTAAGCAGCGTGCTAGGCGAATACCACAATTTTACTTTTTAACATCTCTAATTTTTAAAAGAATCAATCGATTCGTTCAATTGCACACGTTTTTAATTTAAGCGGTTACTCCAGTAAAAAATAAGTTGCGAATTAGATTTCCCACCTTCATTAACACTTGCAGTGCGATGGGTGGCATCAACGTCTTTATGATGTATGAAACTATTTCTGTTATATTATACTTGCAGGGATGGAACATGGGCGCAGAATTCATACCACTATCGATGTAAGAAAATTCTCTACTTCTTAAATCAACGATATTATAAGTAGAGAAATTTCTTAAACGGATTCCGGTATGAATTCTGCGCCCGTGTTCCATCCCTGTACTTGCTAACCTAACTCGAAAGATTGTTAGTTCCCGCCCCTTTTTTGTACATCACTTAATTTTAGAGTAATTGTGTTCAAATATATTTACGCTTAAATAAGAAGAAAAGTACTCAAAAAAAAAAAAAAAAAAGAAGAAGAAGAAGAAGAAGAAGATTGGTGTAAAAAAATAGGCAGAAAGGTGCTAAAATAACTATCTTCCGAGTTAGGTGGCAAGTATACAATATGTATGCTACAACAATGCTTACTAATAATATGAGTATATCCAATATTTGTCTTGCTGCAAACGGTATACTGTGCATATAAATATTTCGATTAGAGGTAGTACAACATGTATTTAAAAAAAATAATATATATATATATATATATATATATTAATACACATAGACAAATTGATTATTTATTGTTTAAAAAATGGATTTATTATTATATATATTCAATAAAAATGGATTTATTACTGCATGTATAATAAGAAAGTAGAAGATTCGGAAAAACTTTTCATTTTCGGTTTTCGATGAATTTACACGTTTTAAAATTTACTTGCATTGCTGTGACTACTTACATTTTTTTTTTTTTTTTTTTTTTAATAAAACTGGATTTATTACTAGATTTCACATACATAAGAAAAAGTAGAAGATACGGGAAAAAAATAATTTTCGGTTTTTGCTGAATTTACACGTCTTGAGATTTCCTTGCATTTCAATTAAATGAAATTACTACTTATTAAAAAAATAATAATAAAAAAAAAAATTAAAAAAAAAAAGGATTTATTTTTCTATCTTCTACCTATATATGAAAAAAGTATAAGATTAAAAAAAAAAGTTTTAGATTTCTGGTTTTCGATGAAGTTACACATTTTGAGATTTCTTGAACTCAATTTGATCATTTTTAGAGAAGATTTGTTCTTTTGTGTTCAAACACTGTATTTCCTGAACCAATGGATTTAATTTTACCGAACATGATATTTGGTTGGACCTTGGTTTGAACTGGTTCTGATTAGCTTTTACGCTATATTACCTGACAGGGGGCGCTTCCACGTTGCGATTTCCTCTCGTTTCAGAAAGGCTCAGAAGCTACAGTGTACCATAGTTAGATGTACATATTAAATAAAACTCTCCTGATTCAGTTTGAGTGCATATCGGCTAACAAGTGGCGCTGTTAAATTGCAATTTAATCCTATTTTAGGAAAGACTATAAGCTTCTATAATGTATAAATGTAGGGGTTATTATAAGAGACGGTTATTAGGTAAAAGTGTGCTGTTTCACTTTGGATGCATATCAGTGACACGTGGCGCTGCTATTCAGCAATATTTTCCATTTATAGGAAAGTTACATCTCAGCTTCTATCCTATATAAATGTACCAAATTGGATGTGTGGGTGCATACTATCAAAAATTATTTTGTGTGATAATGTTTTATGCGGTTTCTCATTGCTATATCTCAGCATCTGTTCATCTTGACAACACTATTTCGTTAAAATGTTGTATTAAAATATCTTCCACGTTAAATGTCACGAGCTACACTATACTAATATTAAACTAAACTAATACACAATATGTTCAGTTTCGAATTAATACTTTGAATAAAATATTAGAAAGATGTAAAATAATCAAAGCATTTACTTATTTCGAAAGAATATTATAACTCTTACCAGCTGCAAGAAACTCTCAGTGATTGGAGAAAATAATTATATTCTCCAAGGTAGGGACTTCTGCTTCTTGGACACATAGCTCGACTTCCACACCATACCCTCCAAGATAGCCACGGTGGAAACGCACAGACACGCTCCTGGATGTTATGGAATTTGGAATAAGTGCACTTACTAGCTGAGAGTCGAAATAACCGGAATTCAACAAAAATTAAAACAAATTTGAATTTAGGCAGGGAGGGAGAAAAAAAAACGCTGGGGGGTGCCGCTAAAGGTAGTAGCGCACACAATAATTAAAACCGAAAGTGGAGGCCATTTGAAAAGGGGAAGGGGACAACATTTAAGATTTAAGAATGAGAAGCTGAATGAGACTAGAACAATGAGATTATATTAAAAAAAAAAAAAAAAATGAAAGATAGTTTTTAGTGAAAATTTAGAAGATTTTGAAGTGGCAAGGCCTAACCTAATTTGGAGGGAAATTACTATGCGCAGAAAGGCCGCATGGAGAAGAGAAAGAGGGACCATTGCAATTTTGATCCACCACGGGGAGATGGTACCCCGCGTTGGTAGCCCGATGACTGCTAAACGAAACCATCGAGCACTTGACTATCTTATACTTTTTATAAGGAAGTAAAAATACAACTACAGTGATCCTGCTAGGCAGTATGAAAAATACATTCAATAATAGAGCGCATGCTCTTAAGTAATTAATACTGCAAACGTAAATGTGCTGCATGTGCTATGTTGCCTTCTGCTAATCCTGGTTCTACCATGCATGTTTATGATGTTTTTTATGTGTTAAATATATAAGAAAATTGTGATTTCTGATAGTGAAATTATCTAATACGTATTAATCAAGACACTCAAATACCGAACCCATCATCTGCTAGCTTCTTATAGAATAATAGCATCTTTTTGAATGTCTATATCATTAAAAAATACATTTTTATTGAAAATTTGTGATTGAATGGCATGTATTTCTCGTCTTAAAATCTTACTTATCTTTTTTTAACATTAGTAATTAATAAATGTAAATTATTATTTATTTATTTTTTAATACTGTATTAGATTGCATGTTTTGTATAAGATATAAGACTTATAAACAAATAGGCCTAATCGAAAAGTAAAACACGGCATCGTATATACAGAGCTGCCTACCTAATCCCGCAAATTGTTGGTATCGTGCATTTTTCTACACCATTTAATTTTTAGAGTCATTCTCTTTAAATATATTTGCGATGAGCTAAGAAAACAAATACTCTAAAAATTAAGTGGTGTAGAAAAATGGGCGGTACTAACAGTTTGACGGATTAGGTTGGCATCTCTGAATATGCCAATTTTTTTTTAATATCACTCCTCCAAGTGTTTCGAAGCTTTGATATACCTGGTAACACTGATAATTTATTCATGAGTACGGTTAGTATCCGCCTTTTTTCTACAGCATATGGCGTTGAACTTGAAACCTTCCGGAATCTCAAAAAATCGACAAATGATCATATGATGCCACTGTACACTGCTTGTTTCACTCCAAAGCAGAGTTCCCGACTTTTATAATTAATTCTTGAGCATTTTTAGCCCCGCCTCTATTTCATACCGGAAATTTTGAAAAATGATTTTCTTCTTATTTAATCGCTGTCACATATTATAGAAAAATAATCTTCAAAAATTCTGGTGCGAAAAGAAGGCGGGGCTAAAAATGCTCGTGAATAAATTATAAAAGTAGGTTACTCTGCTCCAAAGCTTTCTAGAGTAAGCTTGATAATACAATGTGAAAATATCTGGGAAACTGAACTCTACGGCGGTACTTTAGGACGTGCAGGTGCTTCGGTATCCAGACAAAAGCTGTGAAAACCAAGCCCACATAGTTCGTTCTTAGAAGTCTACTCTCCTATGTAATTAATGTAAACAAGAAATACTTCTGACACTAAGTGAACATTACAGATGTGATTATTTACTTGAAATTGCTAGCGAACGTTTATCATTAATCATCTAATAAGTGAAATTTTCGTTTGCAATTTCAGATAAATAATCACATCGACTGTTTTTAATGAGCGTCAGAATTAATTAGAATAGTTGCCAAATTATAGGTTTTTTAGCTACTGGATAATTTTAATAGAATTGTTCGTGTCAAAAATGTTTAAAATGTTACAGATATGTATAAAATATTTTATATTATAATATTATTCCTGGAAGCCATAAAGCTACAAATTTGGTAGCTATGAAAAGGTTTTTTAAATCAATATTTTTATGTTGCAAATTGTATTGTAAATACGAAAAAAATACACATGAAAAATTCAAAAAAGAAATGCTAATGTGAGTAATCTTTGAAACTAGCGGTTTAAAATTTCGGAACACAGCAAAAGTGGTTTTCTCAAAAAATAAATAAATAAATAATTAAATAAATAAAAAATAATAATAATAATAATAATAATAATTAATAAAAATAATAATAATAATTTATTATCGTTATTTCGTATTTATTTAAAAGAAAATATTTTGTCATTTCTTTAAAAGAAAAAAAAAATATCGTGCTTACGTTCTATAAGAATGTATCAAAAACAGACGATATTGTTAGCAGAAAATTTATCATTTAAACAAAATATGTTTGCTTTCGTTTTTAAATTAAATCAATATTATAATAATAATAAATTGATATTTAGAAATAAACCGACATAATATACAATAACTTGTAATTACATAGGTAATCGAAGCAATAGATTGAAAACTTAGACAGTTGTTTCCATTCAACTATACTGGAGGAAAAAATAAGGAAATGCGGACTTTAATAATTTTTCAAAGGAACACTAAAAAAAAAAAAACCTTAAAATTTACTGTAATGTATATTTTTAATTTTAAAACGTAGAAAAATATGCAATTGAAAGTAAGAATTGATTCAAGTTCCTATTTTAATTGATTTTAAATAATGCATATAGTGCGAATAATAAAATGTTGTTTAAAAATGCACAAATTAAGCTATGGCAATTGACTTGAATATGCATAGTATTCGCTTTGACTCCTCTCTTTCAGGAGAATATTTTTTTTTTTCAAAGCTACAACTGCAATTTATTGAAAATTGTAAACAATTTACATACCGCAGTTTTCAAATTATTAAAGTTTTCTTATTATTTAATTGCAGATAAATACACTGATGTAAAGAGTTTAAGCAACAACTTGTTTTCTTCTTCTTTTGTTAATAATTTTTAAGTAAATGAACATATAATTTCAATGGTATGCCCATTATGATTACATTACAGGATGGTCACAGACCACATTTTCCAACTTATTCTTCCACCGATATTTTTCTTTCGAAATTTTGAATAGTATATTTGCAACTTTATTTAATAAAAATTATCATATAAATATTCTGGTGGCGGAAACAGAAAAAAAAGGCGCGTCTGTAACCACCACGCATTAATCGAATTTTAAATAGGTTTGTTAGAAGTACTAATTTTTTTATTTGATAAGTAATAATTTTTTATTTGATTTAAGCTGTTCTCAAGTGTATGATTCGCATACTTGCCAACCACCTCATTATCAACCGTCAACTTTTAGTACCCGCCTTTTTTTTTTTTTTTTTTTTTTTTTTTTTCGCACCAGTCATTTTTTAGAGTAATTTTATTCTTATTTAATCGCAACAGCATTTAGAGAGAATTACTCTAAAAATAAAACGGTGTGGAAAAAGGGGCGTTAACAATTGTACGGTTATGAATGAGGTGGTTGGCAAGTATGGAATCGAAAAAAAAGGAAACAAAAAATTAAAACGATTTTAGAAAAGAAATCTAAATGAGAAATTGTGTATAAAGTGCATCACAGCCTCAGTGGTAGACATGCCTCCAAAAGTAACGAATTTTTTCTTCTGCCGTTCGCTTTTCTTTTTCTTCTATAAAGAACTTTTGGAAAATTATAATTTTTAGTTTGTAAATTATGAACATCCTAAGATTAATAAAAATGTCTATAAATAATTTATTAACGAATAATTACATAATTAGTATGTTCGTATATCCGCTTTTAAAAAGTTATTCACATACGAAAATTCAAAAGGGAAAAAAGAGAAAAAGATTGACTATAGGACGAAAATTTCAGTTTAATAAACGGAGGTATGTGTATCATGACCATACTGGCCAACATCCTACTTATTGTCCTGTAGCGTTGCTAGTCCCGCCCTTTTTTCCACACCAGTAAATTTTTAGAACAATATTCTCTAACTGCAATTATGATTAAATAAAAAGAAAAATACTTTAAAATAACACTGCTGTGAAAAAGGAGGCTGGGCTAACAAATACAGAGCTGCCAACCAAATCCGGCAAATTGTTAGTACCGCCCCTTTTTCTACACCACTTAATTTTTAGAGTAATTCTCTTCAAATATATTTACGATGAATGAAGAAAACAAATACTCTAAAAATTAAGTGGTGTAGAAAAAGTGGCGTTTTTCAATAGGCGTCAACAATTTGCCGGATTAGGTAGGCAGCTCTGCAAATACTACAGAATATTAATTATTATGTAACAAGTATGATCATGACATACATCCTTAATCGATTGTCATTTTAATTTGTATTCTAATAAAATTGTCTAATTCTTTCATTTCATTCAAAGCTTATTTTTGCGAATATTGATGTATTATTGTTTTCAAAATTATTAATTAAGTTAAAAGTACTTAAAATTCTATTACTGATTTGATAACAAACATGTCATCGAAACTTTATCACAGTTACCACGGCCTGAATTTTTTCCCTGACTCTCCAAAGAATTCTTTTTATAATAATCTTAGCAGAGTTGCCAAAATTTTAATTTATTCCGGAACATTTTTAGCCCCGTCTTTATTTCGTACAACTTTATTTATACAATAATTTTCTACAATACATTACTACGATAAAATAAGAAAAAAAAAGTTATTTTAAAAATTGGCATGAAATGAAGGCAGGTAAAAAATACTCCGGAATAAATTAAATTGTTGACAACTCTGCTAACTTTAGTAACATGGGCCTTACGATCAATAAAGATGAAAATTGCTGTATAGATATTTTGGTAGATGAATTAAGGAAGGAAATTCGAAAGTAGCAACCCTACATTTGTTCATTGGTTTAAGACTAAGAGCGAAAGAATCAGGAATAAATATGTTTCTAGTTTAATATTATAATATTTTTAGAAATAGTCAACAGTTTTTATTCAACAAATAATCTTATGTTACATTTTAAAGAAAAATCCTATTACCAAGTAATTGATCTTACTTTATGAAAATGAATGCTTGTGCAAATAAATAAACAAATACTCTCCCACCCGAAAGTTTCGTAAACTTTAAATAAAGATCATTTTTTCAATTGGAGATGTATATCTGACGATGTTTTTGATTTATTATTTATTATAAAAACCAGGGTTGCCAACTCCAAAAAACTTAAGCCCCTAAATTCAAGTTGAAAATCCCCTAAAAGTCCCTAAATCTTTTATGAAAATCCCCTAAAAAAGTCCTCAAATTTTTTTGGGAAATTGTATTAATATTTTATGGTGAGCTTTGGCAGATTTAAGGGGGGGGGGGGTGCGATAGGGAGCTGAAGCCCCCCACCCAAAAAAAAACCACTGACATTCACAATTGAATATTGCAATTGTAAATATTTTATAGGTGTAGAATAACACTTTGAAAAATCGTACCCCTCCCCCCCCCAAAGTCAAGTTCTGGATCCGCCACTGCTTGTAGAGGAGTGAAAAATTTCTCTGTATGTATGGAAAAATCTAAAGACTTACTAATAACTCCGCTTAATTCTAAAAAACATGTGAAAATAAAAATGCAGAAATAGTTAATTAACTTATTCATTTTTGTTGGATAGTAGAAATTTTTAAATTAAGTCATTTTAGTTAGATATTAGAAAAGTAGTTCGACATTTAAATTTTAAATGAAATAGATTAAAATCATTATGACCAAATAAAAAAAATTGCACACATTACATTAAAAATCATAACGCATATAATTTCAAACATTATCTGTGGGGCTTCACTTCGTATAATTTGAAAAATTTTGTCCCTCCCCCAATGTAAGAAGTCAAGTACGCATATGAAGCAGAAACCTATTTTATCTTAAAAACTTAATTTCAAGTAACTGAAGGATACGTATTGGATGCATTCAAATAATCTTAAAAAATGTTAAAAAAAAAAAAAAAAATATGATTATACGTATAATACAGTCGAGCTGAAAACGAGAATGTGGGGTGTGAGTGCGAAAGGGAAGTAAAACACGCAAATTCAGAACTAAAATTTTACGCAGTGATTTCGGTACCAGTTCGGTATTTGATTCACTGCCAGTGAATTAAATACCGAACTGGTGATATATATGGAGATCAAATTAATTATGCTGATTTAATTTTTTATAGCTACAATACAATTTGAAAAGAGGCCTATCCTTATCGAAACACATCGACATAAACTGCAAAATAGTTTTATTTATTTTTTAAAGCACTGAAAAAAAAAAAAAAGCCTATTTTTGTTTAAGTAATACATATAAAATTCCAAAACAGAATTTAATTTAGTACAACAGGACTTATTTTAAACTATTATTCCATAAAAAGGTATGCAGTAACTGTGTTTCATTCCCTAGCATCGGTTATTGTATTCATTTCTGAAAATTCCCTTGGTGTAGTTTTAGCATAAGACCCCCTTGGTGGCTCTTAAATTTTTTTTTATTATTTTGGCGATGAACTAGAATGGCCATCATAATTGCATTTGTAAAAATCTTGGCGAGAAACGTGCGAAATAATTCGGTGAGAAATTTAAATTTCGTCGAGGAATGCTATTCCATTACTTTAGCACGTTTTTTCTCCATTTTATTCTAATTAAAAAAATATAAAAAAATGTTTCCACATTTTTTTTTTTTTTTTTTTTTTTTTTTTTTTTCCGACGTAAAAAGAAATATATCTATTTTAATTCATTTCTTTTTGTAATTAATTTTTTTGTCTTTTTAATATTTTTAAAGTTTTCTTTTTCTTTTTTTTTGTTTTTTAATATTTTTTATACCAATTAACCGACTGAACTAAAAAATACGATGTTAACTATATTTTGTCCAGATTAATAAGTGTACCAATTTCTGACAAAATCTAATAACCCGGACTAAATATCCGGACAGATACAATAACGAACAATTAGCTTTATATATTTAGATAAAAACAAAACTCTTTGTACAGCATAAAAATAAAGCATAAAAACGAGCACAAACGATGCTTTACCTAAGGTTCATAAAAATAATGTTCCCCTCAGACCTATTGTTTCGAATATTGGTACTGCTACTTATCTCCTCTCTAAATTTTTAGCCTCTATTTTTTCTCCTTTATGCAGCGTTAATAGTCATACTATAAATAATTCCTATGATTTTGTTAAGAAGTTAAATAATCTGAATCCTGTAAATTGCTCTATGTTATCTCTTGATGTGAAGTCTTTATTTACTAATGTCCCCACTGAAGGTGCGCTTAATTGTTTAGAAAAAAGGCTACGCGAATTTCATTATTCTGACATTGAAATCAAAGAATTTGTTAATCTAACTAAACTCTGTGTTTCCCAAACTACTTTTGTATTTAATAACAAATTTTATAAACAGTGTGATGGTTTAAGTATGGGTAATCCTTTATCTCCTATTCTTGCCGATATCTATATGCATTATTTTGAGGAAAAATTATTAAAGATGTTAAATTTAAAATGCTGGTTACGTTACGTAGACGACACTTTCATTCTTGTTGAAAATCCGTTTGATGTTTCTGCCATTCTTAATATTGCTAATGCTATTGATCCCCATATTCAGTTTACCTTTGAGTTAGAAAATTGTAATCAACTTCCCTTTCTTGATGTTTTAGTTACTAGGTGCGATTCCTCTTTTAAAACCTCTGTGTACAGGAAACCTTTCTCTGTTTCTAACCCTCCCCATGCTCTCTCTAATCATCCGGCTAAACAAAAAATTGGCACCTTTTACACTTACGTGTATCGTGCCCTTAAAATTTGTTCTGATACTTCTTCTCTTAAAGAAGAACTCAATTATTTAAAGTCCGTTGCTATTAAAAGAGGTTTCAGACCCTCTATAATTGATAAAGCTATCAAAAAGTTCAGTAGGCCAACTTATAATTCTACTCTTTCCATTGATGATAAAATTACACCTGATAATCTTGTTGTCTTGCCTTTTTATCCCCCCTTATGTTTTAAATTAGCCAAAGTTTTGAAGCGTTTCAATTTTCACGTTATTTTTAAACCTGTCAATAAATTCCAATTCCCTTCAACTAAATCCCCTGTTCCTGAGCTTCATAAGTGGGGTATCTATAATGTCCCTTGTAATAATTGTGATTTATCTTATATTGGTCAAACAAAAAGAAATCTTGAAGTCCGTTTACGTGAACATTCTCGGTATGTTGTTAATCAAGAAATTTCTAAATCTTCTATTGCGAAGCACAGTTGGGAATTTGATCATAGTTTTAATTTTAAGAGTGCCAAAATTATCTTTCATGCCAAACGCATTTCTGAATTGGATTTTTTGGAAAATTTAGCTATTTATCTTAATCGTGATAAAATTGTCAATGAAAAATGTGATTCCACTTTGCTGTCTACAGCCTGGAAAAATTTGTTTAATTCAATTAAATAATTTCCTCCATTAGGTTTATAACACAATAATTCTAAATAATTAAAATAAATAATAATAATAATACTAAATTAATTAATTTTATTAAATTTACTTATTAGTATAATATTAATTTAAAAAAATAAATGAATAATAAATAAATAAATAATAAAAATGAATTATAAATAAATTATTAAGAAAAAATAAATTAATTAATTAATTAAAAAAAAAAAAATTGTTTATTCCTTCCCTCCCTCCTTTTGTTTTTGTGTGTGCATGTGTGCTCCTCTCTGATTGGTCCTGCATGATGCTTCCTATTGGTTGTTTGTGTTGCTCCTCCCCCTCTGGATTTGCCCTGCTTTCAGTCTTGCTTTTGCCTCCAAGGCAGTAGCACGTGTTTTTTTGCACCTGATGAAGGAAGGCTACGTCCTTTCGAAACCGGTTGTGCTGGATTAAAATTTATGGTGTGTGAAGAAGTCTTATTGTCTATATATCACGGTTAATATGTCATTAAAATTTCTGAATAACGATACTCGTAGGGGAAAAAAAGGGGGGGGAATATTATCCTTTTGTGTGGCTGATGTTATTTGTTATCTTCTCCTATGGAATCACTCGTACATGTAATTAAAGCGCACTATGGTTTGTTTCCTATTGAAAATGCATACTCGCACACATCCTAATTAATATTCCGTAATGTTGTTAGTCCCACACTTCTTTCACACCGGTAAATTTGTAGAGTAGTAGTCTTCAAATGCAATTACGATTAAATGAGAGGAAAAATACTCTAAAAATATACTGGTGTAAAAAAGGCTAACGATACTACGGAATATTAATTAGGATGCTGACAAGTATGCATGTGGACCAACAGCAGGATTGGTGTGTGTACAGAGATTCCCAAAATTATGCCGATACATTCCATTCTATGAGAATCAGCTTTACAAAATTATATTTAAATGTTAATATATTGCACAAATGGCAGTTATTTACATTAAAGACCTATTAATGATTTATAAGATTTAAGGAATACGCATGGATTATAAATAATTTGAAATTACTGGTTAACTTTAAACTGATCAAAAATCAGTCTTTTTAAATTTGAAATTATAAATAAACCTTTTCATAAAACTTAATTACCGCTTTATCATATAAATCTAACAAGCAAGATTCGTCTTGCTGGAAAACAATTATCCAAAAAGCGAGAGTATTTGTGAGTAATTAATAACGCCTCAAGAGAGAGTTATATGTAAAAGTAAATCTATAAAGCATTTATTCTTTAAAGCGATAACACGACTTTGCAGTCACAGGTCTCCATTTCATATTTCTACTTATTGTTTCTACAGTTCTCAAAGCTTATGATGTGCACAATCTTTCTTTAACGATTGTATCTATACATTATAGAAAAAGACGCCATCTATCATAATCGTTCATTGTAAATGATCTTTTATTTTAATTTCCTGTTTTTAATTTTTTTTCAAAGATTTTATTTAATGCAATATTTTTCTGTCTGTAATATAATTTGTAACTGCAAGTTAACTTTAAATTGATCAAAAATCAGTATTTTTAAATTTGAAATTATAAATAAACCTTTTTATAAAACTTAATTACTGCTTTATCATATTAATCTAACAAGCGAGATTCGTTTTGCTGTGAAGTGTAGTTACAAATATCCAATAAGCGAGAGTATTTGTGAGTAATTAATAATGCCTCTAGAGGGAGTTATGTGTGAAAGCAAATCTATAAAGAATACATTCCTTAAAGAGTTCACATGACTTTGCCGTCCCATGTCTCTGTTTCATTTTTCTCATTTCTTTTTTCTATAGTTTTAAGGGCTTCTGATGTGCATAACCTTCCATTAAAATTTGTATCGCTATATTATAGAAAGGGACACCATTTATTATAATCGTTCGTTGTATACGATTTTCTTCTTTTAATAGTTTAGTTTAGTTTATTTAATGAAATATTTTTCTGTCTGGAATATAAATAATTTGAAATTGCAAATTAAGTTTAAACTGATCAAAAATCAGTCGTTTTAAATTTGAAATTATAAATAAACCTTTTTATAAAACTTAATTACTGCGTTATCATACAAATTTAACAAGTAAAATTTCTTTTCCTGGAAAGTGTAGTTACAAACATCCAAAAGGCGAGGGTATTTGTGAGTAATTAATAACGTCGCTTGAGGAAGTTGTGTGTAAAAGTAAATCTATAAAGCATCCATTCCTTGGGCCGCGGTAGCCCATTCGGTCGAGCGCCGGCCTCGTAACTGTAGACCTGCTAACTATGCTAGTTTAACCGTAATGATATTAGGCCCCGCCTTTTTTTCACACCAGAATAGTTGTAGAGTAATATTCAGCAATATGTTCTCATGATTAAATAAGAAGACTATTGCTCTACAACTATTCTGGTGTGAAAAAAAGGCGGGGCTTAATACCATTACGGATAAACTAGCATAGTTAGCAGGTCTATAACTGGAAGATTGCAGGTCCGACCAAAGACCGTCGTGTACACTAATGGTGGCTGGTGCACGTAAAATCTGTCGTGGCCGCAATGTCCACCACGTTCCCATCAAAAATTATACCTCTGGGGGTCACCGAAGCGGCAGAGCCATCCCTTCCGTAGAGGATCAAAATTGCAATGGCATGTCTCCGGACCACCTCTAAGGGTTAGTCCCAGACCGTCGCCAATTGCCCATATGCGCAGCACTAGTGCGACGTAAAACACAACCAACAAACCAACCACCCATTCCTCAAAGTGTTAACATGACTTTGCAGTCACAGGTTTCTGTTTCATATTTCTATGTGATTTCTTAATGCTTGTGATGGGCACAACTTTTATTTAAAGTTTGCATCTCTATCAGAGATGCCAACATTTTAAGTTATTCCGTAGCATTATTAGTCCCCGCCTTTTTTTACACACCAATTTATTTATAGAAATTTTTTATTCAATAAGTAATTACGATTACATAACGAGAAAATTATTTTTTTTTTAATGTTTAGTTGCGAAAAAGAGGCGGGTACTAAGAGTGTTACGGAATAAATTAAAATGTTAGCATCTCTGCTCTATATTATAGAAAAGGGCACCATCTATTATAATAGTTCGTTACAGATGATTTTCTTATTTTAATAGTTTAGTTTAGATTAGTTAAGTATTTTTCTGTCTGGAATATAAATAATTTGAAATTGCAAGTTAAGTTGAATTTTATCAAAAATCTGTCTTTTTAAATTTGAAATTACAAATAAATCTTGTTATAAAATATAGTTACTGCTTTATCATATAAATCTAACAAACAACAACAAATTCCTTAGCTTTTTTTTTTTTTTTTTTGAATCTGCATCTGAGAGTAATTGGTAGTGTCGTAAAATTTTTAAATCTATTGTATCTACTAAATTACCACTAAGTTACGGGTAAATTTAGTTTCTATAAAATACTTTCTGAATAGAGTAAAATGCTGCAAAAACTTTCATTTATCATCTGGAAAATTTTAAGCACATTTTTCTTAACTTAACAGAAATTTCTTTTTCTTTTTATACTGAAGAATTTTATCTCTAAAGAATTTAAGTTCATCAATCATCAACTTCTGTATCAATCAAGATGAGTAATTTAACTAAAAGCTGAAAATGATGAATGTGAATCTTTTTCTGAAGTTTTATAGTGAAAAATAAAATTAAGTCTTTTGTAAAAAAAAAGTTAATTATTATTATTATAGATCAAAGTTTTATTTTTCATGTGAAATTTATCATACTTATTTTACACTTTTTTTCATGTATAATGTACTTATTCTTTATGGAACAGATATAAACTATCTCAAGATAAATGGTATTTCAAATTTAATCTTACAGAACTGCAAGGTGTTACTCATTGTTTTCCAATTCAGGGATCATTTTACTCAATATTCACCAATAATCTTGAAGGGTGATATTTGATATGTATAATAGAAGATTAATTATCAAAGTGATTATGTAACCATTACGATTAAAAATTACTGGTGGGTATTTAAAAAAAAATCTGGAGTGACTCCACTCGACTTTCCGAACATTGAGTAATTAACAGTTTTGTAGATAGAGTAAAGAAAGAGGAGTTGTTAGACAAACAAAAGAGAGAAAACCATAATAGAGTGTTTGAATATTTTTCTCCATATATTACTATTACACGATGTTTTATTTAACGCTACTGAACTTTGAGCCCATGATCATAATGATAAAGAATTTTTCATTGTGTCCCTGTAAAAACCTATAAATGCTAGATTCACCAAAATGCTTATAGTTAGTGCAACAGTGATTTATAAAATTCATATAATTTTCAGCTCAACTGAATAAGGCGTTTAGATGCTATCGCACTTTTAAAAAATTGGTCCCATAGGCCATAATGATAGAGAATTTTTCTTTGTGCCCCTGTAAAAAAACTGTAAGTGCTAAATTCACCAAAATCTTTACAGTTCGTGCAACTAGTGACCTATAACATGTGTACAAATTTTTTACTCAATTTAATAAGGCGTTTAGATGCTATCGCACTTTTAAGATTTTGGCCCCATAGGCCATAATGATAAAGAATTTTTCCTGGTGTCCCTGTAAAAAAACTATAAGTGCTAGAATCACCAAAATCTATAGAGTTCGTACTATGTGACTCACAATATACGTACCAACTTTCAGCTTATTCGAACAAAGCGTTTAGACGCTAGCGTGTTCACTCACAGACATACACACATACATACACACATACATACACACGCACATACATACATCAACGTAAAAATAGTTGAAACGGACTCAGTGGATCTCGAAACGTATAGAAACATCAAAATTTCAAATTCGGATTTTTGACATGATTACAATACTTTCCTCACTATAGTGTTCGAAAAGTAAAAAGGTCCCTAAATTTGGAAGCACTGATTTATCTTTATTCTACATTTTGAATGTTTATTTCAAAAGAAACGTTACAAGTTTTACGCGTTTAGTCTACCGAAAAATATTAATTGAAATTTATCTTACATGTAACTCTCTCATGTAACAATTTTCACTGATATAATAAAATGAAAATTTTTAAAAGAAAAAAAATTCTAGTACGCAAAAAGCGTAAATGTTGGAAAATATGCAAAAGCAATGCTGGCAGATAACAGACACACGTACCAACCATTAAAAATCTAATTTTCGGATTCTGATGATCTCAAAATGAGAAATTATAGTGCCATTATATGGATAAGAGAATATAAAAAAGAACATGAATGATTACAGATTTCCAACATTTTAATTTATTCTGGAGGTTTTTTTAGCCCTGCCTTTATTCCATACCATTTATTATTAAAGAGTAATTTTTTCTTATTATATCGTAGTTACGTATTGCAGAGAAATACTTTAAAAATAAAGTGGTGTGAAATAGAGGCGGGGCTAATAGGGCTCCGGAATAAATTAAAATGTTGGCAACTATGTGATTAGTAGCTGTGTTTCTATAAACTTCGTTATTCTCATTAATTTTTTAAAAAGTTAAAATGTCTTATAAATCTGAATACACTTGAAAAATATAACCATAACAAAAGTTATTTTTTTATTTCTTGGAAGTTTAACTTATTATTTATCGGACTATTCATAGCGGCCAACATTTTAATTCATTCCGGAGTATTTTTAGCTCCGCCTTTATTCCTCACCACTTTATTTATAGAAATATGGTCTCCAATATAGAACTTCGATAAAGAAATATATATTTAAAAAAATAAGTGGTATGGAATAAAAGTGGGGCTAAGAGTATTCCGGAATAAATTAAAATGTTGGCATCTATGACTATTGCATTCCAATACATTGTTTTTTATTAATGATACTTTCTATTTTTATTTACTCATCAATTAATAGAAGAAGATAAATAAATAAATAAAATAAATAAATAAATAAATAAGATATTTTATTTCAAATATAATTGAAATAGAATAAATATCTTTTGAAATATTTGAATGCTAAAATTCATGCTGTTATAATAAAAAGCAGCAATTCAAAGAAGTGGTAATTATTTTGAAATTAAAAAGAAAGAAGACACAGAAAGTTTCTTATCAGTTATAAATCTTCGGCATTCTAAAAAACGTAAAACAAGAATTTCACCTTCAATGCTTGTATTTTGGAATATATATCTACTAAAAATCGAATGCAAATCTAATTATGCATTTACAGAATCATTGTTTTGGATTATCTTGAAAATACTTATTCTAAAGTAGTTCAGATTAAAAAAGAAAACTCATTTTCCTGAAAAAGCAAAGAAAAAATGTCAGCATGTAACAATGAACATTTTTCCTTGATATTCTGAGGATAATTTTTGTTGTTTATGTCTACATGTGCCATTTTTCAAAAAGGTTCTAATCTTAAATGAATTCAGTATTGTTTACCTAATTCTTTAGTACTGTTTTTTTTTTTTTTTTTTTTTTTTTTTTTGCGTTAAAAATTCTGCTTATGTTAAAGATAGTAATGAACTATTACATTTTATATTATTCTATATTATAATTTAGAATACATTAATCTTATTTTTTTATTTATTTATTTTTTTTTTTTTTGTTATGACAATTTTTATTTTATAATAATTTAAGTAATATTTTATTAATTTGTATTTCGAAGAAATCTTTTTGTGATTTTACAAACAGATTGTCTCTCTTTATATGTGTATGTTATTCTCATTTCTACAGGGGACAATAGATTGGTAGTTTAAGTTGCTTTTAAAAAATCCTTGAACTTGTTATAACGTAAAAAAAGCAAGCAATTGTGAAATTAAGGCAATTTTTCTGATCAAATGAATATTTTACAGAAAAAAATATCAGATAATGACTAAAATTAAACAGTAATAGAAATATAATTTCTTCTTATGTTAAACAAAATATATGATATGTTTTTAATATGAGTTATTATATCACTCCTATTAACTCCTATTATCCCTTCTTTTTAACGCGGAGGGGGTATGGAAGAGTATGTGGTCTATGATTACGGAACTTCAAAAATAAATTGCAAACTCAAAATGAAGAAAAAAAGAAATATAAAATTATAGAATTACTCATATTTTCATTCAGAAATAGACTACTCCTATAAGATATATACATTAGATAGTAAGCTTTAAGATGAAAAAAAAAATAAAAATATAAATAAATAAATAAAAATACTTTGAGAGCTTTGTTTTGATAATGAATTAAAACTTGATAGTTTAATAATATATTTTCTCTGTACTGGTGAAGAAGGATATTTGAATTTCTTAGAAAAATGAATTTTGAAAAAAAAATCGCAAGTCGCCCAAACACTGCAAGCATATTTATATTTTATTTATTTGTTTAAAATCAACTTTTTTTTGGGGGGGGGGGGGTTAAATTTAATAATGGTAGATTCATTTACTAAAATTTTACAATTAAAACTGTTCACATCAAGTAAAATAGTTGCTAAAAAATCGGCTTAACTGTAGTTTATCACATCCAGCTTCATTAATACTATTAGAAATAAAATATATTCTTGATCAGGTGGACAGGGGTTAAAATACATAGCATTTTTTTAGTATGTTTTTGGAACTGAATAATGTGTATCAAACTGAATTTGAATGACAACAAATGTAGATTTTTAAATCAAAATTTAATTTCTCTCTTTGCCATACTTACAAAAAGTGATTTCGAAGATCTCTTCTATCTCTAATGCAACCTAAGAAATTTTACTGAACTAAATCCAAACTTTATGGAAATCAACGAAACACAGATTTACGATTAATTGAATGAACTAAGCTTTATTCTGTATGGGAATGACGCATATATTAAGGAGGATATAGTCACAAGTGGGCACAATTCTAGAAATTGTATGATTTTCATATACTGAACCTTTAATAAACTCTGGTGTTTTGAGGCTGATTTTATAGCAAACTGAAAACGATAGCCTTTGTGAGTAATAATTAAAAAAGAAGAAGAAGAAGAAGATAAGCTGTAAAGAAATGAAAAGCAAAAAAGATAAACTGTAACTGTGAATTTAAAATTGTATATTTATTATGTAATATGTGATTAACTTCAATATTTTACTTACATATCTATATTAATAAAATCAGAGTTTTGTCTGTAAATTTGTCGGAGTTTTGTCTGTAAATTTGTCGGAATCGAAGAATTTTGCGATATCTTCACGTTTCACACCCCATAAAAGCCGAAAATGACTTCAGAAAATTTTGCCTGTGTGTGTGTGCGTGTGCGTGTGTGTGCCATCATGTCTGTATGTCGCTTTTTTTGTCCGGGCATCACTCGAGAACGGCTGGACGGAATTCAACGGCGCTTGGCAGAAACTTAGAACTTTACCCAACTTAAAATTATATCTATCAACTTTTCAAAAATCCCCCCCTTCCCCCCTGGGGGGAAAAAGACAAAAACACGTTTGTCCGGTCATCACTTGAGAACGGTTGGTCTGAATTCGACAGCGCTTGGTAGAAACTTAGAAATTTACCCAACTTAAAATTATATCTATCAACCTTTCATAAATTCCCCCCCGTTCCCCCTGGGGGGCAAAAGACAAAAACACGTTTGTCCGGGCATCACTTCAGAACGGTTGGACGGAATTCAACAGCGCTTGGCAGAAACTTAGGTCTTTATCCAACTTAAAATTATAGCTATCATTTTTTCATGAGAAAAAAACAAAAACACGTTTGTCCGGGCATCACTTGAAAACGGCTGGACTGAATTCAACAGTGCTTGGCAGAAACTTAGATCTTTATCCAACTGAAAATTATACCTATCAATTTTTCAGAATTTCCCCCCCTCCCGTTCCTCCCTGCGGGAGAAAAAGACAAGAACACGTTTGTAAGCATAACTCGGCTCCTAATTACTTCACAATAAAGAATTTCCACATGGGGATACTAGACATAGTAGAAATAAATCATTATTTGCGATTTAGGAATTTTCAATTTTTAAAGGAAGGAAGGGAGAAAATTGATTTTTGGCGGGAAATTTTGAAAATTCCTGATTTAAGTCGAACTCTACAAAAAATGGAATAAAGATGTTGAAAAAAGGCTATGCGACTTTCTTAGGATATTTCCTAAAACACATTTTTGATTTTTTGTGATCTGCCATTTTTTTTTCTTTTAGGGGGGGGGGAGGAGAATGTGTTACAAATGGCTAATTCGAGACACCCTTTTTAGAGCTAAATTTGTCCTGGAAAATTTATGAGAGCTGCGGTCACGAAGTTTGGTGCTTGGATTTTTTATATGCAACCGGCACCTAAAGAAACGGGATTTATCGAAATACCCCCTTCCCGCCAAGGGGACAGGATGCAAAAAAAAAAAAAAAAAAAAAAAAAAACGTTTGTAAGCATAACTCGGCCCCAAATTACATCACGATGAAGAAATTGCACATGATGACATTAGACTTGAGTATAAATAAAACACTATGTACGATTTTAGAATTCTTGATTATTAAAGGAGGGGGGAAAATCGTATTTCGAGAGGGAAATTAAAAAAATTTTGGATTTTTTAGTAGAGCTCCACTAAAGATATTACAAAGGTATTGAAAATAGTCACGTGTCTTCTTTAGAATATTTTCAAAAACACATTTTCGTTTTTTGTGATTTTCGATTTATTTTTTCCAGGGGGGGGGATGCAAATTCAAGGCGTTTTTCTGTTTGAATTCGCTTTACAGTATCTTAGAATGATGAGTTTTGGTGTGTGGATGGTGATTAGGTGTACGCATTATGTACTGTGGTGAGATTTCGTAAAACTTCTGAGTTAGCCGCTGGGGAAGGGGAAGTAAGAAGCAGGTAAGATGCTGCGGAAGGCAGTGTGGACCCGGAATCCTCACGTTGCGAGCGGGAAAAACCACTACGGAATACAGAGGAAACTTTAACTTAGATTATCAATAATGTAATGGAATTTTGACAACTCATTTAAGTATATTGCTCAGCGAAGCGGGCAAAGCCTGCTAGTTATCCTATACGAGCAAAAATATACCCATATTAGAATTCCACAACAGAACATTTAAGAACGACATCTGGATCTATTACTTAATGCTTGATGAAGCACAATTACAATAACTATATAAATTTCTATGTACATATTTACATCTTTTTCGCAATAATAGAACAGAATATAACTAAATTCACGATACATCAGTCAGGCCACAGATGTATGTTCCGCGACATCGTACAACTACAGTCTCTGACTTCTGCTTCTGACTGACTACTGAAATTAAAATGTTTTCACTTCACTTTATGGATTGGCAAAATATAATTAGATATTTTGCCAAGAATGGCGACAGCGCCGTTTATATTATTTTAAAATATAGGGAAGATGGCTCAATAGCAATTACGCTACTTAACGTATACGTTGGAGTTTGAATTTAGCGCTACATACCCGCCAACATCCTAATTGATAGTCCGTAGCATTATTAGTAACGCCCTTCTTCCTACGCGAATAATTTTTGAATTGTATTCTTCTACCAATTTACTCGTAACTATATTCGAAGAATATTACACTAAAAAAATATTGGTGTAAAAAAAAAAAAAAAAAAAAAAAAAAAAAAAATTGGCATAGTAATTTTACGGAATATTAATAAAGATGTTGGCAAATATGGAAAAAGGAAAAGAATTACGTGAGTTAACATTAAAAGTTTTATTTGATCTGTAATTTAACAATTTCATGTCTGGTGAACTAACCCAGAGATGCCACCATTTTTATTTATTCCAGACCATTTTTAACTCTGCCTTTATTCCATGACATTTTTTTTTTTAATTTTTTTTTAAGAGTAATTTTTTTTTTCTTTTATGGTAGGTTCATTGGAAAAAAATATTCTAAAAATTAATTGGTGCGATATAAAGGTGGGGCTAAAAAATGCGTCGAAACAAATTCAAATGTTGGCAATTATGCTAAAGTGGTGACATTTTGAAATGTAAGGCACGACGTTTGGTCGTTACTCTAAAACATGAAAATATTTTACAGAAGTACTTTCTGCGTTTGTGTTTAAATTTTTAAGTTCTGCCCTCGTAGAAATGTGTCAGTGGCATAAAACGCACCTATTTCTGGGGATTTAAGTGGTTTAAAGTACCAAACAATTTTTTTCAAATAACGTAACGTTTTTGTGAAATATCAATAGAGCTTATTGTTAAAAACCATACATGTAAGGGTTGGTAAAGAAATTGATATTTAATTTTCTTTGTACAGTGGAACCTCGCTAACGCGAATTACAAGGGGGATAAGAAAAAATATTCATGCTATCAGTAACTAATCATCATATGACTAAACTAATCTTCATTTTGATGGGGATTGTGGAAACAGTTCATGTTAAAAGTAATTCACGTTAACAGTGTTAGTTTAGTCACGTTAACGAGGTTCGACTGTATTAAAATTTAAAAATAATAAACAATAAAATTAATTGAGATGCAAATATTTAAAAATAGGTCTCTAGGCAAAAATATCTAACTACTTAGTATTTCATTAAATTAAACATTTTTACTTTATTATAAAATTTATTTATTTATTTATTACAAAAAAAAGGGGGGGGAGGTTTAATCATGTTTAATATGAAAAGTTCATAGCTTTCAATCTAATCGGGAGAATTGTTAGTACCCGCCTACTTTTCTACACTACTTTATTGCCGAAACGCCATTGAAGGCCTCCCTGATGACTCAAAAAGATTTTGGGTTCCGTCTGTGTATCAGGTTGTTTGTTTGATTGTCTGTCGCTCGATAGCATCAGTAAAATCACGCTATTCACTTGCAATTTAGTACACAGGTTCATGAGTCACACATAATTAACTGTATAGTTTTTATTGTGTATTCCAGTTGTATCCCATTTACAGGGACACTCCAAAGTTTTAAATATCATTACGGCATACAGACAGAATTTGTATGTACCTCAATAGCGGCCGCAAAGTTCCGCTGATTGATTTGCAAACTGCTACACATGTTCAGACTCCGTATAGAAATAGCTGTATAAATTTTTATATCTATATTAATTATGGATTGCATACAGAGACACGACAAAATTTTTCTTATAATTACTGCTCACGGGGTAAATTTCGCTTAAATGCATATTAACATCGTTACTCTTCATCCAAGGAAATGAAAATAGCATACATTACTGAGATGATTAAACTCATGTTTCTGCAGAAAATATGTGTGCTCAAGCTTCATAATTAATGCACAGGTCCTTACAAAAGTGTTCGGATAATGTCACTTAATCATCCAAATTATGCCAAATTTTGAACATTTATTCGTGAAAAACTTTGAATAGGTTGAATAGTTTTTTCTGATGTAGATAATGTTTATGGTTCATTTGCAGAAACGCACAAAAAAATTTCATGACATTACAGCCTATGGGCAAATATTTATTGAACTTCATTTTAACGCGTTTATGCTGCATTCGACAAAATTGAATAAACATACATCATAAAGATGTTTCAAAAATGCATTCTTTCTATAAAAAAAGTTTGTATAGACTAATTTATTTACAGAACCACACAAAGGAATTTTGTGCCATTAAGGTCTATAGATGGTACTTCTTAAAAGCATATTTTAACATAGTTACACCTCATAAAATATAATGAAATGTTATTAAATTGCTAAAATCATATTTTTCTGTAAAACAATTTTGGGCAAGAATTGGTAAATAGTTTAAAGGGTTTTATAAAATAATTCCAATATGTTATGCAAGCGTCTTGTATCAAATGGTACAGGGCTGTCAGTTACTAGTACATACTTGCCAACCATCTCATTATGAACCGTACAATTTTTAGTGCCTGCCTTTTTTTCACACGAGTCATTTTTCAGAGTAATTTTATTCTTATTCAATCGTAAAAAAAAATTGTAAGAGAATTACTCTAAAAATAAAGTGGTGTGAAAAGAGGCGCGGTTTTACAAGG
Source organism: Salticus scenicus (assembly GCA_963930645.1). Classification (NCBI taxonomy): domain Eukaryota; kingdom Metazoa; phylum Arthropoda; class Arachnida; order Araneae; family Salticidae; genus Salticus; species Salticus scenicus. The sequence continues at coordinate 102,821,926 of OZ005658.1, read as the reverse complement.
GGTGGTCACAATTGTACGGTTATTAATGAGATGGTTGGCAAGTATGCTAGCAATATATATATTCAGATAAATATGGAAAAGGAGATTCAGCGGGGGGTTGAGGGGGGCGTCAGGGCCTTCAAAACGCATATGTTTGTGTAGCGAGTCTATATATATATATATACAGATAAATGAAGAAAGGGTGATTAAGCAGAGGGTTGTGGGGGACGGCAGCCCCTCCAAAAAATGCATCTGTTTGCATAGCGTGTCAATCGAGTTAATATATATATTATATAAAAGGAATAAATAAAAATAATTAGTTGAGTAATGTGTGACGAAGATAAGACGTTGAGGCTTCTGATCTGCAGATCCACTAGCAGTATTTCTCTTTAAATGCATTTACGAAACAATAAGAAGAAAAGTACTCTTAAAAAAAAGGCTGGGGGAGAGGTGTGAAAAAGAAGTCGGGTACAAACATTCTTCCAGTTTATTAATTAGAATGTTGACAGCTGTGAGAGATTGTTTATTATATTGATAATTAAAAAAAAAATAATAATTAAATAAATAAATAAAATAAAGGAATATATTTTCTTTAAAATGCACTTAAAAAAATAAATAACCTCGCTTTCTGACATGCCTGGTAATGAACTTGACTTCCAAATCATGCCATTAAAAATGAGTAAAAGTAAACATTCTATCTGACTAAACAAATACTTTCTAAATTTAGCTAGTTAAACATATTTAAATGTAAAATTGCAAATGTATCATTCTAATATAAGAAAAAAAATGTCAATGAATTTTACAGAAAACAGGAAATGAAATAATAAAATAATGTAAAGAAAGTCAGAAACCGACCCAGAAGTGTTCGAATATTGTTATAACTAGAGAACTTAACTTTCGTAAAATCTCTGAAACTCTACGTTTCTGTGACAGGAACATAATAAATATCAATAATTCTACAAAAATTAATTGATTAATAGTTTAAGGAAAAAGAAAGTAAAAGTATAATGATTCTTTAAAGAGCATACTTGCCAACATCCTGATTAATATTCCGTAGTATTCTTAGTATCGTCTTTTTTTCACACCAGTATTTTTTTAGAGTGTTTTTATTCTTAGTTAATCATATTGGGAGAATTTTTCTCTTTCAATTGTGTGAAAAAAAGGGCTTGACGGAAAAAAACTACGGAATATCAATTAGGATGTTTACAAGTATGTAAGAGACTAATTTAAATATTGTGCGTATATTTGCTATATGGAAAATCTCTTACTGATTAAATTTTAAGTTTTGGACTTACTAGTTCCAGCATAAATGTTCGTAATAAAAATACATATATTTACATATTACTCATGAAAAAACATGTAAATTCACACAATTTTAAAGCAAATTTAAATATTAAAATTTTCAATTGTTAATAATTATGACATTTATATATATGTATATAATAAGTATTTGAATGAATTTTAAAGTCATTAACGTAAATTTCACATATTTATATATTTTAAATACCAATATTTTCGAATAGTAATGATTTATATAGATTTTGGAAGATGTAATATACATATTCTATTGTACTTAATCAACAAAGAGGCATTTGAAATTAACTGTAGTTGTTCGGCAACAGTCCTATGCTCATAACACCCAGAAAACAGTGAATTAAAAAAAATAATTGTATGCATTTATAAAACTTTATATTACTATGTATTAGTATTATATATTTAAATTCATTATTATTTAAACACGCTTTAAATCTTATATTAATTATTTCATATATTTACGAATATTTAACATTGTCAAAAATTCAATCAGTTCTAATTATTTCAAGAGAAAGTGCTAAAATATTGAACTAATACAATTCCTTTAAAATAAATGTATATTCATATCTCTTTATAAACATATCTTGCTACAGCCTAAAATTAGAAAGATTATAAATTGTTGTGGCACAAAAACGTTTAACTAGAAATAATTAAAAGCTCCTAAAAATTCTCTTTATTATTTTGTACAATATGTAAACTATTTCTATTACCTAATATATTAATTTTTCAACATTAATCACCATGTAAAATAAACCAGCAACAAACAAATAATATTCTAGGGGGAGAAAATTAGAAATACGAACATTTACGAAATTAATTTGAGCGTGAAAATCGAACATTCTGTAAACAAATGATGTAGAAAACTAGTTTGATTTAACATAATTTTCGAAAATACATATTAATAAATTAGAGTTTATTTCCAGGAATCACGAACATGTGTTCATAATGTTAGAAGTGGTTGTTTTTAAAGTAAATAATCTTATTCCTGTGCATGTATAAATACGTTTTCAGATTTAATAAGAGCAGCTGAGTAATGTATATTAATAAAATAGAGAGCTATCATTTGAATCGTTTAAATATTTTGGATATTGATTTATCGTAATGAGGTCAAACTGTTGATGTAGGGTTTACTTTATGCTTCATAATAATATTTACCACCAAAACAACTAAATATAATATTAATACATATATTTATTTATTTATTATTTTAAAAGGTACATGAAGAACTTAATTTTCGTAAGTTTCTACAAATTCCACTTTAATAAATTAACTTTTAAACTTTGTACCCAAGGATTCGGCCTTTATTCATTTTATTTTTTATCAAGAAATTTTCTACCTCTATTCTCTAATAATAAAATACTTTCTTTAGTACATAGGCTTGATTTATGACAATAATTACTAATGAAAATTACTGGTGTGCAATTTCAAGACCCGTGCAAAGTCTGCTCTAAGAGTTTCAACTTTCAATATTTTGAAGATCACCAATTTTTTAAAGTTTTTCATTATTTTATCACAGGATCTCGACAATTTTTTAAGTTAAAAAAATATATTTTTTATTCAGACTATAAGAAGCTGTAGCTTCCATCTTTCATTTTATCTTGAAAATCAACTATTACCGTTCAAAAAGTGTATGTTTTTCTTTCAAATTTAAAGCTTTAAAATAATCGCTACATCAACTTAATAACATTATCGCTCGTATGTCCCTTTTGAGGGGACATTAAAAAATCGAGCCACGCCTTAAAGTGTTTCTCTGCAAATGAAATGTTATTTTTCGAAAACGTGTAACTATAGGCCACCTTTCGGCTACCGGAAAAATTTAACAGAAAAATTTATTTTATTTAACGATGAAGTAAAATAAAACAAATTATTACAATTTTTCGGTAGCCAAAAGGTAGTAAAATGGAAACTATACGTGTGCCGTTTTAAAGGAACGCCAAAAGGTGTGTCTTAATGTTCAAAATAGGAAAGTATGCCGAGCGCAAAGGGTTAAGATTCAGATATTTTGAATAAAAATATGTCTTTTAAGTTTCTAATTTCCAATGTGGTTGTTTTACGGATTTTTTTTTTTTAATCCCTGTTTGTTTAAGGTATCTGCCTACTTTAAAATGACCATTTTTGAGAAGAAAAAAATCGATTTTCTGTTTTTTATTTAGTTTTAAAGAATAGACTATTAACCTTTCCAAAATACCTTTACTTTTTTTTGTACGCTAATTAGAACCGAAGTTATGGCCAATTAAGTAAACCGGAAGTGAGATTCTTTAAGACAGGAAGTTTTGCCTTTTTTTTTTTTTTTTTTTCAGAAAAACGGCATTCACATGTCTCTGCAAATTTGATTGAAACAAAAAAATTGGCAAGTCAAAAAATTAAAGTTGATGCACTGTAACATAAATAAATGCTTGTCTTATAAATATGTGAAATTTTCAAGGTATAAATAATAATAAAAAAAAATTAAGTAAATTTCAAAGTAAAATCATTAAATGCGTTTTCTGAAAAACTATATTTTTCGATTTTTGTGTATGCGATAAACCTGACTTCTCCAAAAGTTTTCAAGATATTTCTATGAAATTTTTTCACAGTATATAATAGATTTGAAGCCACGCAATGAACTAAAAGCTCTAAGTTCTATGAACTATTTTGAAGATTTTACATGTGTTTATTTAAAAAAAAAAAAAAAAAAAAAAAAAAACTGATTTTTTCTTCGAAAAATTCTGTATTTTTCTCTGTTAGTTACCATAATTCTGTCAATTTTAAGAATATCTCTTAACTTTTAGTTCAAATCACAGATAAGGGTCATATCATTATGTATTTCAATGGCTTTTGAATTATATTAATTTTTATTGAGTATATGAGGCTTGGTGTAAAAGTGAAATTTTGCTCACTTTTTACACAAAATCACATATTTTTTTGCAAAATAAAGAAATATTTGTTTAAAATGTACTATTTTTCATCATTCTATGTCCGTTTATAACTAAAAATATAATTACTTCATGCATAGTCTGTTTTTTTTAGAAAAAAGTGCTCCGTAAGTAGGCAGATACCTTAAATACATTGACAAATTTCCCCTTCCTTTCGCGAATATTTTCTGTTCCCTTACACTCTTGTTACTAAATTGTTTTATCTTACAGAACCGATCCTCTTTATTGCGTAAACCTGTTCCAAGTCACAGTGATATCGTATAATTCGCCTGTTGAAGGGTCGTACTTAAATATTTCAACATTAAACATTAAAAAATTGCCCCTCCCCCTTTTTTTTTATTCAAGATCAGAGCTGCCAACCTAATCCGGCAAATTGTTAGTAACGCCCCTTTTTCAACACCACTTAATTTTTAAAGTAATTTTCTTCAAATATATTTGCGATGAATTAAGAAGGAAAAAACCCTAAGAAATGACTGGTGTAGAAAAAGGGGCGGTACTAACAATTTGCCGGATTAGGTTGGCAGGTCTGCAAGATGTTTATTTATTTATTTTTTTTTTTTATTTTTATTCTTTGAAATTGAACACCACTTTTATATACACTTTGCTGCAATCAAACAAGTCTGCAAAACATTTTCTTTTCCTTCATCTGCATGATTATTTATTTTATTTTATTTTATTGTAAACTTTATAGTTTCGAAGAGTGTTAATCCAGAAACGACCTCCATTTATTTCCATCACGTACGATTTTTTTTTTTTTTTAATAATAAGATTAATCAGTAAAAAATCAGAATTCTGTGATGATTCTTTTCGCTTGAGGCTTTTATTTCTTTTTCTTTTTGATGCTTATCCGAACACCTTCGTTTTCACACCCCTGCAACCGTTTTCCAATTTCATCTATCCTAATTCCCATTTTTCTATGATTTTTTAGATTTACTGTTTTAAAAATTGTTAAGAAATAATCATTGACTATGTTTTTATAGTCGATAATAGGGTATCAGTTTTCATGTTTTTTATTCAAACTATAACGAAAAACATGACTGTTTTTCTTTGTTTAATTTTAGTTAAACCCTCGCGTTCCCAAGATCAAGGTGTTACTGCAGAAAAATTGCTTTCAGATGCCGCTTGACACGTTTGGCGAAAATCACCAGCACCGCGTCTTTTTGTATCGTTTAGAAGTTGCAACATTCCACTAGTTACGTTTGCTATATCTGGCGAATTAGCACACTTTTTGAATGAGGCGGGCTTAACTAAATTTCAACTACAAAATGGGGTCAAAATGACACCATCTTGAAAAAGCGAGGGTTAATTGCGTGTATTTTGAAATATAATATATTCTGTAGGAATTTGTGTTTTTTAAGTTAATTGTTTTCATATATATTTAACGTTTTCATTCATCCACAAAAAAATTCGCTCTATGTTACGAAAGCAGTGAAATGTTGCATTTTCCATCTGTATATTCGAAAATGCACCACGTTGGCGATTTTTTTAAAAAATGCGCCAACATACATGCATATTGTCTCATTAGTGTCTTGCTCTCAGTACTGCGAGGATTAATAACGAAAATTCTGTGAATGAATAAGTCGAAGAAATCTTTAAGGAAACAATGGTATTTAAAGGAAGATGTTCGACAACTCTAGAAGTTTTATATCTTCATTTATCGAGAAAAAATGTATCAGCTATTATCTTTATGACTATTACCTCAGGTTTTTTTTTTTTTTTTTTTTTTTTTTTTTTTGTTAAGGAAGAAAATAGCACATGGATTAAAGAAAATAATTAATCAGTAAATAATTATTAAATATCGCACAAAACGCAAATAGAATCTTCTTTAAAAAGTTATTATAAAGTTTTTTTTTTTTTGCATAAAGCGTTTTATGGATACCCTACTAATGAATGAAACTTTTTTCATGCATACAAAACAAACTTCAACTTTTTATCCACTAAAAGATTTTTATCTGTTTCGTAAGATAATTCGATATTCTTACACTACGAGAGTCCATCAGGTTAACGAGTTTAAATTGAAAAGGGAAATCTGGGGATCGAAAATGTTATTTTCATAATATATAAAAATTAAATTTTAGAAGTATATTTTTTTCAGTATTAATATTTACCAGTCCTATTTAATTTCATTCCACTGGTCATCGTTGCCAAATTTAGATATATTTTTATTCAAAATTCACCACCAAATTTTAACTGTAACAGCGACCTAATCACTTTGAAAGTTATTCATCCATTATGTATAGCAAATATCACTATACAAAATTATTGGTGATAAAATATATGAAAAACTGTAATTTTTTCGTATTACAAATCAAAGTTATCTCTATTTCAGAGAGAGAGGGGGGGGGGGGAGATTCGCTATTAATTGATAAAATTAGAAATGTCCAATAGCAATTCGTAAGTTTTTAAAATTTTAGACGAAGGAGAAGACGAAAGTGAATACTGTTTTAGTTTTTGATACAGTTACAAAAGAAAATTTATTGGTTATAGACCCGCCTTCTTTCTTTTAAACTTCTACAAGTATATGTAAATGATTCTTTTTACTTAATTAATCGTGCATACTTTCTATAAAAATTTTCGATCGAAAAGCAATAGTCGAAAAATTAGGGAGAAAATGTGGTCTGTCACCAACTTGGAAAATTTTAAAGAGATAAATTGTAATTTCAAATAGAAATTATATTAAATTCTAATCTCGCATTATGTTTTTTCAGACAATAATGAAAAAAATATAAATTTTTTAAATACAAAATAAAATTAAGTTACGCGAATCTTACCCGAATAACTATTTTAATACCTATACACTGGGTTGCCAACATTTAAATTTTGCCGGAGCACTTTCAACCCGCCTTTTTTCACATCTTTTTTTTTTTTTTTTTTAAGAGAATTTTTTTTTCTTCTTTTATCTGAATTATATATTGGAGAAAAATATTCTAAAAATAAAAAGGTGCGAAATAAAGACTGAGCTTAAAATGCTCCAGATTAAATTAAAATGTTAGCAATTATGCTATATGTATACAGGGTTCGTACCAGCAGTGCAAGGGTCGTACTTTCCGCTCTTTTTTCAGGGCACTATTGATTATACAGGATAGAGATTATTTTGGAAAAATAGTGGTAGCAATGAATTTGAATATTTCTTATCCATGAGAGTGTCCTGAAAAATGGGCGGAAAGTACGACCCCTGGCAGTTCCAACCTTACGTTAACATTTACCAACTAATTTAAAATCAGGTTTCACACCAGTATTTTTCTTTTACCAGTACAGAAATATTTCTTATTAATTTTTCAAGGTAACAATATTTCAGTAGAGCTGCCAACCTAATCCGGCAAATTGTTAGTACCGCCCCTTTTCTACACCACTTAATTTTTAGAGTATTTGTTTTCGTCATTCATCGTAAATAAGGCCCTGGAAAAATTATAAGGTCGATTAAAAAACCAGTTGAACTAGGATTTCTGCAAATTTTTCGGACGGGAAAGCAACAAAAGTACAAAGTATGCAAATGATTTGTTAATTATAATACACTTTAATTTAAATCTAATTTAAATTAAATGAACTGAACAAGGTTCATCCTCGACGATAGGACTAATGCCCCAGCCCGCTCGTTCCCGCAGTTCCATGTCTTTTTCTAGTCAATTTTGTCGTCTTATTACTTCCGGTGTGAACCGTTTTTTTTTTTTTTTAAACACACTTGACATTGTGAGTTTTTTTGTTTCTCTTCCCATGCTATTTCTACGGGTTTTTTTTTCAGCATTTTCCCCCCTCTTTTTCTACATTCTGAAGTAGCGGATACCATATTAGATATTTTTCTCATTTGCTGATGGAAAAAAGTATAAGGTCGTCTGAAGAAATAGAAGAGGTAGCTACTCTTTTTCTGTGCTATCGGCAACGATGTCGAGGCAGAAACAATTGTCCGATGCAGAACGCCGTAAAATCCTTGAAATGAAAGCGAGTGGAATGAGTGATGCAGCTATTTTCAGGTCTATCGTTTAGTCTAAATCGGCAGCCAATATTTTCTTTAAAAAATCTTTCAAAATATAATAAATGCAAGCGCTCAAGAAAGCCAAATGCTCTTTCAAAGCACAAAAAATGGACCGTTTTTCGATGGATGTGGGATTAAAAAAATGTCTTCTTTAGAAATAGTTCTTGGTGTAAGTCTACCATGTAGTAGCCGAACTCTCTGGAGTTTTTTAAGTTCCAATCCGAGGGTACAGTTCGTAAAATTACAACCTCAACAACACTTGACAAAGAGGCATAAATTAGCTCGCTTAGAATTTGCTAAAAAATATGTTTTGCTTGGAGATAAGCGGAAATATTTACTTTTTCTGGATAAGAAAATTTTATTTGATGGGCCAGACCGTTTCAAAAAAATAATGTTATGATATTAAAAAAAAAATAAAACCCTACTTTTCCAAACGGCGATATGGAGGGGGGGATTAGTAATTGTATGGGGAGCACTTGTGAGTAATGGTACGTTACTAGTTGTGGTAATTTATACCTAAATGAATGCAAAAAGTATCAAGATATGCTGGGTGATAATTTGCTTCCCAATGCCACTTTATTTATATCAGGATATTGGATATTTCAGCCAGGATAATGCCAGTACACATGCTGCTTCTTCAACTAAAGCTTGATTTGAAGCAAATGAGGTCCTTCTGCTTGATTGGCCATCCTGCATTCCGCAATGAAACTCACTGGAAAATGTTTGGAGCATACTTGCGCAGTTTGTTTATAAGGACATATAACACCATCGAGTGAAAGGCAAACTCATCAATGCGATCAGATATACAAGGGAAAATATCAAAAAGAAATTGCATCTCGACCTGAATCAACAATCACTGATCGACTGATAAATGTCATTGAAAAAAAAGGTTAATTTGTAGGATATTAATTTTATATTTACATTCCCAACTCCTCGACCTTATAATTATTTCCAAGATGAAATGCCATCAGATTTCTAAATTGTCATTTAATGCTTTCATTATATATTACATATATTCATAACCTATGTTTATGTTTTTAATTTCATTTCTAAGAAAAAGTTATATTAAATTTTTCGAGTTTTACTATGTTTTGTACTTTTTTTGTTAATATACTTTGCGACCTTATACTTTTTTCCAGGGCCTTATATTTGAAGAGAATTATTCTAAAAATTAAGTGTTGTAGGAAAAAGGGCGGTACTAACAATTTGCCGGTTTTGGTTGGCAGCTCTATTTTAGGTATGAAATCTCTCGTCAAAATCGGGAACTTAGTGACTGTGTGCACGATACTTATCCTACAGTTGCTGGTTCGTACAGATGCAGCACACTTCCACCAATATTTTTTTTAACAGTATACACTCCTTCTCATATTTATAAGGACACTTTATGTTTTGAAATAACTAATGTAAAAATAATTGTGAACAACATTATACTAAGTGCACTTAATATATCTAGTATTCTAAAAATCAAAACTGCTATAATTTTTTTAATATGAAACAAAATTAATAAAAAATAATGCAAAATATTTTTTTCTCCTCCTCGTTTTTAGATATTCATAATTATAAGGACAATCAAGATTTTCTTGTTTTATTTAACTTACTAGCAGATAAATTACAGTTAACATGCGAATTTGTTAACTACTAGGCTATATTATTTCATATATAAGCCTTCAATTTTTCTTGGACGGACATTACTGAAAATTCCTCGAAAAAAAGAACGCTCATGTAGTGAAGTATGATAAATGTGTTTTTTAAGTGGAAGGATGATTTCAATCCGCTGAATTTCTAATGAAATTCGAAGATCTAAAATTGCTGAAGGAAATGTGATCAAACATTGAACTGCTGGTTCGATAGGAAAGAGATCTGATGCAAAATCAGAGTTGTTTTACAGAGATCGAAGACTCATAATTCCTCTTACTGTTCTACTCATAATGGCTGCTGCTGAATTTGCTCCTAATTTTAAACGAAAGGTTGGGATCTACATTTATCATGTTTAAAATAATTAATAATATGTTAAAATGAATAAAAAACCTGTAATAATCAATAAGCATTTAATGGGGGAAAGAACGTCTGTCTTAAAGTTGAATAAAGGCAATATTAAATGGTAAAAAGTTGCATTTTCGGATGAAAAACACTTTATTCTTGATTAACCAAATGGTTTTAATTGTTACTGGCACGATCTGAAGATAGCGAAAGACAGAGCAGATTTTTTAAGGCAGATATTAGTCGGGCATTTTAAAGATGGATCTATGGTGCTCTGGGGAGCTGTTTCTACCGAAAGCAGAATGAATTTACTAATTTTTTCCATTATTATGAACATCAAGAGAATATCCGCAAATTTTAAACGTGAAATTCTCAGATTTTTGTTAGATTTTGGGGGTAATAATATTTTTTTCAACAAGACTTACTTTTTTGCTCTACTTCTAGAGCAATAGGAATTAGTTTGAAGAAAGAAACTACTGTATTATTGCCTTTCACGTGGCCTAAATGTTGAAAAAACCCTTAACTTATCATATTAGAAAAGTGCATGCAAGTGGAAAGCAATTTTAAATAGTTTAAATGTATTCAGAATATCATCTCTGCTGTATTAAATGGTATTGAAACTGAATATTTTTTAAAAAATTGTATATATATATATATATATATATATATATACCAGAGAGAATGTCTGACTGTTTCACCCTAAAAAGAGACCCCATAAAATATTAATTTAAAGAATAACGGAAAAAAAATTACTAAGATTCGAGCTGTCCTTATAATTGTGATCACCTGAAAAATCATCTTTTTGACCGTATTTAAAGTTTTTTAAGATAGAAAAACGATAAAACATATGAAATGTAGTCTATTAATGAAATTCAAATTAATAAAAAAAATATTTGTTTAAATAATAGTGCTCAGTGTTTAGTTAATATAGAAAAATGGGTGTTCTTATAATTATGAGAACCAGTGTATATATACTTTTTAATTTATAGGCTTCTTTTATAACCAAAATGCTCTTCTAAACTGGTGATGGAAGGAATTCAGAAAATTCAAGGATCGTACCAGCCATGATCTACTAAACATTTAAAATAATTACCTACATTTTTAAAACTAATAAATTATATTCTCATATCACTTTACTTTTAAGGAATTTTTCGTAATAAATATTATTGTTATATGTGATTTTTATGTTTAAATCATATTTAAATAATATGACCCGCTCGTCATCCAATAACAGACATGGCGGCCTACAAAGTTTTTCTTTACCGTAAAGTACATTGAAACACCAAAATATTGAATACTTCATTCAGTACAGAAGTCATTCGTTTATCAGAAACTACTAAATTAGGGATGGAGATTTGTCTCAGAATTCATACTACTATTTATAAATAATAGTAATAAATAAATAAAAATTTCTTTGACTTCGAATACTGTCTGGGTGTTTACAGACCACATTTTTTCCCCGATTCTTCCACCAATATCTTTCTTTCGGAGTTTTCAATAATATGTTTGCCCCTTTAATTACCGTAATTTCTTGTAGATAACCCGCAGGTAAAATTTGTCATTTCTCCACCAGAAATTTATTTAATAGCAGGGATGGAACACGGGCGCAGAATTCATACCGGTATTTGTTAAAGAAATTTCTCTAACTATAATATCGTTGATTTAAGAAGTAGAAAATTTTGTTAGATTGATAGTGGTATGAATACTGCGCCCGTGTTCCATCCCTGTAATAGAGAAATCTATACTTTTTCGAAGGAAGAGCTGACACAAATGTAAATTTATTTACCAATTGAAATTTCTGGTGCAAAACTGAATTACATAACCTGCGGAGTATCTACCAGAAATTATAGTAAATAAAAATTATCATATAAATATTCTGGGGGAAGAATCAGGGAAAAAAGGATGGTCCGCAACCACTCTGTGGGGGCCAAAAGTACATGTGTCAGATTCACTCACCAAAAGAATGGAGCCTAACGCAGTGAGATGTCCTTAATCAAAAAACCATCTTTATTAATATTTATTAAAAACTACTTCGTACCACTATTTCCAAATATAAAATCTGTTATATATTTTTGCAGGTAAATTTACTCTTTCCTCTGTAAATTTATCATATATTTTTCGTTATGGAAATAATGGTACAAAAATAATATTTTAAATATTTTCACCTGTGGTAGCCCTATTAGTATTATGTTTTCTGAAGAATAATTTAAAGCTTAATTGCTGGAATCTTTCTTTTCGTAAATTATAGTATTAACTATTTCATACAACACGGAATATTTGGAATATCATATGTATATACAATCTATAATTTTTAAATATAATATTCTGATTTAAAGTTTATTTCATAGTTACAAAATTTGATTTTATCTGTTATTTTATTTATTTATTTATTTATTTTTACATTTACAATAATTTAATTTAAAAGTACTCACTGTTTTTTACTATAAACAGAATTATTAATGAAACTTCGAATTTGTGACTACTATGATGATATAAAACTGCATTATCACATAGAATTGAAGGCTTTATGTAAATCCTAAATCTTCTAACATGTCTTGAAACATATATTATAATAAAATAACTGGACGTCTCCCATCATTCATATGTATCTACGATTTATAGATTTCCATACTAAATGTTAATGCAAAATATTCTGATTTAAAGTTTATTTCACAGTAAAACATAATTTGATTTTAGCTGTTAAAAAAGTTTCATATTTACACTAATTTCTTTTATAAATAGTTACTATTTATCCCTATAAATAGGATCATTAATAAAACGGAGAATTTGTGACTGCTACATTAATATAAAGCTGTATTATCGCATGCAATTGAAGGCTTTATGAATATCTTACAGGAAATCTAACGTGTGCTGAAACATATATTCTAATGAAACAATTGGACTTCTCTCATCATGCATATGTATCTACGATTTATACTTTTTAATATTAAATGTTACTGTAAAATAATCTTATTTGTAGTTTATTTCATAATAAAACATAATTTGATTTTAGCTGTTAAAAAATGTTTCGTATTTACAATAATTTGTCTTATAAATACTTACTCTTTATCCCTGTAAATAGAATCATTAATGAAACGGCGAATTTGTGACTATTATATCGATACAAAGCTGCATTATCACATGGAATTGAAGGTTTTATGTTTATCCTAAAGGGATTCTAACATGTACTAAAACATCATATATTCTAATGACGTGACTGGACTTCTCAAATCATTTCACTTCGGAGATTAGTTATGCATGAATCGTACATGTATGATGGTGGTATTGCGGTAAAAGGATATATATTTCTTCATACATAATTTTAAAGAAACAGATTACAAAAGGTCAAATTGAGAAGTAATCATTTAGCTATGTACTGGTGAAATGCTTAATGCTTTTTCTATTTTTAATTGTGACTATAGAAAGTTAGTAATTAAAAAATAACATGATTGACTCCCCCCTTCAATATCATTTTTAAGAGCTGGTATTTTTCTAAAAGAAATTATTCGGAATTAATAAAAAATTTTAATAAATATACAATATGAAACTGATTTAATACATATTTATTTGTTATCAGATCAGGGATGACACACAAAATAAATAAATAAATAAATAAATATATAAAAATAAAAATTAGATACCACTAATTTTCCATAGTAGTTTTAGTCTAATAACTGATATCCATTGACACCTGTTTAAAAAAAATTACTAAATAAATAATGTGGTATCCGAATTTCCCTTTGCAAGAACTCTGTATCATATACATCATTGGTCGTCAGCCGATGGCCCGTGGACCACTAGTGTCTCGCGAGGAAATTAGGTCATTATTTATTTATTTTTTTAATTCATTAATTTTAGCTTCAGAAATTTTTCATTTCAGATTTCATATTCACAAATTTTCTTTTGTTAACGCAAATCTTTTCCAAAATATCGATAATAATAATAATAATAAATAATAATAATCTCAGTTTTATAATGGATGGTATTGGTATTGGGGTTTAAGGACAAATGGCTGCATTGTAATAATAGACCTTGGTGGCGTTCTTATCATACAAGTCTTTCTTTGTGGTTTTAGCCAACATTCATTCAAGTTTCGGAGAAAAACATGGAAAATCTGAACAACTGGGACAAAGAGTGTGACATGAGTTCGAGTCTCACATTTTATGAATTCGTAATTAATAACAGAAATAGATTAAATTAAAATATTTTCTATGTTAGAAAAATCACGAATGAAAGAGGAAATTGAATCAATATGTTATTTGAAAACAATCTTAAACCTATATTTGAGGCCTTTTTGGCTCTCTATTAGAAGTGAATACCTATTACTTTTACTGAATGATTACTTACCGGCCAACATGCTAATTAATATTCTGTAGTATTACTTATCCTGATCCCCAACCTTTTTTTTTTCCCACACCAATTTATTTTGAGTGTATTTTTCTTTTTCTTTTTTCGTAACTGAATTTGGATGATATTACATTTTACATTTACTTGTGTAAAAAAAAGAAAGGACGCGACTAACAGCACTAAGGATTATTAATTTGGATGTTGGCAGATTAATAGTGCAATGAAAAATCTTGCACGATTTTTAACAACATTTTTGTGTGTGATTTTTTCTTATGAAAAATAAGTAATTTAATACTTATGAAATGCATTATGTATCAAATGTAATATTTATTCAGTATGTGTCCTTTGACCTTTTCTGCAAAAATATATGTGTGTCTTAATAAATAACGTTAGTGGTCCGTGGGACTTTATGTTATAAATTTCGAGGTCCACGAAACAGAATATTATGAAAGTGAAAAATATTGGCGATTACTAATATATACGATACATATAGTATATTATCATTGTAACATTCCCTTTTGGATTATATATATTATCTGAAATATAAAACATTTCAATATCAGTTTTATAATTATAAAACTACTATTAGCATAATTAGAAATTAATAATTAAAACAGCATTAAAAGCTAGAAAATTTTTAAAACACGTCTTTATTCATTAAAATTAATTTATAAATAAAAATATACAAAGCTTTTCGCCATGAGTTTCCATGGCATCTTCAGTTCATACAAGGGATAATCAAAATAGGCTGCCTGTATACAAGGTGTCCACTAATCGGCCTCTGATTTTAAAGTTAAATTATTCCTAAACAAAGATAGGTAGAGGAATAAAACAAACACTATATTTATTTTAAAAGATGTAAAAATATTTTATATGAGAATCAAGATTTCTTACAAGTATTGTCAAAAGGTAGCGCTGTTGGTAGCATTTACATAAAAATGCGATTCGTCTGTGAACCATATACATCCAGAGTCGAATCTATCTTCATCAATTATTTTTAGCATGTTCGGTGCGAATTTTTCTCTTTGTAGAGCGGTTCGATCTGGTATGGCGTGGTAACGTTTGATCTAAATGGAGAGGAGACACACGTAGATTATTTCTTAGGAGTGTATTGGTGCTGGACGGTTTCAATCTTGATTATGCTGCAGTTCTTCTTATGGATTTTCTTGGATATTAATGCATAAGATTTTTACAGCTTTCAAAATAAACATGTCTTTTGTTTCACTCTTCTCTCTATCTTTGTTTAGGAGTAATTTAATTTTAAAAATCCGAGGCCCATTAGTGGACACGCTGTATGTCATGAGTGCTGGTGGTGGTTTGATGGTTACAGTTGTTAGAAGCTTCACAAAAAAATAAGCACCTATATTAAGATGAATTCACTTTGGAATGTCACTTCTAGCGAAGACTTTGTAACTATGCTACAAAATACTATAGAAGTTCCCGGCTACAAGTGACATTCAAAAGAATTCCTGCAGATTTAATTTCTTGTTTATACAGCATTTTTAAGCACATTTACGAAATCTTCACAAAAAAAAAAAAAAAAAAAAAACATTCCAAAGTGAATTCCTTTTAATATACGTACCTTTTTTTTTTTTTTTTTTTTTTTTTTTTTGTCAAACGTCTAACAACGGTAACCACCACCCGGATTTATGATACATATATGTTTTCTGTTTTCATTATACTTTGCACGACGTGAAGGTGCCGTGAAAAATCAAGGCGAAAAGTTTGATATTTTAAGTTGAAAATTTAATTTCAATAAATATGGACGTGTTTTAAAATGTTTCTAACTTTTAATACTTTTTCAACTATTAGAATGTAAACGTGGTTTTTAGAAAAATCTCCATTTAAGGGGTTATATTTTTACTATAAATTAGTAATTATATAATTATACAATAAGAAAATTTTAAAATTATAAATTTGCTATTAGCAGTTTTTCAAATTTTTTTTTATGTAATTAATCACATTTCATTTTTGTGAAATATTATCATTATTGTAACTGTACATATGTGACTGCTATGTCGAGTTAAAGCAGCATTATTACATGAAATTAAAAGGTTTGTGCATATCCTTAAATGGTTTAACATAAACTAAAGCACCCAAAATTCTGTTAAGGTGAATAAATCTTATACTGCACCAGATTTCGAAGTGCATTTAAGCTTTAAGGTAAAGGTAAGATGATATTATAATAAAATTATATTTCTTTCTTCGTGCATGATGGGAAAGAAATACATATTAGGCAAGCACATAAAATTTCAGATGTATCTAAGTCTTCTGAGGCAACACCATGCATTTCAAAAGCATGAAGCATTTATTTCTGATCGAAATACTATGATATGACCTTTTATCATATAAAATAAAATAAGCACGAATGTATTATAGAAGTTTCTTTGCAAATTAGTATAGCAGTTGCAAAATACTTAAAATCCAATTTTTAACAATAGCATTTATAAAATATATTAGTAACCATTAATTATATCAGTAAAAGAACATATCAATTTCCTGTAATTATAGGCCTGGCAGCGTTCCCAAAAATTTCAGGTAAAATTTTAGGTGCACTTCCAGGCCTGCAATTTGGAGCGTTTTATTAAGAAAATATTGTTACTCGTAGCAGGGATGGAACACGGGCGCAGAATTCATACCACTATCAATGTAAGAAAATTTCTACTTCTTAAATCAACGATATTATAGGTAGAGAAATTTCTTATGCAGATTCCGGTATGAATTCTGCGCCCGTGTTCCATCCCTGTCGTAGGCAGTGTTGCGAAACTGTGCGAATTTTTTATTCAAACCAATAATTTCGAGAAGTTATATTTGATATACATAATTGACAATTCTTCTGCTCTATTCTTCTATTATGTATATCAAATATCTCTTCTCAAAATTATTGGTGACTATTGAAAAAAAAAAAAAACTGCAAAGTCTGGTAACAATGCTCGCAGAAATCATTTTAGACATACAAAACCCAGAAATGTTTGCGATCTATAATAATACGAAAATATTTACAGAGTTGCCAAATTTTAATTTATTCTTGAGACTTTTTAACCCCGCTTCTGTTTCGCACCATTTTATTTCTAGAAAAATTTTCTTCAATATATAACAACCATAAAATAAGAAAAAAAAAAAAAATACTCTAAAAATAAAAGTGGTACGAAATAATGGCGAGCTAAAAAATTCTCTGGAATAAATTAAAATTATTGGCAACTATGTATTTATATATAATTTTACTAAAAGTTTCTACTGATTAATATGTCTCTTAATTTTTAATAAGAAAAAACAATATGAGGAATACACTAATTTACTTAAACGTAATAATTTGAGAATTAATTTTCAACAATAATTTACAGAGAGATGTTTCACTGCATAATTAAATTACTAACGTTGCTATATTTTCTAGTGCAGAATTACTATGGAAAAAGTTTTTTTCTAGAAATTAGATAATGGTAATTTGAATCTAAAATTATATACAGCATAGTTATACTTATTATTATTATATTATTATTAATTCAAATTTTTCTTCAGCATCGTTTCTTATAAATAACTATTTTAATCATTGACAAATAAAGACTTTTAGATAATCAAATCAAACAATTCGATTTTGATAAATTAGGTATAGATACTCGAAATTTTTTCCCTGATTTCTCCACTAGTATATATATATATATATATATATATATATATATATGCATATTATTTTTTTTTCCTCGGAATTTTTGTACTAACATTACTCGATTAATTAAATAAAAATTATTATATAAATATTATAGTGAAAGAATCAAGGATGAAATGTCGACTGTCGACATCCCGAAAATACGTTTTTTGTTCACCTCAAATAAGAGAAAGTAGTATGAATGCTATACATGTTTTGTTCAGAATTAATAATTAGAAAATTTTTTTTATTATACATATATATATATATATATATATATTAGGTTGATGCATAAATAATTTCCGATGCAGTTAAAATAGAATACACAACAATAACATTATATAACGAATATAATAATGTATATTAGGTATTATTTCCTTCCGAAGAATAAGCCCCTCCCACATTCATCATGCTACGTCTTTGTAGGTGGAGTCTTAAATAACTTACTTTATTTTTAGCGCGGATTTATTTTGTTTTCATTTAGTTACAAATTTATATCAAGTTATTATGTATGACGTTCTCCCATCTTCTAGGCTGCTTATATATTCCTTCCTTGTAAAATGTGGTTTGTTTCGATTGGAACAAATTTTCAACAGCCTGTCTGACATGTTCTTCAGATTTGGATATTTTTCCTTTCAAAAAGTTTTGTAAGGAACAGAAAAGGTGAAAACCTGTCTGGGCAAGGTCCGGGGAGTAAGGAGGGTGTGGTAAAACAGACCATCCGAGTTCTGGAATTTTTTCTTGAGTCACCCTTGCTGTATGCGGTCTTGCATTATCATGTAAAAGAATGACGTTTTTGATATTGGCGAGTGTAGGACGTTTTTCATGAAGTTTCTTTTTCACTCTTTGCAGTTGCTGAACATATATGTGTGCAGTAATTGTTAAATTTGACTTTAATAACTCGTGATGGATTAGTCCTCGACAATCCCACCACACACACAATAAAATCTTTTTTCCATGGATGTTAGCTATCTTATCTGGTAAGGGTTTTTGTTCCTTATCAAGCCACTGTCTTTTACGGATGATATTCTCATAAGTAATCCATTTTTCATCGCCAGTTATTATCCTATCTAAAAAAGGCTCGTTTTTTTTTCTCGTGTGAGCAGACTTATAGTGATAAACAGGCGATCTTCCTTATTCTGTTCACTGAGATTGTGTGGTACCCATACTCCTAATTTGATGACTTTTCCTAATTTCTTCAGGTGGCGGAAAATAGTTGATTGTGGTGCATTCAACCTTTCTGCTATGTCTCTACTTGATTTGTGTGGATTTAGTTACAATATAGCCTTTACAAAGTTGTCATCAAAGTCGGAAGGACGTCCTGTCCTATTTCCAGAGAGAAATTTTTTAAACCAATATCTAACCGTCCGATCACTTATTAGTCCTTTACCGTATACACTGCATACTTTTTTAGCTGTCGCTTTTGCACTATTGCCTTGTCTGAATTCCCAAATATCACATGACGAATATGCACTTTTTCATACTCCATTTTAGGAGTTTGGAGTAACAGTTTAATCAAGCATACACCATACAATGCAATTGTTAGAAGAATAATTGAACCACAGATTGTATACTAAGGTAGATGGCACACGCCTAGTGAAATCAGACTAATGAGTAGAGTAATGCCAGTGACGGCTGAAAGCTAATATTTCCAAATATTTGCATAATTCCATTAAAATAAAAGGTGATCGTTATTCTGATTAGTTAAAAACGAACATAATGTGAAAAATTCCACACCTTCGAAGAATTTTATTAATATTTGCAGTATTCATGCTTTGGCCATTGGCAGTAATGCCAGATGGTCGAAAATTATTTCCCCAAACAGGTATTCAAATTTCCCCAAATCGGGGTTTTCTTTCGAAAAAATCTCAACCTTGATTTCTACTAAAAAACGAAAATAATTTTTTTTCAAAAAAAAAAAAAAAAAAAAAAAACATATATATATATATACTAGCAGGCAACGCCCGCTTCGCTGGTCCCTGTTTTTAAATGAATCACTATAATGAATTCTCAAAATTGCATTAATTTTTATCACGTGAAAAAAAAAAAAAAGAGAAACAAAATCTGAGTAGGAAAAATGTCGCACCGGGTTCTCACTGCCTTCGGAAAAAATTCCCAAAATGCTCTAACCTTTATTTTTATTATTTTCCCACTTTGCCCCCCCCCCTCCTGTCTATCCTATTAATTTTACAAATTTGAAAATATCTGCAATCGATTTGTAAGTATCAAAAACCTCTATGCACCAGTTTTGAACGATATATCTCTATTTTTATTTTTTTGCCGCTCTACTCCCCCCCCCCTTCCCGCCCTCCCAATAATTTTAAAAATTCGAAAAAATCCGCAATCGATTTGTAGGTATTGGAAACCTCTATGTACCAATTTTGAATGATCTAACTCTATTTTCTTTTTTTTTTTTTGCCTCTGCCCCCCCTTCCCGGCCCTCCTAATAACTTTACACTTTCGAAAATATCCCCATTCGACTTGCAGGCCTCTAAAACCTATCTGTACCAATTTTGAACGGCACTAACTGTATTTCTATTTGTTTTTGCCC
The DNA here is from genome assembly GCA_963930645.1 of Salticus scenicus. Taxonomy (NCBI): domain Eukaryota; kingdom Metazoa; phylum Arthropoda; class Arachnida; order Araneae; family Salticidae; genus Salticus; species Salticus scenicus. The sequence goes on along the minus strand of OZ005658.1, from coordinate 102,801,221 downwards.
ATAGCCCCTCCCCCTTCCCGCCCCCCCCTTTCCGCCCCACCTAATAATTTTAAAAATTAGAAAATATCCGCAATCGATTTGTAAGTATCGAAAACATCTATCTACAAATTTTGAACGATCTAACTCTATTTTTATTTTTTGCCCCCCCCTCCCCCTCCCCCCTTCCTGCCCCTCCTAATAACTTTACACAATCGAAAATATCCTCATTCGACTTGCAGGCCTCTAGATCCTATCTGTATCAATTTTGAACGCCCTAACTGTATTTCTATCTGTTTTTGCCCCATAGCCCCCCCCCCCTGCTGCCCCACCTGGGGGCTGAATTTCTAAAATTCCAGAAATTGGTTTTTAGATATTTGCATTAGCTATATTTTAGAGCAAAAATTTCACGCATATCTATTTTTTTGTTTGAGATATATAGGATTATGCGAAATCACGTTTTACGCATGTGAAATCACGTTTTGCCCCCACCCCCCACCCCCCTTGGGGACCGAATTTTGAAAATTCCAGAAATCGGTTTTTTGACATTTGTATTAGCTATATTTTAAAGAAAAATTTCACGCATATCTATTTTTTTGTTTGAGATATATAGGATTATGCGAAATCACGTTTTACGCATGTGAAATCACGTTTTGCCCCCCCCCCGCCCCCCTTGGGGACCCAATTTCTAAAATTCCAGAAATTGGTTTTTAGATATTTGCATTAGCTATATTTTAGGACAAAAATTTCACGCATATCTATTTTTTTGTTTGAGATATATAGGATTATGCGAAATCACGTTTTACGCATGTGAAATCACGTTTTGCCCCCCCGCCCCCCTTGGGGACCGAATTTTGAAAATTCCAGAAATCGGTTTTTTGACATTTGTATTAGCTATATTTCAAAGCAAAAATTTCACGCATATCTATTTTTTTGTTTGAGATATATAGCATTATGCGAAATCACGTTTTACGCATGTGAAATCACGTTTTGCCCCCCCCCCGCCCCCCTTGGGGACCCAATTTCTAAAATTCCAGAAATTGGTTTTTAGATATTTGCATTAGCTATATTTTAGGACAAAAATTTCACGCATATCTATTTTTTTGTTTGAGATATATAGGATTATGCGAAATCACGTTTTACGCATGTGAAATCACGTTTTGCCCCCCCGCCCCCCTTGGGGACCGAATTTTGAAAATTCCAGAAATTGGTTTTTTGACATTTGCATTAGCTATATTTTAGGACAAAAATTTCACGCATATCTATTTTTTTGTTTGAGATATATAGGATTATGCGAAATCACGTTTTACGCATGTGAAATCACGTTTTGCCCCCCCGCCCCCCTTGGGGACCGAATTTTGAAAATTCCAGAAATTGGTTTTTTGACATTTGTATCAGCTATATTTTAAAGGAAAAATTTTACGGATATCTGTTTTTTCGTTTGAGATATGAAGGATTTTGTGAAATCACGTTTTGCCCCCCTCCCCCCCCTTGGGGGGCGAATTTTGTAAAATTGCTTCTTAGTGGATGCCTACGTCATAGAAAGAACCTTGTCTCAAAATTTCATGCTTCTAGGTCAAGGGGTTTGGTCTGGGCGTTGATAGATCACCCCCTCACTCACTCACTCAGGAAGTCTTCTTTTATATATATAGATATATATATATATATATATCAAGCAGACTTTTCTATGATTTGAGCTCAGATTTTTCCCCAAATGAAGGCAATTTTTGAAAAAAATCGCCAAATAACAATAAAGCTATTGAAAGTCTCTACTCGTAGGGATAAATCATTACGTTACCAACATTGATAGAAAGTTGAAAAACTCCCCAGATTTGTCCCCAAAAATTTCAGAATTCCCCAAAATTGTCCCCAGAAGTCTCAAAAATCCCCAAAATGGGGACAAAATCCCCTGGCATCACTGACCATTGGTCCAATGCAAGTAACGCCTAACACACTACATGATTAATGCAGGGGGGAGGGGGGGTATCTTTGAAGCCTTATATTCATTGTATAACGTTTCTGGTGTAAATTTTAACTAAACTGCATCGGAATTTATTGATGAATCGATCAAATATATTCAAGAATGATTATAGAGCAGAGATGCCAACATTTTTATTCATTCCGGAGCATCTTTAGTCCCGCCTTTATGTCATACCACTTTTTTTCTTAAGAGTATTTTTCCTTTTTTTTTTTCTTATCGCAGTTATATATTGGATTAAAATAGTCTATAAATAACGTGGTGTGGATTGAAAGCGGGGCTATAAACGCTCCGGAATAAATTAAAACATTGGCAACTATATTAATCTCGTAGTGAAATGTACGAGACCTATCTATATATTTAACTGACTAAAATTGATATGTTTTCTTATGTAGAATAATTTTTTTTTCTGTTTGTTAGGTATTGCTAATTCAGGAAGTAGTTCTAAAGTTATATTTGATATCAGTGCTACAAAATTTAGGGACTTTTTTGTTCAATATCTGTCCCTGAACTTTAAATATAAAGGTTACCTAATCACTTGGAAGATAGGTCGTCTATTATATGTAGTATATATCATACCACGAAATTATTGGTGACTATTGAATTTATAAAATTGCCCTAAATTTTACAACACTGTAATTATTCTTCGACCACCTTCTTGAAACCATGCAAGCCTCTATGCAAGAGCTGACTCAACAAGTCCAGTGTTAAAATAGGGGAGACTGTTATCTGATTCAGTGAAGATAAGAGAGCGTCGAATTAGTGGAGTATTTCCAAATCCCAAGCTGTTGGTCAATTTGGCACCCCTCAAAGCTTTTGGACTGTTCCTCACTGCTAGTGTTAGGAAACGTGATTACACTATAAATGGTATTTTATTTATTTAATTATTTATTTAATACATTTTTTAAGCAGTCACTCTTTCAAAGACATATTTCAATGATTATACTGAAAGATTCAAATTTTCACGATTACACCAAAGATATTTCTCTTTCGATTACTAATTTACGATTACATTAGTGACGATATAAATATCTGATGTATATGCAAAAGGATTTTGGATATAATGATAAAATTCGTTGTTTACTTTAGAAAGACTGAATATTTTACTTCATAATAATGTCAGAGACTATTTTTAATAAAGAAACGGAGCTGCTGGAGAAAATAAATAATTATCTTTAAAAATGGTTTTAGAAAGGAAGTAGATATTGAAGAGGAGGACAGCTAGATTTTTTTTTTATTGGAATAAATGCACGTCAGTACCTGAGAGGGAAAAACTGATGAATATGGAAAAGGAATTTTAAATGCACTAACTAGTTTCATTAACAACTTAAGAAAGTCTGAATAATATACCGTAATATTTCCCAGAGCAGAATGAACTGTTCTGTGAGAAAAAACGACTGCTTATTTCATAAAAATTCATTTTATTAATATAAAAAGAGATATCCGAGATAAGAATTCTAAAGCAATTTTTTTCTGCAAATATCAATATCTATGTTAACCCTTTCAGGGGCACTAAGTAAAAATGATTGAATTTCCTTTTAAATATATATATATCATAAAGTAAACATCCCCTACAAGTCATATTTGATGAAGAAAAAAATTCAGCATGTGGGGATTTTTTTGTGGGTGGTGGCTAGGCGTTCTAGCCACTGTGTCTATCCATCTAAAAGATGCTTTTAAAAATCAAACTAAAATTAATGATCTAAGATAATATGTAAATCTGTTGTATTTAAAAGGTGCATTACAGTATATTTACACTACCAAATACTTTTGAATAAAAAATTATTTTTCATAAAAATATGTAAAAGAAACTTCAAAAAATTTTCCCGCAACTTGTCCATTTAAAAAGGTCACAGGCACATTCTGCTTAAAGTTACTGTAGTTCTGCCATCTCTATTTCAATTTTAGAAGTACACATTAACTTTTATAAAAGTGGATAAAAAAAGTAGCCACTGCACACTTAGAGAAAAATTTCTAAAGTAGGTGGATAGACCCTCTAGCCACCGCCCCTGAAAGGGTTAAATTATAAGCTGAAAAGTTGCGAATCTACGAGTGGAATTTCCAAGCAATATTGCAATTTACTTAAAAAAAAAAAAAAATCTTTATCATTTATTCTACATTAAAGTTAATTTATCAAAGTAGACATTTTTTGTTAAAGTCCAAATGATTGTTCGAAAAATCTCCGCTTTTTAATTAATTACAGAACATTAAAATTATGATGAAGATTAATTATGTTGAATAATTTGAGAAAAGTAAAATTTTATTTATATAAAAAAAAAAAAAATGATCATTGTAATATTTCTATGGAATCGAAATCTCCAAGAGTCACCCCCAAAATATTGTTTAAATGTAATGTTGTTATCATTTCTTCACGTAGTTGGTATAAGTAGGCTCTGCTCAATTCCGCATCATATACTTATTTCCATAAATTTCAAATATGAAGTACACTGCATTTATTTAAAAAAATGAAGTTTGCTGATCATACGGTACGGTCACAGAATGATATGCCCCAACCACTAGGCTATTCTAACTCTTGATTTCGAATATTTTTTAGCTTGAAAGTACAGTAACCGCCGTTTAATAAATTCGCTAGTTAATAAAATCAGCCGCTTAATCTGTTCAATTTAGCAGGACCGGTATCAAATCAACACAAACCACTTTTATAACCGCCGCTTAATAAAATCAGCCTCGCCGGTTAATAAACTCAAAAAAAAAAATGTTATGCAGCAAAAATACAATTTATGCACCATACTTTTATTATTATTATTATTATTATTATTTACATTGTGATTTTTTTCTTTAAATAAAAGAAGAAATTAAAGCACAGCAATTCCTACGGTACCTCTCTTTGTCGAAAATTTTAAACTTGCAGTATAGTTACAAATTAAACACGCACCATCACTTATCACAGTAAATATTTCAAGGAACGTGTTTTTTTAAAGTGCAGTAATAAGTTACAAATTTGATTTGATTCGCAAATGATATATATATTTTTTAATTAGTAAAAGACTATTTCTAGTTCTTATTTTGAAATAACTATGAAGATAGAGGTTTAAACGGAAAAATTTTTAATTTAAAAGAAAATCGTGAACTTTTGGTAAAGTAGTAACAATGGTTTTTCTCAAAAGAATGTGCATCGAAACTTAGAATATATTGAACTTACTTATATTGAAGACACAATTAATTATCCGTCAAAAATTAATCAATACTGTGCATTAGTTCCATTATTCGTTACTTTTTTTAATTTCTTTCCAAATTCGGAGAGTACCTTCTTTTTGAGTGCAGGAACTTTCGCCGGATATAAAAATCAGCCACTTAATAAAATCACTTTAGCTCAGGACGAATGTGATTTTTATAAGCGGTGGGTACTGTACCTGTAACTAATGCCCCGAATTTTACACAGCACAATAACGTGTGAAAATAATAGAGTGAGGAAATCAGTAATTGGATTTTTGCTAGAAGTGAAGTAACAGAAATAATGAAGTTAAACAAAAATATATAAATAAACAGATAATAATAAAATTTTTAAAAAATTGAATCTCATAAGAAATGGAAACACAATGCTTTGATTAATTTTCTTAATCTAAATTTATTTTTTTAATTATACAAGTATCAGTTTCATATTCCAGAGGACTTTTCAATTACAACTCTACGAATACTAAAGAAAAAATATACAAATTTAAATATGAAGTCAAAATAAAGAGATTCTATTGAAAAAAAAAATCAAAGTTGGCGCTCATTTTAATAATTAGATTACCATTAATTCAAAGATTTGCCCCGTTTTCGAAAAGTACGCTTAATTTCTCGTTAAAAGCTGATACACTGCAATAATGAAAATAATTAACAACGAAATTGAATAGGATGTTGCGTCCCCCCCCCGACTATATATATAAATATGCCATGCCACAAAAAAGATCCCCTCTCCTTTTTTTAGTTCTTGCCGTTTGGGCAATAAAAGTGTATTTCCCAGTCCTATATGATACCATAAATTGTATCATATAGGAGTGAAATGGACTTTTCTCAATTTATTTACCATTAGCAGAAATTATCACAGTCTGACAATGAGCAAAACACTTGCAGAAATGTCACCATGTATATACAAAAAAAGGATCATAAATCTCATTAAAGGCTTTCATTTGTAGTTCTTTTTTTTTTAACTGAATCTTTTATAATTTATGGGTGCTAAATGTCACGCTTTAATTTTTATTTATAAATTATTAATGTTAAGGGATTTTTCAACAAAATATTAATATTAATAGTGTTACTTAGCTAATTTAATGTTGTTTTTGTTTTGCATGACAGAATAATTATTATCTTCTTGAGTATTAATATTATCTACTATTATATTTATGGTATTAGAATTGGATTATTGGTCTTTTCAACTTCACGGTTGGCATAGTATTTTAATCTATGTATATGTGTGTGGGGATTAAGGCCGAAATACTGCACTAGGGTGCTAGGACTGAGGGTGACTGCCCTCCATCAGGGTCTTTCTAAAGAATCCTAGCCCGTGTTTACGCAAGTTTCGGAGAAAACAAAGGAAAATTCCGAACGGCTAGGCTGGCCAGCGCAATTTGGGCTCGAAGCCGGCACCTCACGTCTACCAGCTATGAGCGCGTAACTGCTCGGCCGCTGCTGGGCCTCTTGCTCTATATGAGCTTGATATCTCATATAAAGTCTCAATAACACTTGATTTTTATTCAAGGTTTTCACAAATGAAAATTGGAATACCACTACTTTTACATAATAATTTTAGACGGTAATAATAGTTAATATTTATTTAAAAAGAGTACTATGTATAAATTCTGATATCCATATTTCCCTTTGTGGGAACACTGTATTATAGAGCCCGTAATATACTCTCTTTTCGACAATGAAACTTTGAGCACAGTATAAAGCTTTGAATGCGACTGCTGCACTAAAATGGGCATGTAATACAAAATTAATAGTCGAAACGGTAACTGCACCATTTTCAATCAGTGTTGACAAATGTTGCTAATTTTAACTTTCCGAACACTATAGTGAGGAAAGTATTGTAATCATGTCAAAAATCCGAATTTGAGATTTTGATGTTTCTATACGTTTCGAGTTCCCCTGGGTCCGTTTTCACCATTTTTACGATGATGTATGTATGTGTGTGTATGTATGTGTGTATGTCTGTTAGCGAACATGCTAGCATCTAAACGCTTTGTTCGAATGAGCTGAATGTTGGTACGTATATTGTAAGTAACCAAAGGGCGAATCTAGCACTTATAGGTTTTTTACAGGGACACCAGGAAAAATTCTTTATCATTATGGCCTATGGGGCCAAATTTTTAAAAGTGCGACAGCGTCTAAACGCTTTATTAAGCTGAGCAAAAAATTTGTACACATGTTACAGGTCACAGTTGCACGAACTGTATAGATTTTGGTGAATTTAGCACTTACAGTTTTTTTACAGTGACACTAAGAAAAATTCTTTATCATTATGGCCTATGGGACCAAATTTTTAAAAGTGCGATAGCATCTAAATGCTTTATTCAATCGAGCTGAAAATTTATATGAATATTATAAATCACTGTTGAACTAACTATAAGCATTTTGGTGAATCCAGCATTTATAAGTTTTTACAGGGACACAGGAAAAATTCTTTGGCCTCAAAGTTCAGTAGCGTTAAATAAAACATCGTGTAATATATGGAGAAAAATACTCAAACACTCTATTATGGTTTTCTCTCTTTTATTTGTTTAACAACCCCTTTTTCTTTACTTTATCTACAAAACTGCTAATTACTCAATATTTGGAAAGTCGAGTGGAGTCACTCCAGATTTTTTTCATTAGTCGCCAATAATCATGAGAATTGCTACCTTCAAAGTGATTAGGCAACCGTTCCAAAAAAAATCTAGTGGTGGAGATCAAATAAAGAAAAGAAAAAAAAAAAGAAAGAAACAAAGAAAAGAAAACAGAAAATCTGACAACACCGCTTTGAACAATTGGTGGACAGGAAAATGCAGAGTTGTTAACATTTTAATTTAATCCGGAGCATTTTTAGTCTTACCATTATTTGAAACCACTTTACTTATAAAATAATTTTCATCAATATATAACTACGATAAAATAAGAAAAAATAACTCTGAAACGAAAAATGGTATAAAATAAAGCCAGGGCACAGTGGTCGGAATTTAAAAAAAGCTGGCCAAAAGTCGAAAAATTTAGGCGCGTTTTTAGATGTAAGTACCGCGGAAATACCTTCAGAGGGAGCCACTGAATGAAACTGTGAGGTGGAAAATTTATTCTATCTACATATTTCTAAGTGTAGGCTGGCGGAAAACGTGACAATTTTTTCTTTTTAATTGTTAATGCATTTTAACAGTTAAACAAATAGTGTTTCTCGGAAAATTTCGCAACAACAACATTCAACAAAATATGGCCGACAATTGTGGAGGTTAGTAGATAATATTTATGCTGTATTCCTATTTTTTTCCATCAAGTGATCTCCTGAGCAGCGGCTTTTTGAAGTTAACCTCAATTATAACATAACCAAAAGTTTCAAAGTATGGAAACTTTTTTATCTCGCAAGATCCCGCATTGATTCAAAGTGGAGAGTGTTAAGGGATGTCCATTTTATTCAGCCGTTAAAGAATTGGGTGCCCCCGCCTGCCCCTGTATGTGTAAAAGCGTTTTAACTTTTTAATTTAATTTTTACTTTTTAATTTAATTTTTTAATTTTTTGGACTTTGGTCTGCCATATTGGATCCGCCATCTTGTTTTTGAGTGCAAGATCACTTTTTTTATAAAAACTGATATCAAATTTGAATTTAGCGCCCTCAAAAACCCTTAAATGTGAAAATTATCCTTCATCTATCAATTTTTTGATTTTTGATCCGCCATATTGGATTCGCCATCTTGTTTTTGAGTGTAATATCACTTTTTTTATGAAAACTAACGTCAAATTTGAATTCAGTGCCCTCAAAAACCCCCTAAATGTAAGAATTATCCATCTTATATTAATTTTTTAATTTTTTGTCTGCCATATTGGATCCGCCATCTTGTTTTTGAGTTTGCCTTTGAAGTTTTCAAAAAACCAATGTCAGATTCGAATTCAGCGACCTCGAAAACATATATATACATCACAATTTCACTTGTTTTCTTTAATTTCGACTTTTGGCCAGCTTTTTTGAAATTCCGACCACTGTGCAGGGCTAGAAATGCTCAGGAATAAATTTAAATGTTGGCAATTCTGGGAAATGGTCCCTTTAGCTGACCAATAAGGAAAAAACAGCTGACGTCTCTCACTGTCAATTTAGGTGAAGGGGCGGGATAAATGACAAGACATGTTGACTAAAAAAGAATTAAAAAAGCTTTTCTTTAAATCTAAATAATCATTTACATTTCTTTCCTATTTAAGTACTTTTTTGTGCATTGTGTTTTCCATTTCTTTTTTCTCCCTTTTACAAACAAAATGTAAAAATATCTCTGCCATTTTTTCAACATTAAAATTTAACAATAAATTTTTCAGTCTTTCTAAATGCTGGAAAGTTATGATGAGAACAATTAAAAATAATTCCTAAGTACGTATTTACATATTTGTATTGTCTAGTATTCCATTATTAATATAATTTGTTATCATTTAATAATTTAAATTAACATGTATTTTTTATGCATATACAGAAATGTAGATCACAAATTTTAAATTAAAACAAAATTAATTTATTAATTATAATTATTCATTATAAAGAGGTAAATTTTAGTTACTTATAAATTACAAATTTTTGTGTATTGTAATATATAATAATAACTTGTATAGGATTAATGATATATCCTTTTATAAGTTATTATTAGTAAACATTTTAAGTATTAAGTATTTAAAGTAATTTTATCTTATTTTTATTATTATTATTTTTATGTTATTATGAATTTTATGTTATTATTTAATTTAAATGTAATAATTTATTTATCGTAATTCACAAATAAAAATTTTTTATTATTTATTTATTTATTTTTATTTTATCTTATTCTATTTGTTTATTTATTTTTTGTTAAACATATAATTTTATTTACTTCTAATGAAAAAATCTAAATATGGTACTATCTTAATGTTTAACAATTCGTAATAATGATTGTGAAAAATTACTATGTACAATCAATAAATATGTATAAAAATTAATAAAATTTTAATCGTGTTATTATTCAACTTATTTAAATATTCTTTTGTCAGAGAAATCTATAAGTAATAAATAGAATTTTCAAATAAACTTATGAAATTTTATATACACCTTTACATGCAGCAGGGGATATGTTTGTTTCAGCTATAAATATTTTGGAATAGGAACACCGTGGACACATTTATAGAATTTCACAAAGCACTCTTTGAAACACTTGGCAACACTGCTTCTCTTATTGCTTTATGGAAATATCTGAAGCGCTAAATTTTGCTTCTACTCTCAATATGATAGCGGTTTTACATGATAATATAATTGTTTATTTTAAAAGGTAAAATAAATAATTATAATAAAATAAAATTATCTCTACCAGAAAATATTAAACAGAATATGTGTATAAGTAAATTTGTTCGATCTATTTTTGAAATCCATGTGGATTGTCTGAGTCATAGTATTACCATTGCGAAAGCAATGAAAATTACGTGATTATAATAGAAAACACCGCACTTGAAATTATTGCGTATGAATGATGATGTACAGTCGGTCAAAAAAAAAACGAAACACCCCCACCTATCTCATCAGTAAATTGTTGCAGAAAGACACCGAAGGTACCATTCGTCAGGGAATTTTGTTCTCTTTTAAGCTAATTAGAAAAAAATAGCTTAAGGGGTCGTCTCCATATTAAAATCGTGTCAAACTTTAATTTTTTCAATAGTAACATATAATTTTGATTTCGGATATCGATTCTACAGTCAATTTCATCCCCAGATATAAATTTGGAAGTCATATGGTGTATAAGTTTAGGAATTATACATGTCTAAAGTTTCGAGCTTCTAATGTTAAAGTCTGATTACACATTTAAATTCATATCTCCTACATTTTTACTTTTTTTTTACCTGGTTCTTTTTATGATGCTAATAACAGGTTTTCCAAACATATTTATGAGTTTCATTAAGATTTTAATGTTTTCATCTATAGAATAAAAATTATTAAATTAGTATTTAAAAAAATTATGTATTGTGACCCATTATTTTTCTAACAGATATCGATTTCTAGCACATTAAAATATGCGTATGCAAATTTGCAGCTCATTGCGCCAAATAGTTCTCGAGATATTCCAGAAAAACGATCGAAGATCAAGTTTGGGGGCCATATAACGATTACAAACTGTATTTACAAGTAGCATTCACAACAATCAATTTTGAATTTTATTGCAGATGATATTAAGAAAAAAAAGTTTTAATTCACTTTCATATATTTTTAATTATTTCAACAATGTTTTTTTTTTTTTTTTTTTTTTTTTTTCTCAGCTGAAATAAATTTGAATTTAATTCTGAAATAAATTGTATTATATTATTAGACATGTGTAAATTGAAATACAAGAGCACATTGAAGAACTGCATGCAATTTAAAAATGTAGTTTAACATTTATTTATTTTTTTAATTTATCACTTTCCTTACTATTAAAATAACGTTTTCGTAATTTTCTTTAGAAGAATTGTGATTTCTAATTTCTATAGTCGCTATTATTAATAGTGTTGGAAATATAAATTAACCAATTAAAATAATATAATATTATTACAGAATAAATTATTTCTTTGAGTTGGACAGAACTTCATAGCTGAGAGATCAGATTTTTACTTTCCGAACATACGTATGTAAAGGAAGTATTGTAATCGTGACAAAAAATCCGACCTTTGAGATTATGGGATTTCTATACTTTTGAATTACACTGAATTCATTTTTACTAGTTTTCGATTATGAATGGGTGTATGTGTGTGAGTGAATACGATAGCTCCTAAATCCTCTGTTCAAATAATTTGAAATATAGAAAGTATATTGTATAGCATCATAGCACGATCGCTGTTGATTTTGGTGAATCTAGCTCTTAAAAGTACTTTTTACAGGCATAAAAAGAAATATTCTTTATCGTTATAGCCTATAGGGCCAAGTTTTTTAAACTGCGATAGCGTCTATACACCATTTTCTTTTGAGCTAATACGCGTGTTATAAATGTCCGTCGCACAAAGTGTATAGATTTCGATGTGTCTAGCATTTATACTTTTTCACGGGGACACAACAAAAAATTATTTATCATTATTGTCTATGAATCCAAATAAAATAAAATGCGATAGCATTTAAACGCCTTATTCATTTGAGTTAAAAATCTTTTATACATGTTAATAATTACCCTCGCACAAAGTGCATAGATTTTGATAAATCTAGCATGCATAGCTTTTTTTTTTTTTTTCTTTTTACAAGGACAGAAAGAAAAATTGTCATTATTGTCTATGGACCCAAAAGTTTTAAAATGCGATAGTATCTAAACACCTTATTCTATTAAACTGAAAATTTATGCACATGTTATACATTACCATCGCACGAATTGTATAGATTTTGGTAAAGATAGCCTTTATAGATTTTTACAGGAACACGACAAAAATTATATATCATTGCGATTTATGGTTTAAAATTATATGAAGTGCAATAGCGTAAAATTAAGCAAGGGGAGAAAATAATTGAACTGTAATATTTAACCATATTACCATGTTTTTATTAACTTCGATTCTTGTTTGTTTGTTTGTTTGTCCAGTACAAATCTTGCAATCGATTTTTAACTAACTTCCTGACTAGCTAAATATTTGATATTTTCAGGACAGCTCACAACACGGTGACAATACATTTTTCTAATAATTTTAGTCAACTATTTCAGGTCCCACTGCCTTCGGCAGCGCTTATATGATTCGACAGAAAATTTATTTAACAACCTTTCCGACTAGCTAGACATTTGAAACTTTCAGAATAGTTCAGAACACGGTGAAAATGCATTTTTTTAATACCTTTAGCCAACTGTTTAGGGTTCCTGCTGCCTGCGGCAGCGTTGTCAGTACAAGACTTCCAATCGATTTTTCACTAACTTTCCGACTAGCTAGACATTTGAAACTTTCAGGCTAGTTCAAAACACGGTGACAATACATTTTTTTAATTCTTTTAGTGAACTGTTTCTGGTCACTACCCGTTTATATGATTCAACAGAAAATTTATTTAACTAACTTCCCGACTAGCTAGACATTTGAAACTTTCAGAATAGTTCAGAACACGGTGAAAATGCATTTTTTAAATATTTTTAACCAACTGCTACGGGTTCCTGCTGCCTTCGACAGCGTTACCAGTACGAAGCTTCCAATCAATTTTTCACTAACTTCCCGACTAGCTAGACATTTCCCAAGCAGCACCGAAACGTTCTCTGAACGTTCAAAAATTGTTCTGCAAACACGTTCTAAGAACGTTCACTTTGAACGTGTTATAGACGTCTATCTGTCCATCTTGAAGACGTACAATAGTACGGTTCAGAGAACGTTCAATGAACGTGTAACTATCACCATCGGTGTTATAGAAGCGTTCTGAGAACGTTCTATGTATACGGTCTCAGAACCTTCTAAACGTTTTTAGAACGTTTTCAAAACGTTATACACATTTTCAGAACGTTCCAGAAAACGTACTGTAAACGTTCTAAAATAGTGTAGTTAAAAAAAAAAAAAAAATGTGACGTCATTATAAAAAAATCCCCTCAGTACGAGCGTTTAGAAGTAAAAATTACATAGCTGATGACGAATAATGATACAAAACATGAACAGGGATATGAATTACTTTTTTTTTTAATTCAAATAATGTTTGAGAAATTTTAACATACTTACTATTCTTTTAATTTCAACGTATAAGCATCAAAAATTCTATATTCTATGACAGCTTTCCCCAAAAAGTGTCATAACGCCTCTTTATACCTTAAAAAATTTCTTAAATTTTTGCATTTTTTAAAAAATTCTTTTTTTTTCCCTAATCTGTAGATAATGAAGTTATAGTATTAATTACAAAACTTTGAATAAACACCATAAAATGCGAGAACTCGCACCAACTGTTTCGGGTCAAAAAAAAACACAACCCTTCATCAGGCGAACATTGTAGGCACGAGAGCTGCAAACAAGCACGTTGAGTGTGTGGAATGCGTTGCCGCTTTGTTTGTAGCAGCCGTGCTTTGTTTGTAGCAGTTGCGAGTTCTTGCATTTTATGGTGTTTATTCAAAGTTTCTTAATTAATACTATAACGCCATTATCTTCAGATTAGGGGAAAAAAGAAATTTTTTAAAAATGCAAAAATTTAAGGAATTTTTTAACGGGATATAGGCCCGTTATGACACTTTTTGGGAATTACAGTCATAAAATATGGAATTTTTCATGCATATACGTTGAAATTAAAGGAATAGTAAGTATGTTAAAATTTCTCAAACAATATTTGAATTTAAAAAAATGTAATTTATATCCCTGTTGCTGTGTTGTATCATTATTCTTCATCTGCTATATACAACTAAACTCTTGATTTATTTTGCTTGTTTTAATCCTTGTGATTCCGAATGCGTCATCCTATGATTAATGTTTGTTTTTCATGGTTGTTTTCTGTTTGATTCTCTGATTTCTTGAAGTAAATAATTTATTCCAATTTATTCTTCATTTCTAACTTCAATTAATTTCTTGTACGATAGGGTGCCCGCTAGCAATTTGCTATTATAGCTGCTAACGAACGAAATCGTACATTAGTGCTCAACGACGAAAAGGGTCACCCTTGACGAGTTTTTTTTTTTTTTTTTCTACCATCCTAAGCTTTTCCTACAAAAAATGTTTAAAATGCTGTCTTAATTTTTTATTTCCTCGTTGCTTGTTTGTATCTTTTGATTTGAGTTTCATGTTGGTTTTACGCACCGGCAAAATTATTAAAATTGCAACTAACAATATAGGAATAAATTTAAGATTAGACTGAAGTTAAATAAAATAAAAATCAATAAATAAAATATAAATGTTTCAATACATCACAATCAGTCTCCCCAGGTTATTTAAATTTGTTGTAATTTTCTTCTCATTGACCTATGTGGTTTCAGGGATCTTATATTTGTTGCTTGGCTTTAACTAAGATTAAAAATTCATTTATACATACATATATATATATATATATATATATGTATATATATATTTTTTAAATACAGGGTGCAAAGCATTGTGACGAGAATACCTTTATCTCCGCAACTATTGGTCGCAAATATATAGTTTCAGTTACAAAATGTTTTAAAGAATATGAGCATTTGTGGTATAACATGTTTAAATTTAAAATATCTATTTTTTCAAAATTGCAAAAACTAAATTTTTACATAGTCCCAGATCCCTATAATCATATTTAGAAAACTGACACTCATCCTAACAAACAGTTTCATTTCTATTCTCCCAAAATGGAACATGATATTTAAAGTTTGGATTTTCTAACATATTTCGGCCTTCAATAAGGGATAGGTTTAAAAATCCTAATTGGACTTTGTTTGCATTTTCCCTGGGTTTATTAAAGAATTTTTCATTGACTTTTTAATAAAGCCCGAGAAAATGCGAAATAATCCTAAATTTTGAAACTAACTATCTCAGACAATTTTGGGTGCACAAAAGTGAAACTTTTTGTGTTATATTATTTAGGTTAGAACTCAACTTACACTATTAGTGTCATGAAAATTGTATAAAAATTATCAGTTTTTGTGATTTTTAGTAAATTGATTTTTTAAATTTAAACATGTCATATAATGAATTCTTACATTTTTTTTTAAATACATTTTCTTATTGGAGGACGTTTGAGACCAATTGTTGCGCAAATAAAGGCCTGCTCTCGACTTTGCACCCTGTATATTCTAAACATTTCTGGGTACTACTTTGTAAGTCCATGGATAGTTTATAAATATATTTGAATGCTGAAGTTTATAGAAAGTTTTAATATTTCAACATAAAAAATAATTTCAAAAATGAATGTACCAATACACCGCTAAAATAATATATAATTGAGTTTAGAATATATTGTTAATTTATAATAATAAGAAATTGAAACAAAAAATTAAAAATTAGTTAGAAGGAGGAAATTTTTAAAATGTCCAAATACTTAAATACATATATATATATATTTAATCATAATATTTTTCTAAAATATTTAACATACTTCATATTTTTAAATTTCAGTGCATGTGTGCATACATATTTTCAGTTTACAGCAGCAGTTTACAAAAATGATGTTTGCAGGTATTTAAATTTATTCCACATGGCAATGTAATTGGTATTTTTTAAATGTTTAAATTTCTTTAAATTGAGTCAACGCAATTTTTACCTCATTTGATGTAATTTTGCTATCATGGCATATTAAATAATTGATAAATGTAAATATTATTAGTATTAATAAATAAGTAAATCGTCCTTTTTTTTAAGCAGAATATCTTTTTTTATAAAGATGTGGAATAAAATTGAATTGAATCTTTGTTTTATTATGCAGTTAAACAATTTCATATATTTTATTTAATAAATAACAGTAAAGAGATATTTAAAATTGTAAGTCGGTGAAACTTAGGATATTATTTTAAAAATATGCAATTTGCATAACCTAGATTGTATATATATTATCATATAAACATTAAATAAATACTTCAGAATTTAAAAAGAAAAGAAAAAAAAAAGAATTACATACCTTCCTCATTTTCTTCATAAGAATTTCTCCAAGAAAACACCCTTCCAACTAGCATTTTAAAATACATAATGACCAGTCTGGAAGGGCATTCACTTAAAATTAGCTCTCATCTTTTAAATTCTTTATGTTACTTCATTCAGAAGCATAATAACCAAAAATAGTAATTTTAACAATTTCCATCTCAGAAGACTGAATTAATAAAATGAATCCATAATTTCTAAGCGGTTTTCTGTAACAGGAGCAGTTTTTTCTGCGATACAATTCTACTTACAAGTATCAAATGTTAGGCTTAAGAACTTACGCAGATATGAAAATGATTATTTAATTGATATTAAAATAAGACTTTAATAAATAGAAAATAGAGACTATTACAGGTTAAAAATATTACATTTTTACCTTTTCTAAAGCTTATCCAAGTCATTATAACGCGAAAACTAAACAAAACAGATTACATTACACGTTTTAAAATTACCGCTTCACATAACGGCACGACATTCCCAAGACCTTTGAATTTGCACAATCAGCGAGAATTAAATAAATGCAATCCACAGATGTCAGTTTCATCTGCTCTTCCCTTGTTACATCCGGAATAATCATGTTTCAAAGTTCAACGTTTGAAACATAAATTTATTAAGCATTTATAGCTGTGTAGAAAACATATGGTCAATATTTTAAGGAAAAATGGAGCTGAGTTAAACAATTATTTAAATTTTTATAAAGTATTTGAAAAACTTATGAGATCACTTTATTTTTCCATTTTAAAATCTCGAATTAAACGGAAAAGCATATTTTGTTTTAGTGTATATTTTAGTATTGAATAAAATATTCAGTGAAAATAAATAAAATAAAATAAGAACAATCAAACAGAGTAACGATTTAACAACATTATCAATATTGATAATTTATCAGTAACATTTAAACTTAAATAGAATCATAAATAAAATATAATAAAAGTTTAAAATTATGCTTAAACAAAAGAAGAAAAAAACTCATTCTGTAACTTCCCGATGAGTATTAGAGACCGCGAGGTTCTACTCTCGAACCTTACAGACGGGAAGTGTTGGCTTCGATTCCTGGTCACGCTCGTCGACTTAGGTTTTCGGAGTTTTCCCGTGATTTTCTTTGAAACTCGCGTAAAGCACTATATTACTTATTCAATAACATCCGTGATTAGCTTTTTGTATCTAAACTTTGGGTCTGGGGAATGCATAGATTTTCATGACAGAAGACAATCATTTTTATGCTGTATAGAAGATCTTAGAAAATGTATTTTTCTAAGGGTTTATTATTATTATTATTATTACAAATGAAAAAAAAAAAAAAAAAAAAAAAAAAAAAAAAAAAAAAACGGTAAATTTGTTTTAAATCATCAGAAAACGATGTTTCAATTATTCGTTTTAAAGGTGATATCGAATTCTTTTGAAAGATAATTATAGTGAAAATTTTTATCCACCCTTCCCCCATCCCCCAGGGATGATGCATACTTATTCCTAGGGGAAAAAACAATGTCCTATGAATGATAATAATAAAAAAAAAACTGTTTGACTATTACTCGTTATACAGCCAAATTGAATCAATATTATATATCAAATGTATGTCACGCAGAAGGTTTGGTGAGTATATATATTACAGAAGCTGATAGATAGCCTTTCTGTGAATGGAAAATATTGGAACGTGGCAGTGCCACCTGTCGTCCGATATGCACCCAAAGGCAATCTGTAGAGTTTTACGTAATATTAATTTCACTTACCAAATTTACAATATTTATAAATCACAGAAATTGAGATTTTTCGTTTCTGTTATGAGATTAAATTGCAACATAGCCACGCTACCTGTTGGCCGATGTGCATCCAAAATGGACCAGTAAAGCTTTACATAAAATCGATTTCACTTATAACTTCAGTGTATCACAAAATTTATTGTTAAATCACAAGAGTTAAAATATTGCCTTTCCGTTAAAATGATTAAATTGCAGATTAGCAACGCCACCTGTTGGACAATGTATACATCCAAATTGTATTAGCAGAGGTTATGATGATATATGCCAATATATCATGTTTAACACATTTGTACACTATAGAAGCTGAGATATAGCCGTCCCATAAATGGAGGGTTTCATTGCATAGCACCGTAATCTATCGGGCGATATATCCCAAATGAAATTCAAATAAACTCCAATTTAGGGCAAGATCTAATATTGTAACAAGTTTGGTCGAATTCCATACATTGATTCCTGAAATACAAATTCCACAAAATTTTTCCATGAGTTTAAAATTTTGTAATTTTTTTTTCACCTCACCGCTACTGATTATTGGGAAGCATTCTTTACTGACGTGCTAACAAAACGTTAAACTGAAAATGTAAAAAATGCTCTATTCTCTATCATGCTAAAAATTATAAATTTCGAATAACTTACGAAGTTTTTAAATTAGAATGTTGCAAATCTCTCAATAAGATTCTTATCAATATCATAAGTGATATTTTAAAACTGGTCCGATCTCTCTGCAATCATTTGTTTTTGAGATATCGTGTACATGAACTAACGGGCCATCACACTAATAGGTGCCGATACACATTAACAGATACCATACCAACCTTTTGACTTCCGGATTCCTCACGCCACAAAACGTGTAAAAAAATCAAAAGCTGAAGTCAAAAATTTTAAAGGCTAACCTAGTTTCCCAACCAATAGTACTAAAAAGGCATTTTGTCATATTCGTTATAATTACACTGTTACAGAACGTGTTATGACGGTGTCACACTTGAACGTTCTATATAGAACTAGAATTGTACGTTTTATAGATGGTACAAATCAAACATTTTCAGAACGTTCTAAATAATACTATTTCTGAACGTGTTTTAGAACGTTCTTTTGACACGAAACACGGTGTTTGAACTATTGAAACCGTTATTAGACGTTCACAGAACGTTCCTGTGCTACTTGGGTTGAAACTTTCAGGATAGCTCAGAACACGGTGACAGTACTTTTTTTAATACTTTTAGTCAACTGCTTCAGGTCCCTATTGCCTTCAGCAGCGTTTATATGATTCAACAGAAAATTTATTTAACTAATTTCCTGACTAGCTCGATATTTGAAAATTTCACAATAGTTCAGAACACGGTGAAAATACATTTTTTAAATACTTTTAGCCAACTGTTTCGGGTTCCTGCTGCCTTCGGCATCGTTACCAGTACAAAGCTTGCAATCGATTTTTCCCTAACTTCCCGACTAGCTAGATATTTGAAATTTTCAGGATAGCTCAGAACACGGTGACAATATATATTTTTAAATACTTTTAGTCAACTGTTTCAGGTCCCTACTGTATTCGGCAGCGTTTATATGATTCAACAGAAAATTTATTTAACGAACTACCCGAGTAGCCTAGACATTTGAAACTTTCAGAATAGTTCAGAATACGGTGAAAATGCATTTAAAAAATATTTTTAACCAATTGCTTCGGGACCCTGCTGTCTTCGGCAGCGTTACCAGTACAAAGCTTGCAATCAACTTTTAACTAACTTCCCGGCTAGATAGCCATTTGAAACTTTTATAATAGCTCAAAACACGATAGCAAGGACTTTTTTAATACTTTTTTCCAATTGCTCCGAATTCCCGCTGCGCTCAGTAGCGTTTATGTGATTCAACAGAAAATTTAAAAGCATGGTATATAAAAGTTCTTTTTATCTTGTAATTATTTTTATTAACTTCGATTCTTGTTTGTTTGTTTGTCCAGTACAAATCTTGCAATCGATTTTTAACTAACTTCCCGACTAGCTAGACATTTGAAACTTTCAGGATAGCTCAGAACACGGTGACAATGCATTTTTTTTATCACTTTTAGTCAATTGTTTCAGGTCCCTACTGCCTTCGGCAGCGTTTATATGATTCGACAGAAAATTTATTTGACTAACTTCCCGACAAGCTAGACATTTGAAACTTACAGAATAGTTCCGAACACGACGAAAATGCATTTTTTAAATACTTTTAGTCAACGGTTTCTGGTTCCTGCTGCCTTCGACAGCGTTATCAGTTCAAAGCATGCAATCGATTTTTAACTAACTTCCCGACTAGCACATTTGAAACTTTCATAATAGCTCAGAACACGGTGACAACACATTTTTTTTTAATACTTTTAGTCAACTGTTTCAGGTCTCTACTGTCTTCGGCTGTGTTTATATGATTCCACAGATTTTTTTTTTTTTTTTTAGCTAACTTCCCGACTAGCTAGACATTTGAAACTTTCAGAATAGATCAGACCACGGTGAAAATGCATTTTTTTAATTCTTTTAGCCAACTGTTCCTGGTTCCAGCTGCCTTCGGCAGCGTTACTAGTACAAAACTTGCAATCGCTATTTAACTAAATTAACGACTAGCTAGGCATTTGAAAATATCACCTACTTTTATTTGAATTTAGGCATTTTCATTAAAAAAATATCTATAACTTCAATCATGGACTGGATCCTGCGTCCTTCTTTACCAAATACTTCAACACGCACAAATATCAGCTATCTTTGATTAAATTAAATCGTATTAAAAAAAAAATATATATATATATAGAAAGAAAAGAAAGAAAACAAGATACACAATAAGTATACAGTTATAGACTTGAACCTGCCTCATTATTTACCAAATATTTCGATACACACAAATATTGCCTGAATCGATTACATTCTCTCGACTTAAATTTAAACAAAATAACAAATGAAGTCATGAACTGGAACCCGAATCCTTTTTTACCATATATTTTGACAGCGAACGCTAATTTTTCTGTATAAATCCAAACTTTCTGCACCTCCGAAAACACTTAATCTCAAACTTTCTTCAAAATCGATACATCCGTTTCCGAGTAACCCGAATTTGGGTGAAATGTTGCAATTTGTCGATAAAGGTTTAACTGATCACGCCATTTTTTTCAAAAGATGAGAATGAGTTCAAACGTTTTTGCATCCCTAAAAACACTAACCACAAACTTTATTTAAAATCACTATACCCATTTCCGATTAAGCCTATTTCTAAAACTTGATGCAACTGGTCGATATATGGTAAACTGCGAACAATTTTTTTCTGAAGATGAGGATATGTCCAGTTGTTTAAGAACCCAGAAAGTTTTTAACCCCAAACTATCATCAAAATCCCTATATAAATTTCTAAATAAACCCAACTTCTGCTATAATTTGCAACTGGCCGATAAAATGTTAATTGAGAACGCGATTTTTTCTGAAGATAAGGAGAAGTCCAATCATTTTTTCTCATCAAAAAGCCGTAACTCCAAACTTTCATAAAAATCGCTTTTCCCATTTCCGAATAAACTCAATTTCTACCGTATGTTGTAATGTGTCGATAAAGAGTTAAAAAACGAATGTGATTGTTTCTAAAGATGAGGATATTTCCAAAAGCCTTTTCTCATCAAAAAGTCCTAACTCCAAGCTTTTATGAAATTCGCTATGTCTATTTCTGTGTAAACCGTATTTCTGGCAAACGTCGCAATGGGCCTTTAAAGGTTTAACAGAGGACAAGAAATTTTCTGAAGAATAAAATAATTCTAATCAATTATGCAACCTCAAATTTTCATCATAATCCTTATACCTGTTTACAAGTAGACCCAGTTTTTGTCATATGTTGCAATTGGCCGATAGAGGGTTAATTGAGAACGTTAATTTTTTTTTCTGAAGATGAGGGAATACCATTCGTTTTAGCAGTCCCCGAACAAACTTAGTCCGAAATATTCATCAAAATCGCTATATCCATTTCCAGGTAAACTCAATTTCTGCTATGTGTTGCAGTTGGTCAGTAAAGGGTTAACTGTGAACGCTAATTTGTCTGAAGAAGAGATCAAATCGTCTTTTCTCATCAAAAAGCCCTAACTGCAATCTTTCAGAAAAAAAGTTTTCTCCATTTCCGTATAAAGACAATTTCTGACATACGTTGCATTTGGCCTTTAAAGGATTAACAACGACAAGGAATATTTATGACAATGAGGATAATTTCTTCGTCTAAGCATCCCCGAAAGCACTTAATGCAAAACTTTCATCAAAATCCTGATATCAGTTTCCAAATAAACTCAATTTATTTCATTTGTTGCTATTGACCGATAAGGGGTTAACAGCCAACGCAAATTTTTCTGAAGATGGTGGTAAGTCTAATATTCCGGAAAAACTTAACCCAAAACTTTCATCAAAATCGCTATAATCATTTTCGAGTAAACCCAAATTCTGCTATGTGTTGAAGTTGGCCGCTAAAGGGTTAACTATAAACGCTAATTTATCTGAAGATGAAATCCAATTGTTTTTTCTCGTGAAAACGCCCTGACTTAAAATTTTCATAAAAATCGTTTAGTCCATATCCGTGTAAAGCCGATTTTTGACATACGTTGCAATGGCCTTTAAAGGGTTAACATAGACAGCAAATTTTTTTCACGATGGGGATAATTCCATTCGTTTAAGCATCCTCAAAATCACTTAACGCAAAACTTTCATGATATCCTTACATCAGTTTCCGAATAAACCCAATTTATTTGATTTGTTGCCATTGGCCGATAAGGGGTTAACAGCCAACGCAAATTTTTCTGAAGATGGTGGTAAGTCTATTATTCCGAAAACACTTAACCCCAAACTTTCATCAAAATCCCTAGAATCATTTTCGAGTGAACCCAACTTCTGCTATGTATTGCAATTGGCCGGTAAAGGGTTAACTGTAAACGCTAATTAATTTGAAGATGAAATCCAAGTGTTTTTTTTCTTATGAAAAAGCCCTAACATTGAACTTTCATAAAATTTGCTTCGTCCATTTCCGTGTAAAGCCGATTTCTGACAAACGTTGCAATTGTCCTTTAAAGGGTTAACATCGACAACGAATTTTTATGACGATGGGGATAATTCCATTTATTTAAGCATACTCAAAAGCACTTAACGCAAAATTTTCATCAAAATCCTTATATCAGTTTCCGAAAAAACCCAATTTATTTCATTTGTTGCCATTGGCCGATAAGGGGTTAACAGCCAACGCAAATAATTTTGAAGATGGTGGTAAGTCTAATATCCCGAAAACACTTAACCCCAAACTTTCATCAAAATCCCTAGAATCTTTTTTGAATAAACCCAACTTTTGCTATGTATTGCAATTGGCCGGCAAAGGGTTAACTGTAAACGCTAATTAATTTGAAGATGAAATCCAAGTGTTTTTTTTCTTATGAAAAAGCCCTAACATTGAACTTTCAAAAAATTTGCTTCGTCCATTTCCGTGTAAAGCCGATTTCTGACAAACGTTGCAATTGTCCTTTAAAGGGTTAACATCGACAACGAATTTTTATGACGATGGGGATAATTCCATTTATTTAAGCATACTCAAAAGCACTTAACGCAAAATTTTCATCAAAATCCTTATATCAGTTTCCGAAAAAACCCAATTTATTTCATTTGTTGCCATTGGCCGATAAGGGGTTAACAGCCAACGCAAATAATTTTGAAGATGGTGGTAAGTCTAATATCCCGAAAACACTTAACCCCAAACTTTCATCAAAATCCCTAGAATCTTTTTTGAATAAACCCAACTTTTGCTATGTATTGCAATTGGCCGGCAAAGGGTTAACTGTAAACGCTAATTTATCTGAAGATGAAATCCAATTGTTTTTTCTCATGAAAAAGCCCTAACTTCAAACTTTCATAAAAATCGCTTAGTCCATATCCGTGTAAAGCCGATTTCTGACATACGTTGCAATTGTCCTTTAAAGGGTTAACAGCGACAACGAATTTTTATGACGATGGGGATAATTCCATTTGTTTAAGCATACTCAAAAGCACTTAACGCAAAACTTTCATCAAAATCCTTATATCAGTTTCCGAATAAACCCAATTTATTTCATTTGTTGCCATTGGCCGATAAGGGGTTAACAGCCAACGCAAATTTTTCTGAAGATGGTGGTAAGTCTAATATCCCGAAAACACTTAACCCCAAACTTTCATCAAAATCCCTAGAATCATTTTCGAGTAAACCCAATTTCTGTACACACACACACTTCAGTAAACTAGATACGCGTTGGTTTATAGTCTGATACCTAGGGGAAAAAAAGCATAACAGAAATCTAATTTCAATAAAAATCTTCTGACAATGCGATAATAAAACATCAATTTTGATTCCCGGTGCCCCTCCCCTCCCCTTCACACACACAGGTGTTATCAGACCCTCCTGCGTTAACCTTTTTGGACAGAATATATAGTTCGAAATTTCCACATTAATATGCTCATTGAAATTATATTCCTTTTGATGTATTTAGAGATTTGTAGATGAATGAAACGCATTGAATAATAGAAGAGAGCTCTAATAAATTCGTTGAATCTGACCTAAATGAAAAAAAAATACACTTGGAGATAACCCCCTAAAGAAAAACCTTAAATATCTCAGGAACTAATGTTGATATCTTCGTGCAAATTTATATCTAGGCTATTTTGATGCTCTAGAATCGATTTCTGTCGTCAAATTAGTGGGTTAACATTCGAATTTTCAAAGTTGGACCCATTTTTAATATGTAGACGACCCCCAATGTCATTTTTTCCTACATACAATAAAAGGAGACATAAATTCCTGACGATTGGTGCCTACTGCATGTTTCTGCGATAATTAGGTAATGAAATAGTTGGGGGTGTTTCGTTTTTATTTTGACCCACTGCACAGTGGTCGGAATTTCAAAAAAGCTGGCCAAAAGTCGAAAAATTTAGGCGCGTTTTTAGATGTAAGTACCGCGGAAATACCTTCAGAGGGAGCCACTGAATGAAACTGTGAGGTGGAAAATTTATTCTATCTACATATTTCTAAGTGTAGGCTGGCGGAAAACGTGACAATTTTTTCTTTTTAATTGTTAATGCATTTTAACAGTTAAACAAATAGTGTTTCTCGGAAAATTTCGCAACAACAACATTCAACAAAATATGGCCGACAATTGTGGAGGTTAGTAGATAATATTTATGCTGTATTCCTATTTTTTTCCATCAAGTGATCTCCTGAGCAGCGGCTTTTTGAAGTTAACCTCAATTATAACATAACCAAAAGTTTCAAAGTATGGAAACTTTTTTATCTCGCAAGATCCCGCATTGATTCAAAGTGGAGAGTGTTAAGGGATGTCCATTTTATTCAGCCGTTAAAGAATTGGGTGCCCCCGCCTGCCCCTGTATGTGTAAAAGCGTTTTAACTTTTTAATTTAATTTTTACTTTTTAATTTAATTTTTTAATTTTTTGGACTTTGGTCTGCCATATTGGATCCGCCATCTTGTTTTTGAGTGCAAGATCACTTTTTTTATAAAAACTGATATCAAATTTGAATTTAGCGCCCTCAAAAACCCTTAAATGTGAAAATTATCCTTCATCTATCAATTTTTTGATTTTTGATCCGCCATATTGGATTCGCCATCTTGTTTTTGAGTGTAATATCACCTTTTTTATGAAAACTAACGTCAAATTTGAATTCAGTGCCCTCAAAAACCCCCTAAATGTAAGAATTATCCATCTTATATTAATTTTTTAATTTTTTGTCTGCCATATTGGATCCGCCATCTTGTTTTTGAGTTTGCCTTTGAAGTTTTCAAAAAACCAATGTCAGATTCGGATTCAGCGACCTCGAAAACATATATATACATCACAATTTCACTTGTTTTCTTTAATTTCGACTTTTGGCCAGCTTTTTTGAAATTCCGACCACTGTGCACTGTACTTCTGGAACTTGACTTAAAGTATGGAACAGTGCTCAGTAGAACGCCCTTGTACGATATTATGATCATAGTCCTAACTTTAAGTTTTTTTTTTTTTTCTTTTTAAAGGAAATTTTAAAGCCTGGAGGGAAAGGTAGTAAAAAATGGAAAAAATAAAACACGTTGTCGATATTGAATATTTAATAATTTAATCAGTTTGATTAAAATTTGTATGTGCGTAATTCATACCAATTGCTAAATTCTGGATAATATGTGAGAAAAATAAACATATTTACAGTCTGACAGCTACAGTTGCCCACTTAGCACCTTTCGTCTACCGGAAACTTTTAATATATATATATATATATATATATATATATTCACTTTATCAGTAAAAATCGTTACGGTTCACAAATTAAAAAAAATAAATATTTTATTTAATTTTTTTGGTAGCCAAAAAGTGCTAAGTTGGCAACTATGCTGATAACTGCTCCAAATTTCTATAGGGAGAATACGTGTGTCGATGCCAGAAAAGGCGTATTTTCTGACGCTTGTTTCAAACATTCAAATGTCTTTGGTCGTACATTTTCCCCTTTCAAATTGAGAATGAACTATATTTTGAAGTCAAATATCTACAGGGCGTTGGATAAAGAAGAAAAAAAAAAGATTAGAAGATATAGAGAAAATTTATGATATTAACAAATATTGGAAAAAAATGTATCCATTTAGATATCAATAACAACAACAATAATAATAATAATAATATGATAATGCTCTATATTTACTGTCCATAATTTTTGCTTTGTAATTTTGTAATGCGAAAACAGAAAAGAACAACTCTAAACAAATAATAAAGGAATAAGATAAGATAGAACACTATGTATCATTAACCTTTAACTCCTTCATGTATAATATGCTAAAAAGGCATAAAACGTACCAATGCGTTTGCAGCAGGTTTTAAATTTGCCGGAAAATTATATCTAATTAAAGTAAAGAGAAAAGAGATAGACACCGGAAAATTACATATGATATTTTTAAAATAACGTTTATTTATTTGTTTATTTTCAACGAGTGTCGTATGAATATATATAAACAAAACTTTTCGATATCAAAAGGAGGAATAATAAGAAGAGCCAGAGTTGCCGAATTTCATAACTTATTCTGGAACATTTTTATCAGGCCTTTTTTTTTTTTTTTTTTTTTTTTTTTTTCATTTCAGTAATTATTAAGAATGATTTCCTTCTTATTTAATTGTTGTCGCATATTGGAGATGAGAATTTTACGAAAATTCTGATGCGAAAAATAGGCGAGACTAAAAATGCTCTATAATAAGTTATAAATCTTGGCAACTCTGAAGAAAACCCATTGTTAAAATAGCTGTTTGATTTTTGAGAAATAATAGTTAAGTTTTAATGATTTAAAAGTACTTGAATATGCAAATTGTTTACTTTAAAACTTAATTTGAACAATAAAAGATATTTCTTTTGATACGACTAATAGTATTCTACAAACTACAATTTTATATCATTGCTGTTACTATTTAACTTTGCTATTTAATTTCAATATTTACTTCGTAAACATCGATGAATATTTTGGGTATCGGTTTTCAAACTGTATTTGTAACTATGTATGTTTATTCAATTTCTTTAATGTAATTTTATTGAAATTGACATTTAAACACAGCGCATTTTGCGCATTCGCACTGTGTCAACTGACATCATCAGCGAGATTGTGAAAAAATTATTCCATTTATTCTCTTAACTCTTTAAGGTTCACTACTTAATTTATTTCAAAAATTACTGAACTAATTTTAAAAATGGCTTTTAGACACACAGCTGATCATGAATATTTAAAAAAAAAAAAAAAAAAAAAAAATAGCATTGTTCCTTTTCGAGAAATTTTCGGTTTGAAACATCTGTAAGTAAACCTTATTAAATTCAAATAACATTTAATTTAATAAATAAATCACTTTATAAGTAAACATTACCGACAACAAAAACTCGCAAAAGTTGCTTAGATCCCAACATTTCAATTTATTCCGGAGTATTTTAACCTTTTGCGGTGCAAGGTAATTCGTATCATATAAATTACACTGCCACCGGAATTTACGAACATAATTAAAATATAAGAAATTTTAAATATTCAAGTTAAAAAAAAAAAAAAAAAGGCCTTTTCTGCTATGTTATAAATGTAAAGTTTTGCTAAAAATTTTCCGGGATGAGTTTTTGCACTTAAGAATTAAAATTAGGTGTTCTATCAGCGGGAACACTGCGACTCAAAGGGTTAATCTTTGTAACTAGAAATGGAGGCTGGTTTTTCGACATTGCTTCAATTATATTCTACTTTTATATATATCATATCCCACTTAAAATTTTTTGGTGGCTGTTGAATAAAAAGGTTGCACAATCTGTACCAGGTGGCGCTGTCTACCTCTTGAACTATTGAAAATTTTCCGTGCCAAGCGACAAATATCTAGTTTAGGAGGCTATGATAAGGGGTGGAGAATTGAATAATTTAATTTTTTTGCCAGACGAGCAGTTAGAAAAGTAACCAAGTTAAACAAAATAAATAGAAAATAATAATAAATTTTGAGAGCATGAGAAACGGAAACACAGCGCTTTGATTAATTTCTTTATACTAATTTCTTATTTAATTTTACAATGGTCAGTTTCCTGTTTCTGTTATAACCAAAGTTCCCAACTTTTATAATTTATTCACGAGCATTTTTAGCCCCACCTCTTTTTCATACCGGAAATTTTGAAAAATGATTTTCTTTTTATTTAATCGTTGTCACAAATTAAAGATAAATAATCTACAAAATTTCTGGTGTGAAAAGAAGGCGGGTCTAAAAAAACTCGTGAATAAATTATAAAAGTTGGAAACTCTGTGAATAATAACGAAAAATTATACAAATTGTATATTTTTCCGCATTGCCTGGCTTTCAGCAATATAAATATGAAGTCACAATAGAGCTTTTCTATTAAAACAAAAATTAAAATTGGCGCTTATTTTAATTTATAGATGATCCTTAAAACTACGCTTAAATTCTCGTTGAAAGATGTTTCATTTTCCTACATCAAATAATAACGAAGTAACATTGGTTGTTGTGCTGTATATATAAATATGTCACACCGCAAAAAAGATCTTATGTAATTAATTCGCCCTCCCCCTCCTTCTTTTCAATCGTGTCGTTTTGGCAGTAAAAGTATATTATCATTAGCTTTAGTATATGTATGTGAAATGGGCTTGTCTCAATTTATTAAACAATAGCAGAAAATATTAATGTTAATAGCAGAATTACTTTTCAGACTGACAATTACCTCCAGAAATAACACTACTTGCATACAAAAAACAGTATCAAAAATCTCATTAAAGTTTCCATTTGTATTATTATTATTATTATTATTATTATTATTATTATTTTTTGCTTTTAATTTCTAGTCAAAAGGTTAACTGCATTATTTTCTATCAGTGTTACCAAATGTTGCTACTTTTTTTTTTTTTTTTTTTCCCCCCCGATAGTCGCCAATTTTCTGCTCGGCAAGAAAATTACCTCTGACACCCTTTCAACATATTCTTATGCAAAATGATCTCCCGAATCCGAATATGACGCCCATTTTGCCCTATCACCCACCGTTTTTTAGGAATGGCTCCCTACTTTTATTACTTTTCGGTGATTTTATGGCTATAAATTTGATTTTCAAGAGAGGGGAGGATCATTTTAACCGTTAAATATCTTCTGAGGGGCTACAGAGTTGGGAAATTCTAAAACATGGACATTTGCGACAAGGGATTTTTTTTTTGAGGGGGGGGGGGATTTGCTACTGAAATTATACATTACGTATCTCATATATATATATATATATATGTGTGTGTGTATATATATATATATATTATGTTATTAATGTTATTTTTTAAACTTTATATATTTTTGTTTTTAGGTGTTATTTCAAATTAAATTATTTCAAATTAATTATTTCAAATTAAATTAATGGTCATGAAAAAAGAAATTGTCTGGAAAAAGAAATTGAGGGAGGGGGTGGTGTATTTAGAAAACGGTGGGTGACTGGAGAAAATGGGAGTCATATTCTGATTCAGGAGTTCATTTTATATATTAATCAGCAAAAATGGTATCAGATCTCAAAATTTTCTGTCTTTTCTTTTTTCTTTTTTTTTTGCAGAGCAGTGTAAATATAAGAAAATAGGCTTAACCATTTGCAGCGCACTGTTCTTGCTGCGAGGACGCAATTATTAAGTTCTGGCTGCAAAAACGCATCGTGGAAACTTTTCCGCGAAATTTTACTTTTATAAGAAGCCAGAAATGTAGCCAATTTCTTTTTATTTTGTTCGTGAATTTCAGTGGCAATATAATTTAGATGATCCCAATTACCTTGCCTTGCAAAGGGATAATATGTAAAATAAATTAATTACCTCCGAAGTGATAAAGTAGCTGGTGCATTTTAAATCTAGTGGTGGGCATCAAATAAAGAACAAAACAAAATCTGAGAACGCCGTTTTCCACAACTGATGGGAAATGGGAAATGTAGAGTTGTCAACATTTTAATTTATTCCGGTGCATTTTTAGTCCTAGCTTTATTTGAAACTACTTTAATTATAAAATAATTTTCTGAAACATATAACTACTAAAATATATATATATATATATATATATATATATATATATATATATATATATATATATATATATATATATAACTCTTAAACAAAATGTGGTATGAAAAAAAGCAATGGATACTTGCTAAGCAGTAAATTTAAATTCTCGTAATTTTGGGAAATCCTCCATGTGGCTGATCAATAAGGAAAAAATTGCTTCCCAAATTATAATTTATTCCGGAAAATTTTTAGCTCCCCCATTATTTTGCACCACTTTATTTATAGAAATATTTTCTTCAATATATAACAACGATAAAATAAGAAAAAAAAATATTCTTAACACTTTCGCGATCGCTGACGTAGATTCACTTTATTTGACATTCTGTAACTCCGCCAGTGGGCATTTCTTTCGCAATTTGTGTGTTACTTATTTTTCAAGAATATATCTAATATTTATATTTGTACAATAAATATTCTATGGATACAAATAATTTCACTAGAGTATGTGAGATAGTCGTATTTAGTATAAATACAAATACAGAAAACATGGTTTTTAAATAATGAAGCTTGAAAGAATAACGCCCACAGGCGGGCCTTACTGTCAAAAAGATAAAATCATGCGGTCGCGAAAGTATAAAAAATGAAAAAAGTATTAAATAAAGGCGTGGCTAAAAAATGCTTCAGAATAAATTAACCCTTTGCGCTCGGCATATATTCCGTAAGACACGCCTTTTGGCGTTCCTTTAAAACGTCACACGTATAGATTCCAAATTACTACCTTTGCCTACCGAAAAATTGTAATAATTTGTTTTATTTTACTTCATCATTAAATACATTAAATCTTTCTGTTAAATTTTTACGGTAACCGAAATGTAGCCTATAGGTACAAGTTTTAGAAAAATAACATTTCATTTGCATAGGAACCCCTTAAGGCGTGGCTCGATTTTTTAATGTCCCCTCAGAAGTGACATACGAGCGATAAGGATTAAAATGTTAGGAACTGTACCTTTATATATAATTTTACTAAAAATTTCTACAGATTAATATGTTTCTCAATGTTTAATAAGAAAAAGTCGTATGAATAATGCATTAATTTACTTAAAAGTAATAATTTGAAAATGATTATAGAGGGATGCATCTCTGTATATTTAAATGACTATCGTTACAATGTTTTCTAATGCACAATTACTATGTAAAAGGTTTTGTCCTCTAGAAAATACATAACGCTAATTTGAATCTAAAATTATATTGAGCGTAATTAAAGTTATTTTATATTTTTAATTAAAAATTTCTCTCCAGCACATATTTTATAAATAATCATTGACATCTAAACATAAATAATCATTGACATCTAAATCTGTTCATATAATATTACCAGAAATTTCTTTTGTGATAAATATGTGTTTTTGTTGACCTTGAATAAGAGAAAGTATTATGATTACTACACACTTTTATTTCAAAATTATTAATTGGAGAATTGAAAATTTAGGTTGTTATACAACACCAATAGGGAAGGAAGGAAAACTTCCACCATGGAGCGGCACATCTCACGATTTAGTGCCATAGACATGTCTTTACCGTCGCCACTGAGTTGAATAGTGACCACGGCAAAGACACATCTACCCGCAGGGGAAAAATGCATCTTAGGCAGGCAGGCGAACCTGACTGCCACTATCTAGCGATTCCGCATCCCGGGCGACAGGCCCGGGGATCAAAGTGGAAGAGTTCCCTAATTTATTTAGAAATCAAATTTTTTACAAATTTTGGATCAAACACATATTAAAACCAAAACACTAAAAAGTAAAAAAAAAAAAAAAAAAAAAAAAAAAAAAAAGGCAAGCCAGCTGCCAGTGAACGATGCTAAATCTTATATTTGATGGTGGAAAAGTTTTGAATTAGAATGTTGTAGATATCTTTTAATTTATTGTAGTTGTTTGTGTTTAAAAGAACTGTTTGCATGTTTTTACGAATTGTGTGGTTTCTGTTGAATCTGAAATTAATTGCGATTAAATTGCATTTTTCAAAGAGATAATGAAAAGGGGATCCTATTTTACTGTTGTTACATTTGCATTTATCTGATGTTAATACTTTAATTTTGTGTAGAAATGTAGGGAAGCTGCCATGGCCTGAGATAAAATATATAACTATTTTATTTGGACTGATAAAACTTTTGCTTACGTTATTAAGGACAGAAAACGTATCCCTACCCTTATCGCTGTGCCCCCATTCTCTTTGCCAATCTGTGATAATTTTATTATTAATGGATGATTTTACTAGTGAAGCTGGAAGAGGAAGAGAGATCTGTTCATCGAAGATGTTTTGTGAAATAACCTGTTTTGCAAGTGAATCTGCCATTTCGTTGCCTGCCGTTCCCACATGCGCCTTTGTCCAAGTTAGGATTATTTGCTCTTTGTATTGATCTATGCTTTCATATAGTTCTCTAATAAGTTCGTATTTTGGATATGGTTGATTTAGGATTTTAATTGTTGATTGATTATCTGTGAATATTATTGGGTTTAAATTTTTGTAGGATGAATTTATGAGCCATTTAATTGCCTGTATTACTGCCAAGAGTTCAGCCTGAAAAATTGAATTTAGGTGGTGAAGTTTAATTTGATATGTGTGAATAATATTGTTTTTGTAGTAGACTACAAAAGCGCATGAGGTCCCGCCAGGCATTTTTGATCCGTCTGTATAAATTTGTAGCTCTGAAGATGGTGGGTTCTCTATAATTTTAATTTTGTTATGTTTATAGTAGTTCGGAAAAGTGAAGGTAGGGATGGGAAGCATTAAATTTTCTTTTGAAATATTTGTATTTTGTATTTGTATAGATGAGGTTCCATGGAGAATGTTATATTGTCTGAATTTGTTTGCTATGTAGATCGTGATCGGAGGGACACCAGCCAGGACACAAAGGGCGTCACTTGAAATGCTTTTGAAGGGTTTGATAACGCTCAAGAGAGCGAGACGTTGTGCAGACTTGAGGTTTCGTACCCCGTGGCAATTTAGGTCCTCCCACCAAATCTCGAAGCCATACTCAATCTGTTTTTGAAAAACTGTTAGATACCAGATTTTTAAGATAGTGCCGACTTGAGAATTTGCATAATGTTTGCTTCAAGTGTTTAAGATAAAACGTGGTTAATTTGTCTCGTTCTCAAAAATAAACGCTTGAATTTTCATAATCCTTCCTAAGAATTTCAATACAATCGCAGTAGTACAAAATACTTTTAAATTAAACAATTTCTCATACCTACTGACCTATATTAACAGTACAAGCACCACGATTTAATCTAAAGATGAGTAATTATTTTATAAACCACTGCACAATCTCTCCTACCAAAATGGGAGAGTTTGCAATTTTGCATTTTAGGAGAGATTGCGCGTTTAAAATTCAATACTAACCCGTTAGTAGTCGCTATAGACAGCACCACCTATTACAGATTGCACACTTTTTATTTAAATTTCACCAATAATTTTAAGACGTTACGCGATCGACGTTTATTCGATTTTATTCGCGTTTTATGTATATGAAATGCCACTTCTAAAAATTTTTGGTGGCTATTGAATAAAAAAATCTGGCAACACTGAAGGATGGGCGGCAAATCGACCAACTAGCGACTACTAACGGGCTAACAGAGATTTCGCAGCTTTTTAGTGATAACGAGATTATGATAACGAGTTTGTTCAATGTCTGGGACTGTAGCAAAACTTAACTTCCATAAGTCATTGGATTAGGTCAAACAATCGAGACGGCGCACCGCCTTTAGGGAGACTAACCAAAGAATCTGAAATTGAACATTATTCAGGAGTGGCACAATCGACAAAAGCCACACGTGGGCGTATTCTGTGCTTAAAAATGGGCGGGACTAGCCACATGTCATTGCACGTACGGTGTGCTAACTTTTTTTTTTTTTTTTCTCGGAAATGCTTGTTTAGACGGACACACCGTCACGAACAGGTTAATTTATGGCAGGTAGTTGCACAATAAATTCACATATACAATAATATGTGCAATGATTGTGAACAACGAGAGATTCGGTCAGCAAACAAGAAACCTCCTATCTGAAAATGTAATGCACTAATTTTAAGTTAAACATGTTAACTAGTAACTTAATATTATTTTTTGGTCTTGTTCTTTACCAAATTTTGTTCTTTTTTCAGTTTCTTTAATATATATATATATATTAAATACATTTTTGTAGTTATTTTTAAATTTCTTTTATTTTTCTGATTTTTTTAATTATTGAAATATCCACTCCAAATGCGAAAATATTTGTTTAAAAATACCTTACAAAAATGTCATTCACGTAAATTTTTATTATTAATAATGTAGTTGCAGTTATAAATAAGGGCAATCTCTCCTACCAATGTGCGCAATCACTTCTACCCTGTAAGGTGAGATTGCGAAAATAAGCTCTCTTGTTTTTATTACTACTGTTGTTATAAAATACAACAGGGCAACAAAATGGCAATGTAAATGCATAGAAGAAAGACCAATTAAAAGTTATGCACCAATAGTTTAGCAAAACATTGATATTTGGATTTTGTATATACTTTTTGTTGAATTGTGCGCAAACTCTCCTAGCTTAACTTAGTTATAATTAAGCGCAATCTTTTCTACCCATGTGCTCAATTACTCCTACCCTAGAAAGAGAGATTGCGCAAAATAGCTCACTTGGTTTTATTACTACTCTTGTTTTAAATTATAACAGAGCAACAAAATAATAATGGAAATGCATAGAAGAAGAATCAGTTCAAAGTTATTCCCGAAACGTCTTACAAATAATAATAATAATAATAATAATAATAATTTTTTTTTTTTTTTTTTTTTTTTTTTTTTATATCATTTTGGTGAATTGTGCGCAAACTCTCCTAGCTTTACCTTATTCATTCATTTTTTATTTAATACTTTTCTAAGCAGCCATTCTTTTAAAGATATATTTCAATAACTATACCTAAAGGCTTAAATATACACGATTACGCAAAGGATATTTCTCTTTTGGTTGCTAATTTACAACTTCGTTAGTGACGATATAAATATTGAAGTATATTCAAAAAGATTTTGCATATAATAATAAAAATTGCAGCATTTTTTCCCCCCAGAAAGACAGGAAATTTTACTTCATAATAATCACAGAGAATTACGAAAACTCTTTAATTAAGAAAAGGAGCTGCAAGAGAAAGTAAATAATTATTTTTGAAAATGATCTTAGACCGGATGTAGATTTTGAAGAAGAGGACTGCTAGAATATTACTTTCTTCTATATGTATATATGGAGAAAGTATTGGATTCGTGAAAATTTTTGAACTCCAGTTTTCGATGGATTTACAAGTTTTAGGATGTCGTGAACACAATTTGACTGTTTTTAGAAAATGTCTGTTTGTGTGTCTGTGTCACAAATTTTGTGGACGCTGTATCTCACGAACCAATGAACGGAATTTAATCATAGTATTTAATTGGGTCCTGACATAAACTGGTGCTGATTAGATTTGGGGAAAAATTTCTCAATAGGTGGCGCTGTTATTGCATATTTTCTAAATTTTTAACATGCCAGTATAGGACAAAATTTCGTATAAATGTACACAATGAGAGTTATTTTTATCGTGTGGTTGTGAAATTCATATGAATTATTGATAATATTAGTAGTCTATTGGGGAAAAAAATTGTGCAAGTGGGAGCATCGCTTCCCCCCTCCCCTGGGGGGAAGTACCCTCTGTGGAGAGTAAATTTTCAATATGGGTATATTTCGAAAGATCTCGTCAATACCTTTAAAACGAATGGTTGAACTATAGATCTGGGATAATTTAAAACAAAGTTATCGATTTTTTTTTTTATCTTTTAACGAAAAAAACTTGGTGAAAAAATCTTATTTTCTTCTGATTTGCAAAAAATTGACGTCTTTCGGCTTTAGTGATAATATAATTCTGTCAGATAAAAATCGTCTGTATTTATAATGGAAAATAATTTGATAATTTCATAAATAATTTGTATTGAATAAATTTTGTGTAAAATTATATAGAAGAAAGTCATGTGGTGGCCACATCATACTAGTTTTTATATTGAAATAAATGCATGTCAGTGTCTGAGATGGAAAAGTTGGTAAATATGCAAAAGGTATTTTAAATGCAGAAACTAGTTTCATTAAAAACTTTAGAACGACTACGAAATATATTGTAATACTTCCCACAGCAGTATGAAATGTACTGAGAGGGAAAACAACTGATTATTAAAAAGACTGATTATAACAAGAAATATCTGATAAGAGAATTTTAAAGCAATTTTTTTTCTGCAAATATTATATGTATGAGCAAATATGTATGAGCTCAAAATGCGCTCAAATGAGTGAGTGGAATTTCTATGCAATATTAAGTCTTTTTTTTTTTTCTTTCTTTTTCTTTTCTTTTCTTTTTTTTTTTTTTTTTTTAAGAAAAGAAAAGAAGAAAAACTTAAATATTTATTATTTAATCTACAGTACAGTTATTTTACAGAAGTAAAAAGTTTTGAGTTAAAGACCAAATGATTGTTTGAAAAATGCCCGCTCATAAAATGATGACAGAACATTACGATAATGCTGAAGTCAACTATGTTGAATAATTGGAGAAAAGAAAAAAACTCGTTTATAAAATTTAAGTTAAAAAATAAATAAATAAATAAATAAAAGGATCATCATAAAGTTTCTATAGAATCGAATTCCCCAAAACCCAACCAAAATTGTTGTTGAAATTTAATGTTGTTTTTATTTCTCTAAGTAATTGGTAGGTGTGGGTTATGCTCAATTCCGCGCCATATACTTGTTTTTATAACTTTCAAATATGGCCACCATGTACTATGGCCACAGAATGATATGCCCCAGCCATGATACTACTCTAACTCCTGACTTCTAGTATTTTATAGCTTGGAAGCACTGTGATTCATTCCACGCATCTTCCTCTGCGCAATAACCTGGGAAAATAATAGGGTGAGTAAATGAATAATTTAATTTTTTTTTGCCAGACGAGCAGAAACAAAAGTAATCAAGTAAAACAAAAATGCGTATAATAAACAGAAAATAATAATAAATTTTGAGAACATGATAAATGGAAGCACAGCGCTTTGATTCATTTTCTTTATCCTAATTTATTATTTAATTTGCAATGGTCAATTTCCTATTTCTCTTGTT
Source organism: Salticus scenicus (assembly GCA_963930645.1). NCBI lineage: Eukaryota > Metazoa > Arthropoda > Arachnida > Araneae > Salticidae > Salticus > Salticus scenicus. Next base: position 102,763,128 of record OZ005658.1, on the reverse strand, counting down.
ACCAGCGATCCCAACTTTTTTAATTTATTCAGGAAAATGTTTAGCCCCGCCTCTTTTTCATACCGAAAATTTTGAAAAATGATTTTCTTCTTATTTAATCGTTGTCACATATTAAACAGAAATAATATACAAAATTTCTGGTGAGAAAAGAAGGCGGGGCTAAAAATGCTCGTGAATAAATTATAAAAGCTGGGAACTCTGGTTATAACTCTGTGAATAATAACGAAAAATTATACAAATTGTATATTTGCGCATTGCCTGGCTTTCAGCAATATAACTATGAAGTCACAATACAGCTTTTAGACTAAATAAATAAATAAATAAGTAAATAAAAGTTAGCGCTTATTTTAATACATTTATATAGATGATCCTTAAAATTACGCTTAAATTCTCGTTGAAAGCTGTTTCATTTTCCTGCATAAAATAATAACGAAATAACACCGATTGTTGTGTTGTACATATAAATATGCGACTCGGCAAAAAATATCTTATCCATACTTGCCAACCATCTTATTAATAACCGTACAATTGTTAACGCCCCCTGAAAAAACGCACCTTTTCTAACACCAATATATTTTTAGAGATATTCTCTCCAAATGCTGTTACGATTAAATAAGAATAAAATTACTCTAAAAAATTATTGGTGTGAAAAAAAAGGCAGGTACTAAAAATTGTACTGTTTATAATGAGATGGTTGGCAAGTATGCTTATTTAATTAATTCTTCCTCAATTTCCCTTTTTACTTTCATCTATATGTAATATAGAGAAAGTATTGGATTCGCGAAATTTTTCGACCTCCGTTTTTTGACGGATCTACACGTTTTGGGATGTCCTGAATACGAATTGATAGTTTTTTAAAAATGTCTGTCTGTCTGTGTGTCTGTGATTTCGTGTTTTCACCGTATCTCACGAACCAATGAGTGAAATTCAACTAAACTTGGTATAGTTGGACCCTGGCGGGGCATTGTGCTGATTAGATTTGGGGATCAATCGCCCAGCAAGTGGCGCTGTGATCGAATTTTATGTAAACTTTTAATATGGCAGTATAGGACAAAATTTCGTATTTTTCACCGTATCTCACGAACCACTGAATGAAATTCAACCAAACTTGGTATATAGTTGGAACCTAACGGAGCATCGTGCTGATTAGATTTCGGGATCAATCGCCCAGCAGGTGGCGCTGTGATCGCAAAATTTCGTATTTTTCACCGTATCTCACGAACCAATGAATGAAATTGAACCAAACTTGGTATGTAGTTGGACCCTGACATGAAATGGTGCTGATTAGATTTTGGGATCAATCGCCCAGCAGATGGCGCTGTGATCGCAATTTATGTAATCTTTTAACATGACAAAATAGGACAAAATTTCGTATAAATGTAGATAATGAGCATTATATTTAACTTGTGATTGTAAAATTAGTATGAATTATTGATAATAGTAGTAGTTAACTACGGAAAATATTTTGTGCATGCGGGGGGCATCGCTTCCCCACCCTGGGGGGGGGGAGGGGTAAATTTTCAAGATGGGTATCTTTCGAAAGGTCTTGTTAATACCTTTAAAACGAATGGTTGAACCATAAATCTGTGATAATTTAAAACAAAGTTATCGATTTTTTTTTACTTTTAGCAAAAAAAAAAAAAAAAAAAAAAAACTTTTAATTTAACCAAACTTGGTATTTAGTTGGTCCCCGACATAAACCGGTGCTGATTACATTTAGGGATCAATCGCTCAACAGGTGGCGCTGTGATCGCATTTTTTCTAAATTTTTAACATGGCAGTGTAGGACAAAATTTCGTATAAATGTATATAATGAGAGTTATTCTTAACCTGTGATTGTAAAATTAATATGAATTATCGATAATAGTACTGGTTAATTAGCAAAAAATTTTGTGCATGTGGGGGCATTGCTTCCTCCCCTAGGGGGAAGTACCCCCCCGGGGGGGGGAATTTTCAAGATCGGTATCTTTTGAAAGGTCACATCAATACCTTTAAAACGAATGGTTGTGATAATTTAAAACAAAGTTATCGATTTTTTTTTTTTTACTTAAAAAAAAAAAAAAAAAAAAAAACTTTGAAAAAAAAATCGCAATTATTATTATTTCTTTTTTTAATATTGTTAGCGAGTGAATTTGTATAGGAAAATATAGAAGAAAGTCTTGTGGTGGTCACAACGTACTAGTTTTTGTTTTTCAGTGCGTGTCGTTTTGGCAGTAAAAGTATATTACCCTTAGATTTACCATATATATGTTAAATGGGCTTGTCTCAATTTTTTAAACAATAGCAGAAAATATTGTTAATAATAGCAGAAATATTTTTTCAGACTGGCAATTACCTCCAGAAATATCACTACTTGTATACAGAAAATCAGTATTATGAATCTCTTTAAATGTATCCTCTTGTATTGTTATTATTTTTTTTTTTACTTCTAATTTCTGGTCGAAAGGTTAACTGCAACATTTTCGATCAGTGTTAATAAATGTTTTTTTTTTTTTTTTTTTTTTTTTTTTTTCAGTAGTCGCCAATAATCATAAGAAATTATGTTTAAGCATTTGCAGCGCACTGTTCTCTTTACGAGGACGCAATTATTAAGTTCTAACGACAAAAACTCATCGTGGAAACTTTTCAGCAAAATTTTACTTTTATAACACGCCAGAAAAGGTAGTCAATTTCTTTTAATTTTTTTTCGTGAATTACGGCGACACCTGTAATTTAGATGATCCCAATGGCCCAATTCACGCAACTGACCTTGGCATGCAAAGGCTTAATACATAAAATAGACTAATTACCTCCGAAGTGATTAGGTGACCATTGCATCTAAAATCTAGTGGTGGACAAGAAGAACATAAGCAAAATCTGAGAACACCGTTTTTCACAACTGATGGGAAATGGGAAATGCAGAGTTGTCAACGTTTTAATTTATTCCGGTGCATTTTAAGTCCTTTATTTGAAACTAATTATAAAATAATTTAAATTGCTGCGCAATAATTTTAAATGCTGGTAATTCTGGAAAATGCTCCATGTGGCTGATGAATAAGGAAAAAACAGGTAACTTCACTCACAATAAATTAGATGAAGGGGAGTGATAAATAGCAAAACATAATCTCTTAAAAAGAGCTAAAAACGCTTTTCTTTAAAGCTAAATTTTTATTTACTTTTATTTCCTACTTAGTTACTCTTTTTGCGCATTGTTTTATCCATTTTCCCCCCTCCCTTAAACAAACAAAATGGAAAAATATCTCTGCCATTTTTTCAACATTTAAAATTTAATAATAATTTTGTGTATCTTTTAAAATGCTGGAAACTCATAAATATAATGAGAAAAATTAAAAACAATTCCTATGTAAGTATTTACTCTTTTGTGTTATTTGATATTCCATAATTTACACTTTCGCGAAGATGATGTAGATTCATGTCGTTTGAAAATCTCCAGTGGGCGTTTCTTTCGCAATTTGTATGTTATTTATTTCTTAAAAAATATACCCACTATACATATTTGTACTATCAATATACTATGGATATAAAAGCTTTGATTACAGAGAATATAACAATAATGTATATCCATTTGTAATATAAATGTGAATAGAGAAAATTATTTTATGAAATATTTTAACTGGGGAGAAAAACGCCCATAGGCGGACCTTACTGTGAAAAAGACAAAAACCTGCGGTCCCGAAACTGTTAATATAATTTCTCATCATTTAATAATTTAAATTAACATATATTTTTTATGTATATACAGAAATGTGGATCACAATATTTAAGATAACATAAAATAAATGTATTAATTATAATTATTCTTTATAAAAATGTCAGTTTAGATACTTGTAAATTACACATTTTTATGTATTGAAATTTATAATAATAAATTGTATAGGAATAACGATATGTCCTTTTGTAAGTTATTATTAGTAAACATTTTACGTATTAAGTAAATGAAGTAGTTTTATCTTATTTTTATTTTATTAATTTTATGTTATTATTTAATTTAAATGTAATAAATTATTTATCGTAATTCATAAATAAAATTATTTGCAATATTTTTTTTTAATTTATTTATTTCATTTTATTTTTTCTTATTTTATTTTATTTTATTTGTTTATTTATTTTTTGTTAAACATATAATTTTATTTACTTCTAATGAATAAATCTGAATGTGGTAATAAACTTAACGACTTTAGTTTAACAACTCGTTATAATGATCGGGAAAATTACTATGTACAGTCGAGGAAAAAAAAACGCAGCACTTGATGATATTTCGTTATTAATTGACGCAGGAAAATTTAATAGACACCATTCAACAGGAAATTAAATGCACTTTCTGAAAATGTCGTCAAATTTTGAATTAGGGGTAATCTACATATTAAAATGAGCTCCAACTTTGATTTTTTCAATAGCAACACCCAATTTTGTCTTCATATTCGAATTTCTGAGAGTCTGGCAGTGCGGAAAAGTATGCTTTTTGTTTACTTTATCTTTAGTATTCATAGAGTTATGATCAGAAATGTGTTAGGGGGTTATCTCTAAATGTAGAAAAATATAAATAAGATCCTACAAGAATTAGACAAAATTATACTGTTTCACACCGGAAATATTTCAAGAAAAAAGGAGTTATAAAAAGAAATAAAAATATGAACATCTTTGCAGTACCTTAATTATCATGAATTCAGTTTTTTGGATATGTATATACTTCAGTACATTTTTAGATAATTTTAGGTATATTTAAATACATTACACTTACGATTGGTCAGATAATACTCTTTATAAAAGTGCAATATTTTTCAATTAAAAAGTATCTATCATGGATATACTGATCACCAATAAAGTTTAAATTTTCTTTCGTACGTGTAACATAATATATAAACTGAAATAATATAGCTATTTATATATATACAACAAGGCATAAGCTAAATCTTTTCGGATAAATTATTGTAAGGTTTCATAAAGTAAATATTAAACAATTTTAATAGCACTTACCAGTTTTGGGTCAGTTGAACTCTTTGGAACTGTACGATTTGTTTTATAATTTCTATGAAAATATAATTTCTTAAATAACCATTTCGCGACTGCTGACGAAGATTCACATCATTTGAAAATCTGTAACTATGCCAGTGAGCGTTTCTTTCGTAATTTGTGTGTTACTTATTTCATGAGTATGTACCCAGTACCCAATGTTCACATTTTTGCAATAAAATATAGTATGGATAGAAATATATTAATTAGAAAGAATATAATTATAATGTATATCCATCTGTAATATAATTGTGGTACAGAAAATTTTTTCTGAAATATTTTATTTTGAAAGTATTTCAAACAGTAAACCCCGCCTATTTAGTTAATTTTTTTCTTCCAGTGTTCGTTTAAAGGATTCAAAATTTATTACCAGTAATCGATGAATTAAATACCATTTGTGTATATTTTTGTCAACGTAAAATCAGGGGTTTAACACGAATACTCAAAGTCACATTCACTGTTCGTTTCTCTATTGTTTTGTTTTGAAGAACGATAAAAAGCGGGGCTTTAGAAAACAGTAACGAAATTCTTTTGTGAGTCCGTGTATATAAACTGGGATTATTACCAAGGTACCCGCTTTAAGAAACATCTTTATTTAAGGAACAAATTTTTAGTGACAGTTTTGGACTCCCATCGAACTAACCTTGTGAGTAAAGAACTTTTGGAAAGATAAAAATTTTCATTATAAAATTGTTTTCATTTTTAAGTAATCACTTTCACACTGCCTCCCAACTCCAGCATGAAAACAAGTATAATGCCTTGTTTTTATATTTAATTATCAGTTAATCACAGCAACTTAGAGTAATAATCTGTAACCTGCTATAAACTATAATTTTATTGAATTGCTCATGTTAATCCCATTGATAGCATTTGATGTACGTGACAACGTGCTTCCAAAGATATAGGTGCGTAAAATTATCTAACCACACCTTTCCATTGAAAAATGATAAAGTTTGAATATTTGCGTTAGGCGTTCAAGTTGTGTATAATTTTACCCGTAGATAAAACGGTTAATGATATGTGTAAGATTTTGAAACAACTTTAAGTAATCAGTACGAGGAAAAAAAAATAACAAGAACGAAAAATCATGCGCTACGCATTGATTATCAACACGTTCCAAATGTACGGTATTGTTGCATAGTATTACTTCTCTTTGCTTACGTAATCACACAATGGACAGACAAGTGTTCGGAAAGACATACAGATAGACTAATTTAATTCCTAATCATTCTTAAACATTGTTAGAAAGTATTAAAAATGCGTAAAAGAAAAGAAAACGTTGCCTTTATATTCTAATTGAAGTCCTTAATGTATCTGAACACTTTAGTGTTGCCCTACAAATCTGAAGTTTAACAATATCATATTCTATACAAAATATTATTTTAGTATATTAAGAATAAAAGTCAATTTCTTTATGATTTTTACTGCAACTTCTTCTGATTTTTCTGCTGCATTTAAAATTTACTCCATGCCCCCAAAAATTAAATGTACATTCAAAGGGTTAAAGCTTAAAAAAATCATAAATTTTGTAAAACTGGATATAATGTGGGTGATGGGTAGTCGAGGACACCACCGTACCAGAGATACCAGTATAATTTTCGTATTGAATTTTCTGTGATTAAGTAAGGATAAACCTTGTAATTAAATCGTTCTGGTATCAAATTCAAGCGGCCGTAGTTTGCCAACTTAGTAGTTTTGATTATCGCTACTATTAACACTTTCGCGACAGCATGTTTTTGTATTTTTGACAGTAAACTCCGCCTGTGGCGTTGTTCTTTTGTATTACATGATTTGAAATCAATGTTTTCTATACTCATATTTATAATATAAAGGAATATACATTACAATTATACTCTTTCTAATCAGAGTATTTACATACATAGTGCACTGATTGCACAAATCTGAATATTGGGTACATTTTTACTTTCTTCTATATGTAATATAGAGAAAGTATTGGATTCGCGAAAATTTTCGACCTCCGTTTTTTGACGGATCTACACGTTTTGGGATGTCCTGAACACGAATTGATAGTTTTTAGAAAATGTCTGTCTGTCTGTCTGTCTGTCTGTCTGTCTGTCTGTCTGTCTGTCTGTCTGTCTGTCTGTGTGTCTGTATCATTTTTTTGTGGACGCTGTATCTCACGAACATATGAATGAAATTTAACCAAACTTGGTATTTAGTTGCACCCTGACATGAACTGGTGCCCATTAGATTTGGGGATCAATAGCTCAACAGGTGGCGCTGTAATCGCATTTTATGCAAATTTTTAACATGGCAGCATAGGACAAAATTCCGTATAAATGGGCATAATGAGAGTTATTTTAAACTTGTGATTGTAAAATGAATTTGAATTATTGATGATAGTAGTAGTTAACTAGGAAAAAAAAATTGTGCATGGGGGGGCATCGGTTCCCCCCTGGGGGGGGAAGTACCCCCCCCGGGGGCGTATGTCCGAAATGTTGGCGCATACAGGTCAACCTGGCGAATTTTTGTAGCTCGCGCCAAAACCCTCTCTGTCGCAAAGCAACCCTTCTTTCCACTTCATTCATGATTCGTTAAGGATTCGAGCAATCTTTTTTTTTTTTTTTTTTTTTTTTTTCCAAAGAGAATAAACTATTAAAAATGTGTCAGTGGAGTTTTAGTATCGTAATTCTTAAATAATATATTTAATGCAAAAATTTATTAGAAATCCTCCACCCTTTAAATTTAATTTAGCAAGATTAATGAAGAAATAAAATTGTAATATTCTAATTTTAAAGCTTTTAAAATTGTTCTTGAAATACATTTATTTATTTATTTATTTATTTTACTTTCTCTTACCAACATATATGGTAGAAAAAGTATTGTTTTGGGGTCAAATTTTCGAAATTGAATTTTTGTTATATATACACGTTTTGAGGCTCCCTGAATCATAATTGTTAAAAATGTGTCAATGGAGTCTTTGTATCGTTATTTTTAGATAATATAATTTATTGCCAAAATTTATTAGAAAACCCTTTAAATTTATTTTATCAAGATTAATGAAGAAGTATATTTGTAATATTATGATTTTAAAGCTTTTAAAATTATCCTTGAAATACATTTATTTTATTTTATTTTATTCTGTTTTATTATTATTTTTATTATTATTATTATTTACTTTCTCTTCGTCAAATAAAATTGTTTCTAAACCTATTTTAGATTATTTGAAAAGTACATTAAACTTTACATTCTTACGCTATTGATCTTAAGCTTTAATGTGCAATCTGTCATTATAATATTGAAATGCAGGGTGAAAAAGAAAGTCGTGTGAGTGACACACCAGGTTATCATTATTACACATCATTATTTAGTTTATTTTACCCATATATTGTAAGAAAAGTTTTATTTTTGATTCAGATTTTCGAAATTGAGTTTTTGCTACATTTGCTTAAATATCATGAAACAAAAAATTAGGTTTTTAGCGGTTGCCTGAATGTGTGTGTCTGTGTGTTTGTTATCACCATACCTCAAGAATAGATATTGGGACTCGGATGAAATATTAAGTAATTCGTGTGCAGTGACTAAGAAAAGAATTCAAATTCATTAAGTCTATGTGTGAATTTTCTGGTAAATACAATTTAATATTTTTGGATGAAAAAAAAAAAAAAAAAAAAAAAAAAAAAATTGAACATTTATTTTATGTGCATGAAAGAATGTTTCGTATACAATGTAGAATGTATATCCTTTATTAGAAGTTTACACAGAACCCCACACAAGAATTCAGATATATTCATACAATGGAATTGCTGAAAGGTCATTTCATGTCGTGCTATGTGTTTTAAATTCTGTACTAAATTAGTACACTATATTGTGTTTGTAAAATATATAGTAAATATACAGGTCTACCCCAAATTAAATAAAAGCATTTCTTTTTATAAATAAAAATCAATGTAATAAATGCAATTAAAGTTTAATTAATTTAAAATTATTCTCTTATTCTAATTTACTTTATCTTATCCGTAAAAGGTCGCGAAAGCATTGTTTTCGGATCACGTTTTCAAAATTGAATTTTTGTTACATTTATATGTTTTGAGGTTTCCTGAATCCAAAAATTATGTTTTTAGTGGTTGGTTTATGTGACTTGTCTGTGTGTATTACAGATATTGAGTTTGTAAAATGGATGCATCAGTTTTTAAATATCACTTATGTCATTGATAAGGACAATATTGCTTTGGAACAATGTAAGTTGTAAACTTCACATGTTATTCAAAATTTACGTTTTCTTTTTAACATGGCAAAATAGAGCAAAATTTCGTTTAAACGTCCATTATGCCAATATTTTGTCGTAAACATGTCAGACTAATATTTTAAAATATATTTTTTAATACACTTCATTAAATATGAACATTTTAATTTGAAACCTTAGTAATTAAATATTGTGTTTCCTTCATTTGACAAATTAGGCCAATACTTCCCACGATCTTGCAATATGGGGATCAGTTGTGTTGGAAATTAATGTACGAAAACAATCCTAATAAAATTAGTCATTTAATTACGATAAATCAAATTTATCGAATCGGATAGAGGGTAGCCTATGAGGTGCGGCATTTCAGTCTGCGACTGTGTTGAGTGTTCTATCATACTCATTCCTTTTAATATGAATACATTTCGCTCTCAATAGAAATTAGTAACAATAAATATAGGATGAAAATGGTTATGCGCATCATTATTACTTTGATTTGTATAACATATTAAGTTAGATTGTTTATGATTACTGAAAAACAAATAGAATAGCATTAATAAAATGTTTAACGTTTTATTTTATAACTTTGTATGTTGGGGTTAGGGGGGTGGGTAAAGAATGAGAAATGGACATGTCCGAGGAGGAAATTATACTTAGAAAATTTTATGAATTTCAACCATAAAATTTAACACGAAATATCTATTTTATTATGATTAAGATGCTCTTTAAAAATACATAATAGATAAATATAAGGTGATAATTTATGAAAATTCAAGCACTGCATCGTAAGAGAGATATTTTATAAAGTCATACATTTTAAAAATTTAAATACAAAATGACAATAAAAATAGTTGAAATGTAAAATGGCGTACTACTGATTTGGGCTTATGAACATTTTTCATGCATTTTACTAAGAATTTGTAATTTGTTTGAACAATTTTTACAAACTTTTTGGCCTTATACATGAAATCGGATCTCAATGCTAATATATTACCATTATTATTATCTACTTCTCTATTCGGATAACTATTTCTTAATTTCAAGATATGTTTCGTTTTGCGATTTAAATCCTACATTAATAATCAGAAGAAAAAAAATTAATAACAAAAAAAGAAAGAAAGAAAATCGCCGGATGTTTATTTATACAGGTTAAGCAGCGTGAAGTTTCTCTTTGCACTTCCAGATTTGGCGAAAATCGCATTCTCTGGCGAAAAATTGTGAATTTGTTCTGCGTGCGCCAACAGTTCGGAGATACGCCCCCCGGGGGGGTTAAATTTTGAAGATGGGTATCATTCGAAAGATCTCGTCAATACCTTTAAAACGAATGGTTGAACCATAAATCTGTGATAATTTAAAACAAAGTTATCGATTTTTTTTACTTTTAACAAAAAAAAAACTTAGAAAAATAATCGTATTTTTTTTTTTTTTTTTTTTTTTTTTTTTTTAACGAAATTTTACCAAACTTGGTATTTAGTTGGTCCCCGACATAAACTGTTGCTGATTATATTTGGGGATCAATAGCTCAACAGGTGGCGCTGTGATAGCATTTTATCTAAATTTTTAACATGGCAGCATAGGACAAAAATTCGTATAAATGTGCATAATAAGAGTTATTTTACACTTGTGTTTGTAAAATTAATATGAATTATTGATAATAGTAGTACGTAACTAGGAAAAAAATTTTGTGCATGGGGGGGCATCGCTTCCCCCCCCGGGGGGGGGGGTAAATTTTGAAGATGGGTATCATTCGAAAGGTCTCGTCAATACCTTTAAAACGAATGGTTGAACTATAAATCTGTGATAATTTAAAACAAAGTTATCGATTTTTTTTACTTTTAACCAAAAAAAAAAAAAAAAAAACAGAAAAAAATTCTATTTTTTTTTTTTTTTTTTTTTTTTTTTTTTTTAAATATTGTTAGTGATTGAATATGTATTAATTTTCACAAAAAAAAAAAAAAAAAAAAAGGGAAAAAAAATCTTTTTTTTTTTTTAAATATTGTTACTGATTGAATATGTATAGGAAAATATAGAAGAAAGTCTTGTGGTGGCCACAACATACTAGTTTAAAAATAATGTAACTTATACAACCTAAAGAAACGCCCACTGGCGGAGTTACAAATTTTCAAATGACGTGAATTCACGTCAGCGGTCGCGAAAGTGTTAATAAAAATTTTAACTGAAATTGCTAAATGGAGCAACTATGCGGAGTTGCCAATTTGTAAGGACATTTTGTATTTAATAACAATTACTATTTTGAAAGAATGGTGTTCGATGTATATGATAGTCGATTAGACAAAAATACATTTCGGCAATTGTTGCAATTAAAAATTAGTGATAGACCTTAAAAAACTGCAGTTGAATCAGTCATTTGAGAAACACCTTATGTCCATTTTTGGCCAAAATTGAGTTAGACATATTAAATTTTTGGTGGAGGCTAGACAAATCCAATACACATAAAACAACTCATCTCCACTTAGTAACCGTGGTGAAGTCCCATTTGAAAATATCCATTCCTTTGAGACAAATCACATCTCCTGGATATGTGTTGTTTCTCAAATGACTTACAAAAAAAAAAAAAAAAAAAATGTGGCTAGTGGCAGCACTGTTTTTTGTTATTCTATTTTAATGTAACTGGTGGCAGCACAGTTTTTTGTTTTTCTATTTTAATGTAGCTGGTGGCAGCACTGTTTTTTGTTATTCTATTTTAATCCAAACAGCTTGCTGTTGTGCTGTAGCATTTATTATTGTTGTTTATTGGTTAAAATGAGTTCTAGTGAAAGTGAAAGTAATAATTCCACACAATTAAAACGTAAAAAGGGGAAGCAAGTTGAGTATAAGTGTGAAAAAATAAAAACGTCCGTGTTAAGAATGAAGAATATACAAACTAGAAAGGAAATGTAGTTAAACCAAAAGAACGTGGATTCGCTTGCAGGTAACTTAACCTAGAATATTTACCATAGGCCTAGAATATTTTACATCCTATAACCTAGAATATTTACCATAGGCCTAGAACATCTTACATCCTATAACCTAGAATATTTACCATAGGCCTAGAACATCTTACATCCTATAACCTAGAATATTTACCATAGGCCTAGAACATCTTACATCCTATAACCTAGAATATTTACCATAGGTCTAGAACATCTTACATCCTATAACCTAGAATATTTACCATAGGCCTAGAACATCTTACATCCTATAACCTAGAATATTAACCTGGGAAAATTTATCTGTATAGCCTAAGATTGTAATATTTTGTAGGTTTTAAGTTATTTTGAACTAGTCCTAATGAGGTTTGGTTATTTTAGGTGCAGGTGGAAATGTATACCGGAAAAGGTTACAGAGGATCAAGAAAGTGAAATTACACCAAATTTATTGATTTTAACACAAAAAATTAACATGATGCATACCTCCAATCATTGATTGAGTGTAAGCCAATTGCAAGAAAAAGGCAAAAATTGGATGATGAAGAAATAACTAGTAAACCAAAGTCTCACTCCTTTGTGTATTCTGTATCCATGTGTACTGGAAACGTATAGGTATGTAAACGTGTATTTCTTTCGGTCCATTAAAAATATACACTGAACGTGTCAAAAGACTGTGTAAACTACGCTCTCAAGGCAAGTCACCAAAGGACTTAAGAGGGAAAAATGCTCCAGGGAACGCTAAACCAGGTCATATCATAAAGGCTATTGACGACCATATAGCCTCTTTTCCCCAGAAAGAAGCCCATTACACCATCAAGTCTTACAAATACTTGAACGATAACCTTAATGTAAGAATTATGTGGCAACTTTTCAAAGAAAAACATACAGACTTGAGTGTTGATTACAAGTTTTATTTGAAAATATTTCATGAGCAATTTGTCCTAACTTTTGGGAGGCCTCAGATTGATTCTTGTTGTAAATGTGAGGAACTGTCTGTCAAAATAAAAAGTCCATCTTTAAATGATGTAGCTAAAAGAGTTTATGTTGCGGAACTCCTTGTGCATAGAAGGAGATCAAAAAAGTTTTTCAAAGCCATTGAAAATATTAGACAAAAGTGTTTAACGCATGAAAAAGTAGGTGGGATCTGCATGGACTTTATGCAAAACCTTCAACTTACTCAAATACCAGTTCAAGAAATATTTTACTTACGGCAGTTGACAGTGAATGTTTTTAATATTCATGATGTTGCAACCAATAGAGCCAAGTTTTATGTATATCATGAGGGCTTAGCTAAGAAGGGGCCAAATGAAATTTGTTCATTTTTAGTTGATTATATCAATGAAGCTCTTGATGCTGGTGCTAGGCATCTTCATGTTTTTTCCGATGGTGCACCTAGACAAAACAAAAACACCGTGGTTGTGCGGTGTTTTCTTTCCCTAATAGAAACTGGCCGATTCGACAGTATTCATCACTATTTTCCTATTCGAGGTCATTCGAATCTTCCGTGTGACCGCGACTTTAGTGTAATCAAACGAAAAACTAAAACAACTGACAGTATTTACATAGTAAAACAGTATGCTGAACTTATGTTGCACTCTGCTGCTATTCAGGACAAGTTCCTATTGGAAATAGTAGAAAGTGAAAAAGTAAAGGATTTTAAATCATGGTGTGGTCAATTTTATAAAAAAAATGTAATATCTATGGAGACTCAAGCAAGGAACATCCCAAAGGAAAACAAAGTAAAATTCAACATTTGAACTTTTATGGAGTTCCATTACTCTAATAAACATGTAGGCCAAGTTAAAGTAAAAAACTTTATTGGTGGACTCAATGAACAAACTTTCCACTTGAAAAAACCTGGAACTGGTTTACGAGAGCTTACAAAAATCAGTGCCTACCCGTACAAATGTGTACCTATCAATATTAACAAAATCAATGACCTCAAGAAAGTCGAAGCCTATATACCTGCAGACGTTGGTGAATTTTATTCAAAAATTTATGACTGGCCAACTATCGATATGGATGACATTGAACTATTTTAAGAAACAATGTTTGGAAAATGTGTATATATTATTTGAAAAATTAAATACTGATTTTTATTAATAATTTGAATTGTTTTACCATTTATTTCACACCTGATAACATATCGTTTAGACAGTCATTTGAGAAACAACACATCTCCAACAACGTTTGTAATTTTTTTAAATATCAAAATAAAAATAATAAAATTTTATTTCGGTAGAATTAGCTTACCAAACCCCTGTAGAAACGTATAAAACAATTCAAAAAATATCTGATGTTAAATTATGGACCAGCTGTTTTTTTTTTTTTTTTTTTTTTTTTTTTTTTCACAAAAGTTTACTTTTTAAAAAAATGGGGTGTTTCTCAAATGACCGATTCAGTTATTCCACATTCCGCTCAATAGAATGTATATAATTATTAAAAGATAACTGAAACCAGAATAAATTGAAGATTTTTCTTCAACTAAATTTATTTCATTATCTGCTTTTTAAATTAGTAAGTTCTGTAACTTAACCTAGAAAACGTTGCTTAGGCAATGTTAAAACTCGAGAAATGTAATTGTAGTCCGGACGTAAAACCGAAGTCCGAGAGGTTTTTTGAGAAAGCCTTTTTTAATCATTTGTGCAATTCATTTTTGACATGTTAAGAATGTAATTTAGCATGGGTGCCATTTTTGTAATTTGGGAGTTTGACCGCCATTTTGAAAAATGGCGGCTAGTGTTAACAGTAAGAAAAAACACAAAAATGTTGACCGTTAATTGGACAATTCCACATTTAAGGTGTTGTTGGACAGATAATTAATGAATCTATACATTTCATTTTGTTAAAGTCTTCAATTTGAAAATTTAATAGTGATTATACATAAAAATATGAATGTATAAATATGGTTAACACTGGTTCTATCACTTTATTATTGTGATATGTTAGATCTTGCAGAGTAAGCACTACATATTAATACAAGTAATAATTTTTTTAAAAGGTAAACAATATTTATTTTATGCCCTAAGCATATGTGAAAGCGCAACATCATCTTTATACAGCTCATATCGTAAAACACTCACGCACCAAACACTTCATCTGCATCGGTGTTTTTTGTTGCTGGTGCATTCCATACACTCATCATATTCCTCTTCAAATCTTTTTTGGCCTGAGGCAACTGTACTCCAAATGGGAAAGGGGGTATTCCCCTAACAACACACTTGTCCACAGAACATCCTGAGGAGGTCCATTGGACTTCCCTTTTGTCCGCAGGACATTCTGGGGATGCCTTACGGAGAAGATGTGTTGTTAGGGTCTGTGTGTGAGAGGTTCCAGTCCAATTTGTTTTCTCTTCCATTCAAATCTTGTAGAAAGCAGACATTTTGTTGACTTCGTATTCTCGTATTCGTAAGTCTAAAAGTGGCTTCAAAGTCAATATTGTCTAAATAGATCTTCATTAGGAGGCATTTCACAGTTGTCACGTTTCTCAAGTCAGAAAAGCCTTCTATTGTATCACAACCTGTAAATGTACACATTCCAAGTGCAGCACTTGCTATCTTTTGTTCCGAGAACAACGACCAGTACTGACAGAATTTTGCATCTTTTTCCGATTTTTTCTTGTACATATACACTAAGCGACAAAAAAAAAAAGTCGCACTTGGATATTTTCCTTTTCACCTTCTACAACCGCCAATTTTATCGTTTAAAAAGCAAATTTTCGAACAGATTTTATTATGTTGTCCTCCACATACACTTCAGCTTTGAGTCCAGTGTTAAAAACAAAATGCAATTGTCAGGAAAATTGTAATTTTAGAAATTATTTCAAAAATAGTAAGAATAAGGCAGTTAACGATGACACAAAAAGTGAATTTTTGAATGAAAATCAAAAAATATTTTAATACGTGAGATGGCAAAATAATTAAATATTAATGAAATATTTGTAAAAGGGTGTTTAGCAAGATATAAAATTTTTTGGAAGTTTAAACTGGGAATTTGGTTTTAGGCGACCATTTTGCTCATCCAAGCGAGATTACCGTAAGTTAAAAAGCCATTGCTTATAAAATCGGTTTGTATTACATTTAGAACATAAAAGAGATTCAGAAAAAATGTTTAGTAGCATAATTACTTTATCTACAGTACAACAACTATTAAACAAAGCAGGTTTAAATGACAGAAAATTTGAAAAAATCCCATTCTTAGTTAAGAGAAGTAGGAAAGCAAGACCTCAGATGGCTAAAAAAATTTAAAAATGATTAGTTATTTATTGGGTTGAACTGGCTCTCTCTGATAAGTCAAGTTTAATTTATTTCGAGCTAAAGAAAACAAGCAGATCTGACAACGAAAATATGACCGACTTAATGAAAATCGCACTTTTAAAACAGTGACACATTCTCCCTACATTATGGTACGGAGGTTCATAACTTTTCATACACTCCGGAAAATTTTATGCTCAAGGGATCAATTAACTCGAAATAAAACACAATCAGCATAAAAGTGGGGCCTGGCCGACTATTTTGGAGGTATCTTGGGCATTTCCGTAAACAGCATTTGAAGAAAATAATGCTCCTTACTACACGGCGTCTGTGGTAAGTTTATGCTCTTCAAATTGTCAAAATTTCTTATACATTCCCATTAGAACCTATAATTTTGCAAGTAATCATATCTTTTTTTACTTTAAATTAAATACTTCAAAGGATATAGTAGAATTTCTTCTTTACCAGACATTGAAATAGCCAAAATCGCGATCCGCTCGAAAATGTTTCGGCTATAAAAAGGCGGGGGAAAGGGGAGAGGATTCGAAATTTGCAGCCTATAACTCTGCCAGAACTAGAAACAATTATTTGTGATATTCGGCACATTGAAATTTCTGAGATTTATATTAAAACACTGTATTAAACAATGCCATTGAGCATTAATGCAGTAATTCCATAGACAGGTGGAAATAACCCAATGCAGAATACATATTTTTATTAAAAAATTGCTTAGATCTAACAAATAAATAGTTTTATTTCATATATTAAAATATAACTTGTTTATTTCATATAATAAATCATAGTAGAATGTAAAGTGTATGGTTATTGCATTATGTTCAAAAAGAAAGTTTTATACAGATTTTTAAAAAGTACTTCGTAAAGTGCAATAAAGCGAAATATTAAATCGAAAATGTACATAGGTATCATTTCATCACATTGGTATTATGCAAACAAGACAGTTTTATTTGTTTCAAACTTTAATTTTAAAGTTATTACGAATTAAAAATGTATAAGTCACTTTTTCTGCAGTGCGGCTTTTTTTTTTTTTTTTTTTTTTTTTTGTCGCTTAGTGTACATGTCTGATACAGCCAGGTGATTGATGTATGAAGCAATAATCCATACATCAGTATCTTCAAAATCAGGAATAATTGGTTGAAAAACAAATAAATGAGTTTCATGGAAAATCGCTCGGGTATCTGCTTCACATGACCTTCGTGCTTTAAATCGGGGATCATACTCACCAGATGTAAGATTATGACACAGAAGATTCATGGTATAATACCAGTTAACATTGTGTTTATATGATTGCCATCTACTCTCGTCTTTACTCTCGTACAAATACTCTTCAAGGTATTTTTAGACAGCTTGATCAGCAGCAATTCTAATTAGTGACATTTTCTTATGTTCTGCTACTCGTTGATACCAATCCAACATGCCTTTACCAAATATTTACTCGGTGGTTTGGGGTAATAGTTGGTATTATAAGTTTCCATCTTTCAATCTTGTTTAAAAGATTGCATTGATAACCAGTATACGAGAGTACATTTTCTGGCACTTTAATCATTCGATGAAGCAAGTGAGCAATTAATCGGTGCATTACTGGTATTTGTTCGTTAGGTTCCAATTTTTTTTGCTTTTGGCTTGCTGTATTTGCCATCATAGCTACATATTTAACTAATAATAGAACAGGCTAGAGTTCTTTAACTTCAGGCGTTGGTACTACTAATTTTGTCCATCGGCACTTAAGTCAATTCGAAAAGATTCTGGTTGTGGCATTCTGATGTTTGTATAATGACTCGTCTCGGAACCTGTTAATCCGTCTTCACAAAAATCGTTATTATCCTTCACGACTGTTCCTGACCTACTTGATGCAATGTGACGTAGACATAATAGCATATATCAATCCATTTGATTTAGATTTGTCTTATTGTATTCATTTAATTCTAATGCTGATAAATCATCGAGAATGCCGTTATATGAAATAGCAATTCTAAAATTTTTAAGGATATTAATAAGTTCTTTGATAGCCGATAAGTTTTGTAATGACACTGATAGTTTTATTTGTAATGGCTGGCGTTTTCCTGTGATTAAGTGCATAACACTTTGTGAAAAGAAAGACTGACTAAGAACATGATTCGACTAGGATTTATTTAACAAAACAGTATTAACTCTACTTTTTTTACATAGGAATTTTTGCTAGAGTTCGGATACTTTTGTTAGCGACTGTATATAAACATTTTGCAGTTCTTGAACCTGAAAAAGCCATGGCAATTGTGTCGCTATCTTAAGTTTGCTGTGAAGTATTTTCGAAACATATTGAATCAAATTTAAAGTGCTTGTGCCTCAAATATTCAGAGCACTTTTCACATACGCTCCCTCATGCTTAGGGAAAAATACTATGGATGACTCGCTTCGTCTAAATCTCGATTGAAATCCAATAACTCAAAGTGCGTTTCTAGCTTTTGGCGAAGTGATCTAAGGGGGTGATTATCGTCGCAAGTGGCTCTGATTTCTTCGTTGGTTATGATAAATAAGCATAAATGCTTCTTTGCTGATATCCAGGTACTTGACAATATACTCACACAGTTTATTGAATGATTCAGCGTGCTTTTTAGCTACCCAATTCAGTCGCTACCATCGTTATTGTTATTTTATTTGTTATTATTATTATTTTGGCATCACTAGCGGCGTCGTTGTATACTGATTTGCAGTATATTTTCTATCCGTCATATGATACTGAATGTCCAACGCAACCGCTTTTAGGATCTCACCGCTACTTTCACAGAATGTAACTAGAGCTTGCAACCTATTCTTTGTTTGTTCATCTTCAACGTGGTTAACGGCATTTAAATAAGTTTTCAAAATATCCAAGTTTTTTAGTCTACGAAATTTTATAGGCGTTCTTTTCCTAAGTTTATTTCTAACTGCTTTCATGTCACAATAGTTCATTACAAACAAAGCACGACTACTGAATACGACCTGTACATTTACTAAGTAAGCGTGTCTCATTCGTTTGGTGATTAGTATGTTCAATACATTTTTCATCGTTTGTTCCAAGAACAGATCTTTTACACAATTCTTGCGCTCGTGCGAGTTTCTGGCCAACAATTTCAAGCTTGCAAAGTCTTTGAACTTTTTCTGGGACCAGTATCATCTTTTAATTTCTCATGAATGTTATCATACTTACTTCATGCCCAAAATTTTACATTCTTGCGCATTATTTGCAATGCTGTTCCATTTATTCTGATTCGGTTGGTATAAAGAAACCTTTGGCCGTATTTAATTGTTCACAGATCGCACATTCATTTTCTGTGTAATATTTAGATTTCTTTTTTGCTCGAATTTGGCGGGACTGCAACCTACAAAGTTTGTGTTTTTGGTGTTTTTGACTGACCTGGAGTAACCATTTTTTATTAACGAGTTAATTAATCATCTGGAACAAACATAAAACATAACTGGAATAATACTAATTAATGTGATCTTAAAATTAAATAGCATAGAATTTGCTTTATCATCGGAAATTTTCCTATAAAGATCTGGTTTTACATACACATTGATGAACAGGCATCTTATTTTATTCTATGTATAGATTATTGTAAGCTTTTGAGTCTTTATTCTTCTGCATTTTTTATTATTTATGCATTTTAATATAGTTAAATAAAGAAACTGTGAAAAAGTGGTTACTAAACTAATATAGTATAACCATAGACTCCTAAACTAGATGCCTGTCGCGTGGCTCAGAAGCTTGGCAACAGTTGAAGCGGCAGACAGCGCCACCTGGTACAGATTGAGCGACTTTTTTATTCAACAACCAACAAAAAATTTTAAAAGTGGTATATGATATACATAAAAGGCGAATAGAATCGAAGAAACGTCGATTTTATTTATCATATATCGCTTCTTAAAATTATTGGTGACAGTTGAATAAAAAGGTTACGCAATCTGTATCAGGTGGCGCTATCTACCGCTTCAACTGTTGCCAAGTTTATGAGCCACGCAACAGGCATCTAGTTAAGGAGAAAATATTTTTAATTTTTATTTACGGGTCAAACAGTATAACAACAATGTCGAACGCGAAGAAATGAAACATAAAAGATGATTTTAAGACGTTAATGTTAGTAAACAAATTATTCTCCTCTAAATGAAACAAGCCCCACCTTCCACCGCTCTTCTAAAAGAGAAGAATATAGAAATGAAAAAGAAAAATCGACTGTGAGTACTCGTATTAAGCCCTAATTTTGATGGCAAAAATAAACACAAGTTGTATTTGCCTCATCAGTAACTTGTGATAAACTTTGAATCCTTTGAACGAACACTAGAAAAAAAAGAAAAAAGAAAAACTAAATAGGCTGTTTAAAATAGAGAAAAAAGCAGGTGTCGTTCAAAGGTTTTTTTTTTTTTAATCTTTTTGGGACACTCTCAAGAATGAAAAAAAAAAATTAATTTATTGCTACCACTGTTTTTATAGAATAATCTGTACTCTGTATAATCATACAACATTACCAAAATTTATCTAGAAGTATGTTTAAATGAAATTAGTGGTGGCAAAAAAGGCAAAAATTTCTTATCTCTGAGAGTGTCCTGAAAAAAAGGCGGAGAGTACGATCTCTGAATAAGTGGAACGTAAAAATTGTCAATTACAAAACAACAACAAGAAAAAAAAAAAAAAAAAACGGTGGTACTAAATGCAACGCAGGTTTGTCAGTTCGCTTCTTAACTACCATCATAGTCAAAGGTTAATTATTTAGTTTATATATTGCTTTATTTTTTCTACTTATTTATTTTGTGTGTGCGTGTGTGTGGGGGGGGGGGGCGATAATATTTTAACGATACTCTAGTCTTTAATAATTACTTTTATAAGTATATTTTCAATAAGAAACTATTTATTCATAGATATTATAAAACAAATCGTACAGTTTCAAAGAATTAATCTGACCAAAACTGGTATGTACGATTAAAATTAATTAATATTTACTGCATATCTTACAATAATTTATCAGACAGGATTTATTTTACGCATTGTTACGTGTATATATTATATATATAAATTATTTCAATTCGTATATTATGTCACACCTACTAAATAAAGAGAAGGAAAATTTAAGTTTTATTGGTGATCAGTATAACGACGATGACACTTTTGAATCGAAAAATATCTCACATTTTTCGAAGAGCGTTGACTAACTAATGTAAACTGTATTCGCTAACGAAGTAGTATTTAAATATATACGCACTTAAGGGGGTCCTAGACACCAAATTTTTGTTTTTATTATTTACTAATTAATTGCTGCAATTATTTTTTCTGAAATTGGAGCTTTTTTGACGAT
The DNA here is from genome assembly GCA_963930645.1 of Salticus scenicus. Lineage (NCBI taxonomy): Eukaryota > Metazoa > Arthropoda > Arachnida > Araneae > Salticidae > Salticus > Salticus scenicus. The sequence goes on along the minus strand of OZ005658.1, from coordinate 102,741,401 downwards.
GAAGTTGAGCAAGAAAGAATCTTAAAAAACTTTAAATAAAAATTAAAAAAAAAAAAAAAAAATTATACAGACACGACATTATTTCATTATTTAAAACATGAAAATGACAGATTTTAATTTAGTGCCAGAGGCCTACTGCTAAACTTGTTAATATCGACAAATTCTTCCTTAGTTAATTCGTGACGATCTAAATTCCATGATAAAGTTTTCATTAAATCAAACCAATGTGTTTCATCTGCAGATACTGTAACAAATAACGTTGGAAGTCCAAACTGTCTTATAGCCGCAAAACAACGTTTTTTCTCTTTTTCCCAATCAGGGGGAGGTGTGCCTTGGGGGGGACTCATGTCAAAGGTGTGCCTTGGAGGGGGGGACTCATGTTAAAGTTGTACCTTTAGGGGGACTCATGTCAAAGTTGGGCCTGGGGGTGGGGACTCATGTCAAAGTTGTGCCTTGGGGGGACTTCATTCAATAAATCCCCATTCAATAAACCGACTGAAATAGGCCCTTAGCACTATTAAGAGTGACGTATAAAAATTCGACAACGCTGTACCGACTGAAATAGGGGTACCTTGGGGGGACTCATGTCAAAGTTGGGCCTGGGGGGGACTCATGCCAAAGTTGGGCCTTGGGGGGACTTCATTCAATAAATACCCATTCAATAAACCGACTGAAATAGGCCCTTAGCACTATTAAGAGTGACGTATAAAAATTCGACAACTGTACCGACTGAAATAGGCCTCTAGTACTAATAAAATTTAAAAAATTAAATTTTTTTGATAAATTTAAATTTTTTATATCTCATGAACTAATGGATAAATTTACAAACTTTTTTCGCTCTTATATATATAAAAGATTTATCTTCAATTTGTCTTCGGGATTTTTAATTAGGAGTAAAAGTTTTTTAGTAATCCAAAAATTATGCATGAAATAAGTACTTTTTTCAAATTAAAATTAGTATTTAAAAATGTTATTATTGTAATCAGAAATCCTGAAGACAAATTGAAGATAAATCCTTTGTGTATATAAAAATGAAAAAAAAATTGTAAATTGAATCATTAGTTCATGAAATATAACAAATTTTCAATTTATCAAAAATTTAAAAATTTTATTTATTTATTTTTAAGATTCTTTCTTGCTGAACTTCATCGTCAAAAAAGCTTCAATTTCAGAAAAAATAATTACAGCAAATCATTAATAAATATTAAAAACAATAATTTGATGTCCCACACCACCTTAAGTGTTACATTAAGAGAATAACTAAAATTCTGTGGGACAATTTTATTATTTTTTATAACACTTTTTGTCCTAAAACATTTCTGGTGTGAAATATTAAAATTTTGTCTCAGGTCTGTATTATCTTAATTTTTTTTTTTCTAGACCTCTGATACCTCTAACACATTTATAACTCTATGAAGACTAAAGTAAAGTACACAAAATGTATGCTTTTCCGCACTCTCAGGAATTCAATTATGAAGTCAAAATTGAGTGTTGCTATTAAAAAAAAATCAAAGCTGGCTTTCATTTCAATATGTAGATGACCTCTACTGCATCATTTTAGAAATGCACTTAATTTGGTGTTGAATGATGTCTATTAAATTTTTTCTGCATCAATTAATATCGAAATTACCGTGAGTGTTGAGTTTTTTCCCCCGACTGTACATTAAATAAAGCTAAGAGCAATAATCATTGGGAAAGTAATGCAAAGGCCTTATACTATTGAATAGTATAAGTTCTTTGTCCAATACAAGCAACAAAGTGAAAATATAATATTAACTAAAACACCACGAATGCACACCATTCGACTGCGTCGTTTACCTGTAAAGTTCTTTTTGGTGGATGGCTATTCTATCAAGTCATGCGATTAGACGCGTTTACGTTATCGCTATGGAAGCAGATTTTCAGATAATATAAGTTTTTTGTTCTATATGTTGTTTGTTTTATTGTTCTATATGTTGATCACAACATATAATTTTCGCCAATCTAGATAACATTTCCGTGGGAATATTAAAAGTTATCATGAAATTAACTTAATTATTGATATGAGTGCATTTCGACTCAGTAAAAGTATTTTTGAATTTGGACTCAGAATTTTATTTCCAGTTTTGTTTTAGTTAAATTATGAAGTTCTGCATGAAATAATTATCATGGATAAAAATTATTTTAGGAAGACCTTTTTTTGTACAGATAACATTCCTTTCTATTTTAGAATACATTACTATGCATGCATTTTGATTTATTATTATTATTTTTATTACGCACAAATAATTTCGGATATTAATTCTATCTCCTATTTAGGTAGGTAAGTAGGGTTTAATGTCACACTAGTACTGTGCTATGGGTTATTGGCGACGGTCTGGCACACCCCTAAGGATGGCTCGGAGACTTGCCATCACAAATTTGAGCGTCCACGCCCCACGGAGGTGATGATTTCCCCCCCCCCCCCTGAAGGTATAATTTGGCGATAAGAAATTTGAAGCAAGCGAAACAAGAAGTAATTTTATGCGCAGCTTTTTGCATTACTCGATTCCAAAACTAATCTGTTCCGCGAAGGCTGCTGCATTTCTATGTTATTCAACAACAATATACCACTTTTTATATTCAGATATCTTATTCTCAAAGAAATTAGAAAGGATATATTAGAGATTTTTAGTTCTAAATCATATTATCATATCTGTTTTAAGTTGAGGGAATTTTTTCCTTCATTACTTCGTTTATCTTGCCCGTTTTAACCCAGGATTTCTCTAAAAAATGAAAAATTTTCCAGAAAAGCGAACACTGCATGTGTGTTATTTATTTCTTAAGAATATACCCAATATTCATATTTATACAATAAAATATACTATGGGGAAAGAATTAGAAAGAATACTAGAATACCATTTAGGAAGAATATAATTATAATGTATCTATTTCAAATATAAATGTGAATACAGAAAATATTGTTTTGAAATATTGTAACTTGGGGAATAACGCCCACAGGCGGACCTTATTGTCCAAAAGACAAAAACATGCGGTCGTGAAAGTGTTAATAAACATTCCGGAGGAGGGGCCTAGTATAGCTAGAATCACTCAATACTGCTCCTAGAGTGGTGAACTGCCCTCGTCCCTGTCGAAATATATCTGTCAGCATCGTTTTATATGTTGTTTAAACACAAAACTAATATTTCTCTAATTTCCATTTAAAAATAATAATCAAATATTTACTTTAGTCAAAAATTTAATGTTGTAGGTGAAATAAATTAAAGTTTAACGCTTACATTCACTCCATATTTTCTTTCAAAATTGTTAAACTAATTTGAGAAAGTGTTTAGCTATGAATTACAGAATTTTTTTCACTATAATTTTATTCTTAACATGGGGCGTACAAACCGAACTTTTTTCAGAACACTTTTTGGAATAAAAATTATTGTAGCAATTATCTATTGTCTTTTCTTTTACAAATATTTTCAAACAAATTTCTTTATTGTATTTTTTATAGTAATGTGTTATGATTAAATAGGATAGAGATTTTTATATAAAAATAATAGTACATAAATTTAAAAAATGTCTCGTTCCAGAAAATATTGTCTAAAAAGGACATGATGTTCGAACCCGGTATTAAATACGTAGATTTTTTTTTTTTTTCAACAGTACATATAAGGAAAATTTTAATTTTTCTATTTTAAAACTTTCGTGACCGTTGACGTAGATTTATGTCATTTCAAAATCTGTAACTCCGCCAGTAGGCATATCTTTCGCAATCTGTATGTTCCTTATTTCTTAAAAATATATCCAATACTTATATTTGTACAATCAATATACTATGGAAACAAATAATTTGATTAGAAAGATTATGATTATAATAAATATCCATTTGTAATATATATGTGAATGCAGAAAATATTGTTCTGAAATACTGTAATCTGGGAGAACAACCGCCACAGGCGGACCTTACTGTCAAAAAGACAAAATCAAGCGGTCGCGAAAATATTAAAATCGAAAATAGGTGAAACTTTGTGCAATATACTTAAAACTTATACTTAAATTCTGAAATTTAGACCCGAAATTCTGTAGCACTGATTACTAAATTCAATGCGCGAAATGTCTTTGTCATCTATATACTGTTAAATCTGTGTGTTACAATGCAAAAAAACTACTTTATTAATAATCAAACATCATTTATTTATGAAATCTATAGTATTGGACACAGCAGTTTCAAATTCAGTAAATTTTTTTTTTTTTTTTTTTTTTTTTTTTTTTTTTACAATCAACATTGCGTAATTACATAACATTGCGTAAAGATATCTGTGAATAATCTTTGGGTATGTGCGTTGTGCATCCACAGTCAAAACAGTTGTAGACATTGCTGATCTAATACATTTTACTGTAAAATCTCTATTTTAAATAAACCAATTTTTGTGAAAAGTGTTGACAATATGAACTTTTATTTCATGCTTTTAGGAAAATATTACTTGCCTTTTGATACTTCAGTAACTTATGAATAGAGTGAGTATCTTGATAATTCTAGGGACGATTTTTTTTTTTCAATTTCTACCACTAATTTTGGTTTGCCTAATCACATCGAAAATGAATGTCTCTCATGTCATGTATATCAAACATTACTCCGCAAAATTATTGGTGATTGTTGAACAAAATATGCCTAAATTTGGGAACACTGCTTGTAATCCTTTCTATATTCTTTAGTAATCAATACAATTTATTTTAAAAAATTGCTCGCACCACAAATATTTAAAAAGATTTTCTTATAAAAAATATTATTCATAATTTAATTCAGCAATGGTGAAATCTCAGCCTAATTAAATAAACGTTGCATGGCAATGTGAAATGCAAACATGGGAAGTGTAACATTTGAACGGGAAATTCTGACTTCAAGGAACGTTATTCGAGGAGCTTATATGTCCAGAAAAACCTGAAGCCAAAATTGCTGCTGCAAAAGGAATTAAATAACATGAATTATAATAATATTGAAACATGTCTAAATAGAATGCCTGTGAAGATCAGCGTTAATTAAATTTAGGCTAACCTCAGTATAAATGAAATTTTTTTCAATATGCACAAACCTATTACTGGATTTACACGGGTTGCAGGGAAACAAAATCGGCTTCATCAGCAAGTTTTTTCGATGATTTGATTTAACAAGTGAAACCTCTTTCTTCAACAATATTAACTTCAAGGACATATATTTTAAATACGTAAATATGAAGTGAATACGTAAATATGAAAACAGCTCTAATGATCTTTTCGCCCTTCCCTTTTTTTCTTCTCCGCCCGTAAGTTGTGGTATTCGGCGAGTTACACACAGATGACCATAAAACAGCAAGTTTGCCATTTTTTATGGATTGTCATTAAAGTATATGGAATTCTATTTAATCTTACTGATTTACAGATTGACGTAGATTTTTTACGAATTAATCACGATTTCGAGAAAAAAAAATATGAAAATGAATAATGATTTCTTTCTTTCTTTTTTCTTTTTTTAATCGGAAATCTAAATGTTATTAAAGATAGAGGTCGTTGCTGTTTTAAATCCCGATGCTGAAAGCTAAAATAAATGTGAATACCAGAAATCTGCTTCGCCCAGTGCTACAGCAGATGAAGAATTACTTTATTGGTTCAAAAGGAAAGTTATTGTGAAGAATTGAACAATTTTTGGAGAAACTTCAAAAATATGACTTCATGAACGATAATCAACTAATGAAAGTGCATATGTTAAAAAACTTTGTCTACCGCTGACGTAGATTCATGTCATTTGAAAATCTGTAACTCCGCCAGGATCAATATACTGTGGATACAAATACTTTGATTAGGAAGAAAATAATTATAATGTATATCCATTTGTAATATCAGCCTGAATATAGACAATTTTGTTCTGAAATTTTGTAACTTGGAAGAATAACTCCTACAGGTGGACCCAGAGCCAGAGCCTGATTAAAGGGGAAGCACACATTATCTCTGCTCTCACCGAAATATTTTTACAATTATTTTTTACTTCATGTCATACAAATTCCACGCTTTGACCAGGAAATATTTTTTATAAAAAATGAACGGTGTAAAACAATCCAATTTACTCACCGATTTTAGACACCAGAATTCTTTTAAAATAATTTTTAATGAGAATTTTCTGTTTATTATAGGAGGAAAGTATTTGTTAAAAAATAACGGTGTAAGTATAAATAATGTGTGCTTCCCCCTTAATCAGGCTCTGCCCAGAGCTGCCAACCTTATCCGACAAATTCTCAGTTCTGCCTCTTTTTCTAGAGCTTCTTAGAGCTTTTTTCTTCTTAATTCATCGCAAACATATTTGAAGAAAATTACTTTAAAAATTAAGTGGTGTAGAAAAAGGAGTGGTACTAACAATTTGCCGGATTAGGTTGGCAGCTCTGCGAACCTTACTGTAAAAAAGAAAAAAACATGCAGGCGCATAAGTGTTAATGAATCAAATCCACACTAAAAAACACAATTTAATAAAACAATCAAATTGACATGTTTAATAGAACGTATTATTTTGCAAATTCCTGTTCTTGTTTGCTTTTAACCCTATCAGGGGTGGCGATGCAGCATCACCTAATTTTAATTTTCAACTGCAAAAACTCCTCCCGGAATTTTTTTAGCAAAATTTTACTTTTGTAACATAACAAAAAAACGACGTCAAATTCTTTTATTTTAATTTTGTTCGTGAATTCCGGTGGCATTGTAATTTAAATGATCCGTATTACATTGCGACGGAAAGGGTTAAACCAGTTTCAATATGAATTTATTATTATTATTATTATTTGGTGAAAAATTAACGATCAGTATTTTGCTATTTTATGATTGTTAATTTAAAAATTTAAATATTTTCAAACAGTACTTAAATTATTTATGTTTCTTATAAGGTTTTGTACACATTTTTTAAAACTATTTTGTAAGAGATATTTCTTTCGATTCCGTGACCAACTATTTCGATAAATTTTCCGAACACCTGCAATAAAAAAAAAAAAAAAAAAAAAAAAAAAAAAAATCAGTAATCTGGCAACGTCTGTTTCTCGCCGATGCCAGATTATTGGTGGTTCACAGTACTAGTTGATATTTTAGTAGACAAAATATGGCTCCCGCAGAAGCGTTACTAATGCAGTAGCCATCTTGAGTATCTAGTTAAGATGATTTTCTCTGTATTCCGATTCCCTGTATGCAGAACTGCCAATCTAATCCGGCAAATTGTTAGTACTGCCCCTTTTTGGACACCATTTAATTTTTGGAGTAATTATCTTCAAATGCATTTACGACGAATTAATAAAAGAAAAATACTCCAAAAATTCATTGGTGTAGAAAAAGGGGCGGTACTAACAATTTGCCGGATTAGGTTGGCAGCTCTGTCTATGCAACTCTACATATCATTCCTTTAAGTGTTTCGGTGCTTTGACATCAGGGATCGTACTCTCCTCCCTTTTTTCAGAACACACTCAGGGTTAGAAATTTCCATGCTTTTTGAAACCACTAATTTCATGCAGAACTTTGTATTGTATTTTTTATAACAATGTGTCAGTATGGAACAAAGCAAAGATTATTATATAAAAATAGTGGTAGCAATAGAATCAAAACTTTTCCAATAATTATTTAAGTTGCAAGAAACAGTCAAAAAATATGTTTTAAAATATAAGTTTAATTTACATGATTTATTTTAAAACGCAAAAAAAAAAATGGAAAAGAAGAATATTTTAAAAATACGTGAAGTTTTTCATTGAGACTAAAAGTTTGAATTCCTTCAAGTTTGAATTCTCTCTTAATTTTAAATATGACAATCGTGCCACCCAGTAAATAAGAGTAATAAAATTCTAAAGGTGCTCAGATTAAACTATAGTAGTTGACGCGATTACGTTTAATACTAGTATTGACTTTGATTTCACTCTTTCAAGAGACTATTGCTTTACCGAAGCTACAGCTGCAATTTATTAAAACTTATAAACAATTTGCATATCACTATTTTCAAATAATAATACACTTATTATTTAATTGCAGATAAATACTTTGCTGTATAGACTATATATTTATCAATGTGTCTTCGCGTTTTCTTTTCTTTCTTTCTTTCTTTTATTTTTTTATTATTTTTGTTCATAAATAATAATAATAATAATAATAATAAAATGAACATACAATTTCATGCAATATTGTCCGACTTTGAGACTTTTTTATTGATTAGTCACAAATAATTGGGAGAAATGAAATTTTAAATACATAATAGATGATTAACCATTTACAATACATATCAAATATCACTTCTCAAAATTATTGGTCACTGTAAAAAAATAGGAAAGTCTGACAACACTGGGTGGCATGTCCGTTATCAATACATCAGTAAAATTTTAGATAGTTCTAAAAAGCGAAAACATTTTTAATTTGATGCTGTTTCAACTTTTCTCAAATTTCTAAAGAAATGAAAAAATTAAATAAATTTGAAAAAGTATCTGAATAAGAAATTGTATTAAAAATGCTTTACAGACAGGAGAAAGTATAGATGCCTCCAAAACATAAATTAAAACCATTTTTTTCTTGCATTCAGTTTTCTTTTCTTTTCTTTCTTTCTTTCTTTTTTTTCCCATAAAAATATTTTTGAAAATTTTAATTATTACTTGGTAAATTATGAACACTCCAGATTCATAAAAATATCAATAAATAATTTATTAATGAATAATTACCTAATTATAATGTTCATATATGTGTTTTTAAACAGCTATTCACATGCGAAAAATCGAAGAGAATAGAAAAAAAATTGAACATAGGAAGACAATTATAGTTTAACTATAATGAAAGGTGGTATGTGCATCATTTAAACGCGAAGCAAACTGAACATGGGATTCTGATGAATTCCGCAGCGCATTTTTTAAATTACGTAAGAGCCATTTTTTTAAAGCTGGACAAAGTCTATGGAGGTGTGATAGTTGGCATCTTTAATTTTTCCGAAACTTTCAGGATGTGTTAGTAGTACTGTGATAAGAAAAGTGAAATTTAATTTTTTCTGAATTTGATTTGTTCGACCTACAGAGGGAGTCAAAGTCTGAGGCCGTAAATAAAGGGTGCCATTTTAATATCATTTTACTCCTAAAGCCATGCGTGACCCATGTCAATTTTTTTAAATACGGATACTACTTGATACTAAGTACATTTTAGCATAAACAGTTTGGTGGGTCATTCATGGCTTTAAAGGCCAGGGTCATTCAAAAGTGCAGTTTTCGTTGATTTTTTCCATGTTTTCAGTCTGAATATCTGCTAAAGCCATGAGTGCCCCATAAAAATAATTATGGGTTTAATTACACACCTTAGTACAAAACTTAAAAATATTTAAAATTGCATGGGTCACTCTTGGCTTTAGTAGATAAACGGTCTCAAAGTTGAAAATTTTCAAAAAAAGGTCAAATTTGATGGTAAATTACTCTATAAGCCATGAGTCAATAACTATGAGAGAGAGTTTTAATTATACCCTAGATGGTCTAGTTTTAGACCCAGGTTACAAACCTATGGGGCTTGTAAGATTTATTTAGATATAGTCTATTTTATATCGCCAATTTGTACCTGTTCTATGTAGTACAAAACGCTTGAGACCCAATTGTGTAATACAATAATGCTTGTTTAAAATTTCTCATTCTACATTACAGAGGTCAGCATCAAAATAAATATAAAATAAATATAAAATTAAAAAATCTGGAGTGACTCCACTCGACTTTCCGAACATTGAGTAATTAACAGTTTTGTAGATAAAGCCTATAAATGCTAGATTCGCCAAAATGCTTATAGTTAGTGCAACAGTGATTTATAATATTCATATAAATTTTCAGCTCAATTGAATCAGGCGTTTAGATGCTATCGCACTTTTAAAAATTTGGTCCCATAGGCCATAATGATAAACAAGTTTTCTTTGTGTCCCTGTAAAAAAAAACTATAAGTGCTAGATTCATCAAAATCGATAGGGTTCTTGCTACGGTGACTACCAACTTACAGCTCATTCGAGCAAAGCGTTTAGACGCTAGCGTGTTCACTCACACACATACACACACACACATACACATACATACATCATCGTAAAAAGCGTTAAGACGGACTCAGGGAACCTCGAAACGTATAGAAACATCAAAATCTCAAATTCGGATTTTTGACATGATTACAATACTTTCCTCACTATAGTGTTCGGAAAGTAATAACCTAAGATACATCTGAAATGTGCATATTGTTATATTATGTAAAACATATATAGAGTGATGAAAACAAGACTGTATACAAAATAATAATAATAATAATAATAATAATAATAATAATTGTGTATGAGACTAATTGAAACAGGTGTTTCAAGTAGCTTCCCCTATATTTTTTTCAGTTTGCCCCTGTCCACAATTTTCACTTCACGAGATGTTAAGCTACCAGTACTTACGCTCGTGGGCGTTTCAAATCATATGATTAGCAAGCTGCATCTATATACTATAAACGCTGAATCAATCAGAAACATTCACCAATTTTTGTTACATAAAATGCAACATCACTTAAAAATTTGAATTTTTACTCACAGTAAAAAACAGTACTCAAAAACAGTTTTATCCTCATAAAATCGACAGATGTTTACATACACATCTTTTTTTACATTGTAAAGTAGGTTTTCTGTGTCTGTACTTCCCTTTATTGGCAATGAATAAGAACTTAAAAATTGTATTTTTTGTTTCCATGTTTCAACTTACTCCGTACTTCAACTTGCCCCTGTCTCCCTTATGTAATTTTTACTTTCCGAACACTATAGTGAGGAAAGTATTGCAGTCATGTCAAAAATACGAATTTGAGATTTTGATATTTCTATACGTTTCGAGGTCCCCTGAGTCCGTTTTCACTATTTTTGCGATGATGTATGTATGTATGTGTGTATGCGTGTGAGTGAACACGCTATCGTCTAAACGCTTTGCTCGAATGAGCTGCAAGTTGGTACGCATGCTGGAAGTCACCGTAGCACGAACTCTATTAATTTTCATGAATCTAGCCCTTATAGTTTTTTTACAGGGACGCACAGAAAAATTCTTTATCATTATGGCATATGGGACTAAAATTTTAAAAGTGCGCCTCATTCAATTGAGTAAAAAAATCATACACATATTATAGGTCACAGATACTCAATCTGTATAGATTTTAGAGAATCTAGAAGTTATGGTTTTTTTTACAGGGATACAAAGAAAAATTATTTATCATTATGGCCTATGAGGCCAAATTTTTAAAAGTGTGATAGTGTCTAAACGCCTTATTAATCTGAGCAAAAAATTTTTACACATGTTATAGGTCACAGTTGCACCAACTGTATAGATTTTGGTGAATTTAGCACTTACAGTTTTCTTATAGGGACACAAAGAAAAATTCTTTATCATTAGGGCCTATTATGGGACCAAATTTTTAAAAGTGCGATAGCATCTAAACGCCTTATTCAATTGAGCTGAAAATTTATATGAATATTATAAATCACTGTTGCACTAACTATAAGCATTTTGGCGAATCTAGCATTTACAGGCTTTATCAACAAAACTGTTAATTACTCAATGTTCGGAAAGTCGAGTGGAGTCGCTCCAGATTTTTTAATTTTATATTTATTTTATATTTATTTTCATGCTGACCTCTGTAATGCAAAATGGGAAGTTTTAAACAAGCATTAATGTATTACAATATTGGGTTTCAAGCGTTTTGTACTACATAGAACAGGTACACATTGGCGATATAAAATAGACTATATCTAAATAAATCTTGCAAGCCCCATAGGTTTGTAACCTGGGTCTAAAACTAGACCATCTAGTGTATAATTAAAACTCTCTCTCATAGTTATTGACTAATGGCTTATAGAGTAATTTACCATCAAATTTGACCTTTTTTTGAAAATTTTCAACTTTGAGACCGTTTATCTACTAAAGCCAAGAGTGACCCATGCAATTTTAAATATTTTTAAGTTCTGTACTAAGGTGTGTAATTAACCCCACAATTATTTTTATGGGGCACTCATGGCTTTAGCAGATATTCAGACTGAAGACATGGAAAAAATCAACGAAAACTACACATTTGAATGACCCTGGACTTTAAAGCCATGAATGACCCACCAAATTGTTTATGCTAAAATGTTCTTAGTATCAAGTAGTATCCGTATTTTAAAAAATTGGCATGGGTCACGCATGGCTTTAGGAGTAAAATGATATTAAAATGGAACCCTTTATTTACGGCCTCAGACTTTGACCCCCTCTGTAGGTCGAACAAATCAAATTCAGAAAAAATTAAATTTCTCTTTTTTTTATCACCGTACTACTAACACATCCTGAAAGTTTCGGAAAAATTGAAGATGTCAACTATCAAAATTGTCCAACTTTAAAAAAAATGACTCTTAAGCATTCACGCGGCGTTGGTTGAAATTGTCTTAAAAATAATTCCATTACTTTTTCACAATAACTAAATTCTTCGGTGGTAATGTACGCAAGAACCTGTTTACATTTATCTCCCAATAAATTTATCAATATTTTTGATTTAAATTTAGCCGGTACATTTTTAGAAATGAATGCCTTTTAAAGGGATTGAAAAAAATAAGTGCAAAGCTTCTGATTTTTCTACTGAAATAGTAAGAGTTTTAATGCTCCCAGTTAAATTTTCTAAGGACTGTGAGGTAGTTTCCGAATTTGGTTGCTTAGGACTATTACTTGAGTTATTTGCTTCAGCCTGTAACTTTAAATTCTGAAGTCCAATTTCTTTTTCTAATTGGGACAATTTAATTCTTTCAATCTCTATTTTAGTTTGTTCTTCTAAAGATTTCATTTTTTTTTTCTCCTCAATGAACGTTTTAACACCACCTCTAACAAATTCTGAATCATTTTTATAAATATCTATACTCTCAATTAAAGTTTTAATTTCAACTACCTTTGCTTCTGCCGGAACAGTTAGACCTAATTCTTTAGCTATTATTTTTAATTCTGACTCACCCATGGTGTCTCTACCTTGTCGTGGTGTGTGGGGTTGTGTGCACCCGTGACCCGGAGAGCTATGCAGGCGGTAGCGTAGCCACTGGTAGGGCCTCCCAAGCCGGATTGGTCGAAGGGTAGGTGCCAGACCAAATGGACACCCTGGTCCTCCAGGTTGGGCGTTGTGACAATAGGCCTGCACCCTATTTCATGTAAAAAAAACTCTCATTCAAAAAGAATCTACAGGAATAATAAACCGGATGCTTCTAACGGTCAACGAAAAGGAAATGGCCATGGGAAATCAAATTCACCTTTTTTTTATTGATCTTACGAAGGCATACGATAATGTCCCAATCTCAAAATTATGGAGTGTATGAAATGAAATAAACGTAAATCCAACTATCATTAGAGCGATCCAAGAACTTTATAGACAATCAAAAACGAAGATAAAAATAGGCAAAAGATTGTCAAAGGGTTTTATAACAGATAAAGGACTTAGACAGGGATGTTGTATGTCCCCAATACTTTTCAAAATTTATCTTGATAAAGCATTAAAAATTTGGAAAGAAAATTGCAGAGCAATGGGATTTAATAAAAATGAATGTCAATCTTTACTCTACAATTCGCAAATTACCAAGTCATAATTGCAAAAAGTAAAAGTGATTTAGAGAAAATGACAATAAAAATTAAGGAAGAATATGAAAAATGGGGACTATACATGAATGTCAATAAGACCAAATACCTATGTATAGGAGGAGACGAGACGGACCTAAGTCTGAATAATAACATCAAAATTAAAAGTTGTGATCATTATAGATACCTTGGTGTAGACATTAATAGAGAAGGAAGAGACTCATAGGAAATTTAAGAATAGAATCTGTCAAGGAAGAAAAGCAGTAAAACTATTAAATTCGATTTGGTGGAGTGAGGAGCTATCTAGGACGAGAAAGTATAATATATACAACTCCATTGTAAAAAGCATATTGTTGTATGGAGCAGAGGGATGGACAATTATGGAGACGGAAAAAAAGAAATTGGCTGCTGTTGAAATGGATGCCCTGAGAAGATCATGCAGGATATCAAGAATGGAGAGAGTGAGAAATGAGAGAATCAGGGAAAAGATGAAAATAAAGAAAACCATATTAGATGAGGTTCAAAAAAAGCAATTAATCTGGTTTGGTCATATTAAAAGAATGAACGATGAAAGATTACCTAAAATCGCTTTTAACTATATACCAAATCAGAAAAGAAAACAGGGAAGACCAAGAAAGACTTGGATGAATAATGTAAAAAAAGCGATGAGGGATAGGGTCTGGAAGAAGAATTGACCCATGACCGGAAGACCTGGCACAGACTTGTGGATTCTGTCGGAAGGCAACACCCGATGCCATAAACCGAACATACATACATACATACATACTTTTTAATACCTTGCAATAAGTTCTGTGCCATTATAACTCTAAATAATTACTTATACCAAGATATATGTCAGTGTTTCTTCCAAATGAATATCACTATTAAATATAACCAAAACAATATGAGGACATTTTTCTTAAAAGTAGTAATTCTGGTTTGGTTCTCAAAGCAAAATTATCATCGTTTTCAAACAAAGGACATTCATAACAATTTGTATTATTAAACAGAATATTTAGAAGAATTTATGTATTATTTAATTATTATTATACACATATTTCATATAATATAACCGTTATTATTTTTCTTTTATTATTTAATTATTGTTATCACTTTCGTTTCAAAATAATTTTGCTATCTTAAGCAAACAATAACAAACAAAAATATAAAACTTTATTCAGAATCATAACTTTTGATCATAATTATTACTTCTTTTATTTAGTTTTCTCAAATGATATTTTTATTTCATCTTAAACATACACAAAATTAAGCCAGAAGTAGTAAAAAAAAAACTGTTCTTAAAATCTATCTTCATAAATTTCTATACTTTAATATTGTAATAAGTGATATTATGCTTCACTTTACGTAATTAGCTCATTACTTATTTTCAATTATTTCTAAATAGAACAATAATTGAGAAAGTGTAAAAGTGACGTTTGATTTGAGCTTCATATTTGTAACAATCCGGATTAGAGTCCCTACATGTAAGATCTCGGCTCGTGTCTAGAGGGTGGAATCAATGAGTAGATCTTGATTATACACAGCAATTTATTTGAAGGCATACGAAACATAAATTGCATAAAAAAGTACATAAGGATTACTATATCAGCAGGTATTCACTAGTAACCAATTGCTTATTCCTTTTGAACAAGAAGCTAACAACATTAAGAGATCATCACAAAGCAGTATTTAGGCACCTTCTCGTGCTATAATACATTACAGAACTAAGCCTCCCAGGGCTCTACCCAGTGTCTGACCAGCTGTCTACTGTACCCGGATGCAACTAACTTTTCTTCTGGTCAGCTCATTTGCTGGTTACATCTCTTTAATTTGTTAATTGTAAAATATTTTTTTCTTATTTATTAGTATTGTAAATAGTGTAAATATCTCCTCTCTGACTGCTTAACTGTCTTGTTAGGCTATATTTTCTTTCTTTTTTATTTTTTTTTTTTTTAATTGTCTAGTATTTTATTTCTTCTGACTGTTAAACAGTCTCGTTAGGCTTTGCTTAATCATGAAAAAAAAATTGTCGGATTAGTGCTAGGGTCCTTGCTCTACTGCCGCATGCCTCCAGAGCTTCCAGATTGGCTCTGCTCTGCCTCTCTCTTCAGTCATGCTGCTGCTGCATCAAATCATTACACCAAGGTTCATTGGGAATCCACTCATCTCACTGCTCCGAGAATATTGATCATGCAAGACCTCTTCATGTGTTTCTCCTCTCCTCATTTGAAGGTAAGCACCTGTTTCGACAGTTGTAGGCACTTCTCAAGCAACGTGATGATGATGATGATGATGATGATGATGATCATAGCCAGCGCCATCTATTAACTATGCGAGAAAATACTTCCCATATATATATATATATATATATATACATATATATATATATATATATATATATATATACATATATATATATAGGAATATATAAACAAATGAATGAAATAAATGAAATTAAACCCCAAAAAACACTAAGATCTTCATCAGAATGGACCCTCAGTGTAGGGGTGAAAGAGAAGTTTCTGAAATGATAGTAGCAATTAGCTAATAACTATCCTTAGCTGTAAAATTGGTAATTATGATTTTGATAAGGAGGGGAATTCGAAAGAAAACCCTCAAGAAAATTTGGTTTTATTGTTTAGAGATAAATTTTTTGACTCCATTAAATTAAAAAAAAGTATTGAAAGCTTGTGAAAGTTTATTTTCTTTAAGAAACCGTTTTAATATAAGGATTGCTAATAGTTATGATAAAACATTAAAAAATCTAATTTGCAATTATAATCAGTATATTAAATGCATTAGTTTAATTAAAGAAGATGAATGTGACTGCTATTCAAATAGTTTTAAAGGCTTTATTGACCTTTATTATGGTCATATTGTCTCAGGAAATTTAAATATAATTGAAGATGATCATTTAAAATGTATTATGAATTTGCGATCAAGCTTTAGGATGAATTTTAATTACTGCAATAAAAAAAAGTTATTGATTTTATAGAAAAAGATTTAGAAGTTTTTACATTAAAAATTTACTGTAAATATAGCTGGCCTTTTGAAGATTTTAGAAAATGGAAATTTAAATTTTTGTACCCTTTTGAGAAACAATTACTTTTCTTTAGAAATTATTTTAATAAGTTTAATCTTGATGAGTTTAAATATAATACTGAACTTAAAAAAAATATTGAAAGTTTAAAAGGTAAATTTATTATTGCTACAGTAGATAAAGCAAATAGTAATTTTGCAATTATTTGTAAAGTTTTTTTTTTTTTATAAAATTTTTTTATTAAAGGAATATTCAAGTAATAGTTCTTTCAGTAAGTTGACTGACCACCCCTCTATTGTCAAAAAACGCATATTGGCCTTTGAAAAAAAATAAATCTAAGCAGAAATTGTTTTAATTTTCCATATCTTTTCGTTACTGTTAAATTTCATAAAAATCCGGTAAAATTTCGTTTTGTTGCCTGTGGTACTAATAGCTTTAATGATAATGCCGGTAAAATCTTATTTAAATATTTAAATTCAGCCTTAAAAGTGATAAATTCTGCTAATGAATGAAATATTATAAACGATAACCAGAAAGTTACAGAATATTTCAAGGTTTACTCAGAAAGCATTACTTCCGTAAGTACCTATAATTTTGAAAATTTGTTTGGCAGCATTCCACACAACTTACTAATAGAAGATTTTGAAAGCATTTATGAGGAATTTAGCAGTTACTTAAATTGTGAAAAAAATTACTAGATTAATCTTATTAAGTTTTGCATTTTTAAAAACGTTTTGTTTAACGGGAAAGATTACTTTTTACAGCGGAGGGGGATTCCGATGGGAACGAGCTTTTCGAGTACTTTCACAAATTTATTTTTATATTTTTTCAAATTTTTTTTATATAAATGTTACTTTCTTCAGATATATTGATGATTTAATTGTTTTAAACTGTAATTGTTTCGAAAATATTTCTGGAAGAAATATATCCTAAACAATTAATTTTAAACCGTACAGATATTGATAAAATTTCATTGCTAGATTTAAATATAAAGAGAAATAAAGAAAAATGGCTCATTGGATTATATGACAAAAGGAAGGATTTTAATTTTAAAGTAAATAGTCTTACTAAATGGTTTTCAAATATCAGCAGAAAAGTTAAAAAAAATATTATGTTCACAATGTTTAAAATAATTTGTACTATTTGCAATAATGAAAATGATTTAATATATGCTGTTGAAGATCTAAAAAATGCCTTGCAAATTAACTGTTACCCATCCCAATTTTTAACTGTATGTTTCCAGTGTTTTGCTATTTCGGTTTTTTCTATTTCCTCATTCAAGGGCGATATTTAAGTACTGACGAGTAGCCCCGTCCGCTGAAGTGGGTTTGTTTATCAGTTAAAGGATTTTATTTTATTTCATTTTATACTTTCTTGTTTACTTTAAGTAATTTCTTATATTATTGCATATTTTGTAAATGAATTGATGTAATTTTGTAACTTTAGGAATTTAGTAATTTTATAACTATTTTAGTATTTTATACATTATATACATGTTTGATTTCTTTTAAGTTAATGGTGTTTTTCTGTTTGCTGAGAAGTTGGTGGCTAAGGACAGTTATTAGCTAATTGCTACTATCCTTTCAGAAGTTTCTCTTTCACCCCTACACTGAGGGGCCTCACTGATGAAGATCTTAGTGTTTTTTGGGGTTTAATTTCATTAATTTGTTTATATACTACTACATTTAAGTTTTGCATTTCCTTTTACTGCAATTTGCGCATTGGTTTGTAATTCTCTTTCTGATTTTTCTATTTTTTTAATTTTTCTAATCTCTAAACTTATATATATATATATATATATAATCATTTCAATAGTTTTCTATCTAAAAAAGTTGTAGAAAGTTTACACCCCTCAAAAAATATTCTTTCTTAAAGTTTTTTATTTATCAATTTTCATATAATTTTAAAATTTCATTTTGTTATTTTGTTTGAGGTAAAATTTAATGTCGTATGACCTATGAAACTGCACTTTTTATACAGTGTTATAAACTCATTGCCATGCTCCTTTAATTTAACATTTTGATCATTAACCCCAAAAAAGTAATGACATCAATACAAAAAATCCCTTAACGGGTTAAAAGTTTGTGAAGCAGCACTATACTTCATGGCTACAAGAATTAGAAATAAGGCTCTTAAAAATAATGATATGAAATTTTCAGTGATGCTTTGCTATTAATTAAAATATACATAGATTTTCTTATTTGAATTTACTTTTTTCTTCTATTTATACTTACAGTGTAAACGTTATTTTCAACATAAAATAATATATAATATTTACTCACTGATACCTTTTCATTCACAATTCTTTAATTTCAAAATATGTGTTTTAAACGAAACTAGTTAATTCCCGCCAAAATTCGAAGGATGATGTGCGATTGAAATCTTTTCACGACAGAAAGTTTAAAACACCCTTTCTTTAATATTTCGCTTGCTCTTAACCGGCTTAAAACCCTTTGCTTTAATTAATTATCTTTTGGTTGGAGGAAGGAGGGATAAATTTCATGAAATTTTAGTATACAAATTTAATCATACTCCACATATAATAAAAATAAAATCCCAATGTTTTCCTAATTTTACTCTAAATATGACCAAAAGAATATTGGGAGTATCTAAAATAAAGGCAGAATTTATATAAGTTATCTAAATAATCAATGTATCTTAACGAGATAGTATTAATAAATTAATCCCACAATAGAATTCCTCCCTATCAATGCCAATTCGACTAATAATCTATAGAACTGCACTCGTTTTATGTTTTCTGTGAAATTTATTCGTTGCTTTTCAGGCAAAATGAATGAATACAAAGATTTATTACCAGATTATAATTATATTAACTTAGTATCAACGATAACATGTCACAGTTTTTTAATAAAAGTTGTACATAAAAGACAAAGATTTCATTAACTTATAAAATATATCATTAATTCTAATTTGCCAAGACAATAATAAGTGCATTTTAAGTGTAAAATAATAGTTTTGACTGTGATTTTTCCTTCCCATATTTGTAAAACCACTTGGATATAATCCAAAATATTAATTAATTGTATTCTAAAAATAAACTGCAAATCGGAATAAAGTTAAAATTACAAAAGTATAATGTTAAAAATAAATAAATAAATAAGAATAAATTAAATACTTTAGCAAATTAATTTGCTCATTAATTTTTTAATAATGAATTATACAATGTAAATTTTTACTTGCATAAAATATCAATATTTTAATGTTATTCTTTTTAATTTATTTTTATTGTAATATAGTATCGAAATGAAGTATCAGAGATTATAATAATTAAAGTAAAAAAATAATAATAATAAAATAAAATAAATAAATAAATAAAATAAAATAAAATTAAATTAAATCTCCTTTGATTTTAAATATTTATCTCATTCTTTTCTACACAAAGTTTTCAACTGATAAAAGTTAATTTTTAAAGAACAATGAACTCTGGCAATTTGTTAATTTTAAAAGATTGTTTTTTTTCTTTTTCTTTTAAAAAATGGAAAAAAGTAATTTTAGAAATATGGTATAATATAGTATTTACATGGCAACAGATGGCGCCACAACCTGTGTAAAGAAATTTTTGGCGAAACTGAAATACGACTAAGGCTCCTGAGCTCTACATACTACGGTAACCGATGCGTATTCGCGAAGTGCTTTGTTTTTTATATACTTCCTTGGAAAGTATGAAACAATGAATTAATCGTGTGAATTATTTTCATGATTGAGCTTTAATTAGGCGTCTGCCACAGACATGTTGAAATATTAATGTCGTCTGCTCGATCTATCATCGGTATTCGTATTGCACTGCATAAAAAGAAAGGGATATTCCCGTTCCGAATTGATTTAAAATTTTCTCGCGCATGCCCAGATCGTGCGATTTTGGTCGTACAGAAAATGCTTTGTGTTTTAGTATTACAAATGATAATGAAATTCCAGGAACGCAGTGGTGTTACATTAAATGATTTGTTGTTAAATTCCACTGCAGTGTTGCTAGGTTTGGGGACTTTTTTATTCAACCCCCGCCGCTAAATTTTAATTGTAACGGTTGCCTAAGCACTTTGAAAGATAAACGTCTATTATGTATAGCAAATATCACTTCTCAAAATTATTGGTGACAGTTGAATAAAAAAGTCCCCAAATCTGGCAACACTGTTCCACTGCAATTATTCTGTTTTGCATAATAACCCCTTTTTCTCGCTCCCGTGATATTCATGGACAGTGACCACGCCCCACGTGTATTTTTCCTTTAACATTTTAGGGTACATGGAAGCACCAGCCAGTTCCAAACTGTTCTGGAGTTCTGTAATTAATGGATTAATGGTGTTATGTTATGTATTTGAAAATATGTACAGAATAAATTTATATATTATTCAAATATTTATTTTCAATCTATGTTTTTTTTTATTAGACAAAAATGTGGACTTTATGGGCGTGTCTTTGAAAAATATGCAACCGTTAAGAGATTAAAGTATATTTGCACAATAACATATTGTTTTTAATTTTCACATACGATGTCAAATATATCACTTTCATTAAGCTTTTATCAGGACTGCCAACTATCTCATTAATAAGCGCAGACTTGTTAACGCCCCTTGAAAATTCGCCCCTTTTCCCACACCACTTTATATTTAGAGCAATTCTCTCCAAATAGTGTTACGATTAAATAAGAATGAAATTACTCTAAAAGATTACTGGTGTACAAAAAAAGGCGGTGACTAAAAGTACTACGCTTCATAATGAGATGGTTGGCAAGCATGTTATATTATTTACTGATATATATTTATTTAAATGAATTATTTTATCTTTTTCGTCACGCTATTCAAAACTATCCAATTTAATAGAAAATGCATGCAGACAGATAGCGTGCTGCAATGTAAACACTTCTTTATATTTTATCTTACAGTTTTGGATAGCGTAACGAAAAAGATAAAATAATTCATTAAAATAAATACATTTCAGTACATAATATAAGCTTAATGGAAGTGATGTATTTGACAGCGTATTTTAAAATTAAAAGCAATAATTCAATGTGCAAATATACTTTTAACGGCCCTCTTCACTTACCGTCGCCGACGCTGGAGCCAATGTTATTCTATGGGGAAATTTTCTTTACAAATAACTTATTAACTAATACTTCATTTTTAAATTCTGTTTCCACGTTCATAAAATCCCCAACTTTTTAATTGACTTTATTTTATTTTATTTTATTTTATTTTTAATTTTTAATATTATGTTTTGAAATTGCAAAATGAAAAAAATTTACATATTGAAAATTCGTATTTTGCAGATTCAAAATAAAATATAAAAACTTTAAAAAAAAATATATTTTTTAAAAAAGGTCCGTCAATTTAAGAGCTGGGAATTTTCAAAATGTGAAAACAGAATTTAAAAATATGTATTAGCATTGGTTATTTGTAAAGAAAAATTTCCCATAGAATAACAATAGCTTCGGCTTCCGGCGACGGTAAGTAATGCGGGCACCTAATATGCAAAACAAAGTACTTCCAGTGGAATTTAAAAACACACCTTTTAAAGTAACACCACTGCGTTCCAGAAACCTCAATATCATTTCTTTAAAACACATTTTTTAATATTTTACAAATGTGTACTAACAATTTGCCGGATTAGGTTGGCAGCTCTGTATATATATATATTTGTTTATTTATTTTATAAAGTTCATTTCATTCATTATTTATTTGTAAAACATAAAAAGAATTAATAAATTAACTGACAATTGTATGAGTGATTGTGTTTTATTAAATAATATATATATATATATATATTTAAATGCTCAAAAAACATCACCAGAAAACAACGTCAATACTCAAATCACTGAAATCAATTAAATGTATTTCTTTCGAAAGAGAAATATCTAACATGATTTTTGACGCATAAAATGTTACGACGCTCGTTTCATCAATTTAAAAACACACATCACTATATTTGTGAAATACGTTGGAAAAAAAAATAAGAATGGGCGGAGTCTCGATATAATCTTATCAAAATGCACACCCCGTCACTGCGCTGAATTGCATATTTGGAAAATAAAATTGGATTTTTTCGCTGATCCTAAATTTTCGTAAAACATTGTGTGTGAACAATTATTAATGGTAAAACACGTTTTTTGTTTTTATTCATCCTTTAATGATACTTAAATTGGCCTTTTACAAACGCTACAGTAAGGCATGGTTTTCATTAATTAGATGTGTTTTTATAGATCATTAGAAAATTTCATATTTATTTTCTGTAGAAAGTGCTATCGAGGGTAAATAATTTAGGCATGAAAATACATTTTTAAGCATTCCCTTTCGCTTTCTGCTTACTTGGATTTTTTTTTTTTTTTTTTGTACTGCCGGCGTGGTTTTCCAGTTGTCATGATTGGGTTTCGAATTTTTAATAAAACTAAAATTAAAAATTCACACCGGAAAAACTTTTATTGAGGCTTGAAACAGCGATAGTAATTTTAAGATGTGTTTCAGAAAATGCTTCACCATTCAAACGGTTAAATAACAGAGATATAAACATTTATTATAAAACTAAAAAAAAATAAATAAATAAAATGTCTGTATATATTAGCTATCAACATGTGTTTTATTTAAATAGGTAAATAAAACATAAATCACATAAATAAATAAAATGTAACAACCACGGCAGGAATGTTACTGACCCGCCATTTTCTAAGGATTCCTCCAGAACAATTTTTATGTAATACAATTTTACTTAAAATTATAAGCTTATTTTATGACAAAAATTACTATAAAATTTTACTAATGCTGAAAAATAAAGACTACCAGAACCCACGAACAAACTGATATGCAAATTATAGGAACATTTTTTCTTTCTTTATTTTTTTTAATGTCAAAATAGAAAAGTTTAAAATTGCAATAAAAGAAATGTTCATAGCCCTGCATAGTCTCGCGCAATAAACATAAAAGTCTTTAAAACTGCTTTGCACAACTACTTTGAAAAATGTATATACAAACATCGTTTTTAGACAAATAATAGATTTTTTTTTTTTTTTCACGGACAAACATTTTTTACGTTCAGAAACCTATCAATCGAATCCACACACTCAAATATTTTAGACTAAATTAAATCTGAAACATTTCTGTCTGACCATAGCCTCCTAAACCAGATGCCTTCCGCGTTGTTACCGCTTGAACTGTTGGCAAGTTTCCAACCCACGCGGAAATCATCTAGTTTAGGAGGCTATGGTATGGTCTTACTTACATAACCATATTTTTTACGGAATTAATTTAATTTGTGGAGATAATCATACGGATATATATATAAATAAATAAATAAAATGTTTCATTTGCATGAATTATGTTGCTTACCATTACGAACTGTGTGTGATGAAATTATTTGTTAATTTTGAGATTAAACATTTGGATTACATGCGGCAGCGCAACATTCTTTTATAGAGCAGGGATATTACACGGGCGACATTATAGGTAGAGAAATTTCTTAAATAGATTCTGGTATGAATTCTGCTCCCATGTTCTATCTCTGATAGAGGTTTTTAAGAATTAGGTCTAACGGAAAGTCTAGTTAGATTTTTATTCTGGATTTATAAATTTATTCTATTCATCAGAAATTTATTCTGGGTAACATTTAGGTTATTCGTGTGTCAATTTTAAGGAACTGGAAATGGAACTGAAGTGAGTCATTAATGAACTGCCTAGTGCAGTGCACTTTATGTCCAGGTTATTATTGATAGTCGTGCTATATTGTGAGCCAGATAGATAAGATCTAACTGCAGATTTTTAAATCCGAGTAAATTTAAAGTAAGAAATTTAAATAATAATTATAGAATATAGAAATTTTAATATTTAAAGGTACTTAAAGGGTCAAGAAAAGTAAAAGTAAAAAAGTTTAAAATTGAGAGGGAACAGGTTAATTGAATAAAAATGAGTTTATTTAAAAAATTGATATAGTTCACAGGTCCGAAGATGTTAACACTTTCGCGACCGCATGATTAGGTCTTTTTCACAGTAAAATCCCATTTACAATATTTCAAAACAAAATTTTCCGTATTTACATTTATATTACAAATGGATATACATTAAAATTATACTCTTTTTAATCAAATGATGCATATCCATAGTTTTCTACTGATACAGATATGAATATTTTGTATATTTTTAAGAAATAAACAACATACAAACTGCGAAAGAAACGCCCACTGGTGGAGTTAGGAATTTTCAAATGACGTGAATATACGTCAGCGGTTGTGAAATTGTTAAGAGGATGTGGAAAGGTCCAAAACAAGCTGTGTCTCGATTCCCAAAATATTTTTAAAAATACATTTTTTAAGTGGACATACATGTTGTTGTTATTATTATTATTATTATTATTATTATTATTATTGTTATTGTGAATGAAAATCATAGTCCCACATAGACACTGCACAGTGCATTCGGTTCTGGTCGAAAGAGTAGGACTTGATAAAGGTCCCTACTAACGGCTACAGTTTACTTGTTGTGTCGTGGTTTAACAGTGCTTCACAATAGACTGAGATTTAGATGAGGTTTAACTAGTCCTAGATTTAAGTTATTATTATTTTTTAATTACTTTAAAGAAGTTGAAAGAAAATCAGATAATAGAACAAATAGTCAAGCAAGTACAATTAGTCATCAAGGACCTCGTGTGTTTTCTCTTTGTGGTGACTGTATCTTATAATTGAGCAATTCCGCTACGATTTTATTGTTGGTATTGTTTATTGAGTCGTTTTAGAGAGTTTTCTAACCCTATCACGAAAAGAATGTGTGTGTGGGTCGTTTCAGATTGTGCTGTTTCTCAGGTAACGACAGGGGTTGTACTCTCCTCCCTTTTTTCAGTACACTCTCATGAATGAGAAAGTTTCAAATTAATTTTTACCATTATTCTATAAAATAATTTCTACCTTGTATAATCATGGCACATTACTGTAAATATTCCAAAAGTATTTCTGCATGAAATTAGTGGTGAAAAAACAAGCAGAAATTCGTTTTCAATGAGAGTGTCCGGAAAAAACGATGGAGAGTATGACCACTGGGTAACGATTTCCGTTTCATGTTTGCCGTAGGATTTTGTTGTGGGTGATATCGATTTTTTTAAATGATGTTTTACAGTTATATACCCAGATGGGACAAGCGTAAGTGAGCATCAGAAGGATGCAAGAATTGTTCAGTAAAAGTTTTTTTGCGAATGGATAGCGTTTTACCTTTAAATAGGGGGTCGAGGGATTTTTTAGCATTTGTTGCTTTCTCGCAAGCAGTCAGGATGTGTTTGTTGAAAGTGAGTCTACGGTTAAGGTAGACGCCAAGGCATCTGGTGTCATCTTGCCAGGAGATGGTAGTGTTGTTAATGGTTATGCGGTTTGGGTATGTTAGTTTTCGAGAAAAGTATACAGCAGTTGTTTTAGATTCATTATCTGGACGCTCCGTCGAGGGATCAAATTCATAAAGGTGCCCATGTGTTCCTATAAATAAAAGTAGAGTCTGAATGGGTATCTGCTAGACATGTAAATTACAGTATCGACCGCGTATAGAGCTAAATTAAAGCGTGGGTCTCTAGGTATAACATTGGAGTAGATGTTAAATAGTGTAGGTCCAAGTACTGAGCTTTGGAGGATGGCTGCGGTATGTTTTCGTGGTGCAATAGTATGCCGTTTACACGGACAACTTTTAAGAATCTACTAGGTAAAGTTTAATGTATATTGTTAAATAGAAATTTCGGCTGTCATTTTATTTATTTAACACGTTGAGCGCCACGAAAATTCTTATTAAAATCAATTAAAATTCCTTAATGATATTATCCTGTAATAAATGAAAATTAAGTAATTTTCAAAAAAATTTAAAAAAATTACTTTAAAAAATGTAATATTTTTAGTTTTATATCACATTTTACACTGTCAACCACCAATATGGTTGATGCGGCTTTATACCATGTTTGACACTGTCATCCAGCGATAGTTGACATGGCGCTCAACGTGTTAAATGGACAGAACATTCTAGTAAACTTAATAATATGCATATCATGAAATACCGTATCCACTAACAGAAGTCTGTGAATAAGTAATTAAAAATAATAATAACAGCGAAATTGTATTAGCCTTTTGCAAATTTGGATTCAAGTCGATTGAAAACCTATATTATGAGCGATACATTAGAGCAGGAAACAAGCAATTTAGTGTGGAAAATATTCCTTAGATTCCAGAATTTTATTAGAAAAAAAATTATAGATTTTTATACTATTTTGCTAAAATCAAATCTTTCTTCCTGCGGCTTATATTGTACAAAGTTTAATCTTTTACTTAAAATGAATCACGTTCTGTTTGACACGCCAAGAAAAGTTTTCTTAAGAGGGTGTCCAACGACCCCATTTTTTCCCATGAATTTTTCTCCACTATTTTCTCATAGTGAATTTTTTAATTAACTGTAAAAACTTGCAGTCGACATTTGCTGTATGGTTACTGAATACTGCAGTATGAATATGAATACTGGTAAATTAGTCACAGAAAACAGTGCGAAAACACCCTGCTTGCTTCAAAAGAAAACTCAGCCCCAATTTAAACTTAAAGAATAATCTGTGTAGCTGCCAATTCGTACGGATTTTTACCACAGGAATTTTTAAAGAAATTTTTTAGCAGTTTTCTGTGATTATACATGCTGAATTTGTTTTTGAAAATATATAGTGGTGTTAAAAAATCGTACAAAAACCTATGAATATCTGTTCAATTGGCAGTGATCCATTAATAAGCTTCCGAAATCGTTAATGTATTCCTGCCACTGCTTCAAATGAGAAAACAGTGACTAAAAATTAGTGAAGTGACTAAAAATTAAAGTGAGCTACTTAACACTTTTCTTGTGGGATTCGTAAAATTATGTTTTTTATGAAAAACGAGCCCTAATTTCAGACTTTTCTCTAAAAAAAAAATGTTTACTTAAAAAAGAAAAAAATAAATAAAACGATTTTACGTGTTCGTGTTTAACACTTTATATGCTGCTGGTGTTCATACACGGCAGTGATATTTACAAAGTCAATTACTAAGACTAAAATTGGAATAATTTATTCATGAATATGCAAAATTACTGTAATAAATAATATAACGTTTTAGAGGAACGCCAAAGGCATTCAGTAGTACGTAAAACAGTACTAAGCAGTATTTTCCTGTTTAATGTTCAAAATAGGAAAATACTGCGAGGACAATGCGTTAAGTACTTTTAGAAAGGGTAGCAGAGAGCAGTGTTCAATAATTTTTGAATAAGTTTTATTATGTTATCACTACTCCAGAACAGTCTTCTTTAGAATATTATTATAAGAATTAAAACTTTATTCCAAGTCAGTTTTTTAAGAAAAATTAATTTTTGAGAATTGTTGTAACAATATATAGGTAAAAGTTAAGGAACCTCGTGAGTCTTGTTTTAGTAGGCTCTTAGAAATATTGGTATTTGTTTGTAATTTAATTGCCAATTTTTACGGAATTTGATCACGCCTATTTTAGAATAGTTTTCTTTTTTTTCTTTTTTCTTTTTTTCTTATGAAATTGAAAAAATTAAAAGGTGATTAAAGAACTTTTTTCAGGGTTATTAACGATTCTTAATTTAAAACAACTTTTTTTTAAAATAGTAAACATTAGAAATCTTTTACATTGCTTTTCTTACATTGAATAATACGATAACTGCTCTAAATAAATAGAGGTATTCATTCGGAACTGACGAAGAGAACATATTTTATTCTAAAGAAGAAACGCCTCTTTTTTTTTTTTTTTTTTTTTTTTTTTTTGTAGTTAGGCAGGGGACAATTACGGTGATAAAAAATTTTCACCCTTTTTTCCTACCACTATTTTTATCGAAAAATCTCCACCCTGTTTAATCATGATACATTACTTAGAAAACATCGTAAGAATTCCTCTCTCTCTATATATATGTAAAAAAAAGTTGTCGGAAAAAATGCAAAAATTTTTTTACCCTTGAAAGTGCCCTAAAAAAAGGACAGGGAATGCGACACCTGTGTTAATAACTATTATGCGGAAGTGCAAAATATTTTTGTATTAGAATCAGAAAATAGTTTTTTAGATAATACTTCATTTATTTTTGTAATACTGTTGATAACGGTTAAACAAGGTGAAAATTTCTACTTAAAAAAAAAAAAAAAAAATGCTAGTATCTCAGAATTGTAATACTTGATAGCTATAATATAATATTAAATTTAAAAAATAACTCTCACAAACTTATTTTAATAATATTTCTTTAAATAAAATTGTTCAATTGCACATTATATTGTCCAATCCAGAACATTCGTAAGTCTAGAAAACATTTCCGTGGAAATGTTAAAAGTTGTCATGTAACTAACATAATTATTGATATGAGTGGAATTCGACTCAAGTAAAGTATTTTTGAATTTAGATTCACAACTTTTTTTACACTTTTATTTTAGTAAAATTTTGAATATGTGCATGAAATATATATCATGGATAAAAATTATTTTAGGAAGATCTTTTGTTTTACACATAGCATTCTTTTCTACATTAGAATATATTTCTATATATGCTTTTTGATATGTTATTACTTTTTTTATTACACATAAAAAATTTCGGATATCAATACTAGCTCTTATTCAGGTAGGTAAGGTTTAACGTCGCTCTAGAAATGCGCTATGGTAATTGGCGGCGGTTTTGGGACCCTTTTGGTACGCACACATGCCATCACAATTTTGATTCTTGACAGGGAGATGGCTCCTGTGTTGCGGTAGCTCCCAGATATACAATTTGAATGGGAACATTGCGATTATTACTGCACACGAGGGTCTTTAACCAGCTCGAGTAGCAAACTCGCAATCTTTAAATTACGAGCTAGGCGCTTTACCGACTGGCCTACTGTGCCCCGTAGTTTCTATTTAGGTAATTCTTAAATTGGAGGTTCGTGGTGTGATTTACGTTCATTAGCAACCGTCTTTTCTAAGCACGTTAAAGCAATTATAAAATAGGGTATTCTGGTATATTACTTTGTGGTAACTTAAGTTATAGTAATCCGAAATTTTAAATATTTGCATTTACCATAATTTTCGCATGATAATGCTTCTGATGTTCCAAACGTTTTCAACGTATGTTAGTACAAATACAGAAAAAGAAAAAAAAAAGATATCTTCCTTCAGAAGTAATTCCACTTAATTTATCTCTTTATATACCAATGATACTTTGAAGTACAGTTGAACTTCGTTAACGTAAACTCGCTTAACAGGAATTAAGTTTAACATGAACTCTTTCTAAATTCCCCGTCAAAATGAAAATTAGTTTATTTATATGAAAATTAATTAATGATAGCAGGAACTACTGATAATATGAACTTTTTTTTACCCCCCTTACCCCCAAATAACACTGGGTGATAGGGCAAAATGGGTGTCATATTCGGATAAAGGCGGTCCTTTTGCATAATAATTAGCAAAAATTGTGTTGGGGGGCCGATTTTCCTACAGAGCCGTGGAATCTCTCAATAACCCGAGAAAAAAATATACATAAAGTACATAAAAAGTAAGTTCTTTTTATTATTTTTTATTTATTTATTTATTTATTTTTATTTTTTGGTTAATGTTTATTGTTCAAATATTTTTTCGACTTCTATGTATCAGTGGTACAGTAAAGTACATACTTTCCAATCATCTCATTATGAACCGTACAGTTTTTAGTACCCGCCTTTTTTTTTCCACCAGTCACTTTTTAGAGTAATTTTATTCTTAATTAATTGTAACAATATTTGGAGATAATTAGTATAATAATAAAACGGTGGGAAAAAAGGGGCGTTAACAATTATACGGTTTTTAATGAGATGGTTGGCAAGTATGAAAGTACCATCTCACAAAGTCCACCTTAATTTCTATGGTGGGGTGTCATAAATAACTTTTGTTGCATATATCTCTAAGAAATACTCTTAACTAATGGGAAAAAAATATGTTTCAAATACATTTTTTCTATGTTTTTTTAATAATGCGGTAAATAAAGAGATAAAAACTCCTATGAGGAAAAGAATTCTAGACAATTATCTAGACAATTTACTACTTTCAGAAATGAGTAAATTTGTAAATTCATAATTTTTTCTAATTCTACTTTCTAGAAAAAATATAACTCTTAAACTCTAGAAAATACTTTCTCTTACTTTTTATAGGGGGGGGGGGGAGGTAGGAGAAAGTAGCACAAAATTTAAAAGGATATAAAACAATGAACGATTATCATATACATAGCTGCCAAGTTTCTTAATTTATTCCGGAATGCTGTTAGCTCCGCCCTTTTTTCACACCGTAATCTTCATAGAAAAGTTTTCTTCAATATATAATTACGATTAAATATGAAGAAAACTACTCTAGAAAGATTAGTGTGGAAAAAGGGCGGGACTAACAGCATTCCGGAATAAATTAAAAAACTTGGCAGCTATGCATATATCACAATAAAGTTTTTAATCAAATAAAATAATAAAATTACTTTTTGTATTTTCTTATATAAAACATTTCATTGATACCCTATTGATGTTCAAAAATTTTTTCATGACTTCTAAACGAGGCTTTAATTTCTTTTCCGTTCAAAAAACTTCCTCCGTTCCTGTAAGAATGTCTGATTCCAATTTTTACTGATCCCTGCATGATTTTACATCAATTCAAAAGGTGAATAAAATAACCGGATTTATTTTATTTTATTATATTTTTTAAATCTGTGAATTGTGAAATTTAAACAATGAACGAATAACCTTTTACTGGTAGTTATAACGGATTGTTTTACATTTTATACAAATATCATACGTGCCAATATTTTAATTAATATTCTGTAAAATAGTTAGTACCCATTTTTTTTTCCACACCAGTCTTTTTACTTCCATTACATTACTACCGTAGGTAATGGAAGTATTGTATTCGGTCCAAAAAATTCGATATGGAGATTTCACCTGATTTACACGTTTTAAGGCCCCCTGAGTCCAATAAAATGGTTTTTGTCAATTCGTCAGTGTGTGTGTGTGTATGTATGTGCGGAATCTTCTGGCTATCGTATCTCCGAAACTAATAAAGGTAGAACTACAAAACTTCAGAATTGAGACAGGTCTGGTGTACAGATGAATTATCCATATTTTGGTGAAAATTAAGAAACCGGAAGTGGGACATCGGAAACTGGATGTAGGGCCGTAAGTTCGTATCTCAAAAACGGCTTTAGCGATTTTCTACAAATTTGCTATATAAACACTCTATTAGATGTCCTTTTGAATGCTATAGTTGTTTAGTTCAAGAAAATTGATAGGTATCCTGTATAAATAGCTCAATTTCAGGTCTCGCAAGCGTGTTCTTTTAAAAACGGCTGTACTGATTTTTTTTTTTTAACTCGCTCTGTTAACTCATTTTTAAATATACTTTTGTATGTAATTATTTTATTCTGGTCAATAATTGATTTTGTGTAAAAATTGGTATCTCAAAAACGGCTCTAACGATTTTCTTGAAAATTTTTATATGAAGCCATTTCTTTCTCATGCATTACGTGGTTTCTAGAAGAAAATTAACAGTCATCCTGCTTAGGTAGGTCATCTTCAGATCTTGGAAATTTGTGTTTCAAAAAATAACTCTAGCTTTTTTTTTTCTCTTACTTTTTACTTCACTATATGTAAGTTTCGTTTTATATGTCTTATGAGTGTATAAAATTTCTCTTATTGTAAAAATTTTAGGTTTCTACTTCATTAGGTCACTTTTATGTTTTCTGATTACATTATCCCTCAAACATGCATGTAATAAGTGTAATAGTTGGTAATGGAAGTCGTGTGGTTGTTTCACACCAGTCTTTTTTCAGAGTATTTTTCTTTTTATATAATCGAAATTAAATCTGGAGAAATTTTCAATAATAATAATAATAATAATAATAATAATAATAATGGCGTGATAAAAGGGGCACGTAACTAACAATTTTACTAAATACTAATTAGAATGTTGGCAGACAGAAAAAGTAGAACTAAAAAGTATGCGATGTGCATTGATTATTTACACTTTCCAATAGAGCGTACTTGCTGTATCGTGTAACTTTCAATGTTCTTTGCCTACGTTATCACACAACGGACAGATAAAAGGTCTGAATGGCATAAACATAGACAAATTGAATTCACACTTAAATCACACTTAAATATCGTTGTAAAATCTTAAAATTACTTAACACTAAAGCAAATACTGTCCCTTGATTCTAATTGTAGCCCTTAATGTATCAGAATATTTTAGTGCAATTCTGTAAATTGATAGGTTAGTTATATCTTATCCTATACAAAATATCATTTTAGCATATTCATAATAATTGCATTTTTCTAATGAATTTTGCAGTAGAAAGTCGTTTAAATGTGACTTATTTAAATGTCTGTCCCCTATAACATAACGTATGGCATTTTTTTGAGAGTCCCTGTACGTAAACCAGTTATATAGGACCTATAAATGCCATTTTAAATAGGAAACATTCCATAGTGAACTTGAATAACACATATCACTTTTCGAATTTTCTGAAAATATTTACAGACTCTGGAGGCGCGCCGAATGACGGATGGACAGGTGGACAGTCGGACAGACAGATACACAAATTCAAATCATATTCATAATTAAAAATTGTTAGAAAGTGTTAAAAACCCTTAATGTAAACGAAAATGCAATTTCAGTAAATTTCCAATGACATTCCTTAATGTAACTTAACCCTTTGTGGCACGCTGTCCTCGCTGCAAGGACGCAATTATTAATCCTTTGTAACCCACCGGTTCTTTAAAGTCCCATAAAAAAAAATTTCCTCAATATAGCCAAAACTTACTACACGATTTTATTGGGACAATAATTTAAGCATTAGTCCCTATAGTTAATATTTCCCTATAGTTAAGCTATAGTATAAGCTAAATTTACTACTTTCGCGACCGCTCACGTAAATTCACGTCATTTGAAAATCTGTAATTCCACCAATGGGCATTTCTTTCGCAATTTATATGCTATTTAATTCTTAAATATATAACCAATATTCACATTTTTACGATGAAATATACTATGGATACAAATACTTTGATTAGAAAGAATATAAATATAATGTATATCCATTTCTAATATAAATGTGAATGCATAAAATTTTGTTCTGAAATATTGTAACATAGTCTAATAACGCCCACGTGCGGACCTTACTATCAAAAATTCAAAATCATGCGGTCGCGAAAGTGTTAATATGAGATGATTCTCATGCATAAAGAAATTTTATAAAAAAGTTTCAGACTATTTTTCCAAAAGTAATATAATTTGGGATATTAAGGGCTCCAACTGCAAAATCTCACGACGGAAATTTTTTAGAAAAAAAAAAAAAAACCCAGGTTTATAACGTAGCAGAAAATTCCGATTTTTTTTTTTTTTTTTAACTTGAAACTTAAATTTTCTTAAATTTTAATTTTGTCCGTGAATTCCGGTGGCAGTATAATTTAAATGCTCCGAATTACCTTGCGCCGCAAAGGGTTAATCTTTTTGTGTGGTCTTGATAATCTTAATGCTAATTATACTTTATTATACAGAAAGACATTCTTTTGTGCATATGAATAATGTATTTTAATTACATTAATATTTGTGCAACGTTATTCAAATTTGGCTTTTAGAAATACCTCTCATAGAACGCAATGCTTTGGAATACTTTCGAGTGTCCTTGTGCAGAAACCAGTGGTGGTATGTACTCCATTTTCTCTAGAAAACATTCGATAATGAACTTGAATAACATATTTCAATTTCATTAAGATTTGTTTAAAGTAAATGCATGAAAGTATGGTTTATCCGTCTCATAGAACATAATGCTTTGGAAGACTTACGGGTGTACCTGTACACATACCGATAGAGGTATTCACTCCATTTTCAATAGGTAACATCCAATAGTGAACTTGAATAACATATATCAGTTTTAGGAAATATGAATATTTACGGGAGTTAGAGAGCGGACAAACGGACGGATAGACAGACAAACCTACAGAAAGACAGACAAACCGAAGTCATTAACAATTTTCAACGTTGTTGGAATTTGTTGAAAAAAAAAATAAGGATAATTTTATTTGTCTTACACCTATATGTGTATGTTTCATAGCTTAAAATATCTTCTATATACAAGGATTGCAATCTACTTTCCCCACAACGCAGTAAGAAAACAAATTCTACAATCGAACTCGTAGGTTAAATTCATCCCTTCCTTTGGTTCATCGCCAACCATCTCATTACGAATCGCAACATCATTAGTACCCGCCATTTTTTTTTTGGCACCAGTTCTTTTTTAGAGGACTTTTATTCTCGTTTTTTCGCCGCTACAAGTGGAGAAATTTATTCTAAAAATAAAGTGGTGTGGGAAAAAAGGCTTATTTTAAAAGGGCATAACAATGTTACGATTATGAATGAGGTTATTGGCAAGTATGTGTGGTTGCGCAGTACTTTTTAAAATTGTTTGGTGGAGGGGTATAGTTGAGAACTTAGCACCTCTTGGCTACCGGAAAATTTTAATTTATATATATATATATAGATATATATATATACATATATATATTTACTTTACCAATGAAAACTGCTACAATTCACCAATTAAATAAAATAAATATTTCTATTAAATTATTCCGGTGGCCAAAGGGTGCTATGTTGGCAACTATATTTAGGAGTTAGACGCTTGTCCCCAAAAATCTTTCGCCCAGGGCAGCTGGAAGTGTAGACAGCTCTCTGTTAGTAACTCAAACCACGGCCTCCTAAACTAGATGCCTCCCGCGTGGCTCGGAAACATAGCGGTATACAGCGTCACCTGGTACAGATTGCGCAGCTTTTTTTTTTCAACAGCCACCAAAAATTTTTTAAAGTGAGATTTGATTTCTTGAAAGGCGAATAGAATCGAAGAAACGTCGATTATTATCTTATATATAACTTCTTAAAATTATCGGTGAGAGTTGAATAAAAAAAAACTCGCGCAATTTGTACCAGGTGGCGCTGTCTACCGCTTGAACTGTTGCCAAGTTTCTGAGCCACGAGAAAGTTTAGGAGACTATGCTCAAACACTTTGAGGGTTATGAAATATAAATGAATGCACTAACACAAATTTATTCTTCTACAAATGATATATAGATTTTTTTTAAAGGAATTGTATAGGTGCAAGACAAATAAAATTATCCTTTTTTTTTTTTTTTTTTTTTTTTTTTTTTTAACAGTTTCCAACAAAGTTGAAAATTGTTAATGACTTCGATTTGTCTGTCTGTCTGTAGGTTTGTCTGTCTATCCGTCCGTTTGTCCGCTCTCTAACTCCCGTAAATATTCATATTTCCTGAAACTGATATATGTTATTCAAAGTTCACTATTGGATGTTACCTATTGAAAATGGAGTGAATACCTCTATCGGTATGTGTACAGGTACACCCGTAAGTCTTCCAAAGCATTATGTTCTATGAGAGGTATAAACTACACTTTCATGCATTGAAGGTAATAACTTATTCAGCAAAATCTTAAAATAGTCTAATACATTTGTGGGTTTCTATGGCGCAAGTCTTTAGCCAAGTATTTAGAAGATCGAAAAGTTGGGATTTTATCTAGTGCCCAGATAACATATTACAAAAAAAAAAAAAAAAGGATAAAGAAAAAACGTTTCCAAGACCCTTTGTAAGTTACCTTTTTTTTATCGGTACACGCTATTTGAACTATAAAGGTGTTCCATTTGTCTCATTATATAGGTGCAATATGTCCCCCCCCCCCTAATAAAAAAAAAAAAATCTGTGTATAGAACGAAATTAACAGTACAGCTAACTTTAGGATTCAAATTAAGTAAAACACAGCCAGAAATATCGAAATTTATCAGCAAGAAACCAAGTTCATAAACACCGTTAAAATTTTTATTTTTTATTTATTTTAAACTGATTTTTTTTCTGCCTGTTTTAATTTCAATTTATAAATAGTTTATTCTAGTGAAATTTTAAACTAAATATTCGAATAATATATTAACTTAGTTTATTTTCCAATTTATTTTATTTCTTTTGAAACTAATGCGTGTTTTGTATGAAATAATAATATTAATAATAAAATAACATCTTCCTAATTTTTAATATTATCTAGTAATTACTTTTCAGTAATTAAATTTAGATTATTGACTTTTTCAAATTTGTGGCTAGCATCTTGCGTTATAGAGGTGGAATAAACAGTTACTTTTTAATGTTACCTCGTTCTACACTACCTTTGATAATAGGTTCTATAAACTTAGTATTTTTATAATATATTATTGCTTAGTTGATATTTGACGAATGCGTGTTTTAATTGTTTTGAGGTATGCGTGCAATGTTCAATATTGTTATGCAGTGTGGATATGATTCATTTTTTCAATCCAGTATATTTTTTAGCAGTCACTTATCGTAACAAAAGAAATTGATGAATAAAAAAAAATCTATTACAAAGTAGTGACATTCAGTTCTTTAAAATACTTACATAGACGCTCACGTCAAATGAGTAAGCAGAAGACTCTCTTAAGGGGTTAGGGGTAGTCAGGATTTTCAAAAAATCAATTTTTTTTTTTTTTTTTTTGCATTTTCTTAAAGTGTAATATCTTATAAATATTCTCTGAAAATTTGAAGTTGATTGAAGTTGTGGGTCTAATTCCCATCAGTATGCAAAAAAAAAGGATGCTGCACGTGTGAAAGTGGCAGATCAGCGCGCCAACGACAACACTCGGGAAGGCAGAATGCTTCGTAGGCAACGGCAAATTGATGTTTTGGAAACTTCCACAATGGCTGAAGAACTATTATATGGCCCAGGAATAGATGACTCAGTGTAAGTGATTAAATAATTCGTATTTCTGTACGTAAATCTAGTGCGAAACTTTAAATGCGTTTTTCTCAAAACTATGTTTTTTGAACTGGTGACAACTGTAACTTGAAAACCGCTCAGTAGATTTTAATGAAATTTATACAGCTTTTAGAATACATAATAAACTCGGGCCTGATCGAAGGATTTTTTTTTTTTTTTTCAAAAATTTCGATTTTTTAAGACCAATTAACTGTTGACTTTTTCCCAAAAATTTAGAAAAAAATTTCCTGAGTCCGCCATTTTTTTAATTTTTGAAAAAAAAAAAAAAGCTTCGATCAGGCCCAGGATTATCTATTTATAAAACTAATTTTTGTTATCCGATTGATTTTAGATGAATCTCCAAGGACTTATCATTGTCACCGCAAGGACCTTTTTTTTGGACTGGGTCAACAGAAACAGCTATAACTTTGGAAATTATAATTTTTTTTTTTCAAATTTTCGTGACTTCAAGTCAAAACATTGTATAATAATGCCATATTATTACTTTTGTAAAATAAAATGATTTAATAGCGAAAAAAAATTACTGAAAATTATCATTTTTTTGTGTCTCTGACTACCCCTAACCCCTTAAACACAAAATAGTATTATTTCAACGCGAAAACACTTATGTCAAATAATATCGAGTAATAATACAGTGTTTTCCGTAACAAGTAATGCTCAAATAATGTACCACATTCTTAAAACAGCTATTAAAAAATGTATAATATCCAAAATGTCAAACTGGAAGAAATAATTGTATTTCTTAATTTTTCTAAAGAACTTGAAAATTCTCAAACAAAAAAAGAATAAATATTATTTACATTTACAGTCATATTTGGCGAATGCACAGTTGTGGGATGATGGCTTTGAATATGTTTTCTAAAATTAAGAACTGTTTTTTTTTTTTTTTTTTAATTTTGATAGAAGTCTACAAAAAATTAGTCTTAGCCTTTTTATTCATATTAACCCCTTAACGGCCGCGTATATTTCAAAGACACGTCCATAGGATCCCCACTGTAGTTTAATTAAAGAAAATAAATTTAAAATAAATGTATTAATATATATATATATATTTATTTATTCAATATATTTATTCAATACATTTTTCCAAATACAGAGCTGCCAATCTGATGTGGAGAATTGCTAGTACCCGCCCCTATTTCCACACTAGTCTTTTTTTAGGGTATTTTTCTTCCTAATTCATAGTAAATACATTCGAAGAGAATTACTCTAACAATTAAGCGGTGTGAGAAAAGGGGCGGTATTAAAAATCCTCCGGATTAGGTTGACAGTTCTGCTTATTATTGCGGTGACACTATCTATTTTTGATCTTCTAAATTAATATTCAGGCTAATATTATATAGTAAACTAATATTCAGTCAAATGATTCTTGCAAATTATCTTCGGTTAAACAAATAATAGACTAAAATTTCTGCCAGGGAAATTGGCTAGTTCAAGAAAATATTAGAAATTTGTAAGTAAGGGACACCGAAGGTATTCCTTTAAAGGTTTATTCGACTAATATTAAAATAGAAGTAATAATTTTTAATATGTTTTGAATGAGTATGAACGGATTACTGTTCTGCTAATATTTCTCAGCTAACATAACTTCCTTTGATAGTAGAATACATTTCACTATCACAAATAATCTTGTTCTAAGTGTATATTATGCTGGCTTTATGCCAGAGATATCTCCTTCTTATTTCTCTTTCATAGAGTTGAAACAGTTGATAGGGCTATTTATTTAAAATTTTAATGTCAGTAATATGTTACTGGACCAATAGGTTCTAATGTAATGACAGTATTATTGCATGAATTAACTCCCAACTCTAGTTGCCTAGAAATCCCAAATAGGATTACAAGGCTAAATAGTTTGAACACAGCTGGTTTTTATAATAATAAAAAAAGATATCTGTCTGTCTCTGTATGAGCCCTCACTGAAAGTAGAAGTATGAAAATTGACATACGGGTGCTCAGAAGCCTTCCCAAGGACACAGTAAAAAATCATTGAAAAATTTTAATACGTTGCGGAGACATTAATTAAAACGTCGATCTATGTCTAATCAGAAAGCGATCTCAATGTCTGAAAATTCACCCCAATAGTTATTTTTGAACTTCAAAGCACATCTGAATGCGTTCCGCAGATGAAAGAAGCAGACGACAAAAATTTCGCGTGTTTTGTAAACCGATCTCTCTTCAATGATTCGAGGTATAGAAAATACGTCTGTACCATTTGAAAAAAGATTTATTACCGATTCTAATGGTGAAACTTTTTTTGAAAAATATTCATTTTTTATATTTTTTAAAAATATTTTAAAAAGGTAATTTTTTTTTTCGATCGTCTCTTTTTGAATTGCATTCTACGAATAAGTAAATGTCGAATGTCTCAACGACCGACATCTTTAGAAAGGCCGTTTAATCTTCTTTCAAACCGTATAAAATTTTTAACAAAATACGGATTAGCGATCCATATATTTCCATTTTACGAAACAACGATTTTTTCTCAAAACATTTTATAACTCAAAATATTTTCGAAAAAAATTAATTCTTTTTTTTTTACTGTTTATAGATCTCAATTAAATAAAGAAGTCTTTCGAAGATTGAAATCGTATCTTAAAAACTTTATGAGTTATAAGTTTTTATTTTTCTGAATAGCGAACATAATCATACAAGTTTCTGCCATTACATAGGCGGGATGCCAGTTATAAACGGATTTCTTGCAGTATGTTTCTATGGAAACCACATATAAATAGAAAGTCAAGTTCTTTTTTTTTGAGAAAGAGTTTCCATAGCAACGAATTCATTTCAATGGGATTTATTTTATTTTATTTTAATTTATTTTAAAGTATTTGGAATTAAATATGACACTGAAATTTCGTATTATAAGGTTGCAAGACCCGGTATATCGATAGCAGATATTTTCAAAAGTGTAAAATAATTAGGAGGGCCGGAAAAAGGGAGGCAAACAGGCAAAAAATGCAGAAATACAGTTAGACAGTTCAAAATTGGTTACAAATAGATTTGGGGGCCTATATGTGGAACGAGGATATTTTCGAACGTGTAAAATTATCATGATGGGCGGGAAGGGGGGGGGGGCGGAGCGGCAAAAATGAATTGAGTTGCACCATTCAAATTCAATATATAAGTGTTTTGGGGATCTAGAAATCGAATGAGGATATTTTCGGCAGGGTAAAATTATTAGGAGGATTGAAGGGGGGAGGGGAGGTGGCAAATCGAATGAAGATATTTTCGAAATTTTAAAATAGTTGGGAGGGGTAAAAAGGAGGGAGCGAAAGGGCAAAAAACTAGATATAGAGTCAGAACGTTTAAAATTGGTACTTATAGGATTTTGAAGCCTACAAGTGGAATGAGGATATTTTTGAAAGTGTAAAATTATTACGAGGAATGGGAGGAGGGGGTTCAAAAGGGCAAAAAAATAGAAAATGAGTTAGACCGTTCAAAATTATTGTATAAACGTTTATGGGGTCTTGAAATCGAATAAGGATACTTTCAAAAGTGTAAAATCATTAGTAGGATTGGGAAGGGAGGCGGAGTGGTAAAACAATAAAAATAAAGTTAGACTGTTGAAAAGTAGTCACTGGGTTGGGAATTTGACGGGTCAGAATTTTTAATGTTCCTTTACACGGTGAGCGACTAAATTGTTTCAAATCATGAAATGTCATGGGGCACCGTAGTTACCAAAGAGCGGAAATGTGCTACAGTTAAAATTTTCAAAGCTATATGCACTATGAGGGAGCAAACTGCTGTGAGTTCTAAAACAGGGATAGGGCGCCGTAGGCGCAATCGAGCGGTACTTGCTACGTTAGGGGTGTTTGCGTTTCAGGTTTTTTATTTTATTTTCCACCAATAATTATGAATTGTACTTTTGGTTGTATTTAAATTCCGATTTTACTAGAAAACTACGAATAAT
This sequence comes from Salticus scenicus, assembly GCA_963930645.1. Lineage (NCBI taxonomy): Eukaryota > Metazoa > Arthropoda > Arachnida > Araneae > Salticidae > Salticus > Salticus scenicus. The sequence continues at coordinate 102,700,057 of OZ005658.1, read as the reverse complement.
ATCACTATTAAAAAATTCTGGTAATAATTTCCGACGACACAAACACCCCTGGGTTAGAATTTCCAAGGATCATAACATGGTGAGCGAACAGGCTGTTTCAGATACTTAAACGGGAAGAGGGCGCTACCGAGTGGGAATTTACTATAGTTAAAATTTTCAGTAAAGCTTTTTGCACTATATGTCAATAAGCTGTTGTATGTCCTGAAACAGGAAAAAGGCGCTGCAGGTTCCACGAGTGGTCGGACTTTTCAAGAATCGTGAACCAGCTCATCGCCGAAGGCGGCCAGTATAGAATACAATAGAAACTATGTTTTTATAAAATAAATAATTAAATAAATAAAGCTTTCGACCCAGAAAAATTAAAAAAAAAAATTAAATGATATATGATCATCTGGCACAGCTATGTTGCAGATTACCGTTTGGTGGCAATGTCTTATCTCCACTCCTTTTACTTACCACTCCGTTTCCTGAGGTAAATGCCTGTTTCAGTCTTCTCACTTTGGAGAAAAGTTTCCATTTTTCGGGAAATTCCGGGTCTTGGAGGGAAAAAATAGGGAGACGAAGTAACGTGAGAAAAAATTCTCTTTACGCAAGAGAGATATGGGAATATGTTTTTAGAATGAAAATCAGACAAGTCCATTACTGCTTTGAATGTGTCAGACTTCGAGAATCTTTTATTCAACAGTCACCAAAATTTTTTTGAAGTGATAATTGATAAATATAATACATTTCTTATATTCCGATCGTTTATTATGTATATCAAATACCTTTCTCGAAATGATTGGTGACTATTGAATGAAAAAGTCGCAAGAACTACCAACATTGACTGCTTTAAGAATAAGATCTGAATCTGAATATGTTTTCTGAATACCTAAATTGATACGTTCTTTTTGAATAGCAAAAAGCCAGCGGCCTTCAAGGGATAGATTAATTTCGAATCGAGAAGGACAAAAATGTTATGCTTTAAATTATTCGCATACAATGCGCAACTTCTTCTTCTACTGTCTTTCAAGCTTTTAAACAGAAGATAGACCGCTCTAATCTCCAATATTTATGTGAGAGAAGTAAATTCACGTGCTAAAAACTGTTTCAAATTTCACGCTGTTTTGATATGTCATTGTCGACAATTTCTTTCGCTTGCTCGATTAAAGCTCCCAAACTATGGAACAAGCAATTAAAACAATTAAATTACTTTTTATTTATCCCCGGATATTCTAAGAAAATTTGATGTTCTTTTCTTTCAAATTATTGCCTGAATTTATTTGCATTGAGTGTTTGTAATATTTCACTTGTATTTATTCAACTTTTTTTTCCCTTACATATTACAAAATAATAAAGTGAAAGGGAGCAGAAAGACAAGTAAAAAAAAAAAAAAGAAAAAAAGAAAAAAAATATTCAAACTATAATCTAATTCTTTTGTTTTTTTTAGTTTACTAAATGAAATTTAATAAGGTAATTATTTGAAAATTTTAGCAACTTTTCATAACTTATTAAATTTTAATATTATTCTTAATCAATTTTTATTTCAAAGTTAAATTAAATAAATTACTTATAATGATTTTGTTACTTTTACAGTTTAGCTAGGGATGCTATTTAAACTTTCATTAAGAATAAATATGGCTCCTGTTTTTTTTTTTTCCCTTGAAAGTTGGATCATATAATAATGTAAATACCTATTAGCTTGAATTCTGTCTTCTCCTTCTTCTTTCGGATATCGGCTGGTTTTAGTTAACTCGCTTATCTATCTATACATATAATGAAAAGAGTCTCGTCACGATAACTCCGAAGTACTAAACTGATTCGGAAGAATCTAGACAGTGGATTTATCTTATTACAAATACAGGGGTCGTACTCTGCACTCTTTTTTAAGAATATTCTCAGAAATAAGAAGATTTCGCCTTTTTTTGCCACCAATTATTTCATACAGCAATATTTGTGGTATTTTTTATAGTAATTGGTCGTAATTAAATAGGATTGAGATTATTGTACACAAATAGTTGTAGCAATAAAGAAGGAAATTTTTCATTCTTGAAAAGGGGCAGAAAGTATGACATCTGCAATCTTGGATAAATTAGTTAACCGAATAACTTGATATTTTGTTTCCAATTAATGCAATTTAAAATGTAAAAAATCACGTCGTAAGAAACATATTTAAGAGATGATTTCTTAAAATTCATTGTATATATCGTCCAAATCAGGGTGTCAATCTCAAACCGTCATCTTGTTACAAAATATCGAAAATTAATTCAAGGACCACTTATGACGTGGCCATTTAAAAAACTGTTATCCGATAAGATTTTAAGTAAAATTCAATCAATTCGAAACAAAGTTGGACTCTGGACAATAGAGTACGAGAGATTTCTTAAAAGAGTACGATAGACAACTTGATCACACATCTTATTTCAAAAGCGTAATCTGTTTAAAAATTTGTCATAACGATAACTTCCAAAATAGCCAGTATGAACAAAGTGGGATAGCGAACTTATTTTGCAAATGTCGTGGATGAATTCATTTACTAAAGTGTTCTGTTGTTTTGTTTCCACATAAAAAACGCATTTATGAATCGATTTTCTTAAAACTTGGTATGTAAATACTCCTAACAATGTCTCAATCAACTTTATTATTTTCAATCAACTTTATTATTCTCAATCAATTTTATCGATCACCTAATTTAGAAATTGCGGCAACTTGATAAGAAAAAAAAAAAGAATAACAACTACTCTTCCGACTGAGTCGGAAGAACTTGTTTCAAAGATTTATAATGTATTGACAATCAATAATTATATTTGGAATCTGCTTTATATATTTTGGATGATTAGTATTACCGAAATCTGCTAAAAAAAAATTTCCGGTTAGAAGTCTCCCGTGAAGAACTGGAGACTTGGCACTCATGGGAATGAGTAAATTTTGTAAGCGCATAGCATTAAATTTTAAAATTCGTGAACATATTAGTGTTTACAAATTATGGTATTCGATACTCGAAAAAAATTTTCTTTATCTCGATGCAACTGATTTTTTATGAATATCCAAAATCTGTTAAAGAATCATGCTTAGCATTTTATACTGAAGCATTTAGGCAGATTAAAAATAGATTTCCATTTGAAGAAGATGTATTCTCTGTTTTTTTTTTTTTTTAGTCTTCAAATGTTTTTGATTGTAATCCAGAGTCGCTCGTGCCTTTAGCAAGAAAGTATATATGTGACGATGTCAGCATCAAATCATTGTATCAGGAGTCGGCAGAATAAGCTATAGATACGAACACAGAAAAAATCGGCGATATTTGCAAATTCTACAGTCTTCTCTAGCATTGTATATAGCAGTGTCCGAAAAAATATGCTAATCTTTTAAGAGTGCATCAGTAGATATAGGGGAGGAGGTCATGGACGCCCCCTAGATTTTAAAAATTCATTTCAATTCGCTTTGTCTTTAATAATTTTGAAAAAAAAAATGTACATAAAGTTATTTTAAATAATCAACTATTACGGAATATCAAAGCCAATAACATTCTGATCAAAATGAACTCTGAGGGCTATGAAACCTGTGCCTACGCTGATGACTTCTCCGTTATTCCCTCTGAGAAACGGAGAAAAGATCTGGAGGACCAGGCGAAGGGGGCCCTCTCACTTTTTAGCAATATTTTAACAGCACTAGACCTTTCCTTATCTTCATCAAAAACACAAGCCTTAACTTTCGCATACCCCAAAGCTCTCCAAAGGTCTCCTGTGATGAGGATCAATGGTGTCAGTGTCAAACACGAACACCATCTAAAACTTCTCGGTGTGACAGTCGACAGGAGGCTCAACTGGATTGCCCACATCAATGACCTAAAACTAAAACCAACATCCCATTACCACAATGCAGCCAAAATGGTAGGAAAGTGATGGGGCATCTCAACCTCTTTCCTCAAAATATGGTATAGTACCATAATTGACAAAATTATTACATATGGTGCGGGAATCTGGGGCGGTCACCTGACGACGACTGCGAAGACAAAGCTTAATTCTGTACAGAGGCCATTCCTCTTGGAAATGTCCAGACGCTACAAAACAATTTCAACTGACGCATTGACCGTCATCACGGGAATCCCGCATGCAGACTTGCAACTTCAATATAATTTTCAAAAAACTAATATCCTTCAATTCGATAACTTAAAGTTAGCAAGCTCCCTTCCCCAAATATTCCGATTCAAACCTTTTCCAAAACCTGGGAAATCCATCCAGCGAAGGATGCTGCATCAGAATTAATTAATTGCAACATTAATAGCTATTCTCCCTCTGCTCCTGTGGCAATCTACACGGACGGCTGCAAAACTGATTATGGTGTAGCGGCCGCTCTTCGTGCTACTCAACAATGAATCTATCCACCAGTGGTCTTGCAGGCTCGAAGACTTCAATTCTGTATTCCAGGCAGAGCTTTTTGGAATTCTAAAGGCTATCGAATGGGTACAGGTAAACCTCCACATACATTCCCTCATAAACATCTACAGTGACTGTCTCTCGAGCCTACAGGCCATTGCCTGAAAAAGGAGTAGATTTCCAATCATACGTGAAATTAAAACTAAACTGTACAACTTAAAATCTAATGTGACCCTGGCACAGGTTTCGGCCCACAAGGGTGTCGTCGGAAATGAACTGGCTGATATTCTGGCAAAACATGCCACTGAAAATAGCCTTATACAATATTCCTTGCCTGCCCCTCCCTCATTCGTCAAACAAAAATTAAAACTTCAACTGATTCAAAATTGGCAGTCTCTGTGGGATGTCTCAAAAAAAGGTACACACACGCACAACCTGATCCCCACAGCCACAACCAATGACTGGAAACTTACCCCTCTTATAACAGCCTTCCTGACGGGCCATTGCCCATTCCCAAGCTATCTTTAGAGATTTCATCGCAAACGCTCACCCCTGTGCCCCTGTGGCGAGGAGGGAAATGCATTGCATTATTACTTTAACTGTGTCCTCACGTCTGCCCACCATATGAGAAATCCCTCCCCCAGACCAGTAAACTGGCTGGACAACATTTTAACTAGACCAAATCTAATTAACAAACTCAATAAGATTTTCTCCCTATTAATGGATTTATCAAATGACGCTGATTAATGCTGTTATCAATAACACTGCCTACTGGCTCAGATAGGAACCTAGACCTCCTCAAGAGCAACGAATACAATAGTATCATGCACATGCTCTGCTGTAGAAATGGATTCAACGATCAGTAACCTGTTGCCCCTTGCCGCGAGATGCGCATGCCCGGCTACAGACGATTGCACGAAAGAACTTATCTTAATATGTTTCAGCTGTTTACCTCATGAACTCTAAATGAACTTTATCGACCAGAATCAATTCAAACCAAGAACTTTTCTCTCAATTATTATTTTAACCTCTCTCGCCCATTGTCGGTCTTGGGATACAAGTCTGGCGAAACTTTGTATTTATTTATTTATTTTATTTTATTTTTCAATAAATCTTGGAGTAGACCCCTTTGTCTCGACATTGAATCGTTCAACATCGTTCTAATAGCGATGAGCGGGGGCTGCTCCTTGTTGAAAATCAAGTATTATGAAAAAAACATTGAGTCTTGCGAAAGTATAGTTCTCTTCCATTAGGTGATTAATTTTAATAATACCTGCTTTGATAACTGATAAATGGGAAAAAATGGAAACGAAATAGATGGAAATTGGAAATTTACGAGTGAGATCACTGACCGACACATCGAAGTACATCGCAAGGCGCATCACTAATGAAAACAATCAGCAGACCCTACCATTTGGCGGATCCACGTCTTGTATAATGTTTACATTGTATTTATTTTTTCTCTAAACGATACGTACAAGTAATTTTTATTTGAAGATGTAAAATAAATAAACTTTATTGGTGTAGGCATATTAAAATCTTCCTGTATCTTAAAGTATATATTATTTAACTATCTAAACTCTAAACAAATCTTCTGATTTCTCCCACTCGTTTTTTCAGGTAAAAAAATTAACTTCTAAAGTGTAATTTCACGTTATATCATCATTATTAAGAGGTTAATAAAATCAAAACAACATATAATTAACTGGTTAATAAAAACAGCCGTTTAATCTGGTCAAATAGCAAGGATCGGATTCAAAACAATACAAGGTAATTTTAAAACTGCCGCTTAATAAAATCAGCATCGCTGGTTAATAAACTCAGAAGTATATCTTCAGCAAGCAAAATGGCACTTGTACACGCTAAATATATATAAATATTTTTTTATTTACACTATGATTTTTTTTATTTTTGAAATGAAAAAGAAAATAAAACCTCCGTTATCTCTTTGACGAAAATTTTTAATTTGCAGCTTAGCATAGCTGCCAATATTTTAATTTATTCCGGAGTATTTTTAGCCCCGCCTTTATTCCATACCACTTATTTTTTAAAAGTAATTTTAATTTATTTTATCGAAGTTATATATTCTAGAAAATTTTTCTATAATTAAAGTGGTGCGAAATAGAGGCGGGGCTTAAAGTACTCTGGAATAAATTAAAATTTTGGCAGCTATGCCTTAGTAACAAATTAAACACGCCCCATCACTTTTCTCAGTAACAATTTTAAGGAACGTGTTCTTTAAAGCGCGGTAATAAGTTACAAATTTGATTTAATTTACAAATGATTTTTTTTTCTTTTCTTAATTTTAAAATTATTAAAAGACACTTTCTAGTTTTCATTTTTAAATTACTAAAAAGCAAGAGTTTATATGGACAGAGTTTAAATTTAAAAGAAAAGCATAAAATTTTGGTAAAGTAATGATGATTTTCTGAAAGGAAATCTTATCGGAACTAGGAATGTATTTAATTTACTTATTTTGAAGGAACAATTAATTAATTATCTGCAAAAAATTAATTAATATTATTTATTAATTCCTTTACACGTTACATTTTGAAATCTCTTCAAAATTTAGGTAAATAATATCTTTTTTTGAGCGCAGGAACGTTCGCCTGATATAAAAATCAGCCGCTTAGTAAAGTAACTTTGGCTCAGGACGAAAGTGAGTTTAGTATGCGGCGTGTACTGTAATATATATATATATATACATTTGTCATTGTTATTTTTTCAACTATTTATTTTTTATGGCGGTAAACAAACTTCACGCAGTAATGACTATTGATATAGAATAAAATTAATAAAAGTAGGTGGAGCTATATATATATCTAAACAAAACATATCAGGGACCGTACTCTCCGCCCTTTTTTCAGGACAATCTCATAGACAAAAAATTTCTGCTTTTACTGCTACCACTATTTTTATAAAATAACCTCTATACTATGTAATCGTGACGCGTTACTATGAAAGTACCAAAATGATTCCTACAAAAAATTAGTGGTGTCAAAAATGGCAGAAATTTCTTATCACCAAGTGTGTCCTATGAAAAGGGCAGAGAGCCCTGCATTTATACAGAAGAAAATATAATATTTTAAAAATTATATATTACTAATATTAATGCTTAAGATTAATTCAAACAGAATTACACTCAATTTAAACTTAGTTCAAACAACACACTTTAAGCTTACTTTAAACACAAGTTTATAATAAGTTTGAAAACAATTTAATCTTATATACGAGTTTAGTTTCTTTCGTACATCTGCATCTTACTTATCATATTAATATTTTCGCGGCCGCATGTTTTCGTCTTTTTGACAGTAAAACCCGCCTGTGGGCGTTATACTCCCAATTTACAATATTTCAAAACGAAATATTCGGTATTCACATTTATATTTATATTACAAATGGATATACATTATAATTATATTCTTTCTTATCAAAATGTTTGCATCCATAATACATTTCATCGTAAAAATATTAATATTGGGTATATACTTAAGAAATAAATAACATACAAATTGAGAAAGAAACGCTCACTGGCGGAATTACAGACTTTCAAATGACATGATCTACGTCAGCGGTCGCGAAAGTGTTAAATTAGTAAAATTAACTTGCTTGTCATCATAGTTGCCACCTTAGCACCCTTTGGATACCGGAAAATTTTAATAGAAAAATTTGTTTCATTTAATTAGTGAACTGTAATGGTTTACACTGATAAAGTAAAGTAAAAAATATATATGTAATTTTTCCGGTAGCTAAAGATACTAAGTTGGCATTTTTTCTTTAATAATTAACGTGATCGATTACCTAATTTCAAAATGGCGGCATTTTGATAAGAAAAAAGAAATCTATCTACTCTCCGACTGAGCCGCGAGACTTGTTTCAAAGTATATTTTTAACAGCAAATGTCGAAACGGAACGAGTAAATGACTGAAAGATAAATCTCTTCAATTTTGTAAGCGTATAGCATTAAATTTCATGATTCTTGAATATATTAGAGTTTACAAGTTATGGTATTCGAACCTATAAAAAAATTTATCTTTGTATTGATGCAACTGATTTAATAATGAATATGAAAAATCCTTCAGCGAAAAGTGAAAAATCTGTTAAGGAATCATGTTCAGCATTTTATGTTGAAGCATTTAGGCAGATTAAAAATAGATTTCCTTTTGAAGAAGATGGATTCACTGGCACTTTTTTTTAAGTCTTCAAATGTTTTTGATTGTAATCCAGAATCACTCGTGCCTTTAGCAAGAAAGTACATACGTGACGATGCCAGCTTCAAATCTTTGGATCAGGAGTGGACAGAATAAGCCATACAGAATAATATAGATAAAAAAGTCAATATTTACAAGTTTTGGAAAGGCGTTTCTAGCATTGTAGATACGAATGTTCGAAAAAATATGCTAATCCTTTAGGAGTACACCGGTAGATATAGGGGCGGAGGTCATGCGTGTCCCCTGTATTTTTAAAATTCATTTGAATTCTCTGTGTCTTTTATGATTTTGAAAATATATATACATAAAGTTATTTTAAATAATCAACAATTACGAAAGAAACATTAGGTATTGTGAAAGTATAGTTCTCTTCCATTAAGTGACTAATTAGAAGAATACCTGCTTTGGTAATTGATAAGTGGGAAAAAAGAGGGAAAATGGAAACGGAAAAGGGAAAAAGAGGGAAATTTTGACAATTTTAGAGGAAAATTGGAAATTTACGAGTGGGATCACTGGCCTGTTTAAATGCAGAGGAACTATTCGGCAAAAATGGTCAATCGTCACTTTTGTTATTTTGCTCAGTAGAATAATTCCTTCATTTAGCACGAAAACATTCTCGAAACGTTGAAAAATGAGTTGTAGCGAAGGTATCAGGTGCTTGATCCACTTAGAACTTATTCGCGCAGGCTTAAAGTAGCCGAAAAAGTATAATAGAAAAACTTATTTTATTTAATCAGTGAACTCTAACGGTTTTAACTAATAAAGTAAAATAAAAAATAAAATTAAATTAAATATTAAACTTTTCCAGAAGCCAAAAGGTGCTAAGTTGGCAACTATAATTCTGGGACGGAAATTTAGTATATATATATATATGTATATATACAGGGTGACTGAACGATGATGGGACAAACTTTGAGGGGGAGGTAGGACTCATTATTAGGACTCAGAATTGCAGAGGAGCCCTTGTCCACAAACGTCATTTTAACCCTTTACGGACTATGCATTTTCTGGGGTTTTGAACAGAAAGCACCATTGCTTGTAAATGGTGCACTATTTAAAAGAAAGGTTCTGTCTTTTACTGTTAATCTTACAAAATACATAATAAAATGTTGATTCCCAATACTTTACACTGATGGAATAAATGTTTATATTGTGAATAATTTTTTAGATGTACCGTAACACATGAAATATAAAACTTGCGCAGTAGGTGGAGTTTCAAATACATCGCAAAGTGTTTCTTTGCAGTAATATTGGCAATAAATGCTTAAAATTGCAATCACCACAAAAAAAAAAAAAACTAAGAAAAGTTAGGGTGATTGTCTGGTAATTCTGAAGGTAGAGAGCTTTAGTAGACCTGGTCATTCTTTATCTGCATCTGCTGTAAAGTACAGTTTTAAACTGTGTTTTTCAACGGTGATGGGAGATTTTACTAATAATAAAAAAGCAGACATGCATCTAATCAGAGCCTCCTTAAGTAGATGCCTAGCGAGTCGCTCGAAAACTTGGCAACAGTACAAGAAGAACATAGCCAGTAGATGGCGCTTGATACCGTACGTAAAGTTATGTTTATTTCCCGCGAGCGCGATGCAATTGAGCTTCAATTGAGTTCATGAGTTCTGGTTTATGTTTTATTAATTTAACAAATGTGAGAGTTTTTTTTTTATAATATGGTGTATTGCGTCGTTCCATTTTCTAATTCAGACAGTAGCCGTGAAAATATATGTTTCCACGAAATACCAAGCAATGCAATTCAGCGTAAAAAATTGCTTCCAAATATTTCCAGACAAGGTATGTAAACTGCATAAATAATTAATGCAAAATTACCAACCCTCCGGATTTTTGAATATCAATAATATTTTTCACAAAAAACATTATTTTTCTTTATTATCGTAAATTGTGTGATTAAGACGAAGATAAATTTAAAAGAAATTATGATATAAAAATTCGAAGGGTTGACACCTCTCTGTTAGTAAGTTAGATTTAACAAATAAAAATAGTTATGCTTATTACAAAATGAAATAAAATTTTTATTTATTGATGTAGGAATACAGAAAAATAACTTGTTCTTAGTTACTTTCAAGTCACTCTATATTGGAGTATTTTGTAGTTTTATTCATAAAATGAATAAAACTATAAAATACTCCAATATAGGAACAAGATTGATTTATATTTTTTTAATACCACTGTTTTTTAAAGACTTGTGTAAATGCGTATAAAAATTTGATTATTTCAGTTAAATCGAAACAAAAGTGTTGGGAATCTTGAAAAGAAAAAATAGAAAATTTTTATTTCTACTTTTGTTCTTTTTAAAAATATTAAGTTTTAAGATTCAAAACATTACTTTTATTAACCTTTTACCACAGAAATGGAATATTGAATTAAAAATTCATGTAAAAATTAAATATCATGAGTACTGATTTGAAAAATTATCAGAAAAATGAAAAATATCCCCACATCCATACACTCACATGTATATACACACAAACACATATACTGGCTAAATATAAATCAGGGGAAAGCTCGATATCGAATTTTTGGACCGAACACAATACTTTCATTACCTACGGTAGTAGGGTAATGGAAGTAAAAATATTTCAAGGATGTTATTAATTTGTCATTAAATTTGCCAATCTTTATCAAATTTTTCAAATTGAAACCTAATACGAGTTTTAAAATGCAATTGTGAATTTCCTGCATTTGTTTGTTTTTAAGTTATTCTGATAATAAATATGCATATAAATCAATCGCTAAAAACTAAAAAAAAAAAAAAAAAAAAAAAAAAAGTTTTTTGTATTCAGGGAACCTCAAAACGTGACTTTATTCAAAAAACTGAGTTGAAAATAGAACTTCAAAAAAAAAAAATTACTTTGTTTACATTATACGTTCGAAAAATTAATTTTCCTTCTTCAACAGTATTCGTCGACATAAAAAAGTGTACCAAAGCACTTCCGTCAATTACATTCTACAGAAAAGAACGTTTAGCTTAATTTTAGATAGCCCTGTATGTTTTCAATAAACTATGTGCACATTAGATTGTGCATTTAAATTTAGTCTTATATGAAAAACACCTAACACAAAATGAAATACACTTTCAGCATTTTCCAAGTATATCCAAGATAGGCAAACCGACGCGCACAGACCAACCGCTAAAAACATTATTCTTCGTTTCAGGAGACCGCAAAACATGTAAATATAACACAACTTTATTTCGAAAATGTCTATCAGTTTCGTAAGCATACCCTCTCGGAACTGGTGGAGCTAATAAAATCTTGAATTAAAAAAAAAAAAAAAAAAAAAAAAAAAAAACTTTGTGCGAGAGAAAACTTATACTCAAGAAATCCTTAATTTTAAAAATTTAAATCTTAATGGTTATTTATTTACTTTTTGTGACGGACTAGACAACAGATTGTTTTCTTCTCCAATTTTTATTGCTGAATGTTAACTTATCTCGTTAACGTGCTGGTCTATTTTTCTTATAAATAATATAAAATTTTCGATTTAAGAAAAATAATTCACACCTAATAAGGTAAAAATGTAACGTAAAGGACATGACCAAAAAAAAATAAGACATGATTTTAATAATTTATCATTATAAATTATTCATTCTGAACTGAAACTCATTTAAAGTTCAGAGATTTTAATTTATATAAACGAAACTTTCATCTGGTATCTAAATTAAAAAAAAAAATTGAAATTTTTATTGAATAAATATATAAAGAATAATTTAATCGCGTGATAGATATGCCATGTTTTTCCTTATTTAATTTTAAATTTCGTTTTTTAATTAATAGTATATTTAAAAAAAAAAAGGTGTTATTTATTTGATACGTTGTAATTCAATTAGTTGAAAAGCTAAAATAGGTCTTGTCCACTTTCGAAGAAAATTATACCCTATACTTTTTAAAATATAAATATTTGAATATTTTATTGAAAATATTTACGATAAAGCACTTTCACATCACAATTTTGGACTTTAAATTGAAATTAATAGCTAGATTTTTAGATGAAAAATATAACTTGTCTATGAAACAGAAGAAAATTGTTGCTCTGCGTAGGTGCTGTCACCTAGTGTTAGTTTTGTTTTTAAATGTTGCCTAATTTAACATTGAGATTCGCCGCGCGTGGAAGGCATCTACTTAAGGAGGCTCTGATCTAATGTACGGCGCTACTAATGGGAACTGTACAGCAGCGCTACAACTGTATCAGGAACGATTTCCAAACAGGAGCAAGCCGAATCACAAAACGTTTGATCGGTTGCATTGAAACCTCTGTGAAAATGGAACATTTTCTCTAATTCTGACGCAAGGACTGCACGACATCCAGACGTGGAAGAAACCATACTAAACATTGTGGATGAAACACCCGACACAAGTACAAAATATATTGCACTTCGTGTACATGCGAATCAGTCCACTGTTTGAAGAGTCTTACATGAAGAACATCTACACCCATTCCATATTCAGAAAGTTTACCCTCTGAGCGTAGAATTCTGCCAATGGTTCTTGTAACAGTGTGCGTTGCAGCAGGATTTTCCAACTTTTGTTCTGTTCTCAGACGAGGCAATTTTTACACAGGAAGGCATTTTCAATGTGCACAATACTGTGGGCAACAGAAAATCCACACGCTATATGCCCGCATTCATTCCAAAAACGTTTCTCTGTTAATGATTGGGCAGATATTGTGAACAGTTACTTCATTGCAGTGTTCCCAACTTTTATAATTTATTCACGAGCATTTTTAGCCCCACCTTCTTTTTACACCAGAAATTTTGTAGATTATTTCTCTTTAATATGTGACAGCGATTAAACAAGAAGAAAATTATTTTTAAAAATTTACGGTATGAAAAAGAGGCGGGGCAAAACATGCTCGTAAATAAATTATAAAAGTTGGGAACTCTGCTTCATAGACCCATATCTTTTACCAACGCCGCTCAGTGATTCACGTTATGCTATTTTTCTAAAAAAGGTTTTGCCAGAAATGCTGCAAGATGTTCCAGATGTCGTGCGCATCCAAACATGATTTCAGCATGAGGGTGCGCCATTACTTTTCGGTATGGAAGTACGCAATTTTCTGGATGCCAGTTTTTTATTGCGATGGATTGGACGGGGCGGGCCAGTCCTGTGACCACCCCGATCCCGAGTTTTATCGACCATCAATTTCTTCTTATGGAGGCATCAGAAGGAAATTATTTACGAGACTTCTCTTGATTCACTAGAGGACCTCGTTGCTCGACTATTCATTGCGGCTGCTCAAGTGCGCGAAACACCTGGTATTTTTTAAACTTTTTGCCGATCCACACTTCGCCGCTATCAAGCATGTAATACGGCTGGTGGTCGCAATTTTGAACACTTATGGTAAATATTAAAGCTAAGAAGCGCTTTCTTTTTATACGTTTTTACTTTCATTTTTCCACAAAGTTTTACATTATATATATATATATAATTTTTTTTTTTTTTTTTTTGCGTTATGTCAATACAAAAGATGTATGTTTAAATAAACTTTTCAACCCCTTAATGTTTTTTCAATGACCGTAGAAATATTCCTATTTGAAACTCCACCTGTCTAGTAACTTTTAAATTCTGTGTGTTAAAGTATATCTAAAAAATATTCACAATATTAATATTTATTCAAACAATGTGCAATATTCGGAAACGAAATTTTTATTATGTATGGCTTTTTTATGATAAAAATTATAAATAGAATAACTCAGTTAAATAATTCACCACTCCAGAGGAACAGCAGTAGGCGGAGCTTATTGGTAAAAACCACAGAAAACACATGCTCCGTAAACGGTTAAAATGACATTTGGGGAGTTGGGTTCCTATGCAATTCTGAGTCCTAATGATGTGACCTACTTCCCGTTAAAGTTTGTCCCATCACCGTTGAATCACTGCATATATACATATATTATTATTATTATTATTATTATTATTATTATATAATAGAATTGTATCCAACCTGCAATAGTTCCTAATTGCGAGTTGCGGTAGAACTAAACTAGCAGGTAACATCACGTAAAGAAAATTCGTTACGAATTTCTCTGGATCGAAAGAAGAACCCTAGCAATTTCTGTTTTTTCTACCTAGTTACGGTTGCTAAAGTTGAACGCAATTTAGGAAATGATGTTGATGTAGTCATTATATATTTCGACTAAGGGACAGAAAAAAAAATATAAATAAATAAATAAATAAAATAAAACGCATTGCAGAAAAATTGACTTAAACCTTTTGGCTTTCTAATAACTTAAAAACTAAAGACTGAAACAAATAAAACTGTTATGTTTATATACTACCATTATAATATGTATGTTTATATATTACCATCATAAATATTTTTTTCTAGTTTTTGCAAAGTTGTAGACTAGAAATTTCGAATCCCCACCTTCTTTCATAGACTAAACGTTTTCGAGTGGACTGAGATTAGGACTACTTCAGGTCACGTAAAGAAGAAATTCTACGATATTCTTTGTAGGATTTAATTTTAAATAAAAAAAAAGTTATGATAACTTAGAAAATTATAAATGCTCATGAGAAAGGATGGGTTATTTTAACAACTTGAATCAAATAAATGTACCACAGGCGCCATGCAATTATGTGCATTATCATCTTGAAATGCTGATTGTCGAAAAGTTTGAAATACCTACAAAATAGTCTTGCAGGCATCAATTTTTTAATGGCTGAGATTTATTTCGGGTTAATTGATCGCTTGAACATGAAAATTTGCCGGACTCACTGAAAAATTATGCACTTTCGTATCAAATTGTACGGAAAATGTGTCACTGTTATCAAAGTGCAATTTTCTTTAATTCGGTCACATTTTCGTCATCAGACCTGCTTGTTTCCGTTAGCTCGCAATAAGTTAAACTTGACTCATCAGAGAGAACCACTTCAGCCCAATAATTAACTGATCATTTAAAAAATTTTTTAGGCCTCAGAAGTCTTGTTTTCCTAATTATTTTCGTTAAGGAAGGATTTTTTTTTTTTTTTCAGATTTTTCTAGCACTTAAACTTGTTTTGTTTAATCGTTGTTGCACTCTATTTAAAGAAATTTTAACAGAGAGTGAGAGAATAAACAATCTAGATTTCTATATCAAATCAAATTCGGAATTGGAGAAATGGCGTAAGGAGCTTCGTTCGTGACGGGGGTCTCCCAACCGCCCATCTTTTTTCAACTTTAGAACTTTTGGGTTACCGGAAAAATTTTAACAGAATTTTCTTATATATTTTTGTAGGAATTCTCAGTAATGAAATGTCCGTAACATTCCTACATTTTTGCGTGCATTTTCTATTTTGCCACCCCTTTAATCAATCATTAAAATTTTACATATTCTTTTAATAGAACCCTGCCTATGTAATAAAAAAAATTCTTTTAAAGTAAAGTTTCGCACTGTATTGTTATTATGAGTAATAAATTTATAGTGCAAACATAAACTATTCTTAAAATAACTGCTACCGGAATTGCTTATGATTTTCATTCTAAGTATGTTAGTTTAGATTCTTTACAGCGACTAGCACAATTATGAAGAAAAACTCTGGTACGTATCGCTCAGACGATATTGTGGAGCGTGCAAAATAGTTTTTATTAGTTTGTAATTTGACACTGTGGAATACTCACTAATCTTTAGGTAGTTTTGATTCTTGGAGGGAAAGTATTCTCTCGACGATAGTGAGATTACGAAAATTATTGTTTTGAATGAAAATATTTATCTCCATATGATTTGTCAAACTTTTTAAATGAGAATATTTCCAGTGCGAACTACTGGACTCTTCAAAATATATGTGAATGTAGTAATCAAAACTGTAGATTAGAAGTTTATAATGTATTTTCCATAACAGATACCGTATTTACCGGCATATAACGTGCAGGTCACATAAATGAGTTACACACTAAAAAATTTAATTTACAAATTATGCTATATCTGTAAGACACAAAAGCTTGTTAAAAAATAGCATTTACTGCAAATTTAAATTTCCGGTGTATAACTGATTTAACAAACTTGCGCGTTATACTCAGAAAGATATGATATTCTTTATCTGTAATCTAAACCTCATTAAAGCAGTTACAATTGTTAATTTAAAAACCTACAGCTTTTTTTTAAAACGAATGCGAAGATTATGATGCATTTTCCATAACAGATACCGTATTTTCCGGCGTATAACGCGCAGGTCACATGAATGAGTTACACAATAGAAAATTTAATTTCCAAATTATGCTATATCTGTAAGACAGAAAAGCTTGTTAAAAAATAGCATTTACTGTAAATTTAAATATCCGGTGTATAACTGATTTAACAAACCTGCGCGTTATACGCAGAATAATATGATATTCTTTATCTTTAATCTGAACCTCATTAAAGCAGTTACAATCGTTAATTTAACAAAATACAGGTATTTTTTAAAACGAATTTAGCAAGTCACTGTTGAATGTTGTTTAATCTAAAAGGAAAATATTTCAGGTCAGAAAATTAATGCATAAAAACATATTAGTAATGCATTTATATATCTCTTATATGCTTTTTATCCTTTGAAAATAGTTGCATATTTCAAACTATATGATTATAATAACAGGAGACTTGGCGTTGGAATATTAAAACCCGAATAAACTACTACGTCAGAAACGCCAAAGAAAAATATTTGAGATGCATACAGCTGTTTCGGTAGCCTTAAGCGTACCGTCTTCAGTGCAAAAAGAATATTATGGTTGCCACAGAAAACCCTTTTTTTTTAAATCATTTTTGTATCACTATTTGCATAACAAAACATATATGAAATATTCATGAAGGAAAAGGGCAGATTTACCTACGGAAATATATTATAAATTTTATTTTTTGGAAATAATGCTGCGAGAAGAATAAAAAAGATTTGCGGTCGGAGACCCCTGTCAGGAAAGACGCTTCTTACGCCCTTTCTCCAATTCTGAATTTCATTTAATATAAAGATCTAGATTGCTTACTCTCTCTCTCTCTCTCATGATTTCATTAAGTACAGTGTAACAATGATTAAGCAAAACAAGTTTAAGTGCCAGAAAAATCTGAGAAAAATCCTTTCTTGATTCAAGTTTAACTTATATCGGGCTGACGGAAACAAGCAAGTCTGGTGACGAAAATGTGACCGTCCTTATGAAAATCGCACTTTTAAAACAATGGCACATTCTCCGTACAATTTGATATGAAAGTGCATATTTTTTCATCGAGTCGGACAAATTTTCATGTTCAGAGGACCAATTAACCCGAAATAAATCTCAGCCATTAAAAAATTGATGCCTGCCCGACTATTTTGCAGGTATTTCAAAATTTTGCACAATCAGCATTTCAAGTTGATATCCACCTAATTACATGGCGCCTGTGGTACGTTTATTTTATTCATGTTGTTAAAATAACCCCCTCTTTCTCTTGAGCATTTACAACTTTGTAAGTTATCATAACTTTTTTTACCTAAAGTTAAATTCTACAAAGAACATCATAGAATTTCTTCTTCTCGTGACCTGAAATAGTCCTAATCTCAATGCACTCGAAATTGTTCAGTCTATAAAAGAGGGTGGGGATTCAAAACTTGTAGCCTACAACTTTTCAAGAACTAGAAAAAAAAAAAAAAAATATATATATATATTTATTATATATATATATATATATATATGATATTTGGCACAGTGAAATTTCTGAGTTTTATGTTAAAAAATACTGTAAAATACTATGCCATTCAGCATTAAAGCAGTAATTTCATACAAAAGTGAAAATTATCCAATGCAGAGTACATATTTTTATTAAGTAATTGTTTAGGTCTAACAAATAAATAGTTTTATTTGATACATTAAAATATAACTTGTTTATTTTATATAATAAACCGTAGTAGAATAAAAAGCATATGTTTAGTATATTACGTTTAAAAAGAAAAAACATGCAGATTTTTAGTAAAGACTATATAGAGTGTAATAAAGCGAATTATTAAATCAAAAACGTACATAGGTATCATTTTGTATATTTTGTAATATGCAAACATATCAGTTTTTTTTTTTTTTCGTTAGTCGTTAGTTTTCAAGTTATTACAAATGCAAACGGTACAAGTCAATTTTTCCACAGTGCGATTTTCTTTTTTCTTTCTTTCTTTTTTTCTTTTTTATCCCGCACTGTACATAAATAATTTAAGATAACCGTATAGGATTTCCTTTAGATGGAACAATCGAGAGGTTCTCAAAATTTAATATTCTATTTAGCAAAAAGAAAACAAAAGAAAACAAAAAAATAAATAAATAAATAAATAAAAATAAAAATAAACTAACGTTGCATATTTTATTTAACCCTTTATTGCTCCGAAAGGAATAAAAATGTTGGGAACTCTGATATGTTCTTAAATTTTGCACATGTATATAACAGGATCTTCACTTTTTTGGGTAAAGATTGCATTACGAAAATAATTACAGGGCTGACAACAGATAGAGTATAAAATATAGTGTTTGCGATAATTTTATACCAGTGGATCTGCAGATCAGGAGCCTCAACGTCCTATTTGCATCAGACATTATTCAATAGGTCATTTTTTTTTTATTCCTTATTATATAATAGTATATATTGATTCGATCGACTTATTACCATGATCAGATACATTCCTGAGGGGGGCTCTCCCTGCTGTATCTCTCTTTGTGTACCTATTTGTATATCATATAAAGTGTTACGGAATTGTAAATAATTGCATTTATTTTTGTATAAATTCTTTCAAAGAGGCTTAGTAAGTCGATAAAATGCTAATTTTGTGCATTTCTAGTCGTTTTATCGTTAAAATACCCTAATTTTCTTTTAAAAACGCATTAAAAAGCTCCAATAAGGAAAGAAATGGATTTGGCGCCGAATTTCGCGACTCTTTCCCTCCTTGCCGATTTTTTTGACGACCTTGGCGAGAAAATCCTTATTAGGGATATACCAAATACGGATGCTCTAATCTCATTGGCTGATGAGATACGAGAATTTCCCAGAACAGTCTGTGTTCGATAGAATAGTATAAAAGGAGCATTGTTTTAGCCAAGGCGGCCAATCTCAGATCTGTGTCAGTTTCGTCAAATGCTTGCTTTGCTTTGAGCCTGATTGAATGAGACTTGCTTTATGTGTTATTTATAAACAGTTTGTACTGTTGTTTTGCTGTTAACGGCTGTTGTTTAAGCTATGTTTACTGTTTGAATTGAAGCTGATACTTGGTTTATAGACCTGTATTTTTCTGGAACTTTCTGTGAATAAATCACTGAATTTTTGCAAGTTTCGCCTTTCATTCTAAGACAACTTACGAACCCCCAAGTACGCAACAATATGTATTCTTAATAAACGACGGTCTTGCATTATTTTCCTGATATTCATAAATACCAAATTTCATACAAAAAAAAAAAAAAAAAAAAAAAAAATACATAGCATATCGTAAACATTTTGCGTAACCTTTAAACAATTCTATGCCCACAATCTTCAGTAAGAAAACATGCTTTTTAAATTCTAATAAAATTTCATTATATTTGATGGGGTGTAACCATGTTAAAAAACACTTTTAAGAAATTCCGACTATAGACCGTAATAGTACGAAATTCCTTTATGTATACCGGAAAAGTATCCACAGCCATTATAAACGCCAATAATAAGAATAAACCTAATTAATTATAACTCATTAATTTTTCAAACTAATTTGACATCATTTGGATGATTACAGTACATACTCGGAATTATTTTGTGTGTTCCCATAAATTATTTAGTCTGTATATAACTTTTTTTAAGAGTAAACATGATTTTACGCATCTTTATAATGTATGTTAAATTTATTAAGTTCAATTCAGCACAAATGCATTAAAGTGCGCGCTTAAATTAAAAATTTGTCCATAGGCTCTAATGTTACGAAATTCTTTCGTGTGTCTTTGTAAACGAACCGTAAACATTGTATACACCAGTAAAAACTATTCAGCTTATTTTGCGTTTAAAATTTATAATTGTTCCAAATTTAACATCGTTTCGATGACTACGTGACATTGTCAGAACACTTTTGTAAGGTCCTGTACATTAATTAGAAAGCTTAAGAGCACATATTTTCGTCAAACAACATAAGTTTAAGCATCTTACTCACGTACGCTAGTTTCATTTTCTTCATTGCAAAGTAATGATATTAAAACGCGTTTAAACGAAATTCACCCCATACGCCGTAATGTTAAGAATTTTGGCGTGTTCCTGTACACAGATTATAAAAAAATATAGCAATAAAAATTATACAGCTACTTATATGCAAAGCCGGAACGTATGCGCCAATTTGCAAGTCAATCGAAGGATTTTTGCGGCCGCTATTGTGGTACATACAAATTCTTCCTATATAGGCCGTAAAGATAAGAAAAACTTTGGCGTGTCCCTGTACACGAAAGACAAATGGTATACACACATAACACTATATAGCTAATTTCGTTGGGCTCATGAATATGTGTACCAAATTGCAAGTCAATAGCGTTATTTTGGGGGCCGCTATCGCGGTACATACAAATTCTTCCCGTAGGCCGTAATGATAAAAAAATTTTGGCGTGTCCCTGTACACGAACAACAAATGGAATGCACACCCAATACTATACAGCTAATTTCGTGGGGATCATGAACATGTGTACAAAATTTCAAGTCAATAGCGTGATTTTTGCGGCAGCTATCGCACGACAGACAGACGGAACCCAAAATACTTTTGAGTCTCAACAAAGGGCCTCCACTGACGTTTCGGCAAAAATTGGTAGTCAATAGCTTGATTTTTGCGGTGGCTGTCGCGGTACATACAGATTCTTCCTATAGGCCGTAATGATAGAAAATCTTTGGCGTGTCCCTGTACACGAACTACAAATGGAATACACACCTAAAACTATACAGCTGATTCTGTTAGGCTCATAAACATGTGTACCAAATTGCAAGTCAATAGCGTGATTTTTGTGGCCGCTGTCGCGGTACATACAAATTCTTCCCATAGGTTGTAATGATAAGAAAAACTTTGGCGTGTCCCAGTACACGAATTACAAATGAAATACACACCCAAAACTATACAGCTGATTTCGTGGGGCACATGAACACGTGTACCAAATTGCAAGTCAATAGCCTGATTTTTGTGGCCGCTATCGCGATACATACAAATTCCTTCCATAGGCCGTAATGATAAGAAAAATCTTGGCGTGTCCCTGTATACGAACAGCAAATGGAATACATACCAAAATCTATACAGCTGATTTCGTGGGGCTCATGAACATGTGTACAAAATTTCAAGTCAAAAGAGCTATTTTTGCGGCCGCTATCGCGCGACAGACAGACAGACAGACAGACACAGCCCAAAACCGTTTTGAGTCTCAACAGAGGGCCTCCACTGACGTTTCGGCAATTATTAAAAAAGCGACAATATCTGTAATCGTAACAAATGTTGCCTTAGAGCACGTGAAATTTTCTTTTTTTTAAATGCTTTGCATATGATGCAATTCAAATACAAAATTTATAAGCATTTGTTTGAGAACATTCAAGCAATTCAGCAAGATTGTTTATTTATAGTATACAAAATTTTTAAATGGAATTAATGGGCCCTCCATGGCCGAGTGATTATGTCACCGCACTGCTAATCGCCTTCGAGCGTAGGAGAGCGGGTTCGATTCCCGCACTGGCCCCGGGTGTTTTTCCATTTCCTCGCATTATAATTCTGTCATGTGCTATCTGTAATTATCTGACGAAGATTTACAAGAGGACTACAAGTCAAGAATACAAATCTGATGTATATATATCAATAAACAAATGAAATTAATTTAAAGCGAATTGGAGATAAATTTAGAAAACAATTTAAAATATTATAATTAAAAATAATATTTCATTTATAAGGAAAAAAGCAATTTGCAGAAATTCCCTTAATAGAAAGTGAACTTTATTCAGTAACTGAGGAACACCCTATTATTTTGTCCAAATTACACCAAATTTTTATAATATTTCATAATGCTTTTGATCTTAGATTGTCCGTTTCTTTGGCTGTCAAATTATGGAAAATTAATCGTTTACGCACGCGCACTCGAAATAAATACCAAAGATGCAACATTTTAATTCATTCCAGACCTTTTTTAGCCCCACCTTGAATCCATACCACTTTTTTCTTAAGAGTAATTTTTTCCTATTTTTTCGCAGTTATATATTGGAGAAAATAATCTATAAATAAAGTGGTGCGGATGAAAGGCGGGGCTAAAAATGCTCCGGAATAAATTAAAATGTTAGCAACTATGAAATGCATATGCACATATTTCACAAAATATTTTATATTTTTGTTTTCTGATTAGCTAAATTGCTTTATCAGAAAAGCTGTTAAATTTCTTTAAAGCCTGTAATAATATAATTTTTAAAACCTGCTGGTAATTTGAAAAGGTATCATATAAATACTTTTTAATTTTATTTGAGATGCTGCTGCATAGCTTCCAACTTTTAATTTATTTCATAGCATTGTTATTATCCGCCTTTTTTTTTTTTTTTTTTTTTTTTCATACCATTTTTCAAAAGAGTTATTTTCGTCTTATTTAACCGCAATTATATACAGGAGAAAAATATCTGCTTCTTGAAAGTCAAAATGTCGACATCAGGCAAATTTACTACTTACCTTATTATATTCAATATTACCAAATGTATCAATTATCCACGTCTTCAAAATTTTATACAGCACCTTAATGTTAATTTCCATGATCAATTAGAATATTTCGAGAACCAAGTTTAAACACCCTTGTTGTGCATGACCACACACATCTTTAGAATAAAAAAGGCCAAATGTCGGTTTTATCGTATCTTTGTATTTAGTTTTTCCTTATTTTCTTGTCTTGTTAGAATAAAAAAAAAATCTTTAAAAATTCAAAATTTACCAAAAATAGTTGTTATGTGTTCGTTATGTTGTACTTAAACTTTCTTTGTTCCTTGTTAGTTATTGTAATGTTATTGTAATGATTGTAAAGTTATGTATTGTAAAGTTATGTATTGTTAAAATGTATTGTAAAGTTATTCTAACGTTGTTGTACACTTAAACTCTCTCTATAATTTCTTCTCATTGTTCTTAGTTACGTTAACTTCATTATTTAATTTTGTTTTATATTTCATTTTCTTTTATCGTTGTCCTACTTCACGATAAGCTCAGAATTCGTTCATTGTTTGTCAGTCACTGCCTTTCCCCTTTACGTATTTTTTTTTTCTTTTTTGTAAGCGATCACGATCTTCAATCAACTCTGCTACCTGCATTTGGTTTTGCTGAACTTTGGGGTCACCACTGGACCCCGTGAACTCAGCACTCATCCATATCTCGAACATGCAAGAGAAAAATAGTATTTTTGAATGAAAGGGATTTTCAAGAAGGGTGGTACCAACAGAAACAGGAATAAATTAGAATTAAACTATTTGCTATTGTTACAAAAAGGCATCGAATACCTGTACCGGATGAAAATTAATGATACAGATCATTCCACTCTTCTAATGATACAGGATGAACTCAAACACTATATTTTTTGCTTAATCTGTTGTCAGATTCTTAATTATTGTGGTAATCCAACTGTCACACGTACACAAATAACAATCATACACTTTGCAACTCCAAAGGTTTAGTTCATTTCATTAGGTGGCCAATTTATAAATTAAAAATAATTATTCAGTAGTAAATCTTGCTAAGCCTTAATAAACATGCGTACATTTTGAACTTTAAAAAAACAAATTTTTGTATTTTACATTAATAAATTTTTAACATGAACTATCTTATCAGCAATTTAATTTTCGTATTCAGGATCGGAAACAGATGAGTGAATGAGTCATTAAACGAATCTGTGATATTTTACAATGTAATTTCGAATTCAAATAAAACTATCTTTAAAAAAAAAAAAAAAAAAGCTATAAGCACATAATACTGCAGATATAAGTCACGTAAACTGCTTTTAAATTCCGTCAAAGTATATTCAGTTAAAGCAAATTTAAGCACTGTCACGATTCACCAAAATATATTATATAGCGAAATAGATATCTATTACGAAAATATCATGAAAAACGGCAGTTTTTCGAGTGACGCAAGCGGGAGCCCAAACTGACGCTGCGAACTCATATATACGGCTAGTTCGACTTCAAAGAGATTTGTAAAAGCCGACACTTAATATCTCAGCAAATATGCCATATTTTGTTCTGATCTTTTCAAGATAGTCTTTTATCTTCGGTCTTAATCTATCCTGAAATTTTTACATTTCTACATGCAGTATGTTTTGAGATCTGAATCTCAATTTAAAGCCAAAATGGGAAAACGGTTGGAGTAATGGACTGAAATTCTGAAAAATATCTCTAAAACGGCTCGAAGGATTTTCATTTAATTAATATATGTTGTTAATAGTATCTTTCTGAATCTAGTAACGTCTTTGTTTTTTTCAGGAAAACTCTTGTTTTTTATAAAAGTTCTTTTAAAAATAGAACTATATTACTCCGCCAATTGCATGCTTTTCTTCGGCTAAAAAGGCCGTAAATCGGCTCTTAGTTCTTGCTTGCAAGGCTTCAGTTGCTCACGTTGGTTGGCTGACCAACGTGAATGCAGTCAATAAATTTTTGTTATGAAGAAAATATTTTTAATTTTAAAATTTCCCATTTTGTCAAAAAAATATTTAGATAATATTTAAAATAAAAAGAAGTATTTTTAAATTACAGATATTCTATTTCATCATTATTCATAATGAATTAATTTTTTTTTTTAAGCGAAAACGTTTAAATCCCTCATGCGCACGAATTTATACCATGGTCCATGGTCTTTGGAGCGCATGCGTACATCATCCGGATGATTACATCCTGTAGACGCTAAGCTAATTGCTTTCACTGTATCTTTGCGCGGTGTTTGTTTATGTTGATTGGATATCCAAAATCTTTGCATGATTTAGTGGTAAGTGTTTTATAATTTTATATTCTTTAAACTTGCTTATATTTTTAAACTTAATTTTACGTATATGTAATTTTTGACTTCACCTGATCGCCCGAAAGTATTGTTATATGTAAACAAACCCTAATTTTTATTTTTATAGTCGCTTTTTTCGCAAAATGTTACTCCGTTTTCTGTAATATGATAATTAAACAAGCTTTCGAATTAATTATTATGTTTATCATTACTATTATTATGTTATTATTGGTAATATGTCACCTTTTAGCTTAGCAATTTTTGGAAAAATTAGGGGTATCCAGTGATATTGTTTTAGTCTTAATATTGGGATACTGACCGCTGTAGCATGAATTTTCAGATTCGTGCACGACAAATTAGCTGCATCCAGTGATTTTATTTATTTTTTGTTTGTTTTGTGATTGCTTCTGTACAGATTTTCATGCATTTTCAGATTCAAGCAAGGCTGCAGTTTTGAAAATTTGTGGCAAATCTTCGAGTTATTTCATATTACACATCATTTATAATGCTGAATTTTATGTGTTAAAGCTTGAAAGCTCTCTGATTTTTTTTTTTTTTTTTTTTTTGTGGTGAAGTAGCTCAAATTTCTATTACTATTTTAAATAACTTATTAATCTTTAAAATATGCTTAATTTATTTCAGTGAATTTCAAAACAAGCACCAGAGTGAAACAATAATTTATTTTCTTAAAATGTGTTTTTGATGTTTTGTAATGATTCAGAGTATCGATTTGCAGTAATCGACTCATTCAGTGAGATGTACATCAGCAACAGCAATAGTAATTATAACAATATTTATAACAATAATTATAGCAATAGTAAACCTTATAGTAAAGCTATTCCAAAAATAAACTAAATAAAACTTATCAAAAGCTTTCTTACTTAGATTTCTTTTTCTTCTCCCCCCCCCCCCCCCCATAGCAGTTAATTGTACAAATGCATCTTACAAATTAAACCCACTTTCAAGGCCTGCATTATTTATCATTAATAGATTGCTCACACTGTTTAGTGACAGTTTGTTTATAATTTCATGTCTTACCAAATTTATGCAACTGAAAAACTGTTTTCACAATTTATCCGAAATCACAATATTTTTGAAAAAAGTTCATCCTGAATGAGGAATTTGGGGGATTTGAACAAAATCCTATTCTTCTGGTAGTTTTAGGCCCATAAATTTCAAAAAGTTTATTAAAAATGCAAAAAAAAAGTTCTCATTAATTTAAAAAATAACTTTAAAATTAACCAAAAATCATGTGACTTCAAAACGCTGCCTGACGTCATACTTTATGATGCTTCAATGTTTACATTCTGTTAGCTTGGTTGGTAAGCCGCAATTTGTTTTAACTTTCGTAATTATTAATCGTTTATGTGATTTCTGAGCATCTTTTTCATCTTATAATCATTCAATATCATTATCACCATTTTCCATTATCATCATTTTCAATTGTTTTCTTTTCATGGCGGTTGTTCAATGTTTTCGTTTCATAGGATCCTGTGGAACGCTAAAGGATAACTTTTGAGAAGTGTTAGCCGTTGTATTAGTGCAAAATGGTACAATACAATATTTATACTACAATTTTTTAATATCGGTCATTATTATAACATAGAAAACCTATTTCACTGATTCAAGAAGCAAATCAAAGCACAAAATCGAATGTAAACAACAATTACTTTCGTTTGTTGTCATAAAGAGTGACGTTACGATATATTATACTGCATTTTCTCTATACAGTAAATAGTGTGATGTTAAAATTGTTATAAATCAGTCATTAGATTTCAAATAAAAAAGATGTATGTATTTATTTTCTTACCTTTTCATTTTCTATTAGAATAAAATCAAAAAACGTGCAAATGCTTTGGATGCAGCTAATTCGTCGTGCACGAATCTGAAAATTCATGCTACAGCGGTCAGTATCCCAATATTAAGACTAAAACAATATCACTGGATACCCCTAATTTTTCCAAAAATTGCTAAGATAAAAGGTGACATATTACCAATAATAACATAATAATAGTAATGATAAACATAATAATTAATTCGAAAACTTGTTTAATTATCATATTATACAGAAAACTGAGTAACATTTTGCGAAAAAAGCGACTACAAAAATGAAAATTAGGGTTTGTTTACATATAACAATACTTTCGGGCGATCAGGCGAAGCCTATAATTACATATACGTAAAATTAAGTTTAAAAATATAAGCAAGTTTTAAGAATATAAAATTATAAAACACTTTCCACTAAATCATGCAAAGATTTTGGATATCCAATCAATATAAACAAACACCGCGCAGAGATACAGTGAAAGCAATTAGCTTAGCGTCTACAGGATGTAATCATCCGGATGATGTACGCATACGCTCCAAAGACCATGGACCATGGTATAAATTCGTGCGCATGAGGGATTTAATCGTTTTCGCTTTAAAAATTTTTTTTAAATTCATTATGAATAATGATGAAATAGAATATCTATAATTAAAAAATACTTCTTTTTATTTTAAATATTATCTAAATATTTTATACATTTGGAAAACTTTGGAGATGAAACTTAAAGATGTGGATAAGGATAACGATAAATCCATTTCAACTTTAACAGCTTTTAATAAGCGATACCATGAAGCACTGGGAGCTTTCCATTTCTTAGCTTATCTAGTCTATTTCTTAGCTTATTGGAAAAAATTTGACCGATTTGGAAAGAAAACAATCTTTTACATTTGCAAATGAAAATTACTCCCCCGATATTATTCCAGTTATAATGAAATTCCTTGGAAAATCTGATCCCTTCTGTGAATTACTTTTTGGTGAAGATGTGCTCAGTAAGATTTCCCCATTCAATTGGTGAAAAAGTCACTTTTTCTCAAGTAACACTGGAAAAATTGATCACCTGAATCAGGCACTTACTCAATTGTTTACTGCAAGGGCATCAACTGCTTATTTAGAGAGGATTTTTTTAACTTATGGATTAGTGCAATCTAAACTTCGAAACACACTTGGAAATGATAAAGCAGCTAAACTTGTTTTTATTTATAAATCATTTAACCACTGTTACTATATAAAATATTGGTTGTAAAATTTTCAGAAAAAAAAAAAAATTATTGTGATTACAGCCCTTAGTCTACTTCATCTTTCTAATAAATCTATGTTTGAATGAGTAAAATGTCTAAATTAACATAAAGCATCCTTTATTTAAATTATGATATAGATTATAGATAATTAAAACAAGC
Organism: Salticus scenicus; assembly: GCA_963930645.1. Classification (NCBI taxonomy): domain Eukaryota; kingdom Metazoa; phylum Arthropoda; class Arachnida; order Araneae; family Salticidae; genus Salticus; species Salticus scenicus. The sequence goes on along the minus strand of OZ005658.1, from coordinate 102,671,356 downwards.
AGAAAACCCTATATTGTAAGGTAAGTAATTATTTTCTACTGATTTATGAATTATTCTTGTATATATTTTTTAGTTATATGTATTTTATATTATATACATAAAAAAATAATTAATTGATTTAGACATCTAACTTAACAATTTAATTTGTTTGTATCAAATATTATACTTAGATATATTTAAATTTAAAAAATTCTATTTAAATTTAAAAAATCTGATTTAAATTTAAAAAATCCGATTTTTTTTTTTTTTTTTTTTTTTTTAATCAAGATTTTTATCAACTCTGTATAACCCCACAGAATTTTTGCAGGAAGTGTTTGGTCAAATACTTATGTGTTCAGACAGTTTTCAATTTTACCTGGCTATATGAACAACGAAATAGCTTCATGTTTCAGTGATGAGCTGCAAAATTAGCATGTAATTTGGTAAATGGTCTTTAAAGAAAGCCATAAAATTGAATTATTTTGTTTTGCGGACAATTAATTTGTATTGTGGAAAATATTTTTGAAATATTTATAATTAGCAGTGAAATAATTTTATATTTCAATATAAGGGCGCTAAATGACATATTTCAATGTAAATAACCTTGAAAAAATGGTTGAGTTTCATCGATTTGTAGCAAAATAAGCCTATTTCCAAAATTTTGCTTCATTTTGCACTGTTGGGGGCAAAATGCTTGTACATTTCAGTAACAAGTTACAATATTATTGCATAATTTGGTAAACATCTTTGAATGAAGCAAACTTTTTTGATTGGCAAAGAAATAATCATGAATTTTTGCAATTATTTGTTAATAAACTTAAAATTTGTCAGTCTGTGGCGAATGGTTCTGCATTTCAATAATAAGCCACAAAATTATCATGGATTTAAGAAATAGATTAGGGGAAAAAAATTATTGATTAGAGCGATAAAATAAACTCTTATTTCTGTAATTAATTATCATGAAGCATAAAGTTTCTCAATAAGTGGCAGTATGATGCCATATTTTATTATGCCACAAAATTATCGCTCATTTCAAAAAATAATTTTGAAAAAAGAGCAAATTTTATAGATAATTTTATTTTATTATAGAGTGATTTGAAAATCTTTATATTTAACCAACCCACATCTGTAGTTATGTTATTTTACAATTGTTTTGTTCTTATCTTTAAAATGTATTTCAAAATTGCTTTGTACATTTTGGTTAATTGTTCAGAAAGTATTTTTAATTTTCAGAAATTTACTGTAAGCCATTTTCACCCCCTGATTACACGCAAATTTTGCAGACAGATTACGAAATTTTAAAAGCCTGTCACAGACTGCTATAAAACTTTCTGCCACTGGGATCTATACAGTCGGCAGCAAAAGTATTCAAGCACTAGCAGAATTATTGGCTAGTGCTTGGATACTTTTGTTGCCGATTGTATATTCTCTTTAGAAATTAGTTTTAAAAAGTTTTTTTTAAATAAAGTTGAAATTTTATATGAGGTTTTTCTCTAAGATTTTCAATAATGCTAATTTTGTGGGCTTATTAAAGACTTTTATTATTATTATTATTATTATTATTATTATATGTATAAACTGGGTGTTAGATAAAGATTATGACCATGAACTTTCAGAGTCTTTCTCAGAACTAGAGTTCATGAGGTTACCTAAATCAAAATTACTACCTGAGTTAGAAAAAGATTGATGTATCATCAGGGTTAGAAATAAGCAGTCGTTAGTCGTATTTTGCAACCAGTTTTTTCATTTTGATGCCTAGAATTCCAATCATAGGTGCCATATTTGATGCCTGGATTTTTTCCTCATCATATCTAATAATTTTCCCAATCCCATCAGACAGCAAACAAGTCTATTTCACCTATTTCACAAGTCTATTAAATTGTGGTGGAATGGTGTATCTTCTGGGTGAAGAATGAATTTGTGATTTTAAATATGTATGTTTAATATTGTGAATGTAATTACATTCATTACATAAATATTTTTTATATAATCTTGCATATAATATTTACAAGTTGATGCTTTATTATTATTATTTTTTTTTAAATATACATATTTAATTATAGATGGCACCTAGATTTTTAATTTGGGTGCCTAAAAAATTTAATCCAGGCATTATTTTGACGCCTAGTTTCAAAATTCTTATTTCTACCACTGTGTATCATTATTTCTCAAATGAATATTTTAAAAAACAGATACAAGCTCAGTGGGATAGCAGTGCATTAATTTTTCAATATATTCCTCTTTATATATATGTTGATGTTGCAAATGTTTTATAACTGTAATCATAGAAAGTTGTTGTTGAAGGAACATTCAAAATTCTGATTAACAACTATAGATTTCTTGTATTATATTAATTTTCTCCTTCTCGAACAATTTGCTCGAAACATATTTGACATTACTATAAATAACTATTAACCGTATTATTGTGACTAATGAAAGATATGCTTAAATATGTTGTGTAAATAATTTACTAAAAAAAAAAAAAATTGCGTTTTTGGCATTGAAAAATTCCCAGCCCTTATCACTAACTTCTTGTTATACCAGATTTTGGGCGTCCGTCAGGGTTGGCAAAAACCAGGTTTTTTTTTAAATTCATTTTTTGTTTAAACCAGATTTTTATTAATATATGTTTTCCAGTCACATTATACATATTTGTAAATAAAATTGTCACTTTAAAAAGTAATTAATATTCCAATATCAATTATCACTTCATCTAAAAATGATTTAAATTATTGATAACAAATAGGGATGAGATTTTTCAGCTTTTTTTGTAAGTTGATTTTCTTTCTGTAACAATGTATACAAGAAACAAAGTTTGTACTTTCAGACATGAAATTCTCTTATGTCTCATCTAATTAAAATCGTTTTCACATAGTCATGTTAATAAAACATTTATTTATTTTTATGTTCAAAAATAAAACAATCAAATAATGAAGTGCATTTTATTATAACTTAATTCTTTTATATTCAGAACTTCTAAAAATATTCCATAGTTGTAGTATTCAGTTTTCATTAAAATGATGTAAAGGCTGATAACAGGATTACTGTGAGTTGACATTTTTTTTTTTTTTTTTTTAATAGTGAATGTTAAACCTAACATGCCTTTCGTACAATTTAATGATAACAAATTAACTTAATAACAATAAAATTCTTAATTTAATGAATTAGGGAAAAATTTAAAAAACTCCAATACAATAAAAATGAGTCATAGGAAGAGATTTAAGAAAAAAGTGTACTTTTGGTTTTGGATTATGTAATGGAATATTGCAATCCATATGAAAATTGCATATTGAATAGAATTTACATTTAATATAAATAAAATTAAAAGTTTTATAGCTTTTATTGAAACTAAATTTTATATTTTAAGAAAACACTCTTCATCGGATTTAGAATCTTTTGCGATTAGAATTATTTCAACATTTTTCAATACTTGGATATTAAAATTTTTAATTTCATTTCCTTAATTCTAGTGCTGTTACATTTTAATAAAATAATTCATGTAATTTTTACTTTATATCTTGTACAAAATAAATGTGCTTTCCATTATTTATTTTACGTTTCACTACATTTAGCCTTAGATCCTTTCATTTATTATTTTATAAGATAATTAATATAAATTTGCTAAATTTATTAAATAAATTTATTACATTATCATATTATATAAATTTATTAAATTTAATATAATCTATAATTTCTAGATATTTTTTTTCTCCATATATAATAAATTTAATAAAACCAGCCAATTATGCAATAAATCACATAACTAAAACCTTCTCTGAAGAAAAATTACAATTGAAATAAACTGAATTAAAAGTAAAAGTCGTTTACATAAAAAGAATTTAAAAATTTCAGTTAAAAAAAGGAGCAATAGAATAAAAATTTTGAATTTTTTGGAAAGGAAAAAAAATAAAAATACCAGTTGGTTTAAACCATAGGTTCTCAACGGGGGGGCGGTACCACCCCCAGGGAGCGCTGGAAGCTGCTGAGAACTTGCTTTGTGTAGTAGGGGGGGGGGCGATATAAGCACGTTTTAGTATTCAAACTAAATATTTAAAATTTCGCATGTGTTATATTTTTCACTTCTTAAGGGGGCGTCAGCTCTAAAACGCTTGAGAATTACTGGTTTAAACTGTGCCAACCCTGGCGTCAGTCCAGGATCATAGACAAATTTTACTTTGCTGCAGATAGATATATAAATTCCTACTAAGACTTTAATTATAAAACTTTGATTACTACAAATGTTCACATAAATTATGGCATTGAAACATAATTTTTGTGAAAATATTAATTAGAAAAGTTTCTTAAGATAAGTGCATTACTTTATCGTAGAATTTAATTTTTGAAAATAGAAATTAAACTTAAAAAAAAAAAAAAAAAAAGAGAGAAATATACCATAATCCATGACTTGAGTGCTAATTACCTGTCTTATATCTTGAGTATTGTATTACTTATCTTGAATACTATATAAACACATTTTGAGTTTGTGTATCTAATCATAAATACTATGCGATTTATGTCTATACCGGATGTTATTTAATTACATAAAAAAATATATATGTATATACTCGTCTGATGTGTTGATTGTCTGTGAGTATTAAGAATTGCATTGTGAATTGAATTAAGTTCATTAAATGATTTTTCGTTTATGTTTTGATTAACAAAATAAATTTGAAGTTTTTCAATGCAGTCTATTGCAACTTTATGAGTGAACAATACGTAATTTCTCCGACAGCCGCGTCCCATGTTATTCTATGAGGAAATTTGTTTCTATAATTACTCATCATAAAACACATTTTTTTTTTAATTCCGTTTTCACATTCAGAAAATTCACAATCGTGAAATTAGTACTCATTTTATAAAAATTGATTTTTTCAAATTTTTAGTATTTCATTTTGTGGTTAAAAAATGAAAAAAATGCAATTTGTGAAAATTTGAATTTTTGAACTCTTATATATAAAAATTTTGAAAAATCAATTTTTTCGAAAATAAGTACTAATTTAATGGTTGGGAATTTTCTGTTCTGTCATGTTTTTTTTAACAGTGTTATTTAATTTCAGTAGTAAGAATGACTGTTTCATTGGATTGTTTCGAGAATATTCATTGACTATTAATTTTTGTGTCTCCAAAAATGGTTTTATTCAACCGTTTCCTAAATATTCATTAAATGACATGCATTTGTCAATTAGAACCTGTTCGCATCTTTAAGAATTACTTTCTACATGCAAAAATGCCGACAGCTTTTGTAATGACATCATTATAGGCTCAATATTCATTAGATAAAGTGCATTTGTAGATTAGAACCTGCTCGTGTCTTTAAAAATTCTTTTTTTATATGCAGAATTGACGACAAGTCTTAAGACAGTATCATTACGGCTTTATCTGCAAGCTGAATATTCATTAAATAAAGTTCATTCATTCACTAGAACCTGCTAATGTAATTTCTATATGCAAAAATATCAACTTTCATGACAATATCATTAAAGGACAAACTGAACGCTGCGAACTCATATATACGGCTAGTTTGACATCAAAGAGATTTGTAAAAGCCGACACTTAATATCTCAGCATATATGCCATATTTTGTTCTGATCTTTTCAAAATAGTCTTTTATCTTCAGTCTTAATCTATCCTGAAAATTTTACATTTCTACATGCAGTATGTTTTGAGATCTGAATCTCAATTTACAGCCAAAAAGGGAAAACGATTGGTGTAATGTAATGGACTGAATTCTGAAAAATATCTCTAAAACAGCTCGAAGGATTTTCATATAATTAATATATGTTGTTAATAGGATCTTTCTGAATCTAGTAATGTTTTCATTTTTTTCCAGGAAAACTCTTGTTTTTTATAAAAGTTGTTTTAAAAATGGAACTATATTACTCCGCCAATTGCATGCTTTCCTCTGGCGAAAACGTCGTGATATGGTTTTTACTAGCAAGGCTTGAGAAGGCCATGTTGGTTGGTTGACCAACGTGAATGCAGTCAATGAATTATTTAAACTTTCCTTTTTTTAACGCAAAAATACTTTATTACATTTTTTATATATTTATTGTATATATGCTAAGTCAAATTCACTTAAATATATTTTCTCTTCTGCTATGAAAAAGATATTTTTGATTTCAAAATTTCATATTTAGTCAAAAGATTATTTAGATAACATTTTAAATAAGGAAGTATTTTGTAATTTTAGATATTCCATTTTATCATAATAATGATGATTTTACGATTTTTTAAAGCAAAAAATTTTTAATCATTCATAAAAATCGATTTTATAGTAGCTCAATGATTTGCGATTCCTATTCATGTATCCTATTCATGTATCAAAATAAATAAATGACATCTTTACTTTGAAACCCATGATTTATTTTAAAAATATAATTCTCTCTTTCTTTCTTTCTTTCTTTTCTTTCTTTCTTTCTTTTCTTTTTTTTTCTTTTTCTTTTTTCTTTTTTTTTTTTAATTAATTAATTTCTGCATGAAAAATTCCATTTCATAACTATATTTAAAACTACAATAAATAAAAAACCCTCCTTTAATTTTAAATATTTATTTCTACATGTTTCTAAGCAATTAAAAGTGTTTTTTTTTTTTTTTTTTTTTTTTTTTTTTTTTTATAAAAAAAAGTAGCTTAAATATGGGAATGTATGGTTTTATCATGAAGGTAATAATTTGGCCATCTAGTGGCGCCATCTCGTAGCTTGTATTAAAACCATATACATTCCTATATTTAATTTATTTTTCTTAAAAAAAAAAAAAAAAAAAAGACACTTTTAATTGCTTAGAAACATGTAGAAATAATTATTTAAAATTAAAGTAGGGTTTTTTTGCTTATTGTAGTTGTAAATATATTTATGAAATGGAATTTTTCATACATAAATTAATTAATTAATTAAAAAGAAAGAGAGAATTATACTTTTTTAATAAATTATTATGGGTTTCAAAGTAAAGATGTTATTTATTTATTTTGACGTGTTTTTCAGTCATTGCTATTTCACACATTTTTCATCAATTTTAATTCTATTTTCATATGTATATATATATATATATATAGCGTATTTATCCGATCTTTCATCCCCTATCCATTGTTGCTTTAAATAATAATAAAAAAATTAGTTTGATTATGTTAATATTTAAAATATGTATCATTTTAAAGTCTGAAAAGTAAATATATGAATAAACTCTAACTGTATTTTAAAAAGAGATTTTTAATTTTTAAAAAGAAATATATATATAACTTGTATTTTCCATAAAACTTAAGCTTAACTTGTATTTTACTTATTAACTTGTATTAACTTTAGCTTAACTTGTATTTTCCATAATTTTTTTCTCCAAATGATTTTATCTTATTTTTAAAATTATAGAAATGTAGACCTTAATTTATATTTTGTCTATTTTTTTCCACCAAATATTTTTATGAAATAATTTTTACCTGCACTTTTGATGAAAGTTTAAATTGTGAATATTTGAGCTTAGCCTCAAAAGGGAAAAGAAAATAAATAAATTTCCATTTTTAACATTAACTTGATTTTTTTAAATTGTTTAATTTGCATTTGTAATTCTCTAAAAAGAAACTTGCAAAATGTAAATTACGTAATTCTAACTTAAATTTGAAATTTCCCACTTATTATTATTATTATTTTAAAGAGTTTGAGAATCCCACTCAATATTTTTTTCTAGTGCGAAGCTTCTCCATTTTGTTTCCAAGTGGCAGGCTACTTGAAAATTTGTCGGCATGATAACGTTTGAAATACTGAATTAATTCAAACTAAATTTGTAGTGTGGATTTATCTCAGAAATGTATTTGTTATGTTCATTTGCCAACTTAATCTACCCTCTTGTTTCCCTGTGCCAGCCCACTGAAAATTTCAAATTTACATTAGAAAGGTTTTATGAACCGATTTGCTTAAAACTCCATATATACAAGACTTCATTAATAAATCCATCAAGTCCATTAATAAATTGTAGAATTGAAAAATTGTAGAATTTTGAAAAAAAAAAAATGGTGGCAACTTCATTATAAAAGATAAATCAGTTTACCCTTCCTAGGAGCCAGAAGGACTTGTTTTAATTTTTTGATCAATAACCCCTAAAAAGTAATGATATCAGTACAAAAAACCCTTAACGGGTTAAAAGTTTGTGACGCCGCTACTTTATGGCTAGAAGAATTTGAAATATGAACCTTAAAAATAATGATATGAAATTTTAAGTGACGCTTTGCAATTAGTTAAAATATACATAGATTTTCTTATTTGATCATTTACTTTCTACTTTTATTTATATTTATAATGCAAACGTAATATTTTTAGCTTCAACATCAGACAGATATATAAAATACACTCACTGATGCTTTTTAATTCACATTTCAAATTCAAAATAACAGTTTTAAAAGGAATGATATAAAAATTCCAGTGGCGCCTCGGTGTTATTTTAAAAGATTTGCTTTTAGATTCCATTAAAATTACTTTTGTTTTGTCTAATAAAGTATATTTACATAGTGAAACAGTGCTTTTAATTTTCAAATATACTGTCAAATAATTATACTTTCACTAAGTTTGCATTATAAATTAAAATTATTTATTTCAATAAATTGATTTATCTTTTGCGTCACGCTATCCAAAACTGCAAGTAAAATCTGTGTAAATATTTTCCTTACGTCACACTACCTCTTTGCGCAAATTTTCACTCAGTTGGATACTATGATAATGATACTATGTTTTGGATAGCGTGATGCAAAAGATAAATCAATTTATTGAAATAAATAATTTTAATTTATAATGCAAACTTAGTGAAAGTATAATTATTTGACAGTATATTTGAAAATTAAAAGCACTGTTTCACTATGTAAATATACTTTATTAGACAAAACAAAAGTAATTTTAATGGAATCTAAAAGCAAATCTTTTAAAATAACACCGAGGCGCCACTGGAATTTTTATATCATTCCTTTTAAAACTGTTATTTTGAATTTGAAATGTGAATTAAAAAGCATCAGTGAGTGTATTTTATATATCTGTCTGATGTTGAAGCTAAAAATATTACGTTTGCATTATAAATATAAATAAAAGTAGAAAGTAAATGATCAAATAAGAAAATCTATGTATATTTTAACTAATTGCAAAGCGTCACTTAAAATTTCATATCATTATTTTTAAGGTTCATATTTCAAATTCTTCTAGCCATAAAGTAGCGGCGTCACAAACTTTTAACCCGTTAAGGGTTTTTTGTACTGATATGTATATATACAGTCGAACCTTGTTAACGTGAATTACTTTTAACATGAACTGCTTCCAAAATCCCCATCAAAATGAAGACTTGTTCAGACATATGAAGATTAGTTACTGATAGCATGAAGTACTGATAACATTAACAGATTTTTTATCCCCCTAGAGATTCACGTTAACGGGGTTCGACTGTATTTGAGGAAGTCATAGCTGCCAAGTTTTTTAATTTATTCCGGAATGTTGTTAGTCCCTCTCCTTTTTCACACCGTAATAACTTTAGAGTAAATTTCTTAATGTTTAATCGCAATTATATTAAAGAAAAATTTTCTACAAAGATTACAGTGTGAAAAAAGGGCGGGGGCTAAGAACATTCCGGAATAAATTAAAAAACTTGGCAGCTATGCCAAGTGTAACCATCTTTTGTGATTTGTAATTAAACTTCTTAATTTATAATTATTATTTTTTTTTTTAAGTCCACCAGAATTGTTTGTAAATATTTCTTTATCTACATTAGATTACTTTTAAAAAAAAGTGAACAAGGAAATGTCTTTTCATATTTCACTATTGCTGTGTTATTTATTGACTTATGATTAAGGTAAGCTCGGCGTATTATTCTACTCTTAAACTGTATTTGGAGGGAAAAGTTATATGCTAGCTTGAAAATTAATCTTGTAAAACCGAATCAAATATGAAAAAGTGGTAGATTTAGAAGTTTAAACAATTGTTGATATTTCCCTCGCTTACATAATGCTTTCTCGAAATTCGAAGTTTTGCCATTTCTGAGCGTGTGAAGCAAACTACAACGAATTTGACAAGGAAAGTAGTTTTTATAGAGAATTTGAAGATAGCTTCAGACTTGCAAAGCTTTTTGTTTTGCCACACGTCATTAAACTTCCCTCAGGAATTCTGTACGCTGCACACGTGTAAACAAGGTGTTTACACTTGTCCCAAGTACTTCAGCTGCTTAACTTACATTTTTTTACTTTGTTTATAAATTTTAATATAACTTAATATCCTAATGTTTCTATTAGATTTTATTGATGTGTCAAGTCAAATGAACAAAATTAATGAAGTGAATTGCTAGTTGAGGTTTTCGGAATACTTCGCATGTTTCTAAGGGATTGAGATATTTGAAAATTCAAAAAGTCCCAGTTTCATGAATGTTTTCAATATCTGTAAACTCAAGATGCATTTTTGATGTGTTCTATATGCACATAGTAGAATGAGGTTACACATGTCCCGAACCATGAAGCAAGTAATACCATTAATTACAAAATTTTCATCTTTTCTTTTTTAAAACTACACTTTGTTAAATAAATTTTTGTCGTGGTTATTAAAAGCCAAATAACTGCCGTTTTTGCCTAAATTTTATTAAAAGTATAATAGAAACTGATTAAAGTGAGGTTGAAGTTGAATTATGCTTAAACATTGTAACCTTTGCCCCATTTCATTTTACTGTATACATATAAGCAGTATCCGAAATTGCAATTTGAAAATTTATCTTTTTTTGTAAAATATCTTCAGAACTTTTGAAGACATTATAATTAATTTTTGTAAACTTTCTTAAGAATGGGTCAAATAACTTAAGATTTTCTTTTAAAATATCTGCAGAATATCTTGCGATTATTTTTAGTGGGGCGTTTTTAATTGAAACTACTTTTTGTTAAAGATTTTTTTTTTCCTGTTTTATCGTAGTTATATATTGGAGAAAAACATTCTATAAATAAAGTGCTATGAAATAGGGGTCGGGGCTAAAACTGCTCCGGAATAAATTAAAATGTTGGCAGCTCTGTTATGCATAACAGGTGAGACTGAATTGTGTTCAAAAAGTACGTAAAATTTTTAAACAAAATTGAAAATAAGCATAGCAACCAATTGTCTGAAATCAGTTTACAATTAAAACGCCTTAACTAGAAGTATCTACGTTACAGGTTAAACATCGTTTTGCCAAAGCTGTAAACATTTATAATTTATTCCGGAGCACTGTTAGTCCCGCCTGTTTCTGAAACTACTTTTTTTAGTGTAATTTACTTCTTATTTCATTCTAGACTGGAAAAAAAGTTATTCTATATGTAAAACAGTTTTTAAATAGGTGAGAAATAAAGGTATGACTTAAAATGCTCCAGAATTAAATATAAAAGTTGACAACTCTGCTTTTAGCTCTTTCCTTCTTCATGAATGAGCTAGGGAGTGGCTAATTGAATTACAGCTAAAGTTGGTAGCTATGCTATTATACCAACTTTTTCAGTATAAATAATTATAAATAATGATAGAAATAAAACTGCATTCTTTCAGACTACAAACTTATGCATTGACTTTTCTTAAACCAATTTTCCCTCTATTTAAAAAATTGGAATTAGGGATAAAAAATGCAAAAGCACCTAGCGAGAAGACTTTTAATTTTGTATTTGAAATGAGAGTCTTTTTTTAGCTCGCGAGATAAGGCTTTAGTGGAACAACTTTCTCCAGGAATGTTTTGTTTTCAATAATATTTGAGATATTTACGTCTGATAAAAAAAATTGTTAAAAGTACTATTTTTCTCCAGTTTGTCGGTAGCATGAAGGAATTTCTTAAAGCTGTATAAAACGTGTTAAATAAATTTCACGAGAGGGAGAAATCTCCTTTGGTTAAAGAATATAATGAAAGGAGAAAATTCGGTCGCTAGGATGTCATGGAATGGGACGATTCGGCGCGGCCGTTTTGGCGCAAAATCCATTTCGAAGAGGCCGTTTTCGCGCAGCCTTTCCTTCACGAAATGGCTGCGGCTTTCGTCTCAGCCTTTTCGGTTAAAATTTATTTAACGATAGATATTCTTCATGTCATTAAATTTTCGTCAAACCTTTGTTAAATAATGTAATTTATGATTTCTTATTTATTTATTTACTTATTTAAATGAGGGCTGGGTTTTATCTGTAAAAATTAATTTTTACCAGGACATGTTAAAAACTGTGTTTTTACCGGTAAAAACCATGGAAAAATGGTAAAATTCTGATAAATACTATTAGCCCACATATACCGGTAGAGTGGTAGGTACTAGATCATTCATTATATATACATATTTTTAAAATATAGTCTAGAAATATGTGATGCTTGTAATAAAAAAAATGTCTACATGTGTATTGTGCAATGTAATAAGTACAAAACTTTGAATAAACACCATAACATGCTAGAACTCGCAACAAATGTTTCGGGTCGAAAGAAGATACAACCCTTCGTCAGGCGAACAAAGTAGACACGAGTGCTGCAATCAAAGCGTGGTCCGTGGTGCGTTGCCACTTTGATTGCAGCACTCGTACCTACTTTGTTATTATTATTATTATTATTATTTTCAAAATATTGTTCTTAGAAATGGCTGATAGAATGGAAATTAAATAGTAAATAATATTGGGAAAATGATAACTAAAAATTTTAAAATATGTCTCGAAAGTTTTTGGAGTAAATTAAGTAAAAAAAGGGAAATTTATTTTCTTTAAAAATGCTAAAAACCATGGGAAAAACATGTTTTGACTAAGATGGTAAAAAACGGCAAAAACAATTACACGCTAAATACCATGTCAACCCTGCTTTAAATATTTATTTTTATTTTTATAACTTACTTAAAGCTCTCATTGCCTCTCCAAATTTCTGAAGCTATTACACATACCAGAATAGTTCCATACAACTTATTAATTTTTAATATTTTTTTTCTCCTCAGCTTACTATTTACTTTATTTATTGTAACTTAGTTAGTCTCCACAGTTAAAATGTAGACTTAGATTCATTAATAACTAAATCAGTAAAAATACACTGCAGCAAAAGAAAAGTAAGCAATTTACTTTTAGCAGTGCCAGATGATCATTGCCTGTACTGTTAAATATCCGCTAGTTACGAAAGAAAATGATAAAAATAAAAATAAGAAATAAGTTTCTATAAAATTTTCATTATTCAATAAGCAGCTATCACTGCTATTCTACTTCTTCTCCTTCTTCTTCTTCTTTTTTGTTGTTGTTGTTGTTGTTGTTGTTGTTGTTAAACGACGTTTAATTATTAAAGATTTCTGTTTATCTTTATTTACAGTTTGCATATTAAAATTTCTTATATAATAAAGCTAGCTGAGATAAAATAAAAGTTAACTTTAGCAAGAAACAAGATAAAGAAAATGCATGCATACTTAACCAATTCTTAAACTGTCTTCAATTAAAGAAAGTCAATAATGATTAACTTGCAGGTTTATTTTAATACATATAATAATAAACAGTTATAAAATTGTTGAATATATCTCACTATTTACTATTTTTATCGAGAAAAAATTAATATTTCTTACACTCAAAAAGTTCGGAATGTAGACACCTGGAGCCAAATCGGCCGGCGCCGAAACAGACGGTGCCGAAACGGCCGCGCCGAATCGTAACAAACCGAGGATTGTCGTGTCAATAATTTTAAATTGGAAGTGGGCAGTTAGTTGATTGAAAGGTTTTCTAAATACAGACATTTAAGAAAGTTTTTTTTTTTTTTTTTTTTTTTAGAACGATTGTCGTTTTTTCTCTTCTTTTTCTATTTCTACCCATAAACTGGTTAAACGGTTTATTTTTCTTTTCTCTTTAAAATGATATTCCTTCTACGGCAAATGGCGAAATGAAAATATTCAAAAAAAAAATATAAATTATGCTCAACATAAAATCTGCAGATTAATTTTTTTTTTTTTTGGGGGGGGGGGAATCTTAAATTAAGCATAACTTCTCTTTCAATCTGAATCTTTATTAAAACCGAATCGCACCACTAAATTTAAAATGTCTTTTTCTTTTCTACATAAAGGTGCAGCTAAATTTTCGGTCGTAATTTTGTGTCGTATTTCCTCAAGTCAGGTACTGAGTGCGTAATCAATTGCGCAACTTGGTCCGTGATTTAAAAGAGTGTGAATATTATACGAATGGCGTTCAATGTATCATTGTTTGTTGCTTTCAAGGATTGCTTTTCTTAGTAGAAGCACAGAGTAATTTTTAATCAGTTTTCTGTTAAACTCCAAGATGATTTAGTGTTTATGTCTTTTTTTTTTCCTATTTAGCAGTGAATGTAAATTCAGGACACCTCATCCCGTTAAACTCCACTCTTATACAGAGTATCTTTACGACACAATTGTTTCTGGACATAGTATTCGGTGTTTAACCGTTTGAATGCTGGAGCATTTTCTGAAAAACATCCTTAAATTGCTATCGCTATTTCAGGCCCCAATTAAAGTTTTTCCGGTGTGAATATTTAATTTTAGTTTTGTAAAAAATTCGAAACCCAATCATGCCAACTGGAAAACCAGGCAGTGCAGTAAAAATTAAAAAAAATCCAAGTAAGCAAAAAGCAAAAGGGAATGTATAAATGTGTATTTTTATGCCTAAATTATTTACCCTCGATAGCTCTTTTTACAGAAATAAAATCTGAAAATTTCTAATGATCTATAAAAACGCACCTAATTAATGAAAACCACGCCTTACTGTAGCGCTTGTAAAAGTCCAATTTAAATATCATTAAAGGATGAATAAAAACAAAAAACGTATTTTACCATTAATAATTGTTCACACACAATGTTTTACGAAAATTTAGGATCAGCGAAAAAAATCCAATTTTGTTTTCCAATTATGCAATTCAGCGTTGTGAAGGGTATATTTTGACAAGATTTTATCGAGACTCCGACAATTCTTATTTTTTTTTTCAAATTATTTCACAAATATAATGATATATATTTTAAAAATGATGAAACGAGCGTCGTAATATTTTATACGTCAAAAATCATGTTAGATATTTCTCATTCGGAAGAAATACATTTAATTGATTTCAGTGATTAAAGTATTGACGTTGCTTTCTGGTGATATTTTTTGAGCATTAAAAAAAAAAAAAAAAAAAGAAGAAGTTATTTAATAAAACACAATGACTCATACAATTGTCAGTTAATTTATAAATTCTTTTTATGTTTCACAAATAAATAATGAAAGAAAGGAACTTTATAAAATAAATAAACACACACACACACACACATATATATATATATATACAGAGCTGCCAACCTAATCCGGCAAATTGTTAGTACCGCCCCTTTTTCTACACCACTCATATTATAGAGTATTTTTCTACTTAATTCATCATAGATACATTTGAAGAGAATTGCTCTAAAAATTAAGTGGTGTAGAAAAAAGGGCGTTTTATTAATGGGCGTTAACAATTTGCCGGATTAGGTTGGCAGCTCTGTATATATATATATATATATATATATATACAGAGCTGCCAACCTAATCCAGTAAATTGTTAGCACCGCCCATTTTTCTACACCACTTATTTTTTAGCACTTATTATATTTACCACTTATTATATTTATCTGAAATATTGAAATTTTAAAATATTACAGCGCCATGACACCTCAAATCGTGTAAGTCAGGTGAAATTTCGAATTCCATTACCTACGGTAGTCCGTTAATGGAAGTAAAAACAATTATTTTTGGTAAATACAAATATTTTTACCTTAA
Source organism: Salticus scenicus (assembly GCA_963930645.1). Lineage (NCBI taxonomy): Eukaryota > Metazoa > Arthropoda > Arachnida > Araneae > Salticidae > Salticus > Salticus scenicus. The sequence goes on along the minus strand of OZ005658.1, from coordinate 102,655,664 downwards.
GTGAAAAAATTAAGTGTTGCTATAGAAAGTGGCATCCTCTTTCGAGACAATTTAATTTGCAATTAAAACGTAAACCTTTTGTTTATTGACCAAAATCGATGAAATTTTAACTGCAAGTTTGTTTTGTGGTGTTAAGATTGTATACTAAGTGTCGTGTGCGAAAGTAAAACATTGAAGAAAATAGAAATTTGCAATTTTTTATCCTACTCAAAATACCTCTGATTCTCAATCAGTGACAGCTGTTATTTTTTTTTCGCTTCCGTCTAGAAATGCTTCCTGTCTGAACGGGTTGTCATGGTGACACAACTGACGTCTGCATTATATGATTACGGTATTTATTTTGGAATGAAGTACGGCATTTTCAATGGTTTAAAGCCTAAAATAAAAAAAATTATAACTCATTCTGTTTTTGAAATTTTCTCTCAGTCTTTTGGGAATTGAATTGTTGAAGCGAGATCTATATATACAAAAAAAAAAAAAAAAAAAAAAAAAAAAGAAATGATTTATCTCTAAATGCTTTTGAGTTATAAAATGTTTTGTGAAAAAATCGATGTTTCGTAAAATCTAAAAATATCGATCGCTAATCCGCATTTTGTAAAAATGTTTATATGGTTCGAAAGAGGATTAAATGACCTTTCCGAATATAACAGTTGTTAAGAAATGGAACAATTACTAGGTCGTACAGGGCGTTTCAAAAAAGACGATCGAGAAAAAGAAAAATTTTCGACATGTTTAAAACTTTTTTTTTTTTTTTTTTTTTTTTAATATAAAAAATCTGTATTTAAAAAAAATGTACCGTAAGAATCGGCAATAAATGCTCTTTCTGTTAGTAGAGGTGTATTTCGATATCTCGAACCGTTCGAGCAGGATCGCTTAACAAAAACCCACGAAATTTCCTCTCTTTGTTTTTCTTTTCAGGTACACGGTTCCGGAACAAAATGACGGTCTCCTCCGATTTTGAATCGTTTTTTGATTTGACATGGGTCGACATTTTAATTAATATCTCGGGAACTAGTTAAAATTTTCAAATTCTTTTTTCACTATGCACTCGGGCAGGCTTCTGAGCACCCATATGTCAAATATTGTAGTTCTGCGTTCAGTAGGGGCTGAACGTATAGGTGCTCAGACAGACAGACAGACAGAGAGAAAGACATCTTATTTTATTATTATAAATATTAACACAAATTAAAAAAGATTTTTTTTTTTTTTTTTTTTTTTTTTTTTTTTTTTTACTTTGAAACAAATGTAACGTTCTAAATAGAATATGTTTGTCTATATTATATGAAAATTTCAGATGATTATTTCTATAATTATTTATTTGCATATTCTTTTTAACACAAAAACGACCTCGATATAATTAACGTTTCTTAAAAAAAACAAAAAAAAAAAAAAAAAAAAAAAAAAAACAGAAATAATTAAACTAATAACTGATTAAATACTGAAACCCAAATTATACGATATGAAAGGTAATTAATTTGTTATAAATCTGCTTAATTACATTTGATTTTTTACGTCAGTAGTTTTTAGTAAAATTTTAACATTAAATATCACCTTAAATAACACTGTGTTGCAAGAAAAAAAAAAATCCAGCCCTGATACCATTCCTGCTAATTTTTATGTAAGATATTTAACAGTTAAAATAATCCTGTCCCTCCCATTTCCAATCCAATTCCTAGCCATAAAATTACCAAACAGTTATAAAAAGGGGGTACGAATTTGCCGGAATTGTGTTCAGGCTGATTTTCATGCAGAGCAGTATTGTTAACAGTTCGTCGGTCGTCCTGCACCCAGAGGTGCAAGAGTTTCAGTCTCAAAATAAAAACCTCCCACCAGTACTCTTCACTCTTCACCAGTTGCTGTGATACTCAATCGCAAACTATTGATAAATATATACTGGTGTAATTGTTCCGTCTTGAGACGAATACTCTTGCACCCCTGGCTGTACCTAACAGATATAGTACTGCCAGGCTTTGCCACGTTTTTTATTCAACAGGCACCAATAATTTTGAGAAGTTCCATTATATATATATATATATACACACACACACACACACACACAAAATGAAAGTGTTCGCCCTTCTTACTAGTAATATTAAATAAATATTTATTAGATTTTGACAGTAAAATTTTTAATTGGATGTTATATAAATTATTGATAAAATTTAGTTTTGTAAGAATATCGTCTTGACACGGAAAGACATTTTCTCTTGTGGATTGTTTTAAGTTTTTTGTTGCATATTTCTGTTCAAAGCTGCCTACATTATTTTTTGTACATGAAATAACTTTTTTCGTATAAGACACGAAAATGAAAAATATATACACTAAGTTAACCTTCTAGCCGGGGAATAAACTGTTGGCACTCGTGAGTGGCGAAGATTGATTGACGAGGCATTTGTTTGTAAACATGTCCTTTTTCTTACGTGCTCACCTGTAACCACGCTAGGATATGAACTAGTTAAAACGTAATGCTTTCACAATATTACGGCCAATTTCCAAACTAAAAATGTCGCCATGCCCACTGCAGTAGTAGTTCGTGTACCAGTTAACAGGTTAAAAACCAAAAGCAATGGTATTTTTTCTTTTTTAATAGAGAAGATTGAGTTATCTGAAATAGGTTTGACGTTAACCTATCTAATATGTCAGATAAAACTTACTATAAGAAAAAAATTACGATTAGCAAATAGTTGACACTATTGAAAATATGCAGCGGTAAATTTTTAAAAGATAATATATTGCTATCTAAATGCATAAAAATGGATCAATAATGAATAGAAAACTTATTAAATAAATATTATAAACTTGAAAAAAAAAATCTGAAATGTATTTTCAATAAAAAAAAAAAAAAAAATCTTTCCTTAAGAGAAAAAGGATGGCACGATTGTCCGCGACATTTGTGCAATTTATCAATACAGAATAGAATACATTATTCATGTTGAAAAAATGTGTCTTTCAACATCTAACACACTTAAGTATACTTTCTAAAATCTTACTCAAATTTTCAGCCGCTTCAATGCTCTATATTTCAGAGATTGAAACTTTTCTGCTATGTTCCCGACTTTTTCTTACGATCGTGGAAATTTCTATGTTCTTAAATTAATGTGAAGGAAATCGAAGGTATCAACACATTTCTTCAATATTTACAAGGTTTCGACGGTATTTGGTTGTTACGTTTCTAAATATTTTTTTCTGTTAGGCTATCTGCTTAAAAAAACTTTTTTTTTATTAAATTTTATTACAGGTTAAACGGTTCCTTTGTCCGCTACGATGAACGAATTTTGCAGTTGCCCGATTCTCCACTGTCCTTCGAGTATATGAAATGCTTCATTCGCATATTTGTTGCAGACAAAAAATCCATCTTCTTGTCTAAATCAGTGTTTTCGTTTTTACGCGATGTTTCACTCGAAAGTTGTAACGCTTCAACTGCTTGAAGCATCTATATTTTCAATGCCAGATAGTTTCAGCCAAAGTTTTCTCCAATCTCAACATTTTAAAACAAATCTTCGTTTAATTGGTTTTAACCTTCAAAGATATTTTTCTTGAGGATCATTTTTTACTTAAATACACCCACTAAGACGTTTTTTGAGATAATGTTTATACCAAGCTGACCCAATAATATTTTTTGTAATACATTGCCCACAGGAGACATTACAAACGGATTTTGCTATAATATTTATAGAAAACGCAGATAAATCCCCTGCACCAATACCCGCTACAGATTTTATGTCTGATTACTTCCTATAATGACACTTTAATATTCAGATCTTTAAATAAGTGGCTGATTGACAACGGCTTTTTGGTGGAATAAGCGTTAGTTTTATGCGTTGCAACAATAAATCCTTTGAATGTATAGCCGTACAACGCAACTGTCCTAAACCAGAACAATATCTTTAGTTAGCTTTTTGTCCCACTGCACGAGAAAATCAGAGAAGATTACAAATGTCAACCATGAGTTCGTTTTGTTACGTTAATCCACAGTGGAATTATTCATTCTTCTAAATTAGCGAACTTTCTTGCTTCATCTAATAACTAAAGAAAGGTTTTTCATAGTTTCCATCTTATTACACGTCATAAAGTCAGTTGCTTATTTTTTTCACATGCTTAAAAGTTTTCGGTCTTAAACACATGAGTGTGCTCTGGTAAAGTCCGATAAAACAGTGTAGTTTCATAAATGTTACAAATCTGAGCTGGATCATGATCTTTCAGCAAAACTTTTGTTTCCCAATAACCATTATGACAATCATCGTGAGTGTTGCTCTCTTCCGTGAAGTTTACGGTAAACATTTTTTTTACGGTCTTCCATCTTATCAAACAGTTACCTGTAGGAGTAAAGTTTACAAAATTTATCATTCATGTGATATTTTCAGTTTTCTTCAACAAAATTGTACTAGTAAGGGGAATTTTCTTCAACCCGGCATTTACTGCCTCATATTCCGTTTTTCCTTATGTAATTCCAGTTGTGCTACAAATTTGGGCATTATTTCCATGTTCAGGTAAATTACATAAAATCAGGATTCGCAAATTTTGGTACGCCTACCTTTGGCTTCATTTAAAGTAAATCATCATTACTTTGACAAAATGTCTTGCTGAAAAATAAATAAAATTCGCTGGTGAATCAATGTAAATTTCTAACTTATTACCATGCTAAGAATGCTGGCTACTAAGACAAGTGATGGGCGTGTTTATTTTATTACTATGCTGCAGCTGTTAAATTTTTAATAAAAAGAAATAGCGGACGAATTGCTGTGTTATATTTTCTTTTTCATTTAAAAATTAAAAATTCACAGTGTAAAAAAAAATATTTTTTCGAGCAGAAATGTACATATTTTCTGTTGAAGACATTTTTGGAAGTCTATGAACTGGCGATACTGATTTTATTAACCGGCGGACATATAAGTATTATGTATTGATTTGATTCGTTTCTAGCAATTTGATGAGATTAAGCGGCGGCTAATCTATATACCACCTCTCCCATTTTTCCCTGAAGACTTTGTGGCAAGATTTTTTTTAATGGTTATTTTCAATTGAAATAATCATTAAAAATTAACAAAACAAATTTCATTAAAACATTTCGGTGATAAATCTGATTTATATATATATATGGCAGCTAGGATTATATATCAACATCGGTGTAGTTCAAAGCACAAAACTATTTTAGAATTAATAATTTCCGGTTGCTTTACCTTTTATTACGTTCGCATACCTGCCAACATGAAAGACGGGTAATAAAAATTTTCTGTTTATTAATGAGATGAATGGAAGGTAAGCTTTCGTTTAAAAAATAATTATGTTACATAAACTGAAATACCTTAATTTATAAAAAATGTTTTGATTAAAATGCACATTTCCAATAACTTGGGTATACTTTCAGCAAAGAATTCTTACTCACTAGATAATACTTTTTCTTCTGGAATCTTAGTAATAAATATTCTGTACCAAAATTGATTCTTTTATTTTTATTCTATTTTACTTTCATAAAATTTTATAAGACTTTTGAATTTTTTTATTTATTGCTCTATTTGTAAAAGAGAGTTAAAAACAAATTCGCATGCGTCAACTTGAAGGAATTCAATATGTGTTTCTTTGCACTGTAGGAAAGGACTGCTGAATATGCATAAGGCATTTACAAATACAATAACACGAATTCATATTCTTTTGAGAACTACAAATATCGTATATACCACATAAATATTCAGAATGTACAGGGTGTTTATACAGTTCCGGACCCATTTTGATGTTTAATAACTCATAAAATAATGAAGATATAAACAAACTTATGGCATTTATTGATGGAATAACTCATATGTTTTCTTTTCAGGTTTGAATATCTTTACTTTTGTAAATATCGTCTGCGCGTGTGGTTAATTTGAGATAATTTAATTTTCCAGTCTAAATATCTGTACTTTTCTAAATATCGTCTGCTTATTAATTGCATTTTTCTCTCTTTTGTTTTTGGCAACTATTCCAATGTTATGTTTACTTTATGTGCCATAATATGCGCATATGGGGATCTGAAAACCCCATGAATACCGTGAGGCACAAAGTCCCCAAAGGTTAATGTGTGTTGTGGACTAATGCACGACCGAGTCATTGGGCCTTTCTTTTTTACAGAAAAGACGGTCTCATAAGTCGTATACTGAGACATGTTGGAAAACTTCGTATTTACACAACTAGAAGAGCTTCAGCCACATGTCTTTTTGCAACAAGTTAGTGCACCACCTCATTGGGGTACCATCGTTCGTAGGTCCTTGAATGACCATTTCCCAGGAAGATGGATTGGGCGAGGAGGTCCAATTCCTTGGCCACCCAGTTCACCTGATATAACGCAGCTGGACTTTTTCCTTTGGGGATTTGTAAAGAACAGTGCTTACAGGAAGAGAGTGTAGAACATTGATGACCTAAAAGTCAGAATTGCAACTACAATGGCCTCTGTGCAAGCCGACATGCTTGCCGCTACCTGGCGTGAAATTGACTATCGACTTGATATTCTCCGTGCGACGAAGAGGTCACACGTGGAAGTTCATTGACAAAGGTCATGAAATTTTTTGAGTCTATCAAACCATTTATGTTATTAATTTTAATCTATCTTTATTATTTTATGAGTTATTAAACATCAAATTGGGTCCTGGACTTTATAAACACCCTGTATTATGTTGCGCCAGAATATATCGTGTTTATATATAAAGTTATAACAAATAATATAAGAAGAGCCTTTAATATTTATTTTTGAAAATACATGTCAATAAATATGTTTCGTTAAAAATAAAACTCATTTATAGTTCATTTTCGGAAATCATAAAATATCTATATCATGAGGAAAAAAATAATAATAATAAATAAATAAATAAAACAGTATTATTTCGAAAAAGTCATCATTGTTATCGTTATTTTATTTACATAATTGAATCAGTGCTTCTTTTATTTTTTATTTTTACGTGTATATAAAAAAAAACAGTGTTATTCCGACATCATTCGAAAAACTTGGAGGGGAGGAGCAGAACATCACAAGAATTGAGAATAGTACAGAAACCTATGTCACCAAACGTCATTTTAACCGTTTAAGAGCTAGATGTTTTGGGCTACTGTGTGCTACAGACTCCGCCCACAGTGTAAATTTTAAAATCTTGCATGCTTCATTATTTCTCAAAATCATATAGAGTGTTTGTATTGCAATCACTGCGATAAAACACACAGATAAAAAAAAAAAATAATAATTTACTTCTTTCTGTAAGCATCAGACTGTAAATATTCTTTTTAAAATAATGCACCATTAAGGAGCCATTCCCATATCACACGAAATTTACCCGTTTCTTAAAGGGTTAAAATCACGTTTAGGTACATGGTTTCCTATACATTTCTGAATCTTGTGAAGTTCACTACCTCCCCTCCAAGTTTCTACTATGACCTCCAAATCACATTGTGCATATAATTACGATATATATCAGGGGTAGAAAATTGGCACAAAACTCATACCGGTATTTTTTATTTGTTTTTTTCCCCTCTACTTATGAAATCGTTCGTTTTAAAAAAAAAGTCTGTTGAGTTCAGAGTTCCCAACTCTTAAAATTTAATCACGAGCATTTTTAGACCCGCCAAGTATACATACCGGAAATTTTGAAAAATGATTTTTTTCTTATTTAATCGTTGTCACATATTAAAAAGAAATAATCTACAAAAGTTCTTAAATGAAAAGAAGGTGGGGCTAAAAATGTTCATGAATAAATTGTAAAAGTTGGGAACTCTGGTTGTGTTTCATACATATCAGCGTGATGTCTGTGCCAAATATCTAACCGTGTGTTTACGCAAAACTTTATAAAAACTTCATCTCCATTATTATTTTAAAGGAATATGCACAATACATTTTCGACGATTATATAAAATGAAGGCAATAATATAATGATTGAGGTATTGAGTCTCCTTTGTAAAACGGGAGATTTAACACGTGTGACAGAGCAATGTTGATAAATTTCCGTTTACCTTAAAATGTATAATTTATGCTAATTTTAAAAATTACTTTTTTTACGTTATATATTTTGATAAAGATTTCATAAATTTAATTATTACAGCACTGTAAATAGAAAAGATATATTGTATAGGCTGGTTATCGTTAAATTGTTTCTTTTCATATTCTTCCTTTTTCATTTACCTATTGAAATTCTGTGATAAATTATATACGTAAAGTATAGCATATAGTAAGATTTAAGTATGTATGGAGTTATTATATATGTAAGGTAAAAGTAAAAGTTGACGACATAGGCAGAGAAAAATTGAGATTAGGTTAACATATGTCACTTGGAGCATAAATACATATATATTAAGGCTGTAATATTATTTCAACCACAATAGAAATAAGTATCATTCTATCTTTAATCAAAAGCTCACAAGCGTACTCAAAAATCCCTCCAAGAATTCATATCAAAAATTAAGTCTGCACAATTTATTGATCAATTTAACAGCTAGTCGCTGTGAAAAATAATAAATAATTATGAATAATAATAGAAATAAAACTGCGCTGCATCAGACTACAAACTTATGCATTGACTTTTCATAACCCACTTTCAGGAGAACTCATTATATTTAAAAGAAGTGGAGTTAAGAACATGAACGCACAGCAAAAGCACATGGAGAGAAGACTTTGAATTTCATAATGGGAATGGGAATTTTGTTAGGTCGAGGAAAAAGGTATTCGTGAAACAAATTTTTTCAGAAATGTTTTATTTTACGATAATTTTTCAAACGTTTATGACATTAAAATTTTTCTCTGAAAGTAATATTTTTTTTTTCCAGTTTGTCAGAAACATGTCCGAATTTCTTAAAACTGTATGAAACCATGTTAAAGAAATTTCAGGGTGAGGAAGAAATCTCGTTTGGGTAAAGACATAGATGTTAACATCTTAATTTATTCCGGAGTATTTTTAGTCCCTCCTATATTTTGCACCACTGTATATATAGAGAAATTTTCTTTAATGAAGAACGTGGATAAATTAAGGAAAGATTTTATTTAAAAATATAAGTGGTATTGGATAAAGACGGGGCTAAAAATACTCCGGAATAAATTAAAATATTGGCAACTAAGTTAAAATATATAATGACAGGAGCATAGCCAGTCACTAGAAATTCATGTTACCAATTTTAATAGGGAAGTGGGCAGTTAGTTGATTGAAAGCTCTTCTAAATACATTAGAAAACGTGTTTCTTAGAACGCTTGTCGTTTTTCTTCTCTTCTTTTTTATTACTATCCATATACTAGTTGAACTGTTTATTTTTCTTTTCTCTTCAGAATGATATTCCTTCTACGGCAAATAACGAAATGAAAATATTAACTTTCCATAACAATTATAAAATTATGTTCTAGGAATCTGCAAACTGAAATATTTCGAAAAAAAAAAAAAATCTTAAGAAAAACGTATCTTCTGTTTCAAACTCAAGTATTGCTAAACGCAATTTTCACCAGTAAATTGAAAATGTCTTTTCCTTTTTTAAATAAAAGTATAGCTGACGCATTGATACTTTGATTCTAAGAAATTTATATTCTAGTGAAATACTGAGTGCGTTTAGTCACGCAACTTGGTATTAATTCAAGAGATTGTGAATCGTTATGCGTGTTATATTTAACACTAGCGCGAACAATGGCGTAGATTCACGTCATTTGAAAATCTGTAACTCCGCTATGCATATTATTACTATCCATATATTAGTTTAACTGTTTTTTTTTTTTTTTTTTTTTTTTCAGAATGATATTCCTTTTACGGCAAATAACGAAATGAAATTATTAACTTTCAAAATCAAATTTACTTTTATTTAAAAAATTGGAATTAGGGATAAAAAGAGCAAAAGCACCTAGCGAGAAGACTTTGAATTTTCTAATTGAAATGTAATTTTTTTTTGTTAGCTCGAGAGAAAAGGCTTTAGTGGAAGATGTTTTTTCAGGTATGTTTTGTTTTAAATAATATTTGAGATGTATATGTCTCATTAAAAATGTACTCAAAAAGTACTATTTTACTCCAGTTCGACGGACTGATTGAACGGTTTATTTTTCATTTCTCTTCAGAATGATATTCCTTTGACTTTTCATAAATAAATGTAAAATTATGTGTATATAGAATCTGCAGACTGAAAATATTAAAAATAAAAAAATAAATAAAATAAAATAAAAATCTTAAGTAAAACATATCTTCTACTTCAATCTCATTATTTACTAAACGCAATTCGCACCACTAAATTGAAAGTGTCTTTTCTTTTCTATATAAACATGCAGCTGAAATTTTGTCTTGGACAGGGAATAGTGATATTGCTCTTGTGAGGTACTAAGTGTGCGATTAATCGCGCAGCTTGGTCCGTAATATAAAAGAGAGTGAAAAGTTGTGAATGTGAAGTTCAATCAGTGTTGCCAGATTGGGGAAATTTTTTGCGATTTTGAGTGAAACTATTGTTTGTGTGGAAACTTTGGGTAAAAAATTAAAAATATTGTTCGTGGGGAAATTTTGGGAAAAAATAAATTCTTGGGGAGATTTTGAGGAAAAATCCGGAAATAGCTTTTTTTTTTTTTTTTTTTTTTTTTTTTTACCATTTTTTCTTCAAAATAGAAGAAGAAATGTTGTTTTGAGACCAAATTATTCAAATTGCATATTTGATAAACAGAAAATACACCAATTGCTACTTTTACAGCTACTTTGGAACTTTTGAATAGAAAGTTTTGACAAGTTACACGTAGAAAACGAATTTACATGGTTTGAAGTAAAATTTTGCAGCTCATCTCTTTTGCTATTTTACAAAAGCAATTCAAAAATTTACTTTCATTTCTAGTGTATAATTTTGCTTGTTATATTGACTGATAAATGAGATATTTAATTAGTCCGCTCTGCATGTGGATTTTTTAATAGAAGGCATTCTGAATGAAGTTACCAAAACTTGTACCTAGGGCCACATGGCTGCCTTGTACCTAGGGCCAGTGTGTTTGGACCTTTTAACACTTTCGCAACCGCATGATCTTGTCTTTTTGACAGTAAGGTCAGCCTGTGGGTGTTTTTCTCATAAATTACAATTTTTCAAAACAAAATTTTCCATATTCACATTTTATTACAAATGGATATGCATTATAATCATACTCTTTTTAACCAAAGTATTTGCATCCATAGTGTACTGATTGCACAAATATGAATATTGTGTATATTTTTTAGAAACAAATAACATACAAATTGCAAAAGAAACGCCCACTGGTGGAGTTTCATATTTTCAAATGACGTGTATCTACGTCAGCGGTCGCGAAAGTCTTAAGAAACACAGTACAGCCTAGAGTAATTGGATGCTGGCAAACCCTGGTAAACCAATCACTATATATGACGTTTCTGAAAATGCTGGCAAGTTCTATCCGTCGGCCTTTACTCCAGTAAACATTCTATCAGGCTTTCGTGTATCCGGCATATGGCCAGTGAATCAAAACACATTCACTGAGGATGAATATTTAAGTTCAAATGTGACTGAATGACAAGATCCCTCCATAAATAATAATAAAAAAAAAATCTAGGAAGAAAGTGAACCAACAATGATACAACTGGATGTCTCTGTTTCGAGTCCTGTTGAAATTTTGAAATATTCAACATCTATCATCTTTTCTTGTTCATGCAAACAGCTACGAATCTAAGCAAAACCACCCACATCAAAGGAAAGATGTGACCGAAAACCAGAGAGATCAAGAAATCCAAGAGACACTCCAGAAAAAAAGAAATTGAAAAAAAAAAAAAATCTGTTAGAATATACCAAAGAAAAAAAAAATAGAAGAAAAAAAAGTGAAAAATTCCGTGTTTCAAATTAAGGCAACAACATGATAATTATTTTATGTTAAATAAATATATTACTTGATATTGTTTCCTTTACAAAATACATGTTCATATGCTTAATTTATATATTCATTACAAAGTGAAATCTAAATTTGAGAGAATGGCCCTAGGTACAATGAGGTCTGGCCCCAGGTACAATGAGGGTGTTGTACCTAGGGCCACGAGTGACGTTTTTTTTAAAACATTCTATTTATCTGAATTTATTCTTTTAGCTATTTATATTAATCCCAATTGGAAGTAATTAGTCCTAAAGATATGTTCATATTAGTTTTACAATTTTAAACAGGTCAAGGGCTTTGTTTTAGGGCATTGAAAAAAAGCAGCCCTAGGTACACGGGTCTCCCCTACATGACACCTTTATCCACACCACTTTATTTTACGAGTAATTATCTCCGAATGTAGTTACAATTAAATAAGTATAAAATTATTCTAGAAAAAAAATGGTGTGGAGAAAAAGACGGGTACTAAAAACCTTCTGTTTATTAATGAGATGGATGACAGGTATGCTTTCGTTTAAAAATAATTAGTTACATAAACTGAAATAACATAGTTTATAAAAAATGTTTTGATTAAAATACATATTTCAAATAACTTGGGTATACTTTAAGCACAGAATTCTTACTCACTTGAGACTATTTTTCTTCTAAAATCTTAGTAATGAATATTCTGTACCAAAATTGATTCTTTTATTTTTATTCTATTTTACTTTAATAAAATTTTATAAGAATTTTGAATTTTTTTAGTTATTGCTGTAGTATTAAAAGAGAGTTAAGAACAAATTCACATGCGTAAACTTGAAGGAATTCAATATGTGTTTCTTTGCATTGTAGGAAAGCACTGCTGAATATGCATAAGGCATTTAGAAATGCAATAACACGAATTCGTATTCACTTGAGAACGACAAATATCGTATACCCCATAAATATTCAGGATGTATTATGTTGCGCCAGAATATATTTTGTTTATATATAAAGTCATAAGAAATAATATAAAAAGAGCCTATAATATTCATTTTTGAAAATACATGTCAATAAAAATGTTGATTTAAAAATTAAACTCATTTATAGTTCATTTTCGGAAATAATAAAATATCTACATCGTCAGGGAAAAAAAAAAAAAAAACATCAGGTTTGTTTTGAAAAAGTCATAATTTTTATCGTTATTTTATTTACAGAACAGAATCAGTGCTTCTTTCATTTTTGGTTTTTACGTGTATATAAAAACATTATATACAGTGTTATTCCGACGTCATTCGAAAAACTTGGAGGGGAGGAGCAGAACATCCCAAGAATTCAGAATAGTATAGCAACCCATGTCCCCATACTTAATTTTAACCATTTAAGAGCTGGATGTTTTGGGCTACTGTGTAAATACAAGATTCGCCTACAGGTTAAATTTAAAAATCTTGCATGCTTCATTATTTCGCAAAATCATACATAGTGTTTGTATTATTACAATCATTGCGATAAAATACATAAATTAAAAAAAAAAAAAAAAAGAATTTTTTTATTTATGCAAACATTAGCATGTAAAAACTCTTTTAAGGGTTAAAATCACGTTTAGGTACATGGTTTCCTATAGAATTCTGAATCTTGTGATGTTCATTTCTTCCACCCGAAGTTTCTCCTATGACCTCGGAATCACCTTGTATATATAATTACGATATATATCAGGGGTAGAAATTTGGCGAAGAATTTATACCGGTATTTTTTAAATTTTTTTCTCTAGTTATGAAATCGTTGATTTAAGAAGGCAGTTGTGCTTCATACGTACCAGAGTGATGTCTACGCGAAATATCTAACCCTGTGTATATGAAAACTTTATTAAAAGTGCATAGCTCCCAACCTTTCTAAATTTTTAATCCGATTTAACAACATTATTTTTCTAAAGGAATATCCTGCCTATATTCTCTACGATTTTGTAAGTTTTCATTCGTATATAATTGATGAAAAATTGTTTTTTACATATTTTAAAAACTTAAAACACATTTTTTTAAGACTTTGCAACGAAAACTTAATTTAGAACCTATCTGGAATCTATTTGTATAATTTTACGGAAATTTCATTAGCAAGAGTTGAAAATGCACAAAAATCTGCTTTCTGCTTTTAATTTGTTGTATTTCAAATATCTACAATACTCTTTATTAGTCCGGTTCAATGAGCGTTCAACCCATTTTACCTCCTAGGAATAACCAGTCTTAAAATAAAATTTCTTAAACTGCGTTAAATATCATTATAATTCAACATGTAAAGTATTCATTTGTGAATTCTTAAGCGTACTTTTGTTTTATAGAAAATAATGCTCATCTTTTTAAACAAACAATTATCATTCCTTACAAATACCTGCCAACATCCTAATTAATATTCCGCAGTGTTATTAGTCACGCCCTTGTTTTCGCACCAATAAATTTTTAGAATAATATTAAAAAAAAAAAAAAAAAAAAAAAATGACAAAATAAGAATAAAAATAATCTAAAAATATACCGGTGTGGAAAAAAATTGACGCGACTAATAATACTACATAATATTAATTACGATGTTAGTAAGTATGCATGATTGCAGTAACATTTGAAAAGATTCCTGATACATCAATGATACAGGTGCGAAGTCACCGTTATTTTTTAACAGGTCTTCATATCGAAAAGTTTTTATTAATATTTTTAGCTTACTTAATTATTTAGTATTAGTCGAAAATATATGATAGATTTATTATTATTATTAATGGATGAATTTAATTTAGAGTTAGTAATGTTGGTAGCTATGCTATGTCAACTGAAAATAAGGAAACGTTGGGTCCAGCTTCTTAATAAAATTTATCAGTCACTTCTAGAGATATGTTAAGGACAAACCTTAGGATCTATAATGATTTCTTTGGCACAGTAACGGAAACTATTTATCATAAGTCAAGCTATTTATCCTATCACTTCCTCAGTTTACTTTCATGGAGTTTAATAATTTTAAAGAACTTTTTACCTTAGATAATATTTTTCGCCCCATAAATCCAATCATACGGCCTTAGAACAGTGAAAGTATATTACTTTCTCGCGGTTCATTGACTGTAAACTACACGACGACAATTTATAAAGCAAAATGGCTAATAGTTTACAGTGTAAACATTGACGACATAGGCCAGAGAAAAACTGCTATTAGGTTAACATATGTCACTCAAAGCATAAATACATACAGGGATGGAACACGGGCGCAGAATTCATACCGGAATCCGTTTAAGAAATTTCTCTGCCTATAATATCGTTGATTTAAGAAGTACAAAATTTTCTTACATTGATAGTGGTATGAATTCTGCGCCCGTGTTCCATCCCTGTACATATATAATAAGGTTGTAATATTATTACAGCCACAATAGAAATAAGTATCACTTTATATCTTTAATCGAAAGCTCATAAGGATAGTCAAAAATTCCTACAAGAATTCATATCACTTTTATTTTTTTTCCCAATGGCTAGGCATAAGTTACAGAGAAATTATAGACAACATAACATAGAACAAAAGACCGAAGTCATTGCCTAAGAAGCGATCTTGCCTCCCAATATCTCGACTCTTCTGTAAAAGAAGAGAGGAAGTAAGCCAAAAATATAGATCTCTTTGCCGCAAAGCTTTACCAGCGTGCACCTCGGGGAGGTAGATCTATTTCGCATCCCATATCAAAAATTAAGTCAGCACAAAATATTGATTAATTTAACAGCTCAGTCGCTATGAAAAATAATAAATAATTATGAATAATAACAGAAATAAAACTGTACTCTAGCAGACTACATACTTATGCATTGACTTTTCTTAAACCAAATTTTCGTTTTATTCAAAAAATTGGAATTAGGGATAAAAAGTTCAAAAGCACCTAGCGAGAAGACTTTTAATTTTGTAATTGAAAAGGCTTTAGTGGAACAGCTTTCTCCAGGAATGTTTTGCTTTCAATAATATTTGAGATATTTACGTATGATTAAAAATTTTGTTAAAACTACTATTTTACTAAAGTTTGTCGGTAGCATGAAGGAATATCTTAAAGCTGTATAAACCGTGTTAAATAAATTTCAGGGGAGGGAGAATATAATGAAAGGAGAAAAATCGGTTGCTAGGAAGTCGTGTTAATAATTTTAAATTAGGAGTGGGCAGTTAGTTGATTGAAATGTTTTCTAAATACAGATATTTAAAAAAGTTTTTTTTTTTTTTTGTTGTTGTTGTTGTTGTTGTTTTAGAACGATTATCGTTTTTTTCTCTTCTTTTTTTTTTTTTTTTTTTTTCTACCCATAAACTGGTTAAACGGTTTCTTTTTCTTTTTTTTTCAGAATGATATTCCTTCTACGGCAAATGACGAAATGAAATTATTAAAAAATATATAAATGATGCGCAACATAAAATCTGCAGACTGAAATATTAAAAAAAAAAAAAAAAAAAAAAACGTTCAATGTATAAATTTTTCTTACCTTCAAGGATTGCTTTTCCTAATAGAAGCACAGAATAATTTTTAATCAATTTTCTGTTAAACTCCAAGATGATTTAGTGTTTGTGTCTTTTATATTTTCTATTTGTTTATTTTTTTTTCCTACTTAGGAGTGAATGTAAATTCAGGACACCTCATCCCGTTAAACTCCACTCTTATACAGAGTAGCTTTACGTCACAATTGTTTCTGATTCTGGACACAGCATTCGGTGTTTAAGTTGTTTAAATAATGCTCATTTCATTGCTCAAAAACTTGAACAAACATGTTTATTTAAAATATTAAAAAAAAAAAAAAAAAAAAAAAAAAATCTTTTTTTTTTTTTCTTTTTTACTTTGAAACAAATGTAACGTTCTAAGTAGGATATGTTTGTCTGTATTATATGAAAATTTCAGATGATTATTTTTATAACTCTTCATTTGCAAATTCTTTTTAACACAAAAAGGATCTCGATATGATTAATGTATCTTAAAATAAAAAATAAAAACAGAAATATTAAAATTAATAACTGATTAAATATTAAAACCTAAATTATACTATATGAAAGTTAATTAATTTGTAATGAAACTGCTAAATTACCTTTGATTTTTTACGTCAGTAGTTTTTAGTTAATTTTAACATTAAATATCACCTTAAACAACACTGTGTTGCAAGAAAAATAAAATCCAGCCTTGATACCATTCCTACTAATTTTTATGTAAGATATTTAACAGTTAAAATAATCCTGTCCCTCCCCTTTCCAATCCAATTCTTAGCCATAAAATTACCAAACAAAAATAAAAAGGAGGTACGAATTTGCCGAAATTGTGTTGGGGCGGATTTCCATGCAGAGCAGTGTTGATTACAATTCATCGGTCGCGCTGCACCTAGGCGTGCAAAAGTTTCAGTCTCAAAATTAAATCCTCCCCCCAGTACTCTTCACTCTTCATCAATTTCTGTGATACTCAATCGCAATAAATTACTGCTAAAATGTGATACAAACTATTGATAAATATATACTTGTGTAATTGTTCCGTTTTGAGACGGATACTCTTGCACCCCTGGCTGTACCTAACAGATACAGTACTGCCAGGCTTTGCCACATTTTTCATTGAACAGTCACCAATAATTTTGAGAAGTTCCATTTAATATATATAAAAGACGAATGGAATCGGAGAATCATTGTTAGGTATGTCAAATACCACTTCTTAAAATTATTAGTGACAACAAAATAAAAATGTCACAATGTCTGGTAGCACTGTACATCTCAGATACAGCGCGACCGTCGGAGTGATAAACGAATTATAATATGTTTTTAAAGAATGAAAGTGTTCTCCCTTCTTACTACCAATATTTAAATAAATATTTATTAGATTTTCACAGTAAAATTTATAATTGAATGTAATATAAATTATTGATAAAAATTAGTGTTGTAAGAATATCGTCTTGACACGGAAAGATTATATTCTCTTGTGGATTGTTTTAAGTTGTTTGTTGCATATTTCCGTTCAAAGCTGCCTATATTAATGTTTGTACATGAAATAACTTTTTTCGTATAAGACACAAAAATGAAAAATATATACACTAAATTAACCTGTTAGCTGGGGAATAAACTTTTGCCAATCGTGAGTGGAAGATTGATTGACGGATAATTTGTTTGTAAACATGCGCTTTCCTTATATGCTCGCCTGTAACCACGCTAGGATATATACTCACAAAACTTAATGCTTTCAAAATATTACGGCAAATTTTCAAATAAAAGATGTCGTCAGACCCATTGCAGTAGTAGTTCGCGTACCAGTTAACAGGTTAAAATGCAAAAGCAGTTTTTTTTTTTTTTTTTTTTTTTTTTTTAATAGAGAAGTTTGAGTTATCTGAAATAGGTTTGACGCAAACTTATGTAATATGGCAGATAAAACTAACTATATGAAAAAAATTACGATTAGTAAATAGTTAATACTATTGAAAATATGCAGCGGTAAATTTTTAAAGGATAATATTTTGCTAGTCATCTAAATGCATAAAAATGGATCAATAATATAAATATAAAATTTCTTTAAAAAAATACCATAAACTTGAAAAAAAAAAAAAAAAATCTCAAATGAATTTTCAATCAAAAAATAAAATCTTTCATTAAGAGAAAAAGGATGGCACGATTCTCCGCTATATTTGTGCAATTTATCAGTAAAGAATAAAAAACTTTAATTATGTTGCAAAAATGTGTCTTTCAACATCTAACACATTTATGTATACTTCCTAATACCTTACTGACATTTTCAGCCGTTTTAGTACACTATATGTACAGTGACTGTAACTCTTCAGTTATGTTTCCGACTTTTTGTTAAGATCACTGACATTTCTATGTTTTTTAAATTAATATGAAAAAAAAACGAACGTATGAACACATTTCTGCAATATTTACAAGGTTTAGATGGTATGTGATTGTTACGTTTCTGAAACATTTTTTACTATAAGGCTGTCTGCTTAAACAAACTTTTTTTTATTAACCTTCTAGCGGGCGCGCTGCTTATACGAACATGAAAGGTCGCGCGTATTTTTCACATACACTACTGCAAAATATGTATTTTAAAGTATCTGAATATTTTAATTATACTATAACCATTTGAAGATTAATAAGAACATTCAATTGGAACTTTTATTCATTAAAAAAAAAAACTGAAAGAATGAAACTGAAAGCACAAAATCAATATAAAGTAATCAAAGAAACATCGGAATTATCTGAAAATGAAATAAAGCATAGAGTTGATGTTTTGTCATTTTTAATAAAAAGTGTATAGTTAAAAGTTAATTAATTTTAAAAATATTTAAAATAATAATATTTAAAACAAAAACAACAAAGAATCATTTTAAATAGCGAAATTAAAAAATCAAGTATAACAAAATATTACATGAACGGTCGTGCGTATTTTTCAAATACAAATAGCAAATATACAGCTTCATATCATTGTCTCGAGGTTCAAAAGATAACTAAAATTAGATCAATATGTACTGAATGAATAGCCAAAGATAAGTGTTCCAAATGGTCTTTGACTATAAGATATACAACGAGATTCACCGCTAGTGTATCTCTCATATACGCGCGCCCGCTAGAAGGTTAAAATTTAATATCGGTTAAACGGTCTTCAACTTTTCTTCAACCTGGCATTCTTGAACAAATTTACTGCCTCATATTCCGTTTTTCTTTATGCAATTCCAGTTGTGCCACAAAATTTGGGCATTATTTCCATGTTCAAGCAAATTGCATAAAATCAGGAATCCCAAATTCTGGTACGCCTTCCTTTGGCTTCGTTTGAGATAAATCATTACTTTGACAAAATTTCACTCAAAAAAAAATATCTTCGCTGGCAAATCAAAGCAAATTTCTAACTTATTACCGTGCTAAGAATACTAGCTACTAAGACAAGTGATAGGCGTGTTTATTTTATTAATATGCTGCAACTGTTAAATATTTGATAAAAAGAAATAGCGGACGAATTGCTGTGTTTTATTTTCTTTTTCGTTTAAAAATTAAAAATTCACAGTGTAAATAAAAAAATATTTTGCGAACAGAAATTTACATATTTGCTGCTGAAGAGATTTTTATGAGTTTATTAACTGACGATGCCGATTTCATTAAGCGGCGGACATAAACGTAGTTTGTATTGATTTGATTCTGTTCGTAGCAATTTGATTAGATTAAGGGGCTGATTTTATTAACCAGTGAAGCGGCGGGTACTCTATATACCAACACTCCCATTTTTCCCTGAAGACTTTATGACAAGATTTTTTTTAATGGTTATTTTCAATTGAATTAATCTTTAAAAATTAACATAAATTTCATTAAAAAATTGTGGTGATAAATCTGATTAAAACAATAATAAATAAAAATATGGCAACTAAGATATATGAACACAGGTGCTGTTCAAAGCACAAAGCTGTTTTTGAATTAATAATTTCCGGTTGCTTTACTTTTTATTACGTTCGCATACCTGCCAATATCCTAATTATGAAACGGGCCGCGGTAGCCCAGTCGGCAGAGCGCCGGCCTCGCAATTGGAAGATTGCGGGTTCGGTACTCGAGCCGGCTAAAGACCGTCGTGTACACTAATGGTGGCTGGTGCACGTAAAATCTCTCGTGGCCGCAATGTCCTCCATGTTCCCATTAAAATTTACCTCTGGGGGTCACCGAAGTGGGAGAGCCATCTCTTCCGTCGAGGATCAAAATTGCGATGGCATGTCTCCGGACCACCTCTAGGGGTGAGTCCCAGACCGTTGCCAATTGCCCATCTGCGCAGCACTAGTGCGACGTAAAAACCAACCAACCTAATTATGAAACTTAAGATTTTTAGTACATGACACCTTTTTCCACACCACTTTATTTTAAGAGTAATTATTTTCGAATGTAGTTATAATTAAATAAGTACAAAATTATTTTAGAAAAAAAATGGTGGGAAGAAAAAGACGAGTATTAAAAACCTCCTATTTATTAATGAGATGGATGGCAGGTATGCTTTCGTTTAAAAAATAATTATGTTACATAAAAAGAAATAACTTAGTTTTTAAAAAATGTTTCGATAAAAATACATATATCTAACAACTTGGGTATACTTTCAGCACAGAATTCTTACTCACTTAAGAATATTTTTTCTTCTGAAATCTTAGTAATGAATATTCTGTACCAAAATTGATTCTTTTATTTTTATTCTATTTTACTTTAATAAAATTTTATAAGACTTTTGAATTTTTTTAGTTACTTCTGTAGTTGTAAAAGAGAGTTAAGAACAAATCCACGTACGTAAACTTGAAGGAATTCAATATGTGTTTCTTTACATTGTAGGAAAGCACTGCTGAATATGCATAAGGCATTTAGAAATGCAATAACACGAATTCATATTCACTTGAGAACGACAAATATCGTATACCCCATAAATATTCAGAATGCATTTTGTTTCGACAGAATATATGTTTATATATAAAGTCACAACAAATTATATGAAAAAAGCCTATGATATTTATTTTAGAAAATACATGTCAATAAATATGTTAATTTAAAAATAAAACTCATTTATAGTTCATTTTCGGAAATAATGGAACATCTATATGATAAGGAAAAAAAAAAAAAAAAAAAAAAACAGTTTTATTTAGAAAAAGTCATCATTATTGCCGATACGTCAGTGGAGGCCCTCTGTTGAGACTCAAAACGGTTTTGGGCTGTGTCTGTGTGCCTGTCTGTCGCGCGATAGCGGCCGCAAAAATAGCGCTATTGACTTGGAATTTGGTACACATGTTCATGAGCCTCACGAAATCAGCTGTATAGTTTTTAGTATGTATTCCATTTCTAGTTCGTATTCAGGGACACGCCAAAGTTTTTCTTATCATTACGGCCTATGGGAGGAATTTGTATGTATCGCGATAGCGGCCACAAAAATCACGCTACTGACTTGCAATTTGATACACTTGTTCATGTGCCCCACGAAATCAGCTGTATAGTTTTGGGTGTGTATTCCATTTGTAATTTGTGTACAAGGGCATGCCAAAATTTTTCTTATTATTACGGTCTATGGGAGGAATTTGTATGTACCGCGATAGCCACCGCAAAAATCAAGCTATTGACTTCCAAATTTTGCCGAAACGTCAGTGGAGTCCCTCTGTTGAAACTCAAAAGGATTTTGAGTTCAGTCTGTCCGTCTGTCTGTCTGTCTGTCGTGCGATAGCGGCCGCAAAAAACACGCTATTCACTTGAAATTTTGTACACATGGTTCATGATCCCCACGAAATTAGCTGTATAGTTTTGGGTGTGCATTCCATTTGTTGTTCGTGTACAGGGACATGTCAAAGTTTTTTTTATCATTACGGCCTATGGGAAGAATTTGTGTGTACCGCGTTAGCGGCCCCAAAAATAACGTTATTGACTTGCAATTTGGTACACATGTTCATGAGCCCAACGGAATTAGCTGTATAGTGTTAGGTGTGTATTTCATTTGTCGTTCGTGTACAGAGACACGCCAACATTTTTCTTATCTTTACGGCTTATGGGAAGAATTTGTATGTACCGTAATAGCGGCCGCAAAAATCCTTCGATTGACTTGCAAATTGGCGCACACGTTCCAGCTTTGCGTTATAAGTAGCTGTATAATTTTTATTGCTATATTTTTTATAAACTGTGTACAGGGACACGTCAAAATTCTTAACATTACGGCGTATGGGGTGAATTTCGTTTAAACGCATTTTAATATCCTTACTTTGCAATGAAGAAAATGAAACTAGCGTACGTGAGTAAGATGCTTAAACTTATGTTGTTTGAAGAAAATATGTGCTCCTAAGCTTTCTAATTAATGTACAGGACCTTACAAAAGTGTTCTGACAATGTCACGTAGTCATCCAAACGTTGCAAATTTGGAACAATTATTAAATTTAAACGCAAAATAAGCTGAATAATTTTTACTGTGGTGTATACAATGTTTATGGTTCGTTTACAAAGACACACGAAAGAATTTCGTAACATTAGAGCCTATGGACAAATTTTTAATTTAAGCTTGCACTTTAATGCGTTTATGCTGAATTGAGCTTAATAAAGTTAACATACATTATATAGATGCTTAAAATCATGTTTACTCTTAAAAAAGGTTATGTATAGACTAAATAATTTATGGGACCACACAAAATAATTCCGAGGAAGTACTGTAATCATCCAAATGATGTCAAATTTGAAAAATTAATGAGTTGTTATTAATTAGGTTTATTATTGGCGTTTATAATGACTGTGACTACTTTTCAAGGAAACATAAAGGAATTTCGTACTATTACGGTCTATAGTCGATATTTCTTAAAAGTGTATTTTAACATGGTTACACCCCATCAAATATAATGAAATTTTATTAGAATTTTAAAATCTTGTTTTGGGCTGTGTCTGTGTGTCTGTCTGTCGCGCGATAGCGGCCGCAAAAATAGCGCTATTGACTTGAAATTTGGTACACATGTTCATGAGCCTCACGAAATCAGCTGTATAGTTTTTATTATGTATTCCATTTGTAGTTCGTATACAGGGACACGCCAAAGTTCCAGAAAAATACAGGTCTATAAACCAAGTATCAGCTTCAATTCAACCAGTAAACATAGATTAAACAACAGCCGTTAACAGGAAAACAGCAGTACAAACTGTTTATCAATAACACATAAACAAGTCTCATTCAAAGAGGCTCAAAGCAAAGCAAGAATTTGACAAAACTGGTACAGATCTGAGATTGACCACCTTGGCTAAATAAATGCTCCTTTTATACTATTCTATCGAGCACAGACTGTTCTGGAAAATTCTCGTATCTTATCAGCCAATGAGATTAGAGCTTCCATATTTGGTATATCCCTAATAAGGATTTTCTCGCCAAGGTCACCAAAAAATCGCCAAGGAGGGGAACATTCGCCAATTTTGGCGCCAAATCCCTTTCTTCCCTTATTGGAGCTTTTTAATGCGTTTTTAAAGAAAAATTAGGCTATTTTAACGCTAAAAAGAGTAGAAATGCACAAAATTAGCATTTTATCGACTTACTAATCCTCTTTGAAAGAATTTATACAAAAATAAATGCAATTACTTACAATTCCGCAACACTTTATATGATATACAAATAGAGATACAAAGAGAGATACAGCAGGGGGTTGAGGAGGGCGGCAGCCCCCCTCAGGAATGTATCTGATTATGATAATAAGTCGATCGAATCAATATATACTATTATATAATAAGGAATAAATAAAAATGACCTATTGAATAATGTCTGATGCAAATAGGACGTTGAGGCTCCTGATCTGCAGATCCACTAATTATCGTTCTTTTATTTACAGAATATAATCAGTGTTTCTTTTATTTTTTGTTTTTACGTGTACATAAAAATATTATATACAATGTTATTCCCACGTCATTCGAAAAACTTGGAGGGGAGGAGGAGAACATCACAAGAATTCAGAATAGTACAGCCCCCCATGTCCCCAAACGTCATTTTAACCCTTTAAGTGCTGGATGTTTAGGGCTACTGTGTACTACAGGCTCCGCCCACAGTGTAAATTTTAAAATCATGCATGCTTCATTATTTGGAAAAATCATATACAGTGTTTATATTATTACAATCACTGCGATAAAATACACGGATGAAAAAAAAGAATTTCTTTCTTTCTGTAAATATTAGCCTGTAAAAATTCTTTTTTAAATAATGCACCATTACATAGCCACTCCCATATCACACAAAATTTACCCGGTTCTTAAAAGGTTAAAATCACGTTTAGGTATACATGGTTTCCTACACAATTCTGAATCTTTTGATGTCCACTACCTCCCCTCCAAGTTTCTCCTATAACCTCTCCCATTACCTCCTATAATTATATCCCTTTGTGTATATAATTACGATATATATCAGGGGTAGAAATTTGGCGCAGAATTCATACCGGTATTTTTTAG
Organism: Salticus scenicus; assembly: GCA_963930645.1. NCBI lineage: Eukaryota > Metazoa > Arthropoda > Arachnida > Araneae > Salticidae > Salticus > Salticus scenicus. Next base: position 102,630,946 of record OZ005658.1, on the reverse strand, counting down.
TTTTTTTTTTCTTTTTTTTCTCTACTTTGAAATCGTTGGTTTAAGAAGAAGACAGTTGTGTTTCGTACATGCCAGCATAGTTGCCAACTAAGCACCTTTTGGTTACCGGGAAAATTTAATAGAAATATTTATTTTTACTTCAGCAGTGAATTGTAACGGTTTTCACACTGTAAAAAGCGTATTTAAGACCGGATTTGCTTGAATTTTGATGTATACATAGACTGTACAAGGTGTCACAACCTAATTTGTTAATAAACCTTATACACCATTTTTTAAAAAGTGCGGATGTTATGAACTAAACCAGACAACTTGAAATTAAGCTACCACTTGAAAATTTATAAACGTGATAACTTTTTAAATTCTGATTCAATTTGAACCAATGTTGGACAGTGATCGTATCATATACTAATCTTGGATGTGTTCACTGGGCAAATCGTTCTGATATCTTGTTTCGAAGTTGCGGACATTTGGTATCACGCTCCCACTTGAAAATATGCCATCACGATCAACTTTTAAATAACTAAACTAATTCAAACAAAAGTTGGATAGCGAACTTATGGTTCAAATATCTTGGATAAGTTCACTTGGTAACTTGATCTGTAATTTTATTTTCAAGTGATGGCCACTTGATAATTTTTCATTATGATAATTTTTGTAATACTGAATCAGTTCGCATCAAATATGGGTTGCAGATTTATCATTGAAATATCTCAGATAAGTTCTCTGGGCATTTTTCCAAGTGGTGACGAAATGAAATCATGGTGCCACTTGAAAATTTCTTATCAAGATAATTTTTCAAATACTGATTTAATTTGAACTAAAGTTGGACAATAAACTATCATACAAATATATTCGATGTTTTCGCTGGGCAAGTTCCTTTACCATTTTGTTTTCAAGTTTCAGCTACTTAGACTGCCACTTGAAAAATTGTCATTACAATAATTTGAAACACTGGACTGGTTCGAACCAAAGTTGTACAGGGAACTTTTGCTTCAAATATCTTGGACGAGTTTGCTGAGTAACTTGCTCCATTATACTGTTTCCAAATGGCATCCACTTAAAAATTCGTTATTTTGGTAATTTTTGAAACGCTTAATAAATTCAAGCCAAAGTTGAAAAATTCATTTATCATTCAAACAACTATGATTTCGGTGGGCAAGTTTCACTGCAATTTGGTTTCAAAGTTGCGTCCACTTGAACGCTGCCATCGCGATAACTTTTTGAAATACTGAATTTATTTGAACCGAAGTAGGACAGTGGACTTATCTTACAAATATTTTGGATTAGTTCATTGAGCAACTTGCTCTGGCATTTTGATCTAACTGGCGGCCACTTAATTTTTCAACACGATGACTTTTGAGATTCTGAATTAATTCGAACTAAATTTGCACAGTAGACTTATCTCACAGTTGCATTTGATAGTTTCGTTTGCTAACTTGGTCCGCCATCTTGTGTCTAAGTACCGGCCACTTGAAAATTTTAAATTCACATAAAAAAGTATTTATGAACCGTTTTGGTTAAAACTCCATATGTACATAGACTACATTAATGTTTCTACCAAGTCCATTAATAATTTGTACTTGATATGGAAAAAGAAATCAACCTAGCCTTCCGAATGAGGCAAAAGGACTTGTTATATATTTTCATCGCAGTTTCATTGTTGTATGTATTTTAATTTAGTGCAAAAACTGTAATTAAAAAAAAGAGAGCTATTTTGCGCTATACGTCCTTACAGGATTGTTGTGATTAATTGCAGGGATGGGAGTGGTTGTTATTAATGAAACTACTATTAAATTTCTAATAATAATAATTGCAGTTAACCCGTTAGTAGTCCTTAGTTAGTCGATTCGCAGCCCATCCATAGTTTTTATTCAACAGCCATCAAAAATTTTTAGAAGTGACATTTGATATACATAAAAGGCGTATCGACTCGAATAATCGTCTATTATGTATATTAAATGCCACTTTTAAACAATTTTCGTGGCTGTTGAATAAACACTGCAGAAATGGACGGCGAATAGACCAACTAGCGACTACTAACGGGTTAAATAACGTTGCTGTAAGGTTTTTCAAAACGCATATTATTGTACTGGGAGAGATTATTTAAATCTAATAAATAAATAAATAGAAATATGAAAAATAAAAAGATAAAAATAATTAAAATATTTTAATTAAAGAAAATAAAATATCAGTCGAAAAAAATGCGAGTCCAAATAAAATTAAGTTACTGGACAACACGCTTAACTGGAAATTAGTCATTTTTCCTTTCAGTTTCAATGTTTTCTTATTTTTGAACTCAGCAGTCGTTGTTCAAAATCAAAGCATTTATTGTTACAAAAGGTTCAACTGTTGGGAATCCACCTGCCACAAGTAACACAATAATTCTAATCTAGCCATGTTGTCTCCGCGTAGTTAAAGATATTCAATGTATTAATACCTATTGTCTTTTCATCATCATTTCTCAACAAGCTGTGTAATCTCTCCTATAACTGAAATCAATGTAACTTTTGCAAAATGCCTTAATTTAAAAATATTTTGCGCTACTGCCATTCTATGGAAATTCTTTGGAGGTGTTAAGATTTGTTTGGAAAACGAGACAAAATAACCATGTTTTATCAATGCTTGAAACAATACTCGAAACAATCAACACCCAGTTTAAGCAAGCATTAGGGTGTATCGAAAAAAAAAATTATATGAAATTTCCAATAGTGCGGGAAAGTTGCCTTATGCTATTGTTAGTATGTGCAAAATTTTGTTTAACTGAGTTAATATCTTCAGTTGCCTCTGAGGTCGTTCATTATACAAAATTCGTAATTTTATCGTTATATCAGTATATATATATATTTATATATTTAAGTGACAAATTGGAACTCTCAGTTCCAATAGGGTCGAAAAATTGCCATATGGTATCCTTAGAGCGTAAGCAATTTTTTATTGATGTGGGTCAATGGCTTCAGTTGCCCCTACGGGCCACTTATCTGGCCAAATTCGCTCATTTCAATGATTTTTCTTCAACACTTCTACGACTGTAATTCTTTTAATTATAATTATTTCAATTTACTTTTTTTTTTTTTTTTTTTTTTTTTTTTTTGTATAAGCAAATTATGCATTTGTACAAGTGTGCAACGCGTATACTGTAAATAAATAAATAAATAAAATAAATAATTAAAAACACGTAAATTTACGTGTTTTTGCCCGTTTAATTTTTACGGCCAGGACCGTTTTTTACCTTCAAGACCGACATACCCCTATTTTCTGATATGACTATTCCGCTATACCACAAGGTTCTTAGCAGTCTTTTACCACTTTTTATTAATAGTAAACTTCATTAATCGTTTGTAGCACATATCCTCAAAGAAATAATATAAAAATTGATTTATATGTAAAATGGCTTTCAAAATTATGAATTACGGGCAAAACATTAATTAAAGCGTACTTGGAAGAAACTTTCGCTGACAGGCAAAACCCCATAAATTTTGCTGCAATTTTTTTTACAGTGAACTGAATAACTGTTTATTCAAATGCAAACAATAAAACATTCAGGTTGAAAAGGATTGAATACAATTGAAGTATCAATCAATTTGTTCATGCAAAAAAAAAGTTAACAGAAATAACTATAATTAAACGAATTACAGTCGTAGAAGTGTTGTAGGAAAATCATTAAAATGGGCGAATTTGGCCAGATAAGTGACCCGAAAAGGCAACTGAAAGTATTGACCCACATCAATAAAATTTTGCACACGCTCTAAGAATATCATATGGTAAGTTTTCAGCCCTATTGGAACTAAGGATTCCAAATTCTTATTTAAAAAAATATATATATTGAAAGAACGATAAAATCAGAGCCTGATTAAGGGGGAAGCACACATTATTTATACTTACACCGTTATTTTTTAACAAATACTTTCCTCCTATAATAAACACAAAATTCTCATTAAAAATTATTTTATAAGAATTCTGGTGTCTAATAACGGTGAGTAAATTGGATTGTTTCACACCGTTCATTTTTTATAAAAAATATTTCCTCGTCAAAGCGTGGAATTTCTATGACATGAAGTAAAAAATAATTGTAAAAATATTCCGGTGAGAGCGGAGATAATGGGTGCTTCCCCCTTAATCAGGCTTTGGATAAAATTACAAAATTTGTATAACAAACGACCCCTGAGGCAACTGAAAATATTAACTCAGATCATTAAAATTTTGCACACATACTAACAATAGCATTTGGCAGCTTTTCCGCACTATTGGAAATTTGATTTTAAAAAAAAAGAAAAAATCGAATCATCCACTATTCCTGTTATACAACAACTCGAATCACTACGCGAGCGTTCTACACTGATCGCCTATGTCGGCAATATTTCATAGCTTTACCTTAAATTCAAGCTTTTCTTTTTCTTTCTGTTTGTAGAAATAAATAAATAAATAAATAAAAATGAGTTTTTACAAAAGCATGTTTTCGTTGTCGAGGACATGATGATGGCTTACTATATAAAAAAATGTTCAATCACAGATATTTTAAGGATACGTATGATAATTGATCAACACTACCAGTTAAGTTTAATGTATAAATATACAATCAACATACACATTGCATGAAAAGAGAAAAATGTACATTTCATTTACATCTCATTTTAAAATAATTTTGAAATTTAAGGTGCATAAATTAAATTAAATAAAGAAAAATAAATAACAAAATCTTTTGCAGAACTTTGAAAAAATGCTTGAAAAAATGCATTTATTATACAGTATAACGATAATATAATTTGTCAGTTTTAAATACTAATTGATGTAAAGTAAATATCAAGGGTCGTAAAAACCGCCTTTTTTCAGGAATCATTGAGAAGTTTGAAATTTCCCCTCATTTTGCCACCACTTTTATTCTTGCAGAAATGTTAATTGTACTATTAAAATACTATGTCGTGATTGCACAGGATAAAAATTAATTATTCTATAAAATTAGTAGTAGCAAAAAAAGGTATAAATTTCACATTTTTGAAGTGTCCTGAGAAAAAGGTGCAGACTACAACCCCTGAAATGCGTTCAACTGTTTTTTCACAGTTACAATTGTTACATTCAAAATCTATAGAAAAATGCACAGCATGCTTAAATTGAGTATAATTGGTAAGAAATTACCAAACTTGAATATATTGTATTAAATATACAGCATAAAAAAATTTTATACAGTAAAATATATCGTGATAACAATACATAGTTACCAATATTTTAATTTATTCCAGAGTATTTTTAGTACCGCCTTTAAATCGCACCACTTTCTTTAGAGAATATTTTTCTCCAATACATAAGTATGGTAAGATAATAAAAATTTACTTTTAAGAAAAAAGTGGTCTGAAATAAAGGCGGGGCTGAAAATGTTCTGGAATGAATTAAAATGTTACTAACTATGACAATACAGTAAAGTCCCGTGCAACGAGGTTGTAAGTTTGTCTCATAGATATTACAATTTTATTTTTTAACACCACCAATTTTATATCAAAGCAACTGCTTTATACAAAAAAAGTAAATCGAGTGAATGAACCAGTTGATTGGTACTCTAAAAATTTAGTAGTGTTGAGAAAAAAAAAAAAAACTTTTTTATATATTTGTTTTTACTGCTACCGCGTTGCATGAGACATTATTGTATATTTCAATGTTAATCAACGTGCAGCGATATTTTAATCTGCACTGAACAATTCTGATGGATATCAAATTTTTAATGTATATCAATAATAATGTTTGGTAATTTTAAACACGATCAATATTACATAGTGTAAATCATTCAAATTATATTTTATTTAAGTATATTTGTATACTAAAAGTTCTTCATCTTGACTTCAAATTAGAATCACAATTTATGGATGATTAATTTGACTTATAGATATACTAAAGCCGCTTCGCTTCAGTGCGTGAAATTGAAGGGTTTATGCATATCCTAAAGGGATTTACATTTCGATGAGACAGTCTTATGTAGTATTTAGCTTACTGAATATCACACTTCACAATTCTAGATCATAGTTATGTTCGTAATACAAAACTGGATGAACTCTGGTAATAATATATTTGACATGCTTGTAAAGAAACAGATATTGCATACATGAATTATGTAGTATTTAATGTGTAAAATGATAAAATTTAGATTTTTGTTCTCTGTGGTATATACAATTAAATCTTTCTCAATATATCTAGCTAAATATATATATATATATATATATATATATATAAGTGAGTAATATAAACATTTATTTGAATGTTAAAACATTTTTATTTTAACTTACAGTAATGTTATTTCATCCTTCTTTATTTTTGTGTACTGTAAAAAAGGGGAAGGAGTAAAAAACTGTAATTTTACAGAAATTACTTCATTTCAAATTTATGGAGGACATTTTTGCTGAGAAGGATGACTCGTAATTTAAAGATGGTTTTTCTCTTTCCTTTCATTTAGCTTTTTCATTTCTTTTTGTAAATGTCGAAGTTGGATTTTTTTTTTTAAATACAGGAATAAATGTTAGTTATGAGATTTACGTAATATTTTGTTCGTGTTATTAAACGAGAATAAAAAAGATTGGGTAATTTACGCAAAATATGAAAAACATTTTGGATTTGTATTTACCGTTAGATTGTTTATTCTAGAATGTACATCATATTCATTATATTTTATTGAACTTACAACATCCAATTCAGGATATTTTAAGGACATTAAAAACTGAGGCCTTTTTTATAAAAATTCTCCCGAACTATGCATGTGATCGCATAAACTAATTATTAAAAACCCAATCGTACCAATTTTACTGAAATGACCCATTAATTACGTCGCTACATCAAATGCTAGAATGTGTAGTCCTAGTCCTCTACACTAACACCTGCATCCAACTAATTTTATGTAAAAACTTTTTTTTTAACTAAAAAGAAATATTTTTTTAATTTTGTTATTATCGATGCGCTATAAAGATTCTGGGATGAATAAAAATAAATACCTTTATTATCTATATAAATAAAGAGAAGTATCTGTGTGTGTGTGTGTGTGTGTGTATCTGCGCTCTAGTGCTAACGCTACCGATCGTAGAGCTGTAAAACGTGGCATATGCGTACCTGGGACCCTGCAGGTGTGCATCTCCTCGATACTTTTTCGAATTTCAAATTAGATTTATTATTATTATTATTGTTTTTCGGCTTCAAATATTTGTTTCTATTTTTCATTTTTCATAAATTTATTATTTCATTGTAATCGTATGCGTATCTTAGCAACGGCTATTACGCTATATATATATATATATATATATATATTAATACATTCATTTAAAGGCAATTTTTTTTTTTTTTTGGTTATATTTATTGACAATAAAACGATAATAGAAAAAAATAAGTATATTAAATTTTAAATTTAAAAACGTATTTATAACAGTTATGTTTATATATAGTTTTACAGTATAAGAAGTTAAAGATACAAAAAAAAAAAAAAAAAAAAAAAATTAAGTGTTTGTATTTGACTGGTGGATAATTTGTTCGTGGTATGCTGATGGTGTATATATACGCCAGTGACATTTAAAGAATCAACTATTGATTTACGGAATCAATAAAATTTGAATAATTTAATCATGATTACGTAAAATCATATTAATAAATAATATAAATGTTTTACAGAAATGCCAAAAGACGAGGCTTACTGTTCAAAATAGGAAAATACCCACACGACAACGTGCTAATATATTTTTATTTTTGAATTTAGTAGAAACTTTATAAACACTATAAATTTTTTGCGCTTTTTTAACCCAAAGTTCTTTAGTTCACATGGAAATCAGACGCATTATCTTTGATTAATGATCGTTATTTTTGGAATTATTAAATATGAAAAGTCCATTTATACATTTATATCTATTTATTTACCCATTAAAAATGAGATTCATTAAATATGCATTTTAATTGCTACCATAACCAGATCAATACAGGGGTACCAAGCAGAGTTGCCAGCAAAGCACCTTTTAGCTACCACAAAAATTTAATAGAAAAATTTATTTAATTTAATCAGTGAACTACAACGGTTTTCACTGATAAAGTAAAATAAAAAATGTTATTAAAATTTTCTAGTGGCTGAAAGGTGGTAAGTTGGCAACTATAATATCAATTTATTGCAGATTGTCATAGCACTTTTTAATACTATTCCTGAGCTGCTAACCTAATCCGGAGGGTGTTAGTAAACGCCTCTTTTTCCACACGAGTCTTTTTTTTTTTTTTTTGAGTACTTTTCTTCTTATTTCATAGCAAATACTTTTGGAGAGATAAAAAAAAATATATATATCTAAAAATAATATAGTGTGAAAAAAGGGGTGTTACTGATAATCCTCCGGATTTGGTTGGCAGCTGTACTATTCTTTTGCAATAGCAGCATAGTTCTGAAGTTCCTTGGACCAACGTTCCGTACCTTTAGAAGACAGACGCCAGAACAGCTGTACAAAATTATTGTGGATTATCTAAGATAGATATCACTTTTTCTGAATATTGGTATGAAACTGAATTTTTATTGATAGAATTTTACACTTCTGTAAATAGAATACAGAAGTTTTCTTAAATAATTTAGATAAAGATTCATCGGATAAAAAAATTCTAAAATTAAATTAGTTTAATTACATTTATGTAACATTACATGAATCATAATATATTGCTATGAAACAACTGTAAAATTTTCTTTTGCTTAATTTTACAAAAGATATGCAGTTCCAAGAACGGCAACATTGTTCTGCTGGAAAAAACTTAAATTTATTAGTCATTTCCTCTTGAAAATTGGCCAAAATCCTTAAAGTCCTAACATTTACTTTAATATTTTAAACTTTTTTATGTCCTGTCAAACGCTTAGAAACAGAAGAGTATTAAGTAGTTAAATATTTCTGAAAAGCAATCCTCTAAATACGTTATTCTGTTGGCAGTATCAACATATATAGATATTTACTACTACTACCAATTAATCTGCCACATCATATTTATTGTTTAAAAAATTGAGTAGGGGAGCATGGGGTCACACACACATTTATCACAGGGGTAAAAAGTAACATGCAATTTACAAAATAGTTTGAAACATTTGTGATTAAATATTTTTATAAACATAATTCTTATAACACGCTTTATAATGAAACCACAATCGGTGCTCCACAAAAATGGTTAATGAGAGGTTCTGCACACGTGCTTCATTTTAGCTAGTTAGTCGGTAAAAAAAAATTTCGTAAATTTTGATCAAAGGTATGTTTATTTATACTTTAACGAAATGTTTATAGCTATTTATTTAGTCTCTGTGTTGAGTTATAAAATGCATGTTTAATTTTTTGTATAAATCGTTATATAATTTTATAAATAAACAAATGTCCAAAATCACACGATGGGGCAAGTTGAAACAAAATTTTGGGGCGAGTTATAACATGTTAGAGGAGAGGCTTGTGGAGATGCCTGCAGCCAGAGCTCGAAGTCTCCGCCCATTTTCAGGAAACTTTCAGAAATGAAAGATTTTTGCTTCTTTGCCAATTATATTTATACAGAAATCTTTTCTGTGTTTTTATATTATAGTACCGTGATTATTTAACCACGAATTAGAATCACGATTTAATCGCGAATTAGAGAATATTGCATAAAAATAGCGGTAGAGAAATAGCAGAAACTTCTCATCAATGAGAATGTTCTGAAAAAAGGGCGAAGAATTCAATTTCTACTAAACGCTCTCTGAGGCATAATAATAGGTATAATGTTTAATTTGCAAAATATGTGCCCATATTAAAGGCATGAGAGGGAATAAAATATTATTTGCTTGAATTAATTTAAATTTTGACTAAGATTGACTTCTATGTTGATTTTATCTTTAATTTTCTCTTTATTTTACTCTAATCCATTTGATATAATTTATTGTTACTATACCAAGAAGGTTATAATTTAATATTAGTTATTTATTAATTGTTTTTTTTATTAAATTAGTAAATGATAGATAACAAAAAACATTTTGAAATATTTTCGTTTTTACTGTTAGAGTTCATTTTGTATCCGTTACAATTTGCCCCACGCGTGTTAGAATTTGCCCCAAATCCAGGCAAATTATAACAGGCGAATAATTTTGAAAAAATACTTTTTGTGCTAAAATTAGCAAAATTAACGAAAGTTTTTTTTTTTTTTTTTTTATAAATATGGTAGATGAATATGCATGCTATGGAAAACAGCAATTATAAACAGGAAAACGTAAATACATTTCAAAATATAGTTAATTTTCTAAAAACTGTTACATCTTGCCCCACGTTTCTCTACTTCTGATGCATTGAATATTAATTTAATTTCTTCTTTTATGCAAATATTACTTATTTGTGTTTTAGAAATTTTGCATTTTGCAATTTCTTCCTTATATTTTCAAATGTAATTCTTCACTAAAATTTCCTGTAATAAAATGAAACTGTAGAGCTGATGTAATTAAATATTTCATGTATAATTCAATTTTGTACTTTTAAATTTGTTTATTTTTAAAATGACATTTATGGGTACAAAAAGTATATGAAACGGAGTAACATAAATTATTGCAGAGCGTAAACGTTTGAACTTATTTCGTAACATTCTCAGTACGCGCATAACAGCAATTTTCTCCAATATGTAAGAAGAAATTTCCAAAAATGTACTACATAGCTGTCAACATTTCAAGTTTTTAATTAGGATGCTGAAATAAAAATAATAAATGAGACACCAATATTTTTTTATAGGAAATAAAATTCTTTTATTTTCTATGAATTCAAAATGCGATCATTACATAAATTAAAATTGTACTTTTCTGGTAAAAATTCTCCGGATGAAACAGGAGATTTCGTAGTTATGAGAGTTGTGAAGTGAGAAAGAACGATGTTTTAGCGAATAAATTAAGAAGTTGATAGTTATTGAAGAGTGGTACAAATATAGGCAGGTTCAACAATGTTGCGAAAAAATAATAATAATAAGTTGGTAACTATGAAAAGGAATAAATAAATGTGGTACTAACAATGTAACAAAATAAAAGTTGGCAGCTTTAAAAATGGAATATATATAGGCAGGTACTAAAAATTTTACAAATAGAAACTTTGGCAGTTACTGAAGCGGTATAAGTATACGAGGGGGTAACAATGTTGAGGAAAAAAATAGTAATAAAAATTTGGTAACCATGAAAAGGAATAAATATAGGCGGGACTAACAATGTTACGGAATGAATTAAAAATTGGTAGCTTTAAAAATGGTTTAAATCTAGGCAGGTAACAACAATTTTATGAAATAAAATGCTGATAATTGTTGAGGTGGTATAAATATAGTCGGGGTCAATAATGTTACAAATAAATAAATAAATAATTCGCAACGATGAAAGTGGTATAAAAATAGGCAGTTACTAACATTCCTACGAAATAAATTAAAAAGTTGGTAGCTGTATTATTGAGACATTGTATATTGTTCAATCACATATATTTTTAACTGAGCTAATGAAATTTAAATTTGGCCGCTATGTTATTGAAATATTCTTCAATCACATATATTTTTAACTGCGTTGATACAATTTAAAAATTGTCATTACTCAAATTTTAAAAACTACTAATTTAGATGTTCAACATATGCACGTCGCTTTCAGAATCTCAAAATCTGTGAAATGTGGTAATATATATATATAATAATAGATTTGAAATATGACACGGAAAATATTTATTCAAACTTAAGCGTAAACTAAATGATTTATTTTGTCCCATTTTTGCTGAGTTTCTAAAGCATGCAGTAAAATTCCGAGTATCTCTCAGGAAGATAATAAAGGATTTGGGATTATTCGGACATAGAGGTTTCATTTACATTGTGATTCTAGGCGGATAATCAACAAAATTTCGTAAAATGTAACTTTATTTTTAGACAGTTTCGTGTACTTTTATATATACAAGGGTAATAGAACATAGATGTCAATATTTTAAATTATTCTGGGGTATATTTAGTCCCACGTTTATTCCATACCATTTATTTTTTAAGAGTAATTTTTTCTTACTTTATCAAAATTGTGCATTGATGAGAATTTTTCTATGAATAAAGTGGTGCGAAATAAAATCGGGGGTAAGAATACTCCGGAATAAATTAAAATATTGGCATCTGTGATAGAATTATATTTTATTATAATTTCAAATATGTATTTTTTTTTTGCATCAAGAAAAGTTAGAAAAATTATAAAAATAAAAAAAAAAAAATTATAAAAATGATAAAAATCGTTTGGAAATATGTAACTCCGCCAGTGGGCTTTTCTTTTCCAATTTGTATTTTGCTATATTTCTTAAAAATATTTCCTATATGGGCAATACCACGAATAATGTAACGTCAGCCACAATAGAGATAATTTTGCTCCACCAATATTTTCTAACAATAATCACTGTTCTATTCAATCATAAAAATCACACTTAATATGTTTTTAAGCTTCTATGGCACGCTGTCCTCCTCGCTGCGAGGACACAAATATTAACACTTTAACGACCGCTAACATAGATTCACGCCATTTGGAAATGTGTAACTCCACCAGTAAGCTTTCTTTTGCAATTTCAATGTTGCTATATTTGTTAAAAATATTCCTTTTATTCATATTTGTGCAATCAAAATACTATGGTCATAAATACCTTCATAAGAAAGAGTATAATTAATATGTATATTCATATATAATATATTAACGCCCAAAGATGGAACATACTGTCAAAGGGGAAAAAAAAACCGCGGTCACGATAGTGTTGACACTTTAACGACAGCAGTTTTTGTATTTTGGTAGTAAGTTCCCCAGTAGGTGTCATTCTTGCATATTACATTATTTTAAATCATCATTTTTGTATTCATATTTATAATAAAAATGGACATGCATTAGAATTACACTCATTCTAATCAAAGTGTTTGTATTCATAGTGCATTGATTATACAAATGTGAATATTGGGTATATTCATACTTGCCAACATACTAATTAATATTCCGTAGTATTGTTAGCTCCGCCTTCTTTTTCACACCGGTATCTTTTTAGAGTATATTTCCTCTTATTTAATCGTAATTGCATTTGGAGACTATTACTCTAAAAATTTATTGGTGTGAGAAAAAGGGCGGGACTAACAAGACTACGGAATATTAATTAGAATGTTGGCAAGTATGTATATTGTTAAGCAATAATGTGAGCTATGTAACCTAAAGAAACGTCCAGGATTTTAAAATTACGTGAATGTACGTCATCGGCCGCAAAAGTGATAAGCTACAGCTGCATAATCGCATCCCGGAAATATTTATGCAAAAATTTACGTTTATAACGTAGCAGAAAAGGTCATTTTCTTTAAAAATTTAAAAATTCTTTTTATTTTAATTTTGTTCATGAATTCCGGTGGCAGTATTCTTTAAATGTTCCTACTTACCTTGCGCCCCAAAGGCTTAAAATTCCAACATGAGGATACTGGTGACAAAAAAGAAGGAAATATTATCCTTCTTTGTGACTGATGTTATCTTGTTCCATGGAATCACCCATATACAGTACTGTGCAAATTAATTGGGACAAGCTGAAAAATTTACACAAATGTTGTTTAATTGGTATAGGTTGACTTACATGCACGGTATAGCAATTTAATACGAAATATGTCCTCCTCTAGCTTGAATGAGATCCTGTACACGGTTTGGCATGGATTCCACTAATTTAGAACATAAATTTTTGATCTCGTCATCACCAAACCAAACTTTTATAGCATTCTCAATCATTGTTTTCTTTGTTGAGCAGTCCATTTTACTCACACGTCTCTTTACAATGCTCCACAAATTTTCGATGGGATTTACATCAAGAGATTTACCAGGCCAATCCAACAGCGGTAATTTCTGTTCTTGAAAAAAATTCTTTGTTAACTTAGAAGTATGGCATGGAGCAAGATCTTGTTGAAAGATACCAACACCACCACCGAACGTTTGCATCATAGGCACAATTTTTCTTCCTATTATAGAAATGTATTTTTTAGAGTTCATCATCCCTTCAACTGGTACTAAGCTGCCAGGTCCTCCAGAAGTAAAATACCCCCAAAACATCTGTTTCTGAGGGTGCTTAACTGTTTGAATAAGTTATTGTTCCCTAATGCGTTCTCCATCACTTCGCCTGACAAATCATAATCGAAACCCTTGCACAATAAAATGTGTTTCAACGCTGAATACAACCTTCTTCCAGTCTCGCGCAGTCCAGGATTCATATTTCCTGGCCCAGTCTAAACGTTTTCTCTTCATTGCAGGTGTTAATAACTTTTTTTTTATTGGTGTTCTTGCAAATCGCTCAGATTCAATAAGCCTTCGTCGAACTGTCGATGAATCCACGTTCACACCAGTAGCTAATAATTCTCTCAGAAGATCTGTACTTGTTTTGCGAGGATGAATTTTACTATTTCGTACAAGAAATTTGTCTGTTCAAGGTGTGGTCTTGCGTTTGCGTCTACATTTACCCTTCCATTTTGGATACACTGTCCCAAAATTCTTTTGCTGATTTATAATCCTAGAAAGACTAGATTTTCGAACTCCAACTGTTGCAGCAGTATCCCTCACAGACATAGAAGTATGCTGACTAAGGGTAACAATTCTAGTCCTTTTCCTGGGAGTGATATCCATTTTTGAAATACACATCAGAAGCAGACAATTCACATAATCGACCACTTCTTACAGCAACTGAAGCGCAACTGAAAGGACAAATTTTCGACATGTCATGATCACGTGGTCAAACCGGTTTAGATTAATCAAGGGCAGTTGCGCATTGTAAGAAAATGCAGTTGAAACCGGTTTGAGGCAGAAAATCCCCAAGAAAAGAACAATTTTCTTAAAAAATATGTTTGTCCCAATTAATTTGCACAGTACTGTATCACCATGGACAAAACAGGTGGAACATCCGACCAAAAAGACAAAAACATGCGGTCGCGATTTAAGAATTTAAATTAAGATAAATCTTAACAATTATAATGCGTATTTTTTTAAACATATTATTTGTGTTTTTGTGCTGTTAAAAAAAAAAAAAAAAAAAAAAAAAAAAATCGGGTGATTTTTAATTAGTATTAAGATTTACAGGATCATCTGTTTGAAGATAAACTCTTTTTTTTTTTTATTGCCTACATGCAGCAAAACTTTCAGCAACATCTAATTTAATGTCTCTTTTTAATGTGTGAGGATCATTCTAAATGCAATAACTCGTTTTCAAATTCTCTAACAAAGATTAAATGTCCTCTGAATCCGCTTTGTCTTTCTGTCTTATCATCCGTCTATCCGCGGTATAACATCGGTAAATATTTTCAAAATTTCTTCAACTTGCAGGAATGGATATTTACCGCAGAACTCATACCACCATTTTCAAAAGCAATTTTGTTTTAGGTTGAATCGAAGATTTATTGTGAAGAACTTTTTTTTAATGAAAAACAGTGGTGTGAAATGTGTATCAAATTCCCATTCTTAAAACCATACTAGCCAACCGTCTCATTAATAATCGTAATATTGTTATGCTTCTTTAACATATACCCTATTTTTCACACCACTTTATTTTTAGAGTAAATTTCTCCAAATGAGGTTATGATAAAATACCAATAAGTTACTCCAAAAAGAGTCTGGTGTGAAAGAAATAAAAAAAAAAGGCGCGTACTAAAAACTTTACGATTCATAATGAGATTGCTGGCAGGTACGCTTAAAACTCATACAAGTAATTCCATGAAAAATGCAGGACTGCTAACCATCTCATCAATAAGCGTAGATTTGTTAACGCCCATTGAAAATACGCCCCTTTTCCCACACCACTTTATATTTAGAGCAATTCTCTCCAAATAGTGTTACGATTAAATAAGAATGAAATTACTCTAAAAAATTACTGGTGTACAAAAAAAGGCGGTGACTTACTACGCTTTATAATGAGATGGTTGGCAAGCATGAAAATGTAAACGTCAGTCACACACAGAGATAATTCTGCTTCCACCAGTATTTCCTAACAAAATTCATTATCCTATTCAATCAAAAAGATCACGGTTAATATGTCATTAAAATTTCCGAATAACGATATTGGTAGGGGAAAAAAAGGGGGGGGAGGATATTATCCTTTTGTGTGGCTGATGTTATTTGTTATCTTCTCCCATGGAATCACTCGTACATGTAATTAAAGCGCACTATGGTTTGTTTCCTGTTGAAAATGCATACTCGCACACATCCTAATTAATATTCCGTAATGTTGTTAGTCCCACACTTCTTTCACACCTGTAAATTTGTAGAGTAGTAGTCTTCAAATGCAATTAAGATTAAATGAGAGGAAAAATACTCTAAAAATATACTGGTGTAAAAAAGGCTAACGATACTACGGAATATTAATTAGGATGCTGGCAAGTATGCATGTGGACCAACAGCAGGATTGGTGTGTGTACAGAGATTCCCAAATTATGCCGATACATTCCATTCTATGAGAATCAGCTTTACAAAATTATATTTAAATGTTAATATATTGCACAAATGGCAGTTATTTACATTAAAGACCTATTAATGATTTATAAGATTTAAGGAATACGCATGGATATAAATAATTTGAAATTACTGGTTAACTTTAAACTGATCAAAAATCAGTCTTTTTAAAATTGAAATTATAAATAAACCTTTTCATAAAACTTAATTACCGCTTTATCATATAAATCTAACAAGCAAGATTCATCTTGCTGGAAAACAATTATCCAAAAAGCGAGAGTATTTGTGAGTAATTAATAACGCCTCAAGAGGGAGTTATGTGTAAAAGTAAATCTATAAAGCATTTATTCTTAAAGAGTTCACACGACTTTGCAGTCACAGGTCTCTATTTCATATTTCTATTTATTGTTTCTATAGTTCTCAAAGCTTATGATGCGCACAATCTTTCTTTAAAGCTTCTATCTATATATTATAGAAAAAGACGCCATCTATCATAATCGTTCATTGTATACGATCTTTTATTTTAATTTCCTGTTTTTTAATTTTTTTCAAAGATTTTATTTAATGCTATATTTTTCTGTCTGTACTATAATTTGAAACTGCAAGTTAACTTTAAACTGATCAAAAATCAGTCTTTTTAAATTTGAAATTATAAATAAACCTTTTTATAAAACTTAATTACTGCTTTATCATATTAATCTAACAAGCGAGATTCGTTTTGCTGTGAAGTGTAGTTACAAACATCCAATAAGCGAGAGTATTTGTGAGCAATTAATAACGCCTCTAGAGGGAGTTATGTGTGAAAGTAAATCTTGAAGAATCCATTCCTTACAGAGTTAACATGACTTTGCAGTCACAGGTCTCTGTTTCACATTTCTATGTGATTTATTAATGCATGTGATGTGCACAACCTTTCTTTAAAGTTTGTATCTCTGTCAGAGATGCCAATATTTTAAGTTATTCCGTAGCATTGTTAGTCCCCGCCTTTTTTACACACCACTTTATTTATACAAATTTTTTATTCAATAAGTAATTACGATTAAATAAGAAGAAAATTATTATGTTTTTGATGTTTAGGTGTGAAAAAGAGGCGGGTACTAAGAGTGTTACGGAATAAATTAAAATGTTAGCATCTCTGCTATATATATTATAGAAAAGGACACCATCTATTATAATCGTTCGTTACATATGATTTTCTTCTTTTAATAGTTTAGTTTAGTTTAGTTAATGAAGTACTTTTCTGTCTGGAATATAAATAATTTGAAATTGCAAGATAAGTTTAAACTGATCAAAAATCTGTCTTTTTAAATTTGAAATTATAATTAAATCGTATTATAAAATATAATTACTGCTTTATCATATAAATCTAACAAGCAACAACAAATTCCTTAGCTTTAAAAAAAAAATTGGAATCTGGATCTGAGAGTAATTGCTAGTGTCGTAAAAATTTTAAATCTATTGTATCTACTAAATTACCACTAAAATACGGGTAAATTTAGTTTCTATAAAATACTTTCTGAATAGAGTAAAATGCTGCAAAACCTTTCATTTATCATCTGGAAAATTTTAAGCACATTTTTCTTAACTTAACAGAAATTTCTTTTCCTTTTTATACTGAAGAATTTTATCTCTAAAGAATTTAAGTTCATCAATCATCAACTTCTGTATCAATCAAGATGAGTAATTTAACTAAAAGCTGAAAATGATGAATGTGAATCTTTTTCTGAAGTTTTATAGTGAAAAATAAAATTAAGTCTTTTGTAAAAAAAAAGTTAATTATTATTATTATAGATCAAAGTTTTATTTTTCATGTGAAATTTATCATACTTATTTTACACTTTTCTTCGTGTATAATGTACTTATTCTTTATGGAACAGATATAAACTACCTCAAGATAAATGGTATTTCAAATTTAATCTTACAGAACTGCAAGGTGTAACTCATTGTTTTACAATTCAGGGATCATTTTACTCAATATTCACCAATAATCTTGAAGGGTGATATTTGATATGTTTAATAGACGATTAATTATCGAAGTGATTATCTAACCATTACAATTAAAAATTACTGGCCGATATTTAAAAAAAAAAAAAAAAAAAAAAAAATTCCCTAAATTTGGAAGCACTGATTTATCTTTATTCTACATTTTAAATGTTTGTTTCAAAAGAAACGTTACAAGTTTTACGCGTTTAGGCTACCGGAAAATATTAATTGAAATTTATCTTACATGTAACTCTCTCATGTAACAATTTTCACTGATATAATAAAATGAAAATTTTAAACAAAAAAAAAAAAAAAAAAAAAAGCGTAAATGTTGGAAAATATGCAAAAGCAATGCTGGTAGATAACAGATACACATACCAACCATTAAAAACCTAATTTTCGGATTCTGATGATCTCAAAATGAGAAATTATAGTGCCATTATATGGATAAGAGAATATAAAATAGAACATGAATGATTACAGATTTCCAACATTTTAATTTATTCTGGAGGTTTTTTTAGCCCTGCCTTTATTCCATACCATTTATTTTTAAAGAGTAATTTTTTCTTATTATATCGTAGTTACGTATTGAAGAGAAATACTTTAAAAATAAAGTGGTGTGAAATAGAGGCGGAGCTAATAGTGCTCCGGAATAAATTAAAATGTTGGCAACTATATGATTAATAGCTGTGTTTCTATAAACTTCGTTTTTCTCATTAATTTTTTAAAAAGTTAAGATGTCTTATAAATCTGAATACAAATGAAAAATATTACAGTAACAAAAGTTATTTTTTTATTTCTTGGAAGTATAACTTTTTATTTAGCGGCCAACATTTTAATTTATTCCGGAGTATTTTTAGCTCTGCCTTTATTTCTCACCACTTTATTTATAGAAATATGTTCTCCAATATATAACTTCGATAAATAAATTTATACAGGGTGTTTATAAAGTCCCGGACCCATTTTGATATTTAATAATTCATAAAATAATGAAGATATAAACAAACTTAGGGCATTTATTGATGGAATAACTCATATATTTTCTTTTCAGGTTTGACTATCTTTACGTGTGTGGTTAATCTGCGTGTGTGGTTAATTTCAGATAATTTCATTTTCCAATCTAAATATCTGTACTTTTCTAAATATCGTCTGCTTATTAATTGCATTTTTCTCTCTTTTGTTTTTGGCAACTATTGCAATGTTATGTTTACTTTTGATGTGTTTGTTCTATGTAGTACTTTTGTACGTGATGTTTTATTCGAGAGGATATTAAGGAGAATGCATGCACCACAAGATAAAGCACAGATTTTATGGTGGTACATAGAAACGAAATCGATAGTGCAAGCACAGAGAAATTGCAGAAGAATTTACCAAAAAGATCCTCCATCCAAAAGCAGCATCTTGCAGTGGAAAAATAATTTTCTAGAAACTGGAAGTTCTTTGAATGACCATTTTCCATTAAGATGGATTCGGCGAGGAGGTCCAATTTCTTGGCCACCCAGATCACCTGATATAACACCGCTGGACTTTTTCCTTTGGGGATTTGTAAAGGACAATGTTTACAGGAGGAGAGTGTCGAACACTGATGACCTAAAAGTCAGAATTACAACCGCAATAGCCTCTGTGGATGCCGACATGCTTGCCGCTACCTGGCGTAAAATTGATTATCGACTTGATATTCTCCGTGCGACGAAGGGGGCACACGTGGAAATTCATTGACAAGGGTCATGAAACTTTTTGAGTCTATCTAACGATTTATGTTATTAATTTTAATCTATCTTTATTATTTTATGAATTATTAAACATCAAAATGGGTCCGGGACTTCATAAACACCCTGTATTTTAAAAAGGGCTAAGAGTACTCGGAATAAATTAAAATGTTGGCATCTATCACTATTGCATTCCAATACATTGTTTTTTTAATGAAACTTTCTGTTTTTATTTACTCATCAATTCATAGAGGAAGATAAATAAATAAATAAATAAAATAAATAAATAAATAAGATATTTTATTTCAAATATAATTGAAATAGAATAAATATCTTTTGAAATATTTAATTGCTAAAATTCATGCTGTTATAATAAAAAGCAGAAATTCAAAGAAGTGGTAATTATTTTGAAAATAAAAAGAAAGAAGACACAGAAAGTTTCTTATCAGTTATAAATCTTCAGCATTCTAAAAAACGTAAAACAAGAATTTCACCCTCAATGCTTGTATTTCTGGAATATATATCTACTAAAAATCGAATGCAAATCTAATTTATGCATTTCCAGAATCATTGTTTTGGATTATCTTGAAAATACTTAGTCTAAAGTTGTTCAGATTAAAAAGGAAAACTCATTTTCCTGAAAAAGCAAAGAAAAAATTTCAGCATGTAACAATGAACATTTTTCCTTGATATTCTGAAGATAACTTTTGTTGTTTATGTCTACATGTGTTCAATTTCAAAAAGGTTCTAATCTTAAATGAATTCAGTATTGTTTACCTAATTCTTTAGTACTTTTTTTTTTTTTTTTTTTTTTTTTTTTTGCGTTAAAAATTCTGCTTATGTTAAAGCAGAGCTGCCAACCTATTCCGGCAAATTGTTTGTACCACCCTTTTTTCTACACCACTTATTTTTTATAGTATTTGTTTTCTTAATTCATCGTAAATATATTTGAAGAGAATTACTCTAAAAATTAAGTGGTGTAGAAAAAGGGGCGGTACTAACAATTTGCCGGATTAGGTTGGCAGCTCTGTTAAAGATAGTAATAGACTATTACATTTTATATTATTCTATATTATAATTTAGAATACATTAATCTTTTTTTTTTTATGACAATTTTTATTTTATAATAATTTAAGTAATATTTTATTAATTTGTATTTCGAAGAAAGCTTTTTGTGATTTTACAAACTGATTCTCTCTCTTTATATGTGTATGTTATTCTCATTTCTACAGGGGACAATAGATTGGTAGTTTAAGTTGCTTTTAAAAAATCCTTGAAATTGTTATAACGTAAAAAAAAGCAAGCAATTGTGAAATTAAGGTAACTTTTCTGATCAAATGAATATTTTACAGGAAAAAATATCAGATAATGACTAAAATTAAACAGTAATAGAAATATAATTTCTTCTTATGTTAAACAAAATATATGATATGTTTTTAATATGAGTTATTATATGACTCCTATTAACTCCTATTATCCCTTCTTTTTAACGTTGAGGGGGTATGGAAGAGTATGTGGTCTATGATTACGGAACTTCAAAAATAAATTGCAAACTCAAAATGAAGAAAAAAAGAAATCTAAAATTATAGAATTTCGCATATTTTCATTCAGAAATACACTGCTCCTATAAGATATATACATAAGATATAAAGCTTTAAGATGAAAAAAATAAAAATAAAAATAAATAAATAAAAATACTTTGAGAGCTTTGTTTTGATAATGAATTACAACTTGATAGTTTAATAATATATTTTCTCTGTACTGGTGATGAAGGATATTTGAATTTCTTAGAAAAATGAATTTTGAAAAAAATCGTAAGTCGTCCAAACACTGCAAGCATATTTACATTTTATTTACTTGTTTAAAACCATTTTTTTTTCGAAGGGGGGGGGGGGGTATTTAAATTAAATAATGGTAGATTCATTTACTAAAATTTTACAATTAAAACTGTTCACATCAAGTAAAATATTTGCTAAAAAATCGGCTTAACTGTAGTTTATCACATCCAGCTTTATTAATACTATTAGAATAAAATATATTCTTGATCAGGTGGACAGGGGTTAAAATACATAGCATTTTTTACTTTCTCTTACCCATAAGGTAGAGAAAGTATTGTTTTTGGGTCAAATTTTCGAACGCGAGATTTTGTTATATTTACACGTTTTGAGGTCCCCTGAATACGAAAATCATGTTTTTAGCAAATAGTCTGTGTGTATGTATGTGTGTCTGTCTGTATGTCTGTTATCAGCATATCTCAAAAACAAATTATGGCAGAAAGTTCAAACTTGGTATTCTAAATGTGTATCATATAGGGATGCTACAGTAAGGTTTTCGTTAAGATCAAGCAAATGGTTCGTGTACAGGGACAATGAAGAGAATTCTAATACATTACGCCTATGGGGGAAATTGCAGGTAAGTTGAGTTTAACGTCTATAGACTGCACTAAAACAAATGAAACGAATATATATTTTTTGTAATAGAGATAGTTAACTGGGAAAAAATTGTGTATATAGGAGCCTCGCTTCCCCCCCAGGGGGGGAAGTCCCCCTCGGGGGGAGTAAATTTTCATGATAGGTACCTTTCAAAAGAGCTCGCCAATACCTTTAAAACGAATGGTTGAACCATCGATCTGCGATAATTTAAAACAAAGTTATAGATTTTTTTTTACTTTTAACAACAACAACAAAAAAAAAAAAAACATAAAAAATCGTTTTTTTTTTTTTTTTTTTTTTTTTTATATTGAGAATAAAATGGACTTTTTTTGGGATATTTGGTGTTATACTACTACTCTAAAACGGAAATCGTCTGCATTATCATAAAAGATAATTTTTTTAAATAATAATTTTAATAAATTATTTTTTTCAAAAACAGAATTATTTTTTAATAACCGAATTAAATTCTATATAAATGTAGGTGCATTAATGAAACGGGGGGTTGAGGGGGGCGGTAGCCCCCCTCACATAGAACTAATTATTATATAAAACTCTTCTGAAGCCTAATATGAATTGTTTAACACAGGTTTACATAACAGAACTCGTTATCTTACCTTTTAATGTGCAATCTGTATTAATAGTATTAAATTTCAGGGTAAGAGAAAGTCGTGTGAGTGACACATCAGATTATTTAGTATGTTTTTGGAACTGAATAATGTGTATCAGACTGAATTTGAATGACAACAGATGTAGATTTTTAAATCAAAATTTAATTTCTCTCTTTACCCTACTTACAAAAAATGATTTCGAAGATCTCCTCAATCTCTAATGCAACCTAAGAAATTATACTGAACTAAATCCAGACTTTATGGAAATCAACGTAACACAGATTTACGATTAATTGAATGAGCTAAGCTTTATTCTGTATGGCAATGACGCATATATTAAGGAGGATATAGTCACAAGTGGGCACAATTCTAAAAATTGTATGATTTTCGTATACTGAACCTTAAATAAACTCTGGTGTTTTGAAGCTGGTTTTATAGCAAACTGAAAACAATAGCCTTTCTGAGTAATTAAAAAAAATAAAGAAGAAGAAGAATTAGAAGATAACCTGTAAAGAAAAGAAAAGAAAAAAGATAAATTGTAACTGTGAATTTAAAATTGTATATTTATTATGTAATATGTGATTAACTTAAATATTTTACTTACATATCTATATTAATAAAATCAGAGTTTTGTCTGTAAATTTGTCGGAATCGAAGAATTTTGCGATATCTTCACGTTTCACACCCCATAAAAGCCGAAAATGACTTTAGAAAATTTTTCCTGTGTGTGTGTGCGTGTGCGTGTGTGTGCCATCGTGTCTGTATGTAGCTTTTTTTGTCCGGGCATCACTCGAGAACGGCTGGACGGAATTCAACGGCGCTTGGCAGAAACTTAGAACTTTACCCAACTTAAAATTATATCTATCAACTTTTCATAACCCCCCCTTCCCCCTGGGGGGAAAAAGACAAAAACACGTTTGTGCGGGCATCACTCGAGAACGGCTGGACTGAATTCAACAGCGCTTGGCAGAAACTTAGGTCCTTATCCAACTTAAAATTATATCTATCAACTTTTCAGAAATTACCCCCCTTCCCCCCTGGGGGGAAAAAGACAAAGACACGTTTGTCCGGGCAACACTTCAGAACGGTTGGACGGAATTCAACAGCGCTTGGCAGAAACTTAGGTCTTTATCCAACTTAAAATTATAGCTATCATTTTTTCATAAATTCCAAACACGTTTGTCCGGGCATCACTTGAAAACGGCTGGACTGAATTCAACACAGCTTGGCAGAAACTTAGATCTTTATTCAACTTAAAATTATACGTATCAACTTTTCAGAAATTCCCCCTCCCCCCGTTCCTCCCTGCGGGAGAAAAGACAAAAGCACGTTTGTAAGCGTAACTCTGCTCCTAATTACTTCACAATAAAGAAATTCCACATGGGGATACTAGACATAGTACAAATAAATCATTATCTGCGATTTAGGAATTTTCGATTTTTAAAGAAAGGAAGGGAGAAAATTGATTTTTGGCGGGAAATTTTGAAAATTCCTGATTTGAGTCGAACTCTACAAAAAATGGAATAAAGATGTTGAAAAAAGGCTATGCGACTTTCTTAGGATATTTCCTAAAACACATTTTTGATTTTTTGTGATCTGCCATTTTTTTTTTTCTTATGGGAGGGGGGAGGGGAATGTGTTACAAAAGGCAAATTCGAGACACCCTTTTTAGAGCTAAATTTGTCCTGGAAAATTTATGAGAGCTGCGGTCACGAAGTTTGGTGCTTGGATTTTTTATATGCAACCGGCACCTAAAGAAACGGGATTTATCGAAATACCCCCTTCCCGCCAAGGGGACAGGATGCAAAAAAAAAAAAAAAACGTTTGGGGCATAACTCGGCCCCACATTACATCACGGTGAAGAAATTGCACATGATGACATTAGACTTGAGTATAAATAAAACACTATGTACGATTTTAGAATTCTTGATTATTAAAGGAGGGGGGGAAATCGTATTTCGAGGGGGAAATTTAAGAAATTTTGGATTTTTTAGTAGAGCTCCACTAAAGATATTAAAAAGGTATTGAAAATAGCCACGTGTCTTCTTTAGAATATTTTCAAAAACACATTTTCGTTTTTTGTGATTTTCAGTTTATTTTTTCCAGGGGGGGGGGATGAAAATTCAAGACGTTTTTCTGTTTGAATTCGCTTTACAGTATCTTAGAATGATGAGTTTTGGTGTGTGGATGGTGATTAGGTGTACGCATTATGTACTTTGGTGAGATTTCGCAAAACGTCTGAGTTAGCCGCTGGGGAAGGGGAAGTAAGAAGCGGGTAAGATGCTGCCGAAGGCAGTGTGGACCCGGAATCCTCACGTTGCGAGCGGGAAAAACCTCTACGGAATACATAGGAAACTTTAACTTAGATTATTAATAATGTAATAGAATTTTGACAACTCATTTAAGTATATTGCTCAGCGAAGCGGGCAAAGCCTGCTAGTTATCCTATACGAGCAAAAATATACCCATATTAGAATTCCACAACAGAACATTTAAGAACGACATCTATCTATTACTTAATACTTTAATTAAAATGAAGCACAATTACAATAACTATACAAATTTCTATGTACATATTTACATCTTTTTCGCAATAATAGAACAGAATATAACTAAATTCACGATACATCAGTCAGGCCACAGATGTATGTTCCGCGACATCGTACAACTACAGTCTCTGACTTCTGCTTCTGACTGACTACTGAAATTAAAATGTTTTCACTTCACTTTATGGATTGGCAAAATATAATTAGATATTTTGCCAAGAATGGCGACAGCGCCGTTTATATTATTTTAAAATATAGGGAAGATGGCTCAATAGCAATTACGCTACTTAACGTATACGTAGAAGTTTGAATTTAGCGCTACATACCCGCCAACATCCTAATTGATAGTCCGTAGCATTATTAGTAACACCCTTCTTCCTACGCGAATAATTTTTGAATTGTATTCTTCTACCAATTTAATCGTAACTATATTCGAAGAATATTACACTAAAAAAATACTGGTGTAAAAAAAAAAAAAAGTTTGGCATTGTAATATTACGGAATATTAATAAAGATGTTGGCAAATATGGAAAAAGGAAAAGAATTACGAGAGTTAACATTAAAAGTTTTATTTGATCTGTAATTTAACAATTTCATGTCTGGTGAACTAACCCAGAGATGCCAACATTTTTATTTATTCCAGACCATTTTTAACTCTGCCTTTATTCCATGCCATTTATTTTATTTTTTTTTTTTTTTAAGAGTAAATTTTTTTTATTTTATGGTAGGTTCATTGGAAAAAAATATTCTAAAAATTAATTGGTGCGATATAAAGGTGGGGCTAAAAAATGCGTCGAAATAAATTCAAATATTGGCAATTATGCTAAAGTGGTGACATTTTCAAATGTAAGGCACGACCTTTGGTCGTCACTCTAAAACATGAAAATATTTTACAGAAGTACTTTCTGCATTTGTGTTTAAATTTTTAAGTTCTGCCCACGTACAAATGTGTCAGTGGCATAAAACGCATCTATTTCTGGGGATTTAAGTGGTTTAAAGTACCAAACAATTTTTTTGAAATAACGTAACGTTTTTGTGAAATATCAATAGAGCTTATTGTTAAAAACCATACATGTAAGGGTTGGTAAAGAAAATGATATTTAATTTTCTTTGTACAGTGGAACCTCGCTAACGCGAATCTCAAGGGGGATAAGAAAAATATTCATGCTATCAGTAACTAATCTTCATATAACTAAACTAATCTTCATTTTGATGGGGATTGTGGAAACAGTTCATGTTAAAAGTAATTCACGTTAACAGTGTTAGTTTAGTCACGTTAACGAGGTTCAACTGTATTAAAATTTAAAAATAATAAACAATAAAATTAATTGAGATGCAAATATTTAAAAATAGGTCTCTAGGCAAAATTATCTAACTACTTATTATTTCATTAAATTAAACATTTTTACTTTATTATAAAATTTATTTATTTATTTATTTTAAAAAAAGGGGGGGGGTGGTAATCATGTTTAATATGAAAAGATGAAAAGTTCATAGATGCCAATCTAATCGGGAGTATTGTTAGTACCCACCTACTTTTCTACACTACTTTATTGCCGAAACGCCATTGAAGGCCTCCCTGATGACTCAAAAAGATTTTGGGTTCCGACTGTGTATCAGATTGTTTGTCTCTTTGACTGTCTGTCGCTCGATAGCAGCAGTAAAATCACGCTATTGCAATTTAATACACAGGTTCATGAGTCACACAGAATTAACTGTATAGTTTTGGTTGTGTATTCCATTTGTATTCCATTTACAGGGACACTCCAAAGTTTTAAATATCATTACGGCATGCAAACAGAATTTGTATGTACCTCAATAGCGACCGCAAAGTTCCGCTGATTGACTTGCAAACTGCTACACACGTTCAGACTCCGTATAGAAATAGCTGTATAAATTTTTATATCTATATTAATTATGGATTGCATACAGAGACACGACAAAATTTTTCTTATAATTACTGCTCACGGGGTAAATTTCGCTTAAACGCATATTAACATCGTTACTCTTCATCCAACGAAATGAAATTAGCATACATTACTGAGATGATTAAACTCATGTTTTCTGCAGAAAATATGTGTGGTCAAGCTTCATAATTAATGCACAGGTCCTTACAAAAGTGTTCGGATAATGTCACTTAATCATCCAAATTATGCCAAATTTTGAACATTTATTCGTGAAAAACTTAGAATAGGTTGAATAGTATTTTCTGATGTATATAATGTTTATGGTTCATTTGCAGAAACGCACAAAAAAATTTCATGACGTTACAGCCTATGGGCAAATATTTATTGAAGTTCATTTTAACGCGTGTATGCTGCATTTGACAAAATTGAATAAACATACATCATAAAGATGTTACAAAAATGCATTCTTTCTATAAAAAAAAGTTTGTATAGACTAATTTATTTGCAGAACCACCCAAAGGAATTTTGCGCCATTAAGGTCTATAGATGATACTTCTTAAAAGCATATTTTAACATAGTTACACCTCATAAAATATAATGAAATGTTATTAAAATGCTAAAATCATATTTTTCTGTAAAAATATTTTGGGCAAGAATTGGTAAATAGTTTACAGGGTTCCATAAAATAATTCCAATATGTTATGCAAGCGTCTTGTATCAAATTTGTTTCAAGTATTTATGAGTTAAAATGAATTAGTACAAGGCTTTCAGTTACTAGTACATACTTGCCAACCATCTCATTATGAACCGTACAATTTTTAGTGCCTGCTTTTTTTTTCACACCAGTCATTTTTCAGAGTAATTTTATTCTTATTCAATCGTAAAAAAAATTTGAAGAGAATTACTCTAAAAATAAAGTGGTGTGAAAAGAGGCGCGTTTTACAAGGGGTAATCACAATTGTACGGTTATTAATGAGATGGTTGGCAAGTATGCTAGCAATATATATATTCAGATAAATATGGAAAAGGAGATTCAGCGGGGGCTTGAGGGTGGCGGCAGGGCCTTCAAAACGCATATGATTGTGTAGCGAGTCTATATATATATATATATGCAGATAAATGTAGAAAGGGAGATTAAGCAGAGGGTTGTGGGGGACGGCAGCCCCTACAAAAAATGCATCTGTTTGCATAGCGGGTCAATCGAGTTAATATATATATTATATAAAAGGAATAAATAAAAATAATTAGTTGAGTAATGTGTGACGAAGATAAGACGTTGAGGCTTCTGATCTGCAGATCCACTAGCAGTATTTCTCTTTAAATGCATTTACGAAACAATAAGAAGAAAAGTACTCTTAAAAAAAGGGCGAGGGGGGGGGGGGGTGAAAAAGAAGTCGGGTACAAACATTCTTCCAGTTTATTAATTAGAATGTTGACAGCTGTGAGAGATTGATATATTGATTTATTATATTGATAATTAAGAAAAAAAAATTAATTAATTAAATAAAATAAAGGAATATATTTTCTTTAAAATGCATTTTAAAAAATAAATAACCTCGCTTTCTGACATGCCTGGTAATGAACTTGACTTCCAAATCAAGCCATTAAAAATGAGTAAAAGTAAACATTCTATCTGACTAAACAAATACTTTCTAAATTTAGCTAGTTAAACATATTTAAATGTAAAATTGCAAATGTATCATTCTAATATAAGAAAAAAAAATGTCAATGAATTTTACAGAAAACAGGAAATGAAATAATAAAATAATATAAAGAAAGTCAGAAACCGACCCAGAAGTGTTCGTATATTGTTATAACTAGAGAACTTAACTTTCGTAAAATCTCTCAATGCCTATGTTTCTGTGACAGGAAAATAATAAATATAAATAATTCTACAAAAATTAATTGATTAATAATTTTAAGTAAAATAAAGTAAAAGTATAATGATTCTTTTAAGAGCATACCTGCCAACATCCTGATTAACATTCCGTTGTATTCTTAGTATCGTCTTTTTTTCACCCCCGTATTTTTGAGAGTATTTTTATTTTTAGTTAATCGTATTTGGAGAATATTTCTCTTTAAATTGTGTGAAAAAAAGAGCTGGATGGACAATACAAAGGAATATAAATTAGGGTGTTTACCAGTATGTAATAGCATAGCCTCCTAAACTATATGCCTGTCGCGTAGCTCGGAAAATTGCCAACAGTTGAAGCGGTAGGCAGCGCCACCTGGTACAGATTGAGCGACCTTTTTATTCAACTGTCACCAATAATTTTAAGAAGTGATATATGATATGTATAATCGACATTTCTTCGATTGTCTTCACCTTCTATTTATATCGTATCCCACTTTTAACAATTTTTGAAGTCTGTTGAATAAAAAAAATCGCGTAATCTGTACCAGGTGCCGCTGTCTACCGCTTCAACTGTTGCCAAGTTTTCGAGCAACGCGACAGGCATCTAGTTTAGGAGGCTATGGTAAGAGACTAATTTAACCCTTATGATTCGTATGTCCCTTCTGAGGGGATATTAAAAAATCGAACCATGCCTTAAGGTGTTCCTCTGCAAATGATTTTTTTTTTTTTTTTTTTTCTAAAACGTGTAACTAGTCTACTTTTCGGCTACTGGAAAATTTTAACAGAAAGATTTATTTTATTTAATGATGAAGTAAAATAAAACAAATTATTACAATTTTTCGGTAGCCAAAAGGTAGTAAGTTGGAAACTATACGTGTGACGTTTTAAAGGAACGCTAAAAGGCGTGTCTTAAGGAAAATATGCCGAGCGTAAAGGGTTAAATATTGTGGGTATATTTGCTATATGGAAAATCTTTTACTGATTAAATTTTGAGTTTTGGACTTACTAGTTCGAGCATAAGTGTTCGTAATAAAAGTACATATATTTACATATTACTCATGAAAAACATGTAAATTCACACAATTTTAAAGCAAATTTAAATATTAAAAATTTCAATTGTTAATAATTATACATTTATATATATATATATATATATATAATAAGTATTTGATTGAATTTTAAAGGCATTAACCCATATTGGACCGCCGTCCTAGTTATAGAACAGTTGAATTAAATGTCAATAATGTAAAAGAAACATTTAAAATCTGCAAAAAACTTGACATAAATTTTTAGAAATAGACTAAATTAGTTAAATTACTGTGAAAAATGGAATTTGAAAAAAATATTAATGCTGCAGAATAATAAAAAAGTTCTTCTGCTAAATAGTTAGCATGTGCTAGTGAAAAATCCAAATGGTCGTCAAAGACGATGTCAACTGAAATCATGCAATAAAAAACCTGTTACAATTTGCAACATGTGCAATGTTGGATGTAGAGATTGTTTTTTGGACTTCCATTCGTAAAAATCTTTACAATTTGCAAAATGCTCACTTTTGGACTGTGTAGAGACTGTTTTTTGGACTAACAAACAAAATAAAAAATTTTGTAAAATTATTAGAATTTTTTAATTTTTTCTTTTTTATATCTGTAAGTATCTTATACTGACCATGTTTTTAAAAAATTACATTTTTCTAATGATTCGTTTAATGAGTTGTCCAATATGGGTTAACGTAAATTTCACATATTTATATATTTTAAATACCAATATTTTCGAATAGTAATGATTTATATAGATTTTGGAAGATTTAATATACACATTCTGTTACACTTAATCAACAAAGAGGCATTTGAAATTAACTGTAGTTGTTCGGCAACAGTCCTATGTTCATAACACCCGGAAAACAGCGAATTAAAAAAAATAATTGTATGTATTTAAAAAACTTTATGTTACTATGGATAAGTATTATATATTTAAATTCATTATTATTTAAACACGCTTTAAATCTTATATTAATTGTTTCATATATTTACGAATATTTAACATTGTCAAAAATTCAATCAGTTCTAATTATTTCAAGAGAAAGTGCTAAAATATTGAACTGATACAATTCCTTTAAAATAAATGTATAGTCATATCTCTTTATAAAAATATCTTGCTACAGCCTAAAATTAGGAAGATTACAAATTGTTGTGGCACAAAAACGTTTAACTAGAAATAATTAAAAGCTCCTAAAAATTCTCTTTATTATTTTGTACAATATGTAAACTATTTCTATTACCTAATATATTAATTTTTCAACATTAATCACCATGTAAAATAAACCAGCAACAAACAAATAATATTCCAGGGGGAGAAAATTAGAAATACGAACATTTACGAAATTAATTTGAGCGTGAAAATCGAACATTCTGTAAACAAATGATGTAGAAAACTAGTTTGATTTAGCATGATTTTCGAAAATACATATTAATAAATTAGAGTTTGTTTCCAGGAATCACGAACATGTGTTCATAATGTTAGAAGTGGTTGTTTTTAAAGTAAATATTCTTATTCCTGTGCATGTATAAATACGTTTTCAGATTTAATAAGAGCAGCTGAGTAATGTATATTAATAAAATAGAGAGCTATCATTTGAATCGTTTAAATATTTTGGATATTGATTTATCGTAATGAGGTCAAACTGTTGATGTAGGGTTCACTTTATGCTTCATAATAATATTTACCACCAAAACAACTAAATATACTATTAATACATATATTTATTTATTTATTATTTTAAAAGGTACATGAAGAACTTAATTTTCGTAAGTTTCTACAAATTCCACTTTAATAAATTAACTTTTAAACTTTGTACCCAAGGATTCGGCCTTTATTCATTTTATTTTTTATCAAGAAATTTTCTACCTCTATTCTCTAATAATAAAATACTTTCTTTAGTACATAGGCTTGATTTATGACAATAATTACTAATAAAAATTACTGGTGTGCAATTTCAAGACCCGTGCAAAGTCTGCTCTAAAAGTTTCAACTTTCAATATTTTGAAGATCACCAATTTTTTAAAGTTTTTCATTATTTTATCACAGGATCTCGACAATTTTTTAAGTTAAAAAAATATTTTTTTTATTCAGACTATAAGAAACTGTAGCTTCCATCTTTCATTTTATCTTGAAAATCAACTATTACCGTTCAAAAAGTGTATGTTTTTCTTTCAAATTTAAAGCTTTAAAATAATCGCTACATCAACTTAATAACATTATCGCTCGTATGTCCCTTTTGAGGGGACATTAAAAAATCGAGCCACGCCTTAAAGTGTTTCTCTGCAAATGAAATGTTATTTTTCGAAAACGTGTAACTATAGGCCACCTTTCGGCTACCGGAAAAATTTAACAGAAAAATTTATTTTATTTAACGATGAAGTAAAATAAAACAAATTATTACAATTTTTCGGTAGCCAAAAGGTAGTAAAATGGAAACTATACGTGTGCCGTTTTAAAGGAACGCCAAAAGGTGTGTCTTAATGTTCAAAATAGGAAAGCATGCCGAGCGCAAAGGGTTAAGATTCAGATATTTTGAATAAAAATATGTCTTTTAAGTTTCTAATTTCCAATGTGGTTGTTTTACGGATTTTTTTTTTTTTTTTTTTTTTTAATCCCTGTTTGTTTAAGGTATCTGCCTACTTTAAAATGACCATTTTTGAGAAGAAAAAAATCGATTTTCTGTTTTTTATTTAGTTTTAAAGAATAGAGTATTAACCTTTCCAAAATACCTTTACTTTTTTTTTGTACGCTAATTAGAACCGAAGTTATGGCCAATTAAGTAAACCGGTAGTGAGATTCTTTAAGATAGGACATTTTGCCGTTTTCTTTCAGGAAAACGGCATTTACATGCCTCTGCAAATTTGATTGAAAAAAAAAAAAAATGGCAAGTCAAAAAATTAAAGTTGATGCACTGCAACATAAATAAATGCTTGTCTTATAAATGTGTGAAATTTTGAAGGTATAAATTCAAAAAAAATCTTAAGTAAATTTCAAAGTAAAATCTTTAAATGCGTTTTCTGAAAAATTATATTTTTCGATTTTTGTGTATGCGATAAACCTGATTTCTCCAAAAGTTTTCAAGATATTTCTATGAAATTTTTTCACAGTATATAATAGATTTGAAGCCACGCAATGAACTAAAAGCTAAGTTCTATGAACTATTTTGAATATTTTACATGAGTTTATTAAAAAAAAAAAAAACTGATTTTTTTCTTCGAAACATTCTGTATTTTTCTCTGTTAGTTACCATATTTCAGTCAATTTTAAGAATATCTCTTAACTTTTAGTTCAAATCACAGATAAGGGTCATATATCTTTATATTTTCGAGGATTGTTTATCAAAAAACAACCTCCATTTATTTCCATCACGTTTTTTTTTTTTTTTTTTTTTTGTAAAATAATAGAATTCATCAGTAAAAAAATCCCAAAATTTGTTATAGTGAATTAATTTTATTATTTGTTCCTATTCCTAAGTGGTGTATATCAAATTCTGTGATGATTCTTTTCGCTTGAGTTTTTTATTCCTTTTTCAAGCTTATCCGAACACACTTTCGTTTTCACACCTGCAACCCTTTTCCCCTTTCATCTATCCAAATTTCTATTTTTGCATGGTTTTTTAGATTTACTGTTGTAAAAATTGTTAAGAAATAATCATTGACTATGTTTTTATAGTCGATAATAGGATACCAGTTTTCATGTTTTTTATTCAAACTATAACGAAAAACATGAGTGTTTTTCTTTGTTTAATATTAATTTAGCCCTCGCTTTCCCAAGATCAAGGCGTTACTGCAGAAAAATTGCTTTCAGATGCCGCTTGGCACATTTGGGGAAAATCACCAGCACCACGTCTTTTTGTATCGTTTAGAAGTTGCAACATTCCACTAGTTACTTTTCCTATCTCTGGCAAATTAGCACACTTTTTGAATGAGGCGGGTTTAACTATATTTCAACAACAAAATGGCCGCATCTTGGGAATGCGAGGGTTAATTACGTGTGTTTTGAAATATAATATTTTTAACGAAAATTCTGTGAATGAGTATGTCGAAGAAATCTGTAAGGAAACAATGGTGTTTAAAAAAAAAAAAAGATCGACAACTCTGGCAGTTTTATATCTTCATTTATCGAGAAAAAAATGTATCAAATATTATCTTTATGACTATTACCTCAGTTTTTTTTTTTTTTTTTTTTTTTAAGGAAAGAAATAGCACATAGATTAAAGAAAAAAATAAATAATTAGTAAATAATTATTAAATATCGCACAAAACGCATATAGAATCTTCTTTAAAAAGTTATTATAAAGTTTTTCTTGCATAAAGCGTTTTATGGATACCCTACTAATGTATGAAACTTTTTTCATGCATACAAAACGAACTTCAACTTTTTATTCGACTAAAAGATTTTTATCTGTTTCTTAAGATATTTCGATTTTCGTATACTACGCGAGTCAGTCAGGTTAACGAGTTTAAATTGAAAAAGGAAACTTTGGGATCGAAAATGTTATTTTCATAATATATACAAAATAAATTTTAGAAGTATATTTTTTTCAGTATTAATCCTTTACCAGTCCTATTTAATGTCACTCCACTGGTCATCATTGCCAAATTTAAAGATTTTTTTATTCAAAATCCATCACCAAATTTTAACTGTAACAGCGACCTAATTACTTTGAAGGTTATTCATCCATTATGTATATCAAATATCACTCGAAAAAATTATTGGTGATAAAATATATATATATATATATATATATATATATATATATATATATGAAGGTCGTCAGAGCTGAGCTCTCAAACGACAGAAGGACACATATGAAAATGATGAGCGCCTGAGCATATTCCCCATCCGAAAAAAGGCTAATTAAAAAGATGGTTCATTGATATTTACAGTATTGTAAGTAACAGCAGTCTATTTTATAAATTTTAAAAAGACATATGGTTAAATAAAGAGGTTAGGAAAGATAGAGAGAGAGAGAAAATATATGAAAAACTGTAATTTTTTCGTATTACGAATTAAAAATTATCTCTATTTCAGAGAGAGAGGGGGAGGGGGGGGAGATTCGCTATTAATTGATAAAATTAGAAATGTCCAATAGCAATTCGTAAGTTTTTAAAATTTTAGAGGAAGGAGAAGACGGAAGTGAATACTGTTTTAGTTCTTGATACAGTTACAAAAAAAAATTATTAGGGGATCATCCATAAACAGGGTGGCTATAGACCCGCCTTCTTTCTTTTAAACTTCTACAAGTATATGTATATGATTTTTTTTATACTTAATTAATCGTGCATACTTTCTAATAAAATTTTCGAACGAAAAGTAATAGTCGAAAAATTAGGGAGAAAATGTGGCCTGTCACCAACCTGGAAAATTTTAAAGAGATAAATTGTAATTTCAAATAGAAATTATTTTAAATGCTAATCTCGCATTATATTTTCAAACAATAATGAAAAAAGTATAAAATTTTTAAGTACAAAATAAAATTAAGTTACGCGAATAAGAAAATATTAACTGAATAACTATTTTAATACCTATACACAGGGTTGCCAACATTTAAATTTATTCCGGAGCATTTTCAGCCCCGCTTTTTTCACATCGCTTTTTTTTTTCTTTTTTTTCTTTTTTTTTTTTTTTTTTTTTTTTTTTAAGGAGAAAAAATTATTCTTTTTTTTATCTGAATTATATATTGGAGAAAAGTATTCTAAAAGTAAAATGGTGCGAATTAAAGACTGAGTTTAAAATGCTCCGGATTAAATTAAAATGTTGGCAATTATGCTTTATGTATCCAGGATTCGTACCAACAGTGCAGGGGTCGTACTTTCCACTCTTTTTTTTTCAGGGCACTCTCTGATATAAAATATCTTTGCCTTTTCTTCTATCACTAATTTTACGCAGAAATATTTCTGATATATTTATACCAATGTGTCATGATTATACGGGATAGAGATTATTTTAGAAAAATAGTGGTAGTAATGAATTTGAAAATTTCTCATCCATGAGAGTGTCCTGATAAATGGGCGGAGAGTACGACCCCTGGCAGTGTCAACCTTATGTTAATATTAACCGTTTGAATCCTGAAGCATTTTCTAAAATACATCCTTAAACTGCTGTCGCTTTTTCAGGCCTCAATAAAAGTTTTTCCGGTCTGAATATTTAATTTTAGTTTTGTAAATAATTCGAAACCCAATCATGCCAACTGTAAGACCACGCCTTGCAACAAAAATTTAAAAAAAATCCAAGTAAGCAGAAAGCGAAAGGAAATGTATAAATGTGTATTTTATGCCTAAATTATTTACCCTCGATAGCTCTTTCAACAGAAATAAAATATGAAATTTTTTAATGATCTATAAAAACGCACCTAATTAATGAAAACCACGCCTAACTGTAGCGTTTGTAAAAGGCCAATTTAAGTATCATTAAAGGATGAATAAAAACAAAGAACGCGTTTTACCACTAATAATTGTTCACACACAATGTTTTACGAAAATTTAGGATCAGCGAAAAAATCCGATTTCGTTTTTAAAATATGCAATTCAGCGTAGTGAAGGGCGTATTTTGATAAAATTTTATCGAGACTCCGCCCTTTCTTATTTTTTTCCAACTTATTTCACATATATAATTATGTATATTTTAAAAATGATGAAACGAGCGTCGTAATATTGTATGCTTCAAAAATCATGTTAGATTGTTCTCTTTCGAAAGAAATACATTTAATTGATTTCAATGATTAGAGTACTAACGTTGATTTCTGATAATATTTTTTGAGCATTAAAAAAAAATAAAAAATAATAAAAACGAAATCACTCATACAATTGTCAGTTAATTTATTAATTCTTTTTATGTTTTACAAATAAATAATGAAAGAAAAGAACTTTATAAAATAAATAAACATATATATATATATATATATATATACAGAGCTGTCAACCTAATCCGGTTAATTGTTAGTACCGCCCATTTTTCTACACCTCTTAATTTTTAGAGTATTTGTTTTCTTAATCATCGTAAATATATTTGAAGGAAATTACTCTATTTAAGTGGTGTAGAAAAATGGGCGGTACTAACAATTTGCCAGATTAGGGTAGCAGCTCGGTATATATACATATACATTTACTTCTTGTAAAAGAGAATAATGAAAAGATAATGTTTACGAACTGTGTTTTAGTTCTGAATGGTTGATTTTATTTACCTTAAAAAGTTAAATTAGAATTCCGGTGATATCTGAATTGTACTTCTCGCAGCGTGATAGCGCTGCTTCGCAGTTTTCGAGACTGACCATTGCAGCGCTATCGCGCTGCTTAGCAGTCAAACGGTTAACCAACATCTCTAATTTAAAATCAGGTTTCATACAAGTATTTTTACATTACCAGTACAGACATATTTTTATTACTTTTTCAAGGTAACAATATTTCAGCAGAGTTGCCAACCTAATCCGGCAAATTGTTAGTACCGCCCCTTTTTCTACACCACTTAATTTTTGAAATATTTGTTTTCGTCATTCATCGTAAATAAGACCCTACAAAAAAATTATAAGGTCGATTAAAAAACCTGTTGCACTAGGATTTATGCAAATTTTTCGGATGGGAAAGCAACAAAAATACAAAGTATGCAAATGATTTGTTTATTATAACACACTTTAATTAAAATCTGATTTAAATTAAATGAACTAACTACCATATTAGATATTTTTCTTATTTGCTGATGGAAAAAAAGTATAAGGTCGTTGCAAGAAATAGAAGAGGTAACTTAACAATGCACTTAGTGTTACTTTAGTCTTTCTCTGTGCTATCGGCAACGATGCCGAGGCAGAAACAATCGTCCGATGCAGGACGCCCTGAAATTCTTGGAATGAAAGCGAGTGGAAGGAGTGATGCAGTTATTTCCATGTCTATCGATTAGTGTAAATCGGCAGCCAATAATTTTTTTTTTAAATCTTTCAAAATATAATAAATGCAAGTGCTCAAGAAGACCAAATGCTCTTACAAAGCACAAAACATGGACCGTTTTTCGATGGATGTGCGATTTGAAAAATGTTTTCTTTAGAAATAGTTCGTGGTTTAAGTCTACCATGTACTAGCCGAACTGTCTGGAGTGTTTTAAGTTCCAATCCGAGGGTACAGTTCGTAATATTTCAACCTCGAGAACACTTGACCAAGAAGCATAGATTAGCTCGCTTAGAATTTGCTAAAAAATATGTTTCGCTTGGAGATAAGAGGAAAGATTTACGTTTTCTGGATGAGAAAATTTTATTTTGATGGGCCAGACCGTTTTAAAAAATAAAGCTATTATATTTAAAAAAATAAAACCCTACTCTTCCAAGCGGCGATATGGAGGGGGAATTAGTAATTGTATGGGAGCATTTGTTAGTAATGGTACGTTACCAGTTGTGGTAATTTATACCTAAATGAATGCAAAAAGTATCAAGATATGCTGGGTGATAATTTGCTTCTCAATGCCACTCTAGTTATATCAGGATATTGGATATTTCAGCCAGGATAATGCCAGTATACATGCTGCTTCTTCAACTAAAGCTTGATTTGAAGCAAATGATGTCCGTCTGCTTGATTGGCCATCCTGCATTCCGCATTTAAACCCATTGGAAAATATTTGGAGCATACTTCCGCAGTCTGTTTATAAGGACATATAACACCATCGAGGGGAAGGCAAACTCATCAATGCTATCAGATGTACAAGGGAAAATATCAAAAAAGAAATTTCATCTCGACCTGAATCAACAATGACTGATCGACTGATAAATGTCATTGAAAAGAAAGGTTAATTTGTAGGATATTAATTTTATATTTTCATTCCCAACTCCTCGACGTTATAATTATTTCCAAGATGAAATGCCGTCAGATTTCTAAATTGCCATTTAAAGCTTTGATTATATATTACATACGTTCATAACCTATGTTTATGTTTTTAATTTCATTTCTAAGAAAAAGTTATATTAATTTTTTCGAGTTTTACAATGTTTTATACTTTTTTTTTGTTAATATACTTCGTTACCTTATACTTTTTTTCAGGGCCTTATATTTGAAGAGAATTACTCTAAAAATTATGTGGTGCAGGAAAAAGGTCGGTATTAACAATTTGCCGATTTTGGTTGGCAGCTCTATCTCAGGTATGAAGTCTGTCGTCAAAATCGATAACTTAGTGACTGTGTGCACGATACTTATCCTACAGTTGCTGGTTCGTACAGATGCAGCACACTTCCACCAATATTTTTTTTTAACAGTATACACTCCTCGTATTTATAAGGACACTTTATGTTTTGAAATAACTAATGTAAAAATAATTGTGAACAACATTATACTAAGTGCACTTAATATATCTAGTATTCTAAAAATCAAAACTGCTATAATTTTTTTAATATGAAACAAAATTAATAAAAAATAATGCAAAATATTTTTTTCTCCTCCTCGTTTTTAGATATTCATAATTATAAGGACAATCAAGATTTTCTTGTTTTATTTAACTTACTAGCAGATAAATTACAGTTAACATGCGAATTTGTTAACTACTAGGCTATATTATTTCATATATAAGCCTTCAATTTTTCTTGGACGGACATTACTGAAAATTCCTCGAAAAAAAGAACGCTCATGTAGTGAAGTATGATAAATGTGTTTTTTAAGTGGATGGATGATTTCAATCCGCTGAATTTCTAATGAAATTCGAAGATCTAAAATTGCTGAAGGAAATGTGATCAAACATTGAACTGCTGGTTCGATAGGAAAGAGATCTGATGCAAAATCAGAGTTGTTTTACAGAGATCGAAGACTCATAATTCCTCTTACTGTTCTACTCATAATGGCTGCTGCTGAATTTGCTCCTAATTTTAAACGAAAGGTTGGGATCTACATTTATCATGTTTAAAATAATTAATAATATGTTAAAATGAATAAAAAACCTGTAATAATCAATAAGCATTTAATGGGGGAAAGAACGTCTGTCTTAAAGTTGAATAAAGGCAATATTAAATGGTAAAAAGTTGCATTTTCGGATGAAAAACACTTTATTCTTGATTAACCAAATGGTTTTAATTGTTACTGGCACGATCTGAAGATAGCAAAAGACAGAGCAGATTTTTTAAGGCAGATATTAGTCGGGCATTTTAAAGATGGATCTATGGTGCTCTGGGGAGCTGTTTCTACCGAAGGCAGAATGAATTTAGTAATTTTTTCTATTATTACGAACATCAAGAGAATATCCGCAAATTTTAAACGTGAAATTCTCAGATTTTTGTTAGATTTTGGGGGTAATAATATTTTTTTCAACAAGACTTACTTTTTTGTTCTACTTCTAGAGCAA
Source organism: Salticus scenicus (assembly GCA_963930645.1). NCBI lineage: Eukaryota > Metazoa > Arthropoda > Arachnida > Araneae > Salticidae > Salticus > Salticus scenicus. The sequence goes on along the minus strand of OZ005658.1, from coordinate 102,590,131 downwards.
TAGGAATTAGTTTGAAGAAAGAAACTACTGTATTATTGCCTTTCACGTGGCCTAAATGTTGAAAAAAACCTTAACTTATCATATTAGAAAAGTGCATGCAAGTGGAAAGCAATTTTAAATAGTTTAAATGTATTCAGAATATCATCTCTGCTGTATGAAATGGTACTAAAACTGAATATTTTTAAAAAAAATTGTATATATATATATATATATATATATATATATATATATATATATATATATATACCAGAGAGAATGTCTGACTGTTTCACCCTAAAAAGAGACCCCATAAAATATTAATTTAAAGAATAACGGAAAAAAAATTACTAAGATTCGAGCTGTCCTTATAATTGTGAACACCTGAAAAATCATCTTTTTGACCGTATTTAAAGTTTTTTAAGATAGAAAAACGATAAAACTTATGAAATGTAGTCTATTAATGAAATTCAAATTAATAAAAAAAATATTTGTTTAAATAATAGTGCTCAGTGTTTAGTTAATATAGAAAAATGGGTGTTCTTATAATTATGAGAACCAGTGTATATATACTTTTTAATTTATAGGCTTCTTTTATAACCAAAATGCTCTTCTAAACTGGTGATGGAAGGAATTCAGAAAATTCAAGGATCGTACCAGCCATGATCTACTAAACATTTAAAATAATTACCTACATTTTTAAAACTAATAAATTATATTCTCATATCACTTTACTTTTAAGGAATTTTTCGTAATAAATATTATTGTTATATGTGATTTTTATGTTTAAATCATATTTAAATAAACCTTAAATTTATAACCCGCTCGTCATCCAATAACAGACATGGCTGCCTACAAAGTTTTTCTTTGCCGTAAAGTACATTGAAACACCAAAATATTGAATACTTCATTCAGTACAGAAGTCATTCGTTTATCAGAAACTAATAAATTAGGGATGGAGATTTGTCTCAGAATTCATACTACTATTTATAAATAATAGTAATAAATAAATAAAAATTTCTGTGACTTCAAATACTTTTTGGGTGTTTACAGACCACCTTTTTTCCCCGATTCTTCCACCAATAAATTTCTTTCGGAGTTTTCAATAATATGTTTGCCCCTTTAATTACCGTAATTTCTTGTAGATAACCCGCAGGTAAAATTTGTCATTTCTCCACCAGAAATTTATTTAATAGCAGGGATGGAACACGGGCGCAGAATTCATACCGGTATTTGTTAAAGAAATTTCTCTAACTATAATATCGTTGATTTAAGAAGTAGAAAATTTTGTTAGATTGATAGTGGTATGAATACTGCGCCCGTGTTCCATCACTGTAATAGAGAAATCTATACTTTTTCGAAGGAAGAGCTGACACAAATGTAAATTTATTTACCAATTGAAATTTCTGGTGCAAAACTGAATTATATAACCTGCGGAGTATCTACCAGAAATTATAGTAAATAAAAATTATCATATAAATATTCTGGGGGAAGAATCAGGGAAAAAAGGATGGTCCGCAACCACTCTGTGGGGGCCAAAAGTACATGTGTCAGATTCACTCACCAAAAGAATGGAGTCTAACGCAGTGAGATGTCCTTAATCAAAAAACCATCTTTATTAATATTTATTAAAAACTACTTCGTACCACTATTTCCAAATATAAAATCTGTTATATATTTTTGCAGGTAAATTTACTCTTCCCTCTGTAAATTTATCATATATTTTTCGTTATGGAAATAATGGTACAAAAATAATATTTTAAATATTTTCACCTGTGGTAGCCCTATTAGTATTATGTTTTTTGAAGAATAATTTAAAGCTTAATTGCTGGAATCTTTCTTTTCGTAAATTATAGTATTAACTATTTCATACAACACGGAATACTTGGAATATCATATGTTTATACAATCTATAATTTTTAAATATAATATTCTGATTTAAAGTTTATTTCATAGTTTCAAAATTTGATTTTATTTGTTATTTATTTATTTATTTTTATTTATTTTTTACATTTACAATAATTTAAAAGCACTCACTGTTCATTACTATAAGTAAAATTATTAATGAAACTTCGAATTTGTGACTACTATGATGATATAAAGCTGCATTATCACATAGAATTGAAGGTTTTATGCAAATCCTAAATCGGTTCTAGCATGTGTTGAAAAACATATTATAATAAAATAACTGGACGTCTCCCATCATTCATATGTATCTACGATTTATAGTTTTCCACACTAATTGTCAATGCAAAATATTTTGATTTAAAGTTTATTTCATAGTAAAACATAATTTGATTTTAGCTGTTATAAAAATTTCATATTTACACAAATTTCTTAAATAAATATTTACTATTTATCCCTATAAATAGGATCATGAATGAAAACGGAGAATTTGTGACTGCAATATTGATATAAAGCTGTATTATCACATGGAATTGAAGACTTTATGAATATCCTACAGGAAATCTAACGTGAGCTGAAACATATATTCTAATGAAACAATTGGACTTCTCTCCTCATCCATATGTATCTACGATTTATACTTTTAATATTAAATGTTACTGTAAAATAACCTTATTTGAAGTTTATTTCATAATAAAACATAATTTGATTTTAGCTGTTAAAAAATATTTCATATTTAAAATAATTTGTTTTATAAATACTCACTATTTATCCCTATAAATAGAATCATTAATGGAACGGCGAATTTGTGACTATTATATTGATACAAAGCTGCATTATCACATGGAATTGAAGGTTTTATGTATATCCTGAAGGGATTCTGACGTGTACTGAAACATCATATATTCTAATGATGTGACTGGACTTCTCAAATCATTTCACTTCAGAGATTAGTTATGCATGAATCGTACATGTATGACGATATTGCGGTAAAAGGATATATATTTCTTTATACATAATGATACACAGATTACAAAAGGTCAAATTAAGAAGTAATCATTTAGCTATGTACTGGTGAAATGCTTAAAGCATTTTCTATTTTTTATTGTGACCATAGAAAGTTAGTAATTAAAAAATAACATGATTGATTCCCCCCTTGAATATCATTTTTAACAGCCGATATTTTCCTAAAAGAAATTATTTGGATATTAATAAAATGTTTTAATAAATATACAATATGGACCTATTTAATACATATTTATTTGCTATCAGATCAGAGATGACGCAAAATAAATAAATAAATAAAAATAAAAATTAGGTACCACTAATTTTCTATAGTAGTTTTTGACTAATCACTGATATCCACTGATATGTGTTTAAAAAAAAAGAAAAAAAAATGTGGTATTTCCTTTGCAAGAACTCTGTGTCATATACATCATTCGTCGTCAAGCAGTGGCCCGTGGAACCAGAGTTCCCAACTTTTATAATTTATTCACTACCATTTTTAGCTCCGCCTTCTTTTCACACCAGAAATTTTGTAGATTATTTCTCTTTAATATGTAACAACGATTAAATAAGAAGAAAATGATTTTTCAAAATTTTCGGAATGAAAAAGAGGCTGGGCTAAAAATGCTCGTGAATAAATTATAAAATTTGGGAAATCCGTGTGGACTACTAGTGGTTCGCAGGGAAATTAGGTCATTATCGTTATTACTATTATTATTATTCAATGCATTAATATCATTTACATTGATTGTTTATGTCGATTTTAGCTTCAGAATTGTTTCATTTCATATTTACAATCATCTTTTTTAACGCAAATCTTTTCTAAAAGATCGATAATAATAATAATAATAATCACAGTTATATAATGGATGGTGTTGGTATTCGGTTTAAGGACAAATGACTGCATTGTAATAATGGACCTTGGTGGCGTTCTCATCATGGAAGATTTCTTGGTGTTTTAAGCGAGCATTCATCCAAGTTTCGGAGAAAAACATGGAAAAATCTAAACAACCTGGACAAAGAGTGTGACATGGGTACGAGTTTTATGCATTCACTATTATTAACAGAAATAGATCAAATTAAAATATTTACTATGTTAAGAAAAAAAAAATCACTAATGAAAGAGGAAATTGGATCAATATGTTATTTGACAACAATCATAAACCTATATCTGAAGCCTTTTTGGCTCTCTATTAGAAGTGAATATCTATTACTATTGCTGAAAGATTACTTACCTGCCAACATGCTAATTAATATTCTGTAGTATTTCTTACCCCGTCCCCCAGCCTTTTTTTTTCACACCAGTTTATTTTGAGAGTACTTTTCTTTTTCTTTTTCCGTAACTGCATTTGGAGGATATAACTTTCCACATTTATTGATGTGAAAAAAAGAGCGGGACTAACAGCACAACGGATTATTAATTTGGATGTTGGCACATTAATAATGCAATGAAAATCCTGCACAAATTTTACCAACATTTTTGTGGGCGATTTTTTTTTTCCATATAAAAAATAAGCATTCGTAATATTTATGAAATGCAATATGTATCAAATATAATATTTATTCATTATGTGTCCTTTGATCTTTTCTACAAATATATTTGTGTGTCTTAATAAATAACGTTAGTGGTCCACGAGACTTTATGTTATAAATTTAGAGGTCCACGAAACAGAATATTATGAATGGTTTTTAAAGTGAAAAAAGGTTGGCGATCACTAATATATAGTCTATTAACATTGTAATCTTCCTTTTTGGATTATATATATTATCTGAAATATAAAACATTTCAATATCAGTTTTAGAATTATAAAACTCTAGTAGCATGATTAAAAATTAATAATTAAAACAGCATTAAAAGCTAGAAAAATTTTAAAACGCGTCCTTATTCATTATAATTAAATTTATAAATTAAAATACGCAAAGCTTTTCGCCATGAGTTTTCATGGCATCTTCAGATAATACAAGGGATAATCAAAACAGACAGCGTATATACAGGGTGTCCACTTATCGGCCCCTGATTTTAAAGTTAAATTACTCCTAAACAAAGATAGGTACATGAATAAAATAAACACCATGTTTATTTTAAAAGCTGTAACAATATTTTATATGAGAATCAAGATTTCTAACAAGTATTGTTAAAAAGTAGCGCTGTTGGTAGCATTTACATAAAAATGCGATTCGTCTGTAAGTCATATACATCCAGAGTCGAATCCATCTTCATCAATCATTTTTAGCATGTTCTGTGCGGATTTTTCTCTTTGTAGAGCGGTTCGAGCTGGAATGGCGTGGTAACGTTTGATCTAAATGGAGAGGAGACACGCGTACATTATTTCTCAGGATTGTATTGGTGCTGGACGATTTCAATCTTGATTCTGCTGCAGTTCTTCTTATGGATTTTCTTGGATAATTATCAGGGTGCCCACGGCCACGCCTTCTTTCAAGGACTCTTCCACCTGAATAATCCTAAGATAAATTTAGTCTTACATGGGAACTCTGTTAATGCATAAGATTTTTACAGCTTTCAAAAAAAACATGTCGTTTGTTTCATTCTTCTCTTTATCATTGTTTAGGAGTAATTTAATTTTAAAAATCCGGGGCCCAATAGTGGACACGCTGCATATCATGAGTCCTGGTGGTGGTTTGATAGTTACAGTTGTTAGAAGCTTGACAAAAAAATAAGCGAAGATTTTGTAACTATGCTGCAAAATACTATGGAAGTTCCTGGCTGCAAGTGATGTATCAAAAGAATTCCTACAGATTTAATTTCTTGTTTCTACAATATTTTGAAGCACATTTAAGAAATCTTCAGAACAAAAAAAAAAAAACATTCCAAAGTAAATTCCTTTTAATATACGTACCTATTTTTTTTTTTTTTTTTTTTTTTTTTTTTGTCAAACGTCAACGGTAACCATGATACATATATGTTTTCTGTTTTCATTATACTTTGCACGACGTGAAGGTGCCGTGAAAATTCATGGCGAAAAGTTTGATATTTTAAGTTGAAAATGTAATTTCAATAAATATGGACGTGTTTTAAAGTGTTTCTAACTTTTAATACTTTTTTAACTATTAGAATGTAAACGTTTGTTTTTAGAAAAATCTCCATTTAAGGGGTTATATTTTTACTATAAATTAGTAATTATATAATTATACAATAAGAAAATTTTATAATTATAAATTTGCTATTAGCAGTTTTTCAAATTAATTTTTATGTAATTAATCACATTTCATTTTTGTGAAATATTATCATTATTGTAACTGTACATATGTGACTGCTATGTCGACTTAAAGCAGCATATTACATGAAATTAAAAGGTTTGTGCATATCCTTAAATGGTTTAACATAAACTAAAGCACCCAAAATTCTGTTAAGGTGAATAAATCTTATACTGCACCAGATTTCGAAGTGCAGTTAAGAGGACTCTCCACTTACTGTGGCCGGAAACCAAAGCCCGTATATTTCTATAGGAAAATTTGCCCCTTTATAACTCGTCAACTATTACATATTTTTATATTCTGTTTTTACATTCAGAAAATGCACAACGAGTAAAAAATTTTTCGCTTGGAAAAAATTATTTTTTTTAAATTTTAATATTTCATTTTTAAGCTAAAAAATGCGAAATTTGCCTTGATTGTAATCATAGCTCGTAAGAAATTAACAAATTATGATATCGAAAGGCTGAAAAGCGGAAAAATCTTCTAAATAATCAGGCTTACTATTAATTCCTAAGAAAAAAGTTTAATTTTAAATGCGTATTAATAACAAAGGGGCAAAGTATGAATTTTTGCTAAAAATTTCGCATTTTTACCTCAGACTCCTCCCTAGAAGGATTCTCGCCCTAGAGGAAGTAATTACTATTGATTGATGATCCTGACACGCCCTCCGATGAGTTCTTTCAAAAGGGGGAGATTTCTTAGAAGAAACTGTATCACAAAACAGCATTTTATCTCAGGGCTATAGAAGAAAGGGGCTAAAACACGGACACTAAAAACACGGAAGAGAATTGTATGGATAAAACATAGGAAGCACCGTTTCCTTATTTATTTTTTTCACAATTTCTCATTCAAAATTATTTATACTTGATAACATTTGTAGAATTTGAAATTTGATATGATAAAATAAGTTCTTTAATAAATAAATAAATAAATTGGTGATAATTTTAATAATAGAAAACTATCCGAAATAATTTAATTTGTTATTATAATATTACAATAAAAAAGAATTACGCAATTGCACTGTTCAATGGTTTTAACATAAATTTCGTTATTTGTTCCAATATTAAAATTTCAAAGTTAATGCTTCTCTCTTACGCGGAAGAATTTAAATATTTTATATAGATAAATCTAGAAATAAAATTGAAACTTCATTATGAATATGTAAGCATTTTAAAATAACTGCTGCAATAGATAATTTATCATTAAATATACTATGCAATTTATTATAGAATAATTTATTTTTAAATATTGTTTTTGTATAAAAATAAATCTAGATAAATAAATAAATAATAAATAAATAAATAAATAAAAATAGTTAAAATAAAAGATAGAGTAGAAAAGAAAGGAAAAAATATAGCGTAATTTATGAACATTATATTTTATTTAACATTCTGGATTTTATTGAATATATCTTAATTTTTGTTTGTTCCCGAGAAGCACTGCTCTGAAAGCTAGTACACGGGAAGTGCCTTGTTCGAAGTAATGTAACGCTTAATGATCTCACCGTTCGGAGTTTTCCATGGTTTTCTCCGAAATTCGCATGAATATAAAACAGAGATCTGTAGAAAGACTCACCACGAAGGACATCACACACAGACCTAGTGTGGCCGTTGTGGATATCACAAAACATTCTTCTATATGTCCCTATACAAAAATTAACTCAATATAAATAATTTATTTATTAAATTGTTCCATGCTGATTGAAGATGTTTTTTTTTTTTTTCTCTCTCTTAGAAGCGTAACACGAAATGTCCAAAAAAAGTTGATTGTATGCTCTACTAAAAATACCTTTAAGAAATGTCTTAAAAATAAAATAATATTAATAATATTAATAATAATATGACATTTAAAAAATCGATTTTTAAATGTCATTTCAAATGACATTTCAAATGACATTTAAAAAATCGATTTTTTTAATTAATCGATTTAATATATATATATATTTTAATTATAACAGATGAATGGTTCAGTCGTTTCTTTTAAAGGCATTGATAATTTATTTTGATAGATACCCGTATTGAAAAGGAAGGGGGGGGGCATCACTTTTACGTGCTCAAATATTTTTTCCTTAGTTGGCTATTACTATTATAAATAGTTCTTTTTTAATTTCCTAATAGTTTGTCAAAAATAATTCATAATTCTCATTCAGCAAGTTTATAGGAAATTTTGTCCTATATTGACATGTTTAAAAATAGGAAAAATCGGAATGTGCTTTCTTGTCAGCCAATATTTAAAACTAGTCCGCCTTCGTCCATATAACGGTCGAAATTTCCAAATAAACCTATTTTCAAATTTGCCATATTTTCCAAACAGTGACCAAATTTCATGGTGAATAACAAATAATGGAAAAAAAGAAAAAAGAAAAAAAAGAAAAGAAAAGAAATAAATAAAAGAATAAAAGAATAAAAGAAAAAGACTATTATTTAAAATTTCTTTTTATAATTAAAATAATAGAGTTTGAGTAATGGAATGAAGTTTGAAATGATTTATTTATGATAATTACTTCAGCGCAAATTTATCAAAGTCACCGCTAGTTTACCCCAAATTTCTTTCTTTCTTTCTTATTTTTTTGTTTACCAACCTAATTATAATCTGACACAAAAATTTCAATGTTTTCGTGACAGTATATATGTTTCAACAGGTGTATTAGAAAGTCCTGTGGTTCCATCATGTCTAAAATTTGGAAACAATGGAATGAAAGCGCAACCTGTTGGACATTTTTCTCAAAATTGAATAGACACTAATTTACGTCAAACTGTAACTACATATCAATATGTAAGAAATTCTGTGTAGTAGTTCTGAGATAGTTGCTGCAAAATCCTGAATATTTCAAATGTGTAGTTAGTCGTGAAGTTCTATGATTGTTGAATCGGGATACGGACAAAAGCCCCACCGGACAAAAGCCCCAACGGACAAAATCCCTACCGGACAAAATCCCCACCGGACATAATCCCCGCGGACAAAATCCCCACTTAGCCCGGACAAAGGCCCTACGTATGACACTTTGGATAAAATTAACATTTCAAAATTAATTAAACTCGTTATAAAATAAATTATTCAATAAATCTGTTACTTTTCCCACTAGAAACTCGGTGTGATAGTTCATAGTTTATTAAAGATATTAAACTGTTAATTGTTTTCTTATCTGTACTAAATTCTTCACGGGTTATTATTAATTTAATTACAAATTAATTCTTTTTGGTTAACGTGGATTTCGGTGACATTTAATCTTCTGTTATTCTTAATTTTACTATATTTTTGTGGTCTACAAATCAAATGAGGATATTTTCGAAAGTGCAGAATTATTAGTTGGCTCGAAAAGGTGGGGGGAGGGACAAAAAATTGAAATTAACGTTAGATCGTTTAAAATTGGTACATGTAGGTTTTGGGGACCTACAAATAGGATGAGGATATTTTCGAAAGTCTAAAATTATTAGGAAGAGCGGAAAGGGAGGGGGAGTGAAGGGGTAAAAAATAGAATTGGAGTTAGCTCGTTCAAAATAGGTACATAAGGGTTGAAATATAAGGGTTTTGGGGGTCTACAGATCGAATGTGAATATTTTCGAGAGTGTAAAATTATTAAGAGGAGCGGGAAGGAAGAGCGAAGGGGCAAAAAAGTAAAAATACCGTTAGATCGCTTAAAATTGGTGCATATAGGTTTTCGGAACCTACAAAGAGGATGAGAATATTTTCGAAAGTCTAAAATTATTAGGAAGAGCGAATGGGGGGGGGGGGGGAAAGAAGGGGCAAAAAATAGAAATGAGTTAGATAATTCAAAATAGGAATATAACTGTTTTGGGGGTCTACAAATCGAATGAGAATATTTTAATATTGGAGTATTTTATAATAATGAAAATACCGTTGTACGCGTACAGACACGATGACACACACACACACACACACAGAGAGAGACAAAATTTGCTGAAATAATTTTCGGCTTTCATGGTGTGTGAAACGTGTATATTTATGCATGTATGAAAACGCATTCATAATACATATACACATATGTATGTAAAAGAGAAAGCATTAAACAGATTACTTTTTATGTCGAATATATATCATCTAAACTGTACATGCACACCATATGATGTACTAAAAAAAATTCGCACAACACTGAAAATTAATATTAAGTAGTTTTCTCAATTATATACTTCACAGTGAATCAGAAATACTTTGTGAGATCCTGTTAGTCAATCAATTACGCTAATCATATCTTATTTCACAGATATTGGTATTGGGAGTAAAGGCAAAAGATTGCACTGAGGTCCTAGACCTGAGGGGGAGTGTCTTCCGTGTGTGTGTGGGGGGGTCTTTCTAAGGGGTCCAAGCGCGCATTTACACAAGTTTTGGTGAAAACCACGGAAAGCACCGAACGTCTCGGTCGACGAGAGCGACCTGTGATCGAACTCGTAAGCTCACGTCTACCAGTTCACAGGACAGAACCTCTCGATTGCTAGCGGGCCCTTATTTTACAGGAAAAAATATTTTGTATACATCAAATATATGTATATTAATTTTATTACATCGTATTTAGTATAAAGGTACCAAATTCTGCTTTAAATATGTACCTCGTATAAATTATAAGAATTATTTTAATTAGTTCCTTTTTGGATAATTATTAATAGGAAACATTTTTATATTTAATTTTTTTCCCCTATTAAATCCAAACAGTCATATTATATATAATAAAATATTGAATTATCTTAAGTAATTCAATAATTTAAAAAATCTTTTTTTAATAATTAAATTATGTATTATCAATTAAAATATTTTATTAAATGAATTTTAACCTTAAAAAAAAAAAAAAAAAAAACCTTTTTTTAAAAATCTTTTTTATTAAAAATATTTTACATTAAGATTCACAATTAAAATCTCAAACATTATTATTCAAGCAATCTCTTTTTTTTTTTTTTTTTTTAATTGAAATGTATATTTTTAATAATTAAATTAGTTTTCAATTAGACCTTTTAAATTAATTAATTTTAATTAGCTCCTTATTTCTGTGATCAATAACAGTAAAAAAATCTTTTGATGTTTAAGAACATTTTGAAATAGTATTTTTATTTAAACGACCAAACAATAGTATTACGCAATCTCAACTAATTGAATTATATTAAAATAATAATAATAATAATAATAAAATTAATTTTTAATTAAAATATATTGCTATAAATTCTGTATATATATAATCATTTATAGAAAAGAATCATTTTATATTTAAAAAAAAAAAAAATAAAAAATCTTCGTGGTAGTGTTAAAGCCGGTTGATAACTTGAGTGCCCTACACCTGCGTGAAATGCTCTCCGGGGTGGGAATAGGGGGTGGGGGCCCTAGCCTATACTTGCGAAAGTTTCGAAGAAAACCACGGGAAACTCCCAACGGCTTGGTAGACGAACGCGACTTGGGATCGAACTTCACACTTCCATTCTACTAGCATCGATTACCGCTCGGATGTTTAAATTAACTTTTTAACTAAAAGTTTAGCGCCCCCCCCCAGGTATATTTGAGCGTTAGTGGGGCTTTTGTCCGGTGGGGATTTTGTACGGTACCCCGGGTATACCAACGCTACCGAAGGCAGCGGGGACCGGAAACAATTGGCTAAAAGTATTTTAAAAATGCATTTTCATAGTGTTCTGAGCTATTCCAAAAGTTTCAGATGTCTAGCTAGTCGGGAAGTTATATGATTGCTGAATCATATAAACGCTACCGAAGGCAAAGGGGACACGAAACAATTGCCTAAAAGTATTTTAAAAATGCATTATTATCGTGTTCTGAGCCATTCTGAAAATTTCAAATGTCTAGCTAGTCGGGAAGTAGTGCCACGTGGCCGCCCGGAACCCGGTCTTCTTGAGGCAGTACCTTCCCTTGACCACTGCTGCCAACACTCATGCACAGTGGATACATTCCTGCCAAGTCTTTCTGCAATATCGCGGAAAGAAAACCCACCTTCTCGTAGTCCTACTACACGACCTCGTTCAAACTCAGTGAGCTGTTGATAATGGCTTCTTCGTCTTCTTAGAGGCATCCTTGACTAACATTAACCCACTACGTCAAATCTCAACTGTAAATAACGATCACGAACCTTACAGCGCTTATTTAAAGAAAACCTCATTTGCATGTTCATAGTGCCGCTACTAGCGCCACACTTATGCGCGTAGCTCGAAATTTGAATCGACGTCATCTTTCAGATGTATAAACACGCCTACCAAATTTCGTTTATCTAGCACAGCTCCTTCCTGGTGTTGAGAATTTTTTTTTTCCATCAGTGTAGAAGAATAGACTTAGGAAATTAATAGAAGAATAGACTTGGGGAAAAAAGTTACATCACCCTAAATTAAATTATTTAATTTGTGTTTTGCTCAGGACTCTATTGTATTTTCTACGAAATAGACAGGAGCTTCAGTTTATTTATTCATTTTTTTTCTCCACTATGAATAGAATTTGCTTCCCTTTGTGACGTGACGACAGTGACGTAATAAATCCTGTGAAATTATCCTTTTTTATTTGAGAAATGAGTTCCTTATAATTTTAGTACTGAAACTTAATTTAATTATTTATGAAAATTACTAATTTTAAATAAACTGAATATACCTGTCGCCAAATCATGAAAATCGTCGATAGTTTCTTTGTTGAAGGAATATGATACCTAAATACCCCAAATTTATTACTTTTTTCTTTTACTTTACCGAACCGATTCTAATATAGTAACCGTTGCTAAGAAACGCAACATTGTTACGACATGTCTTTAGAAGAATAGACTTAGGGGGGAAAAAGTTATATCACCCTAAACTAGATTATTTAATTTTGGCTTTGGTCGGGACTCTATTGTATTTTTTACGAAATGGACAGGAGCTCCGGTTTCTTTTTTCATCCATATCTTTATTTATTTATTTTATTTTATTTATTTATTTATTTTCCTCCACTATGAATAGAATTTGCGTTCCTTTGTGACGACAATGATGTAATAAATCCTGTGAAATTATCTTTTTTTATTTGAGTAATGCGTTTTTTTTAATTCTAATAATGAAACGTAATTTAAATTTAATTATTTATGAAAATTATTTATTTTAAATAAACTAAATATAACTGTCGCAAGTTCATGAAAATCGTCGATAGTTCTTTGTTGAAAAAATATAATGCCTAAATACCCCAAATTTATTACTTTTCTTCTTTTACTTTACCGAATCCGATTCTGATATAGTAACCGTTGCTAAGAAACGTAACATTGTTACGGCATACCTTTATAGAGAGAAAAAAAAGAGTAAAAACTTAGAAAAAAAAAGTTACATCACCCTAAATTAAATTAATTTCTATTTTACTCAGAACTCTATTGTATTTTCTAAGAAATAGACAGGAGCTTCGGTTTCTTTCTTTCATTTTTTTTTTTTTTTTCCACCTCCACTACGGACAAAATTTGTTTTTCTTTGTGACAACAGTGACGAAATAAATTCTGGGAAATTATACTCATCACTCAGAAATAATCATCAGAAGCCGAATTGTTATTAATTTTGGGGGATGAAATGTTAATGATAGTTAAACCAAATCATTCAAAGGAAATTTTCAAAATAAATTTTATGTTTGACAATCTAGTTTTCATACTTCCCCATGCAGGGCAGCATTAGTATAGGACCCTATGGCGACTTTTAAACTTTTGCCGCCATGGGGGCAATGCCTTTTAATTTAATTTTTTGATTTATTCATTTTGGCATAATTTTTTGTTAAAATTAACTTAATGCCTATTTTTATTATAATTTTTGTTATTGCGTTTTTCAGTCAATATATGACAAAGGTTCATATTTTGTTTATACCTTTAAAGTATTGCTAGGTTTAAAATGACGCTTGCAAAGATTGTAAAGATACAACTTAAATATATATATATATATATATATATATATATTTCTATAAGATGATCTCATCAAACAAATGTCGTCTTTTTTTTTTTTTTTTTTTTTTTTCTTTTTTTTTAAATAAGATCACTGAACTGAGTCTGCGTGCTTAAATATTGCTTAGGTATTATTATTTTTTTTTATCCTCGCGTATTTTATTAAGCCACTATCATATCGTTTCTACAAAATTGTTTGTAATCATGTTTTTAGCGAATGGTCTGTGTATCTCTGTGGATGTGTGTGTGTCTCTTATCAGCATATCTCAAGAACAAATAGTAGCAGAAATTCCAAACTCAGTATTCTAAATGTGTATCATGTAGGGATGCTACAGTAAACTTTTCGTTGAGATGAAGCAAATGGTTCGTGTACAGGGACATTCAAAAGTATTCAAATACATTACGTCTATGGGGGAAAATGCAGGTAAGTAGAGTTTAACATGTACAGACTGCACTAAACCAAATGAAACGAATATATATTTTTTGTAATATAGATAGTCAACTGGGAAAAATAAAACTGTGTATGTAGGAGCCTCGCCCCCCCCCCCCTCGAGGGGAGTAAATTTTCATGATGGGTATCTTTCAAAAGAGCTCGCCAATACCTTTAAAACGAATGGTTGAACCACCGATCTGCGATAATTTAAAGTAAAGTTTTCGATTTTTTTTTTTCATTTTTAACAAATATATATATATCTATATATATTTAAGTGTAATATTGAGAATAAATTCAACATTTTTTGGATATTTAGTGTTATACTACTTCTCTAATATGGAAATCGTCTTCATTATCATGGAAGATAATTTTTTTAAAATAATAATTTTAATAAATTATTTTTACCGAGTGAATTTGTATAGGAAAATATAGAAGAAAGTCGTGTGGTGGCCACAATACGCTAGTTATTTGTTGTTAGTGGATGTGCTTTACTAATAATATTTTACCATTTCCAGGAAAGCTGTTCGGGAATTGAAATAAATTCCTCGTAGAGATATGGTAAATAATGTGTTTTAAGCTAAATGCTCATCGCTTGTTTTTTGTATATTTACACGTTTTGAGGTTTCCTGATTACCGTAGTCAAGTTTTTTAAGGTTTGATTTTTGTCTGTATCTCTTAGAGTAACTTAAAAACGAATAATTTTAGGAGATGCAAATGTTGTATTTTGAAGTTAATATGAGTTTGTTGTTGGGAAAGTTTGATCAAGATTGATAAGTTCCAAGGAATGTTGCGTGTGAAAATTGTCTGAATAAACTTTTAATTTTAATAACAGATTTAAATTCTATATAAATGTAGGTGCATTAATGAAACGGGGGATTGAGTGGGGCGGTAGCCCCCCCCCCCCCCTCCCAGAACTAATTATCATATAAAACTCTTCCGAAGCCTAATTTGAATTGTTTAACATAGGTTACTCGTTATCTTACCTCTTAATCGCCAACATGTATTTATAGTATTAAATTTCAGGGTAAGAGAAAGTCGTTTGAGTGACACACCAGATTATTAAAAACATATTTAGCATTTTTTCATTCAATTTTATTTTTAACTGATTTTTAGTTTGATCTCATATCGGAGGGGTAATGTAATTTTTTCCCCCAATTGTTCTTTAAAAAAAAAAAAAAAATCCCAATGTAAAGTTGCACTCTTTAGCAACGATTAATTCATTTCATTAATTTCTTTTGCGTACTTTCTCTATTTTTTTTTTTTTTTATTGATTTTAAAAATTGTATTAAATAAATATGTATATTACACACACACACATATATATATTACAGCAGAATTTCAGATGTAATGCGTGAGCATTTCAGTAATCTGGAATGTTGGTTTAAAACTTCTTTTAGCGTAGATAATTAGCGGAAGTGTCACCTCTCACTCCGGACCTGTTACAGATAACAGAACCCTTCTGGGGGATTGAATTGAAACTGTCAGTACTTGACAGATAATTTTTTAGGGGACAGGGAATTCACACGCTTTTTTGGGATTGGTGGAGGTAACTATCAATTCTGAAATTTAGACCAACCCCCATATCTTGTTCCGAACCACTTTTTTACACGTCCGCCATCTTGGATGGAAAGAAAGGAAAGGTGGAGACCCGCCTTAAGCTTTAAGGTAAAGGTAAGATGATATTATAATAAAATTATATTTCTTTCTTCGTGCATGATGGGAAAGAAATACATATTAGGCAAGCACATAAAATTCCAGATGTATCTAAGTCTTCTGAGGCAACACCATGCATTTCAAAAGCATGAAGCATTTATTTCTGATCGAAATACTATGATATGACCTTTCATCATACAAAATAAAATAAGCACGAATGTATTATAGAAGTTTCTTTGCAAATTAGTATAGCAGTTGCAAAATACTTAAAATCCAATTTTTAACAATAGCATTTATAAAATATATTAGTAACCATTAATTATATCAGTAAAAGAACATATCAATTTCCTGTAATTATAGGCCTGGCAGCGTTCCCAAAAATTTCAGGTAAAATTTTAGGTGCACTTCCAGGCCTGCAATTTGGAGCGCTTTATTAAGAAAATATTTTTACTCGTAGGCAGTGTTGCGAAACTGTGCGACTTTTTTATTCAAACCAATAATTTCGAGAAGTTATATTTGATATACATAATTGACAATTCTTCTGCTTGATTCTTCTATTATGTATATCAAATATCTCTTCTCAAACTTATTGGTGACTATTGAAAAAAAAAAAAAAAAAAAAAAAACTGCAAAGTCTGGTAACAATGTTCGCAGAAATCATTTTAGACATACAAAACCCAGAAATGTTTGCGGTCTATAATAATACCAAAATATTTACAGAGTTGCCAAATTTTAATTTATCCGGGAGACTTTTTAACATCGCTTCTCTTTCGCAGCACTTTATCTATAGAAAAATTTTCTTCAATATATAACAACCATAAAATAAGAAAAAAATAAAAAAATAAAAAATACTCTAAAAAATAAAAGTGGTACGAAATAAAGGCGAGCTAAAAATTGCTGCGGAATAAATTAAAATATTGACAACTATGTATTTATATATAATTTTACTAAAAGTTTCTACTGATTAATATGTCTCTTAATTTTTAATAAATAAAAACAATATGAGGAATACACTAATTTACTTAAGCGTAATAATTTGAGAATTATTACTTTTCAACAATGGTTTAGAGAGATGTTTCACTGCATAATTAAATTACTAACGTTGCTATGTTTTCTAGTGCAGAATTATTACTATGTAAAATGTTTTTTCTAGAAATTAAATAATGGTAATTTGAATATAAAATTATATTCAGCATAGTTAAAATTATTATTATTATATTATTATTAATTCAAAATTTTCTTCAACACCGTTTTCTATAAATAACTATTTTAATCATTGACAAATAAAGACTTTTAGATAATATTACCAAACGATTCGATTTTGATAAATCAGGTGTCAACACTTGAAATTTTTTCCCTGATTCCTCCACTAGTATTTTTTTTTTCGGAATTTTTGTACTAACATTATTTGATTAATTAAGTAAAAATTATTATACAAATATTCTGGGGAAAGAATCAGGGAAGAAATTTCGACTGTCGACATCCCGTAAATACGTTTTCTGTTGACCTCAAGTAAGAGAAAGTAATATAAATGCTATACATGTTTAGTCCAGAATTAATAATTAGAAAGAATTATTTTATTATACATGTATATTATATATATGTATGTTAGGTTGATTTATAAATAATTTCCGATGCAGTTAAAATAAAATACACACCAATAACATTATACAACGAATACAATAATATATTTTAGGCATGATTGAATAAGCCCCTCTCACATTTATCATGCTACGTCCTTGCAGGTGGAGTCTTAAATAACTTTATTTTTAGCACGCATTTATTTTGCTTTCACTTAGCTACAAATTTATAACAATTTATTATGTGTTCACCATTATTATGTATGACGTTTTCCCATCTTCTAGGCAGCTCAAATATTCCTTCTTTGTAAAATGTGGTTGGTTTCGATTGAAACAAATTTTCAACAGTCTGTCTGACTTGTTCTTCAGATTTGGATATTTTTCCTTTCAAAAAGTTTTGTAAGGAACAGAAAAGGTGAAAATCTGTCAGGTCCGGGAGTAAGGTGGATGCTGTAAAATAGACCATCTGAGCTCTAGAATTTTTTTTTGAGGCACCCTTGCTGTATGTGGTCTTGCTTTATCATGTAAAAAAATGACGTTTTTGCTATTGACAAGTGTAGGACGTTTTTCATGAAGTTTGTCTTTCACTCTTTGCAATTGCTGAACTTATATGTGTGAAGTAATTGTTAAATTTGACTTTAATAACTCGTGATGGATTAGCTCTCGAGAATCCCACTATACACACAATAAAATCTTTTTTACATGGATGTCAGCTTTCGAATCTGGTAAGGGTTTTTGTTCTTTATCAAGCCACTGTCTTTTACGGATGATATTCTCATAAGTAATCCATTTTTCATCGCCAGTTATTATCCTATCTAAAAAAGGCTCGTTTTTTTTTCTCGTGTGAGCAGACTTATAGTGATAAACAGGCGATCTTCCTTATTCTGTTCACTGAGATTGTGTGGTACCCATACTCCTAATTTGATGACTTTTCCTAATTTCTTGAGGTGGCGGAAAATAGTTGATTGCGGTGCATTCAACCTTTCTGCTATGTCTCTAGTTGATTTGTATGGATTTAGTTACAATATAGCCTTTACAAAGCTGTCATCAAAGTCGGAAGGACGTCCTGTCCTCAGTTCGTCCTTTAAAGTCGTATTTCCAGAGCGAAATTTTGTAAACCAATATCTAACCGTCCGATCACTTATTAGTCCTTTACCGTATACACTGCATATTTTTTTAGCTGTCGCTTTAGCACTATTGCCTTGTCTGAATTCCCAAATATCACATGACGAATATGCACTTTTTCATTCTCCATTTTAGAAGTTTAGAGTAACAGTTTAATCAAGCATACACCATACAATGCGATTGTTAGAAGAATAATTGAACCACAGATTATATACTAAGATAGATGGCACACGCCCAATGAAATCAGACAAATAAGTACAGTAATGCCAGTGACGGCTGAAAGCTAATGTTTCCAAATATTTGCATAATTTCCATTAAATTAAAAGGTGATCGTTATTCTGATTAGTTAAAAACGAACATAATATGAAAAATTCCACACCTTCGAAGAATTTTATTAATATTTGCAGTATACATGCTTTGGCCATTGGCAGTAATGCCAGATGGTTGAAAATTATTTCCCCAAACAGGTATTCAAATTTCCCCAAATCGGGGTTTTCTTTCGAAAAAAAATCTCAACCTTGATTTCTACTAAAAAAAGAAAATATATTAAAAAAAATATATATATATATATATTTATATATATCAAGCAGACTTTTCTATGATTTAAGCTCAGATATTTCCCCAAATGAAGGCAATTTTTGAAAAAAATCGCCAAATAACAATAAAGCTATTGAAAGTCTCTAGTCGTAGGGATAAATCATTACGTTGCCAACATTGAAAGAAAGTTGAAGAACTCCCCAGATTTGTCCCCAAAAATTTTAGAATTCCCCAAAATTGTCCCCAGAAGTCTCAAAAATCCCCAAAATGGGGACAAAATCCCCTGGCATCACTGACCATTGGTCCAATGCAAGTAACGCCTAAACACACTACATGATTAATGCAGGGGGGAGGGGGGTATCTTTGAAGCCTTATATTCATTGTATAACGTTTCTGGTGTAAATTTTAACTAAACTGCATCGGAATTTATTGATGAATCGATCTAATATATTCAAGAATGATTATAGAGCAGAGATGCCAACATTTTTATTCATTCCGGAGCATCTTTAGTCCCGCCTTTATGTCATATCACTTTTTTTCTTAAGAGTATTTTTCCTTTTTTTTTTTTTATCGCAGTGATATATTGGATTAAAATAGTCTATAAATAACGTGGTGTGGATTGAAAGCGGGGCTATAAACGCTCCGGAATAAATTAAAACATTGGCAACTATATTAATCTCGTAGTGAAATGTACGAGACCTATCTATATATTTAACTGACTAAAATTGATATGTTTTCTAATGTAGAATAATTTTTTTTTTCTGTTTGTTAGGTAATGCTAATTCAGGAAGTAGTTCTAAAATTACATTTGATATCAATGTTGCAAAATTTAGGGACTTTTTTGTTCAATATCTGTCCCTGAATTTTAATTATAAAGGTTACCTAATCACATAGATGATACATCATCTATTATATGTAGTATATATCATACCACAAAATTATTGGTGATTGTTGAATTTATGAAATTGACCTAAATTTTACAACACTGTAATTATTCTACGGCCACTTTCTTGAAACCATGCAAGCCTCTACGCAAGAGCTGACTCAACAAGTCTAGTGTTAAAATAGGGGAGACTGTCACCTGATTCAGTGAAAATAAGCGGTAAGACAGCGTCGAATTACTGGATGATTTCGAAATTCCAAGCTGTTGATCAATTTGGCACCCTTCCAAGCTTTTCGACTGTTCCTCGCTGCTAGTGTTAGGAAACGTGATTACACTATAAATGATATTTTATTTATTTATTTATTTAATACATTTTTAAGCAGCCACTCTTTCAAAGACATTTTTCAATGATTATACTTAAAGATTCAAATTTTCACGATTACACCAAGGATATTTCTCTTTCGATTACTAATTTATGATTGCAATAGTGACGATATAAATATCTGATGTATATGCAAAAGGATTTTGGATATAATGATAAAATTCAGAGCCTGATTAAGGGGGAAGCACACATTATTTATACTTAAACCATTATTTTTTAACAAATACTTTCCTCCTTTAATAAACAGAAAATCATCAATAAAAATTATTTTAA
The DNA here is from genome assembly GCA_963930645.1 of Salticus scenicus. Lineage (NCBI taxonomy): Eukaryota > Metazoa > Arthropoda > Arachnida > Araneae > Salticidae > Salticus > Salticus scenicus. Next base: position 102,569,281 of record OZ005658.1, on the reverse strand, counting down.
AAGAATTCTGGTGTCTAATAACGGTGAGTAAATTGGATTATTTTACACCGTTCATTTTTTATAAAAGATATTTCCTCGTCAAAGCGTGGAATTTCTATGACATGAAGTAAAAAATAATTGTAAAAATATTCCGGTGAGAGCGGAGATAATGTGTGCTTCCCCCTTAATCAGGCTCTGATAAAATTTGCTGTTTACTTTAGAAAGACAGAATATTTTACTTCATAATAATGTCAGAGACTATTTTTAGTAAAGAAACGGAGCTGCTGGAGAAAATAAATAAATATTTTAAAAAATGGATTTAGAAAGGAAGTAGATATTGAAGAAGAGGACAGCTAGATTTTTTTTAATATTGAAATAAATGCACACCAGTACCCGAGAGGGAAAAACTGATGAATATGGAAAAGGAATTTTAAATGCAATAACTAGTTTCATTAACAACTTAAGAAAGTCTGAATAATATACCGTAATATTTCCCCGAGCAGAATGAACTGTTCTGTGAGAAAGAACGACTGCTTATTTCAGAAAAATCCATTTTAATAATATAAAGACAAATATCCGAGATAAGAATTCTAAAGCAATTTTTTTTCTGCCAATATTAATATCTATGTTAATGCATAAGCTGAAAAGTAGCGAATGTACAAGGGGAATTTCCATGAAATATGGCAATTTACTTAAAAAAAAAAATCAAAATGAAAATCGTTATCATTTATTCTACATTAAAGTTAATTTAGCAAAGTAGAAATTTTTTGTTAAAGTCCAAATGATTGTTTGAAAAATCTCCTCTTATAAAATAATGACAAAACATTAAAATTATGATGAAGATTAATTATGTCGAATAACACAGACCAACAAAATTGAAGTTGACAAATTTTGATTTGATGATTTTAGCTAAACATATGTTTCTTGATGTGCTGAAACCGAAAATGCAGCTCATTTTTCTCTATCACTTATAGATTTTTATCACAGGTTGCTTACCGACACATTTTCTTACATATACTATCATAACAATAGGTTGGTTGGTTTGTATGGTCCTACTTCGCACAAGTGTTGCGGTATTTCAACAATAGGTATCCATGATTAATTAATCATGAAAACATACTATAAAACATATCATAAAATTTTCTTGGTGGAAGAGTAATGGAAGAAATTATATAGGTAGGCACCCTGTATTCACAAAAATCTATACGTGATAGATACAAACTGACTTTATTTTCGGTTTCAGCACACCAAGAACATAAAGATCAGTAAAATTATAAAAACAAAATTTTACATGTCGACCTGTGTAATTTGAGAATAGTAAAATCTTATTTATAAAATGAAAAAAAAAAAAAAATAAGAAGAAGAAGAAGAAATTTGATCATCGTAATGTTTCTATAGAATCGAAATCTCCAAAAAAACCCAAATTGTTGTTTAAATGTAATATTGTTATCATTTCTTCACGTAGTTGGTATAGGTAGGCTCTGTTCAATTCCGCATCATATACTTATATTCATAAATTTCAAATATGAGGTACACTGCATTCATTTAAAAGAATGAAATTTACTGATCGTTCGGTACAGTCACGTAATGATATGCCCCAACCACTAAGCTATTCTAACTCTTGATTTCGAATATTTTTTAGCTTGGAAGTACCTGTAACTAAGTCCCCGAATCTTCCTCAGCACAATAACATGTGAAAATAATAGAGTGAGGAAATCAGTAATTGGATTTTTGCCAGAAGGGAAGTAACAGAAATAAGGAACTTAAACAAAAATACATAAATAAATAGATAGTAATGAAAAAAAAAATGGATCTCATAAGAAATGGAAACACAATGCTTTGATTCATTTTCTTAATCTAAATTTATTTTTTAATTATACAAGTATCAGTTTCATATTTCAGACGCCTTTTCAATTACAACTCTACGAATACTAAAGAAAAATTATACAAATTGAAAACTTTTGCGCACTGCTTGGCTCTTAGGAATTTTAAATATAAAGTCAAAATAAAGAGATTCTATTGAAAAAAAAATCAAAGTTGGCGCTCATTTTAATATGTAGATTTCCATTAATTCAAAGATTTACGCGATTTTCGAAAAGTACGCTTAATTTCTCGTCGGAAGCTGATAACAGGGCCTGATTACCCAAAAGGCTCGAGAAGCACAAGCTTCCCCACAAAAATTTAAGAGGGGCCCCCAAAATGACTAAAAACAGGGTCTTGAATTTTCTGTTTCATAATTTCACACTGAGATTAAATTTTTTCTGAGAAAGTTCGCCTAAAGCAAGATAAAATACTAACTATTTTGGGAAAAATCTATTATTTAACCTAAAAAAAAAATCTGAAAGTTTTTAATTAATAAGTTATACGGTTTTAATGTTGGGTGTAGAAACCATCCAGATATATGAATGGAAAAAAAAATCTATAAACACACACTACTTTTTGGTCTATAGTAATTTTATATTACAATATCACAGGTGCCGTCTCCCGTTTTACAAGGGAGACTTCAAACCGGAAAATTTTTATAACTGTTTTCAACAATATCAATCGTCGAAAATATACATAACATATTCCATTTAAAAATACTGGTGTCTAGTCTGATTTAAAAGTTTAAAATGTTGGCAGCTCTGCAATATGTAACAGAAAAACTAGATTTTCCGAAATAAAAGGGGGCCCCAAAATGATACTGAGCTTCCCTTAGCTTCAAAGCTTAATCAGGCCCTACTGATACACTTCAATAATGAAAATAATTAAAAATGAAATGAAACAGGATGTTGCGTTTTTCCCCTCGACTATACATATAAATATGCCATACCACAAAAAAGACCTTACGTAAGTAATTATCTCCCTCTCCTGTTTTTTTAGTTCTTGCCGTTTGGGCAATAAAAGTGTATTACCATAAATGTTATCATATACGAGTGAAATGGACTTTTCTCAATTTTTTTACCAATAGCAGAAAATATCAACATTGGTCAAAGAAGTACACTTCAGACCGACAATGAGCAAAACACCTCCAGAAATATCACCATGTATATACAAAAAAAGGATCATAAATCTCATTAAAGGCTTTCATTTGTAGTTCCTTCTTTTTTTAACTGAATCTTTTGTAATTTCTGTGTGCTAAATGTCACGCTTTAATTTTTATTTATAAAGGATTAATGTTAAGGTATTTTTCAACAAAATATTTGAATAAAAGTGTTATTTAGTTAATTTAATGTTGTTTTTGTTTTGCATGACAGAATTAGACCTGCTAACTATGCTAGTTTATCCGTAATGGAATTAAGCCCCGCCTTTTTTTCACACAAGAATACTTGTAGAGCAATAGTCTTCTTATTTAATCATGAGAACATATTGCTGAATATTACTCTACAACTATTCTGGTGTGAAAAAAAAGTGGGGTCTAATTCCATTCCAGATAAACTAGCATAGTTAGCAGGTCTGCAGAATGATTATTATCTTCTTGAGTATTAATATTATCTACTGTAATATTTATGGTATTAGAATTGGATTATTGGTCTTTTCAACTTCACGGTCGGCATAGTATCTTAATCTATATGTGTGTGAGGAGGACTAAGGCGGAATTACTGCAATAGGGCGGTAGGCCTGAGGGTGATTGCCCTCCGTGCGGGTCTTTCTAAAGAATCCTAGCTCAAGTTTCGGAGAAAACGTAGGAAAATCCCGGAAGGGTAGGCCGGCCAGTGCGATTTGGGATCGAAGCCGGCACCTCAGGTCTACCAGCTATGAGCGCGTAACTGATCGGACGCTGCTGAGCCTCTTGCTCTATATGCGCTTGATATCTCATAAAGGGTTGCGTTCTTATAAAGTCTCAATAACACTCTATTTTTAATCAAGCTTCTCACAAAAGAAAATTTGAATACCACTACTTTTACATAATAATTTTAGACGGTAATAGTAGTTGATATTTATTTAAAAAGAGCCCTATGTATAAATTCTGATATCCATATTTCCCTTTGTGGGAACACTGTATTATAAAGCCCGTAATATACTCGCTTTTCGACCGTGAAACTTTGAGCACAGTATAAAGCTTTGAATGCGACTGCTGCACTAAAATGGGCATGTAATACAAAATAATTAATCGTCTAAACGGTAACTGCACCATTTTCAAGCAGTGTTGACAAATGTTTCTAATTTTTACTTTCCGAACACTATAGTGAGGAAAGTATTGTAATCATGTCAAAAATCCGAATTTGAGATTTTGATGTTTCTTTACGTTTCGAGGTCCCCTGGGTCCGTTTTCACTATTTTTACGATGATGTATATATGTATGTGTGTATGTCTGTTAGTGAACATGCTAGCGTCTAAACGCTTTGTTCGAATGAGCTAAAAGTTGGTACGTATATTGTAAGTCACCAAAGTACGAACCCTATAGATTTTGGCGAATCTAGCACATATAGTTTTTTTTTTACAGGGACACCAGGAAAAATTCTTTATCATTATGGCCTATGGGGCCAAATTTTTAAAAGTGCGACAGCGTCTAAACGCTTCATTAATCTGAGCAAAAAATTTGCACACATGTTATAGATAATCACATGTTATAGGTCACAGTTGTACGAACTGTATAGATTTTGGTGAATTAACCACTTACAGTTTTTTTACAGGGACACAAAGAAAAATTCTTTATCATTATAATCTATGGGACCAAATTTTTAAAAGTGCGATAGCATCTAAATGCCTTATTGAATGAGCTGAAAACTTATATGAATATTATAAATCACTGTTGAACTAACTATAAGCATTTTGATGAATCCAGCATTTATAGGTTTTTACAAGGACACAACGAAAAATTCTTTATCATTATAATCTATGGACTCAATATTCAGTAGCGTCAAATAAAACATCGTGGAATATATGAAGAAAAATACTTTAACACTCTATTATGGTTTTCTCTCTTTTGATTGTTTAACAACCCCTCTTTCTTTACTTTATCTACAAAACTGCTAATTACTCAATATTCAGAAAGTCGAGTGGAGTCACTCCAGATTTTTTTTCATTAGCCGCCAATAATCATGAGAATTGGTACCTTCAAAGTGATTAGGCAACCGTTCCATATAAAATCTAGTGGTGGACATCAAATAAAGAAAAAAAAAGAAAGAAAGAAAAGAAAAAAGAAAATCTGACAACACCACTTTGAATAATTGGTGGGAAAGGAAAATGCAGAGTTGTTAACATTTTAATTTAATCCGGAGCATTTTTAGTCTTGCCATTATTTGAAACCACTTTAATTATAAAATAATTTTCATCAATATATAACTACGATAAATAAGAAAAAATAACTCTGAAACGAAAAATGGTATAAAATAAAGCTAGGGCTAGAAATGCTCAGGAATAAATTTAAATGATGGCAATTCTGGGAAATGATCCATTTAGTTGACCAATAAGGAAAAAACAGCTGACGTCTCTCACTGTCAATTTAGGTGAAGGGGCGGGATAAATGACAAGACATGATGTTTAAAAAAGAATTAAAAAAAGCTTTTCTTTAAATCTAAATAATCATTTACATTTCTTTCCTATTTAGGTACTTTTTTGTGCATTGTTTTTTCCATTTCTTTTTTCTCCCTTTTACAAACAAAATGTAAAAATATCTCTGCCATTTTTTCAACATTAAAATTTAACAATAAATTTTTCAATCTTTTGAAATGCTGGAAAGTTATGATGAGAACAATTAAAATCAATTCCTATGTACGTATTCACATATTTGTATTATTTAGTATTCCATTATTAATATAATTTATTATCATTTAATAATTTAAACTAACCTATATTTTTTATGTATATACAGAAATGTATATCACAAATTTTAAATTAAAACAAAATTAATTTTTAAATTATAATTATTCATTATAAAAATGTCAGTTTTAGTTACTTATAAATTACAAATTTTTGTGTATTGTAATTTATGATAATAACTTGTATAGGATTAATGATACATCCTTTTATAAGTTATTTTAAGTATTAAGTTTTTAAAGAAATTTTATCTTATTTTTATTATTATTAATTTTATGTTATTACCACTTTTACGTTATTATTTAATTTAAGTGCAACAATTCATTTATCGCAATTCATAAATAAAATTATTTTCAAAATTTATTTATTTGTTTTATTTTACTTTATTTGATTATCTATTTTTTGTTAAACATATATAACATATATATATATATATATATATATTTTTTTTTTTACTTCTAATGAATAAATCTAAATATGGTATAAACGTAACTACTTTATTTCAATCACATTGTAATAGTGATTGGAAAAATTATTATGTACAATCAATAAATATGTATAAAAAATTAATAAATTTAAATCGTGTTATTATTCCATTTAAATATTCTTTTGTCAGAAAAATCTATTAGTAGTAAATATAATTTTCAAATAAATTTATGAAATTTTACATGAACGTTTACATGAAGCAGGGGATGTGTTTGTTTGAGCAATAAATATTTTCGAATAGCAGCACCATGGACATATTTATAGAATTTCACAAAGCACTCTTTGAAACAATTTTCAACAATGCTTCTCTTTTTGCTTTATGGAAATGTGTCTGAAGCGCAAAATTTTGCTGCTATTGTCAATATAATAGCGATTTTACATGATAAAATCTTTACTGATAAGTATAAAGGATTTAAGTCCAAAGTCAGACTCAGAAAAAAATTCTCAATCGATTGGTATAAAGGATTTAAGTCTATGTCATTTAGTCTTTGAGAAAATCCATTGGTAAAAAAATGTTCTAGTCAGAAATTTACCATTCATGTATGGTATCGAATATTTAACTCAATTTTATCCCGTTATTAAATGGAGGTTGTCAATCACTGAATGGTATAAAGGGTATAAGTCAACGAAATTCTTTATTCCTAATCGATTCTTCTGATTTGTTTTTTGTTAATTTAACTTTATTTTTCGTCTCCTAAAAAATCAAGAATATGGACTTAAATCCTTTATACTTATCGGTACAGATATAGTTGTTTATTTTAAAAGGGACAATAAATAAATAACACAATATAAAAATACTTCTACCAGAAAAGGTTTAACAAAATATTTATTTAAGTAAATTTGTTCGATGTTTGTATATGTGAATTATTTATATGAATGTAAAAGCAAATTATCATAGTAACATTGCGTTAGCAATGAAAATTGCATGAATATCGTTTACTAGACTGCGCCTGAAATTATTGTGTATAAAGGATGAGGTACTACTGGAATTTGATTTAAAGTATGAACAGTGCTCAGTGTAACGCCCTTATATAATATTATGATCATAGTCCTAACTTTACAGTTTTTTCCCTTTTTAAAGCCTGGAAGAAAAGGGAAGGAAACATAGTAAAAATGGAAAAAAGAAAACGCGTTGTCGGTACTGAATAAATATTTAATACTTTAATCAGTTTGATTAAAATTTGTATGTGCGTAATTTATACAAATTGCTTATTTCTTGATAATATGTGAGAAAAATAAACATATTTACAGTCTGACAACTACAGTTGGCACCTTAGCAACTTTTGATTACCGGAATATTTTAATATATATATATTTTATTTCACTTTATCAGTAAAAATCGTTACAGTTCACAAATTAAATAAAATAAATATTTTATTTAATTTTTCTGGTAGGCAAAAAGTGCTAAGTTGGCAACTATGCTGATAACTGCTCCAAATTTCTATAGGGAGAATACGTGGGGCGCTGCCAAAAGGCGTATTTTCTGACCCTTGTTTCAAACATGCAAATGCCTTTGGTCGTGCATTTTCCCCCTTCAAATTGAGAATGAACTATATTTTGAAGTCAAATATCTACAAGGCGTTGGATAAGGATGGAAAAAAAAAAAGATTTGAAAATATAGAGAAAATTTATGATATTTACAAATATTGGAAAAAATGTAGATACCAATAACAATAACAACAAAAACAATAACAATAATAATAATAATAATATAATAATGTACTATATTTACTGTCCATAATTTTTGCTTTCTAATTTTGTAATGCGAAAACAGAAAAGATCAATTCTAAACAAATAATAAAGGAATAAGATAAGATATAAGACTATGTATCATTAACCTTTAACTCCTTCGTGTATAATATGCTAAAAAGGCATAAAACGGACCAATGCGTTTGCAGCAGGTTTTAAGTCTGCTGGAAAATTATATCCACTTAAAGTAAAGGGAAAAGAGAAAGACACCGAAAAATTACATACGATATTTTTTAAAATAACGTTTATTTATTCGTTTATTTTGAACGAGTGTCATATGAATATATATAAACAAAAGTTTTCGATGTCAAAAAAGAGGTGTAATAATTAAGAGCCAGAGTTGCCGTGTTTCATAACTTATTCTAGAGCAATCGTATCACGCCTTTTTTTTTCCATATCAGTAATTATTAAGAATGATTTCCTTCTTACCGCAGTTTCCAGTAGATATCCCGCAAGTTATATATACCACTTCTGCACCAGAAATTTCAATTGATAAATAAATTTATATTTGTACGAGCTCTTCCTTCAAAAAAGTATAGATTTCTCTATTAAATAAAATTTCTGGTGGAGAATCGACACATCTTACTTGCGGGTTTTCTACCAGAAATTACGGTATTTAATTGTTGTCGGATATTGGAGATAAGAATTTTACAAAAATTCTGATGCGAAAAATAGGCGAGACTAAAAATGCTCTATAATAAGTTATAAAACTTGGCAACTCTGAAGAAAACCCATTATTAAAATAGCTGTTTGATTTTTGAGACATAACAGTTAAGTTTTAAGGACTTAAAAGTACTTGAATATGCAAATTGTTTACTTTAAAACTTAATTTGAACAATAAAAAATATTTGTTTTGATACGACAAAAATATAAACCTAATAGTATTGTACAAACTACAATTTTATATCATTGCTGTTACCATTTAAGTTCGCTATTTAATTTCAATATTTACTTCATAAACATCAATTAATATTTTGAGTATCGGTTTTCAAACTGTATTTGTAACTATGTATGTTTATTCAATTTCTTTAATGTAATTTTATTGAAATCGGCATTTAAACACAGAGTTTTATTTTGCGCATTCGCACTGTGTCAACTGCCATCATGAGCGATATTGTGAAAAATTTATTCCATTTAATCTCTTAATCTTTGTAACTAGAAAGAGAGGCTGGTTTTTCGACGTTGCTTCGATACTATTCTTCTTTTATGTATACCAAATCCCACTTTTAAAAATTTTTGGTGGCTGTTAAATAAAAAACTCGTACATTATGTACCAGGTGGCGCTGTCTACCGCTTCCACTATTGCAACGTTTCCGAGCCACGTGACAGGTATCTACTTTAGGAGGCTATGATAATAGGGTGAGAAAATGAATAATTTAATTTTTTTGCCAGACGAGCAGTAACAAAAGTAATCAAGTTAAACAAAATAAATAGAAAATAATAATAAATTTCGAGAGCATGATAAACGGAAACACAGCGCTTTCATTAATTTTTTTTACACTAATTTATTATTTAATTTTACAATGGTCCGTTCCATACTTCTGTTATAACTCTGTGAATAACAACGAAAAATTATACAAATTGTATATTTCTCCGCACTGCCTGGCTTTCAGCAATATAAATATGAAGTCACAATAGAGGTTTTATATTTAAAAAAAAATCAAAGTTGACGCTTATTTTAATATATAGACGATCCTCAAAACTACGCTTAAATTCTCGTTCAAAGCTGTTTCATTTTCCTACATCAAATAATTACGAAATAACATCGGTTGTTGTGTTGTACATATAAATATGCCACACCGCAAAAAAGATCTTAGGTAATTAATTCGCCCTCCCACACCTTTTTTTTTTTTTTTTTTTTTTTTCCAATACATGTCGTTTTGGCAGTAAAAATATATTATCATTAGCTTTATCATATATATGTGAAATGGGCTTGTCTCAATTTGTTAAACAATAGCAGAAAATATTAATATTAATAGCAGAATTATTTTTCAGACTGACAATTACGTCCAGAAATATCACTACTTGCATACAAAAAACAGTATCTTATAAATCTCATTAAAGTTTCCATTTGTATTATTATTATTATTATTATTATTATTTTATTATTTTGTTTTTAATTTCTGGACAAAAAGTTAAGTGCATCATTTTAGATCAGTGTTATCAAATGTTGCTACTTTTTTTTTTTTTTTTTTTTTTTTTCCCGATAGTCGCCAATTTTCTGCTCGGCATGAAAATTACCCCTGACACCATTTCAGAATATTTTTATGTAAAATGACCTACCGAATCCGAATATGACGCCCATTTCGAACTATCACCCACCTTTTTTTGGAATGGCTCCCTATTTTTATCATTTTTCGGTGGTTTTATGTCTATACATTTTGTTTTTAGGGAGGATTATTTTAACAGTTAAATATCTTCTGAGGGGCTACAGAGTTGGAAAATTCTAAAACATGGACATTTGCGACAAGGGATTTTTTTTTTTTTTTTTTTTTTTTTTTTTGGGGGGGGGGGATTTGCCACTGAAATTATTCATTACGTATCGTATATATATATTCTGTTATTAATGTTATTTTTTAAACGATATATTTTTTGTTTTTAGGTGTTAAATTAATTATTTTTCATTCTTCAAATCTAATTCATGGTCATAAAATTATCGAACAGGGAAAAGAAATTGAGGGAGTGGTGATGTATTTAGAAAACGGTGGGTGAGTGGGCAAAATGGGAGTCACATTCGATTCAGGAGGTCATTTTACATAATAATTAGCAAAAATGGCATGATATCTCGATTTTTTTTTTTTTTTGCAGAGCAGTGTAATCATAAGAAATTATGCTTAACCATTTGCAGCGCACTGTTCTTTTTGCGACGACGCAATTATTAAGTTCTGCCTGCAAAAAGTGATCGTGGAAACTTTTCAGCAAAAGTTTACTTTTATAAAAAGCCAGAAAAAGTAGTCAATTTCTTTTCATTTTGTTCGTGTATTCCGGTGCAGTGTAATTTAGATGATTCCAATTACCTTGTCTTGTAAAGGGTTAATACATAAAATAAATTAATTACCTCCGAAGTCATTAAGTAACCGGTGCATTTAAAATCTAGTGGTGGGTATCAAATAAAGAACAAAAACTAATTCTGAGAACACCGTTTTCAAAAACTGATGGGAAATGCAAAGTTGTCAACATTTTCATTTATTCCGGTGCATTTTTAGTCCTACCTTTAATTACAACTACCTTAATTATAAAACAATTTTCTCCAATATGTAACTACTAAAATAAGAAAAAAATTATCACTCTTAAACAAAATGTGGTATGAAACGAAGCAGGGGATAATTGCTGTGCAACAAATTAAAATGCTGGTAATTTTGGGAAATCCTTCAAATGGCAGATCAATAAGGAAAAAACAGCTTCCCAAATTGCAATTTATTCCGGAAAATTTTTAGCCCCGCCATTATTTTGCACCACTTTATTTCTAGAAAAATTTTCTTCAATATATAACAACGATAAAATAAGAAAAAAAAAATATTCTTAACACTTTCGCGATCGCTGACATAGATTCACGTTATTTGACATTCTGTAACTCCGCCAGTGGACATTTCTTTCGCAATTTGTGTGTTATTTATTTCTCAAGAATATACCTAATATTCATATTTGTACAATCAATATTCTATGGATACAAATACTTTCACTAGAGTATGATTTATAGTCATATTTAATATAATTACAAATACAGAAAACACGGTTTTGAAATAATGAAGCTTGAAAGAATAACGCCCACAGGCGGGCCTTACTGTCAAAAAGATAAAAACTTGCGGTCGCGAAAGTACAAAAATGAAAGTAGTATGAAATAAAGGCGGAGCTAAAAAATGCTCCAGAATAAATTAACCCTTTGCTCTAGGCATATTTTCCGTAAGACACACCTTTTGGCGTTCCTTTAAAGCGTCACACGTATAGTTTCCAACATACTACCTTTTCGTTACCGAAAAATTGTAATAGTTTGTTTTATTTTACTTCATCATTAAAAAAAAATGAATCTTTCTGTTAAAATTTTCCGGTAGCCGAAAGGTAGTCTATAGTTACACGTTTTAGAAAAATAACATTTCATTTGCAGAGGAACACCTTAAGGCGTGGTTCGATTTTTTAATGTCCTCTCAGAATGGACATACGAACGATAAGGGTTAAAACGATGGGAACTATGCCTTTATATATCATTTTACTAAAAATTTATACAGATTAATATGTTTCTCAATGTTTAATAAGAAAAAGTCGTATGAATAATGCATCAATTTACTTAAATGTAATCATTTAAGAATGATTATAGAGGGATGCCTCTCTGTATATTTAAATGACTAACGTTACAATGTTTTTTAATGCACAATTACTATGTAAGAAGTTTTTGTCCTCTTGAAAATACATAACGCTAATTTGAATCTAAAATTATATTGAGCGTAATTAAAGTTTTTTTATATTTTTATTTAAAAATTTCTCTTCAGCACATATTTTATAAATAATCATTGAGATCTAAACATAAATAATCATTGACCACTAAATATATTTATCATAAAAAAAGGCAGTTTTTTATGTGACGCAGCAAAGTATAATATTGCCAGAAATTTCTTTTGTGATAAATATGTCTTTTAGTTAACCTTGAATAAGAGAAAGTATTATGATTTTTACACACTTAATTTTTCAAAATTATTAATTTGAGAATTGAAAATTTAGGTGGTTATACAACACCAATAGGGAAGTGCCAACTTGAATTTGCATATTGTTTGCTTCAAGTTTTTTTAGATAAAACGTGGTTAATTTGTCTCGCTCTCAAAAATAAACGCTTGAATTTTCATAACCCTTGCTAAAAATTTCAATACAATCGCAGTAGTACAAAATATTTTTTAAATTGAACAATTTCTCATACCTACTGACCTATATTAACAGTACAAGCACCGCAATTTCCTCTAAAGATGAGTAATTATTTTATAAACCACTGCACGATCTCTCCTATCAAAATGGAGAGTTTGTACTTTTGTTGTTTAGGAGAGACTGCGCGTTTAAAATTCCAATTTAACAGAGATTTCGCAACTTTTTGGTGATAACGAGGCAACGATGATGAGTTTGTTCAATGCCTAGGACTGCACCAAAACCTGACTTCCATAAGTCATTGGAATAAGTCAAACCATTCGAGACGGCGCATCGCCTTTATGTAGACTAACCACAGAATCTAAAATTGAACATTATTCAAGAGTGGCACCGAAGCCTCTAAACTAGATGCCCGTCGCATGGCTCGGAAGCTTGGCAACATTTGAAGCGGTAGACAGCGCCATCTGGTACAGATTGCGTGACTTTTTTATTCAACAGTCACAAAAAAATCTTAAAAGTGGGATATGATATACATAAAAGGCGAATAGAATCGAAGAAACGTCGATTATATATATCATATATCACTTCTTACTCGTAAAATTATTGGTGACATATTGAATAAAAAAGTCACGTAATCTTTACCAGGTGGTGCTGTCTACCGCTTCAACTGCTGCCAAGTTTATGAGCCACGCGACAGGCATCTAGTTAAAGAGGCTATGGTGGCAAAATCGACAAAAGCCACACGCGGGCGTATTCTACTCTTAAAAATGGGCGGGAGTAGCCACATGTTATTGCACGCACGGTGTGCTATTATTATTTTTTTTTTTTTTGCTCGGAAATGTTTGTTGAGACGGAAACACCGTCACGAACAGGTTCATTTATGGGAGATGGTTGCACAATAAATTCACATGTACAATAATATGTGCAATGATTGAGAACAACGAGAGATTCGGTCAGCAAACAAGAAACCATCCTATCCGAAAATGTAATGCACTAATTTTAAGTTAAACATGTTAACTAGTAACTTAATATTTTTTTTGGTCTTGTTCTTTACCAAATTTTTTTCTTTTTTTCAGTTTCTTTAATATACTTTTTTTCTTTAAATACATTTCTGTAGTTCTTTTTAAATTTCTTTTATTTTTCTGATTTTTTTAATTATTGAATTAAAATAGCCACTCCGAATGCGAAAATATTTGTTTAAAAATACCTTACAACAATGGCATTTATGTGAATTTTTATTATTGATAATGTAATTGCAGTTATAATTAAGTGCAATCTATCTTACCAATGTGCGCAATCACTCCTACCCTATAAGGTGAGATTGCGCAAAAGAGCTCTCTTGTTTTTATTGCTACTGTTGTTATAAATTACAACAGAGCAACAAAATGCCAATGGAAATGCATAGAAGAAAGATCAATTCAAAGTTATGCACCAATAGTTTAGTAAAACATTAATATTTGGATTTTTTATATACTTATCGTTGAATTGTGCGCAAATTCTCTTAGCTTTACCTTAGTTATATTTAAGCGCAATCTCTCCTACCTATGTGCGCTATCCCTCCTACCCTGGAAGGAGAGTTCTCTTGGTTCAAAATAGTTCTGTTGGTTTTATTACTACTGTTGTTTTAAATTATAACAGAGCAACAAAATAGTAATGGAAATGCATAAAAGAAGGATCAATTCAAAGTTATTCCCAAAACGTCTTATAAAAAATTAATATTTGAATTTTTTTTATATCATTTTGGTGAATTGTGCGCAAACTCTCCTAGCTCTACCTTATTTATTTATTTTTTATTTAATACTGTTTTAAGCAGCCATTCTCTAAAAAATATAATTCAATAACTATACTTAAATGTTTAAATATTCACGATTTCACAAAGGATATGCCTCTTTGGATTACTAATTTACGACTGCATTAGCGACGATATAAATATTTGAAGAATATTCAAAAAGGTTTTGAATATAATAATAAAAAATCGCAGTTTTTTTTTTTTTTTTTTTTTTTTTTCCCAGAAAGACTGGACATTTTACCTCATAATAATGACAGAGAATTACGAAAACTCTTTAGTTAAGAAAAAGAGCTGCAAGAGAAAGTAAATAATTATTTTTGAAAATGATTTTAGGCAGGATGTAGATTTTGAAGAAGAGGACTGATGGATTATTTTTATATTGAAATAAATGATGTCAGTGTCTGAGATGGAAAAGTTGGTAAATATGCAAAAGGAATTTTAAATGCAGAAACTAGTTTCATTAACAACTTTAGAACGATTGCGAAATATATTTTAATACTTCCCACAGCAGTATGAAATGCACTGAGAGGGAAAACAACTAATTATTAAAAGACTGATTATAAAAAGAAATATCTGATGTGAGAATGCTAAAGTAATTTTTTTTCTGCAAATATTAATATCTGTGTTAATGTATGAGCTCAAAACTTGTGAATGGACGAGTGGAATTTCCATGCAATATTACTCTTTAACAACATTTCTTGCGACCATGGAAGCCTCTGCGCTAGTGCGGATTCAATGAGTCTACTAGTAAAATAGGGGAGACAAGCTTTTCCTTGAGAGAAAATAAGCGATAATGAAATACCGAATGATTGGATGTTTACTAAATCCAAACCTGTTGGTCAACTTGGAAACCCTCCAAGATTTTCGAGTCGTCCACACTGCTAGGCGTAGGAAACTTGGTTACACTATACGTCTTTTTTTTTTTTTTTTTTTTTTTTTTTTTTTGAAAAAGAAAAGAAAAGAAGAAAAACTTAAATGTTTATTATTTAATCTACAGTGCAGTTATTTTACAGAAGTAAAAAGTTTTGAGTTAAAGACCAAATGATTGTTTGAAAAATGCCCGCTCATACAATGATAACAGAACATTAAAATAATGCTGAAGTTAACTATGTTGAAAAATTTAAGAAAAGAAAAACTTATTTATAAAATTTAAGTTAAAAAGAAATAAATAAATAAATAAACTGATCATCATAAAGTTACTATAGAATCGATTTTTCCAAAACCCAACAAAAATTGTTTTTGAAATTTAATGTTGTTTTTATTTCTCTAAGTAATTGGTAGGTGTGGGTTATGCTCAATTCCACTCCATATACTTGTTTTTATAACTTTCAAATATGGCCACCTTGCACTATAACCACAAAATGATATGCCCCAGCCATGATACTACTCTAACTTCTAACTTCTAGTATTTTATAGCTTGGAAGCACTGTGACTAATGCCACGCCTCTTCCTCTGCTCAATAACGTGGGGGGAAAATAGGATGAGGAAATGAATAATTTCATTTTTTTGCCAGACGAGCAGTAACAAAAGTAATCAAGAAAAAACAAAAATGCGTATAATAAACAGAAAATAATAATAAATTTTGAGAGCATGCTAAATGGAAGTACAGCGCTTTGATTCATTTTCTTTATCCTAATTCATTATTTAATTTGCAATATTCAATTTCCTATTTCTGTTATTACCAGAGATCCCAACTTTTAATTTATTCAGGAACATTTTTAGCCCTGCCCCTTTTTCATACCGGAAATTTTGAAAAATGATTTTCTTCTTACTTAATGGTTGTCACATATTAATGAGAAATAATCTACAAAATTTCTGGTGTAAAAAGAAGGCGGGGCTAAAAATACTCATGAATAAATTATAAAAGCTGGAAACTCTGGTTATAACTCTGTTAATAATAACGAAAAAATACAGAAAATGTATATTTCCGCATTGCCTGGCTTTCAGTATTATAAATATGAAGTCACAATACAGCTTTTCGACTAAATAAATAAATAAATAAATGTTAGCGCTTATTTTAATATATAGATAATCCTTAAAACTACTCTTAAATTCTCGTTGAAAGTTGTTTCATTTTCCTGCATCAAATAATAACGAAATAACACCAATTGTTGCGTTGTACATATAAATATGCCACATCGCAAAAAAAATCTTATCCATACTTGAAAACCATCTCATTAATAACCGTGTAATCGTTAACGTCCCCTGAAAAAACGCCCCTTTTCTCACACCAATATATTTTTAGAGATATTCTTTCCAAATGTTGTTACGATTAAATAAGACCAAAATTACTCTAAAAAATTGTTTGTGTGAAAAAAAAAAAGGCGGGCACTAAAACTATTCATAATGAGATAGTTGGCAAGTATGCTTATGGAATTAATTCTTCCTCAATTTCCTTTTTTTTTTTTTTTTTTCCAAGTGCGTGTCGTTTTGGCAGTAAAATTATATTACCCTTAGCTTTACCACATATATGTGAAATAGGCTTTTCTCAATTTATTAAACAATAGCAGAAAATATTGTTATTAATAGCAGAAATATTTTTTCAAACCGACAATTACCTCCAGAAATATCACTGCTTGTATACAAAAAACCAGTATTATAAATCTCTTTAAATGTTTCCACTTGCATTATTATTATTTTATTTTTTTTCTAATTTCTGGTCGAAAGGTTAACTGCATCATTTTCGATCAGTGTTAACAAATGTTGCTTCTTTTTTTTTTTTTCAGTAGTCGCCAATAATCATAAGAAATTATGTTAAACCATTTGCAGCGCACTGTTCTCTCTACGAGGACGCAATTATTAAGTTCTAACGACAAAACTCATCGTGGAAACTTTTGAGCAAAATTTTACTTTTATAACACGCCAGAAAAGGTAGTCAATTTCTTTTAATTTTGTTCGTGAATTACGGCGGCACATGTAATTTAGATGATCCCAATGGCCCAATTCACCCAACTGCCTTGGCATGCAAAGGGTTAATACATAAAATAAACTAATTACATCCGAAGTGATTAGGTGACCATTGCATCTAAAATCTAGTGGTGGACATCAATTAAAGAACAAAAGCAAAATCTGAGAACACCGTTTTCCACAACTGATGGGAAATGGGAAATGCAGAGTTTTCAACATTTTAATTTATTTCGGTGCATTTTTAGTCCTTTATTCATAGCTGCCAAGTTTTTTAATTTATTCCGGAGTGCTGTTAGCCCCACCCTTTTTTCACACCGTAAACTTAGTAGGAAAATTTTCTTCAATATTTAATTACGATTAATATGAAGAAAATTACTCCAAAAAGATTACGGTGTGAAAAAGGGGCGGGACTAACAGCATTCCGGAATAAATAAAAAAACTTGGCAGCTATGTTTATTTGAAACTAATTATAAAATAATGTTCTCCCCGAAAAAACTACTAAAATAAAAAATATAAATATATATCACACTTAAACTAAAAGTGGTATGAAAAAAAGCCGGGGCTAAATTGCTGCGCAATAATTTAAAATGCTGGTAATTCTGGAAAATGCTCCATGTGGCTGATGAATAAGGAAAAAACAGGTAACGTCACTCACAGTAAATTAGGTGAAGGAGCGTGATAAATGGCAAAACATAATCTCTTAAAAAGAGTTTAAAACGCTTTTCTTTAAAGCAAAATTTTCATTTACTTTTATTTCCTACTTAGTTACTCTTTTTGCGCATTGTTTCATCCATTTTTTCCCACTCCCTTAAACAAACAAAATGGAAAAATATCTCTGCCATTTTTTTCAACATTTAAAATTTAATAATATTTTTTTTTTATCTTTTAAAATGCTGGATACATACAAATATAATGAGAAAAATTAAAAATAATTCCTGTGTAAGTATTTACTCTTTTGTGTTATTTGGTATTCCATAATTAACACTTTCGCGACGCTGACGTCGATTCATGTCATTTGAAAGTCTCCTGTGGGCGTTTCTTTCGCAATTTGTATGTTTTTATTTCTTTAAAAATATACCCACTATACATATTTGTACTATCAATATACTATGGATATAAAAGCTTTGATTAGAGAGAATATAACTCTAATGTATATCCATTTGTAATACAAAAATGAATAGAGAAAATCATTTTATGAAATATTGTAATTGGGGAGAATAACGCCCATAGGCGGACCTTACTGTGAAAAAGACAAAAACCTGCAGTCCCGAAAGTGTTAATATAATTTCGCATCATTTAATAATTTAAATTAATGTATAAATTTCATGTTCATACAGAAATGTGGATCACAATATTTAAGTTAATGTAAAATTAATTTATTAATTATAATTATTCTTTATAAAAATGTCAGTTTAGATACTTGTAAATTACACATTTATATGTATTGTAATTTATAATAATAAATTGTATAGGATTAACGATATGTCCTTTTGTAAGTCATTATTATTAAACATTTTACGCACTAAGTAAATGAAGTAGTTTTATTTTATTTTTATTTTGTTGATTTTATGTTATTATTTAATTTTAATGTAATAAATTATTTATCGTAATTCATAAATAAAATTATTTTCATTATTTATTTTTTAATTCATTTATTTCCTTTCACCTTTTCTTATTTTTAGGACTGAGGGTCTATTAGTCTCAATCTGGGATTTTTGCGTTGTCGATTTCGACAGTTGGACATTTGTCGAAATTTAAAATTTATCGAAAATATAATTGAATAATTTGAAAGCGATGTTATAATTTGAAAAAAAAAACTAATAGTCCTCCGTCCTAAACTAAATTCTGCTTTTGCCAGAATTTCATCAAAATCTTTTTTTCATTATTATTATTATTGAAAGAAAAATAAAAGAAAATTAATAATAATCAGTATCGTTACAAGCGATATCGAAAAAGTTTTTTTTTTAATAACTTTGAATTAGGAAATAAAAAGTGCGCGTGAAATAATATGAAATAAAACTAACTAAAAAAAGGAATTTAATGTTTTTGTTTTTCGGGGGCTGCTCATGCATATAAAAAATGCGTATTAAAACGAGTCGAAGAAGGAACCGAAATAAGTATTGAGTTATATTACGATAAATACGATATATAATATGATACGGTATATTAGACCTATCGTCCAGGGTTAGTAGGCATTTTCGTTGAAAGAAATAGTTTGTTCGGTCGGTGCAACATGCACATTAGTCCCGTGAGGTGCAACTTGAACATTAGTCCCCTTTAAATGTAGTGATTTTCTTTTATTTGTTTATTTATTTTTTGTAAAACATATAATTTTATTTACTTCTAATGAATAAATCTAAATATGGTATAAAATTAACGACTTTAGTTTGAGAACTCGTTATAATGATCGATAAAACTACTATGTACAATCAATAAATATGCTTAAATATTAATAAAATTTTTACCATGTTGTTATTCTACTTATTTAAATATTCTTTTATCAGAAAAAAGTATTAATAGTAAATAAAATTTTCAAAAAAAATTATGAAATTTTACATGCACCTTTAAATGCAGCAATGGGTGTGTTTTTTGAGCAATAAATATTTTGGAATAACAACAGTGAGGTCACATTTATAAGAATTCCACAAAGCTTTCTTTGAAACACTTGGCAACATTTCTCTTTTTTGTTTATTGAAATATGTGTAAATCTCTAAATTTTGCTTCTATTGTCAATATGATAGCGGTTTTACATGGTATTATAATTGTTTATTTTTAAAAGATAAAATAAATAATTAAAATAAGATAAAAACTTTTTTATCAGAAAAACTTTAACAAAGTATACTTATAAGAAAATTTGTTCGGCTGCTGTTCTTGCTTCCATTTTCTTGTTTTTCTGCATCATGCCAACATTGCGAGAGCAATGTATATTGATTCATTGTACTTGAAAGACCGCTGTTTAAGTTAACTCCTTAGCGCCTAAATTAATTTAGCAAAATATTATTAGCTGATAATTAAACTTCTAAATTATTATAGACAACTGACAGTAAAATATATTAACTTAAACAGTTCTTCTGATAGTTTTAAATTTAAAGCCTATTCTCTTTGATTGACGTTTATTGTTCCAGTGAGAAGCTATTATATGTTGATAAAGATCTCGAAAGTAAAGTATTATAATATATATTATTATTCAACTTGATTTAAGTTAGCATACCTGCAGAAAAAGCAAAATTTATGAGCGACGAATGAAAAATCATAAAATGACTATCCAAATTATGAGTTAGTAATAAAAATAGGCGAGGCCAAAAATACTCTATAATAAGTTATAAAACTTGGCAAGTCTGAAGAAAACCCATTGTTAAAATAGCTGATGATTTTTGAAAAATAATAGTTATGTTTTAACTCGGCAGAACGGGCGCCGTGAAACG
This sequence comes from Salticus scenicus, assembly GCA_963930645.1. Taxonomy (NCBI): domain Eukaryota; kingdom Metazoa; phylum Arthropoda; class Arachnida; order Araneae; family Salticidae; genus Salticus; species Salticus scenicus. The sequence continues at coordinate 102,548,353 of OZ005658.1, read as the reverse complement.
TAACATGAGAACGGGCATGGGGTGTCAACGCACCCCAAACATATTAAATAACATAAATACGAAAAAAAATCTTTAGAATTCAATCTGTTAATGAAATTCGGGATAATTACACTCTTTCTCGTGAAAATAAATAACTGAAATGTTCAATTATCGTTAACTTTAAAAATTAATAGAAAATAAATTAAAAGCACTTAACTTTTCTCCTTGTACGAAAAACATATTTTTTCCCATGTGGCGCACTTAATTATTTTCTTTACAATATTTATTATAATAAAAATGACGCATTGCTGTGGATAAGAATAGTGAGACATTAAGTTTCCTAATAATTAGGATGTACATGGATAAGAAACTTTAGATTTTTTGCAGTTTTTACATATAGTTTCAATTTCTGAGTGTTATACAGAGGCTGTTCGGACATTTTTTAGACGATTTTGATGGAGTGTACTGAAGCAATTTCACTCATATTTCGAGTTTTATCTGTTCAGTTTGATAGCCCTTGTTCTTATCTAACATTCTACATCATAATTTCTATGATAATAATGCTTTTTATAATATCGGAAGAGGTATATTTTTCTACTCCTCTTGAACGGCTTTCCAGAGTCCACAAAGCGTTGTAGGTCGGTGTTTGGATAATGTTGATTTTAAGAGTCGAAAAACACAAAAATCCAACAGTGATACATCAGAAGATTTAGCAGGAATGTCAGTGAAGGGTATGGTTTTAATTCCCGTTTTTTGTTCCATTTTTTTTCTAGAAAAGCAATTGCGGATTGTGATGTGTGGCTGCTTGTTTTGTCTTGATACAGTTCAACGGATTGATAGTACTGTGGATAAAGATCTGGATTTTCATTTTTTAAAATTGGAATTAAAATATGTTCTTGAGAGTATTTAGAGTTGATTTTGACATTTTTGTCACAATTTTTTGCTTTTATCTTGCGCTTGTATGAAAAACCAGTGGCAATCATAAATCCTTTAGAATAACTCTCTTTTGATGCTTTGAGCCATGTAGCAATTTTTTTTTCTCCACTTTTGTGATAATAAATTGACAATTTTATTGCAACCACTTAAATGGACCCAGGATTCATCTGTTGTTGCACCATTTTTCCATTTTTCGCCTGATAAATGCTTTTCATAACGATTTCACTAAAAACTATCTTTGGAAAGAGTGGAAACCTATCCTTCTATCCACTGCCATTTTAAAAGCGCATTTTTGCATCTAAACAAAAATTATAAATATCAGAAGATAAATAAAACTTCCAAAAATATAACTGTTGTGAAAATAAAATTCTCCATGCAAACGATTTTTTCTTATTGCGAAATAAAATCGTCTAAAAAATGTGCGAACAGCCTGTATATCAGTAAAAGAACATATCAATTTCCTATAATTATAGGCCTGGTAGCGTTCCCAAAAATTTCAGCTTATTTTTAACACTTTCCAACAAGGTTGAAAATTGTTTATGACATGGGTTTGTCTGTCTGTCTGTCTGTCCGTCCGCGCTCTAACTCCCGTAAATATTTATGGAATTTCTTGAAACTGATATATGTTATACAAGTTCACTGTCGGATTTTCCCTATTGAAAATGGAGTTTATACCTCTACTGGTTTGTGTACAGGACCCCCGAAAATATTTCAAATCATTGTGTTCTATGAGAGGCATTTCCATAAACCATATTTTCACACCCTTACTGTACAAAAATCTTAACGAAATTGAAATATGTTATACAAATTCACTATCGGATGTTCCCTGTTTAAAATGGAGTTTATACCTCTATTAGTTTGTGTACAGGGACCCCCTAAAATATTTGAAAGCATTGTGTTCTATGAGAGGCATTTCTATAAACCACATTTCCATACCCTTACTGTACACAAATCTTAATGAAATGGAAGGGTCATTCCATGTCAAATCATCCAGAATTTTTAAAAAATGACACCCACCGACTCCGATTTGGATGAAATTTTTTACAGTTATAGAACTTTTCATGCTGATTCTAGAAATATCAATTATTTTGAGATCAGTGAAGTAGTTTTCAAGCTATCAGCATTGATGTACATGAAAAAATGGCCGATTAGCCGCCATTTTGAATGGTATATGTAAATATATAAATGCTTGTAACCCCTCTTATTTTTAACATAGAACCTTCAATTTTTTTTGGTTTATTTAGAATATAACAAGCTTTTATTTACCAAAGTTTTGTTTTCTTAAACCTTTACAATTATTTATAATAGTGACGTTTTGTTGTTTTTCTTCATATGTAATTTGAGTAACTTTAGCAGACAATTTCTTCCATTGCCCCTCCTTCAATTTTCACCAAATTTTGTATACAAGTAGCCCAATCTATGTTTTTATGACTGATAAAAAAATTTTGATGGGCAGTTAACAGGATTTTCGTTTAAACAATTTAAACTTAACCTCCCCGACATTACCCCTTTAACAAAAAGATGGTTTCCTATTTCATTCTGATTTTAATATAAATCCATGCTTTACTATGAGAATTTCTTGTTTTACAACAGAATTTAATTACACAGCTTATTAAATACTTGAAAACTAAGAAAATAAAACTTAACTAGATTTTTTTTTTTTTTTTTTTTTTTTTTTTCTGCACTTTTTTTTTTTTTTGCATAATATTCTGTATGCAAAACCACATTTAATTATACATCATTAAATATCAAATTAAATATGATAAAATTGAAGTATGTAAAATTAAATTATAATAGTATAAAAATTGAATGCATTATAAATAGTTAGTTTTCACTATTAATAAGAAAAATTATTTTAACAAATAATATTTTATACATAAACCAAAACGCGATATCTATCAATGGAAATTAAAAATAACATAAGTATAATAAAGAATATAACTTACAGTCAGAAAAATGCAAATAACTATGTTTTTAAGTTAAAGTCTACCCTGTTTATTATTATATTTTGTCCATTTTGAATTCACTAAAGCAGTGGATTCATCACTAAGTTTATATGGTTATTTGCCTTTTTCTGACTGTAAGTTATATTCTTTATTATACTTATGTTATTTTTAATTTCTATTGATAGATATCGTGTTTTGGTTTATGTATGAAATATTATTTGTTAAAACATTTTTTCTTATTAATAGTGAAAACTAACTGTATTATAATGCATTCAATTTTTATACTATTATGCTTTTATTTTATATACTTCAATTTTATCAGAGTCAATTTGATATTTAATGATGTATAATTAAAAGTGGTTTTGCATACAGAATGTTATGAGAAAAAAAAAAAGAAAGTGCAGAGAAAAAAAAATCTAGTTAAGTTTTTTTTTTCTTTGTTTTCAAGTATTTAATAAGCTGTGTAATTAAATTCTGTTGTAAAACAAGAAATTCTCATAGTAAAACATGGGATTTATGTTAAAATCAGAATGAAATACGAAACCATCTTTTTGTGGAAGGGGTAATGTCGAGGAGGTTAAGTTTAAATTGTTTAAATGAAAATCCTGTTAAGTGCCCATCAAAAATTTTTTATCAGTCATAAAAACATAGTTTGGGCTACCTGTATACAAAATTTGGTGAAAATTGAAGGAGGGGCAATGGAAGAAATTGTTTGCTAAAGTTACTCAAATTACATATGAAGAAAAACAACAAAAAATCACTATTATAAATAATTGTAAAGATTTAAGAAAACAAAACTTTGGTAAATAAAAGCTTGTTATATTCTAAATAAACCAAAAAAAATTTGAAGGTTCTATGTTAAAAATAAGAGGGGTTACAAGCATTTATATATTTACATGTACCATTCAAAATGGCGGCTAATCGGCCATTTTTCCATGTACATCAATGCTGATAGCTTGAAAACTACTTCACTGATCTCAAAATAATTGACATTCCTAGAATCAGTATGAAATGCTCTATAACTGTACCAAATTTCATCCAAATCTGTGTCGGTGGGTGTCATGGCCTGGATGATGTGACATGGAATGACCCGGAAATATGTTATTCAAGTTCACTATCGGATATTTCCTGTATAAAATGAAGTAAATACCACCTCTGATTTGTGTACAGGGACACACAAAAGTATTTCAAAGCATTGTGTTCTGTGAGAGGCATTTCTCTAAACTATATTTCCATACCCTTCTGTACACAAATCTTCATGAAATTGAAATATGTTATTCAAGTTCATTATCGGATGTTTCCTGTATAAAATGGAGCAAATACTACCACTGATTTGTGTACAGGGACACACAAAATTATTCCAAAGCATTGCGTTTTATGAGAGATATTTCTATTAACTAAATTTTAATAATTTTACTTTACACGAAGATTTATGAAATTGAAATGTGTTATTTATAAGCACAAAAGAAAATGCTTTGCATAGAATATGGCATGATTAGCATTATATTTACAGGGTGACACAAAAATATTCAGTTGTATAAAGAGCTATTAATAAATATTTGTTAAAAGTGTGCTTTCATTTACATTAAGCGTTTTTAACATTTTCTAACATTTTTAACACTTCCCAACAAGGTTGAAAAGTGTTAATGACTTCGGTTTGTCTGTCTGTCTGTCCGTCTGTCTGGCTCTCCGCGCTCTAATTCCCTTAAATATTTGTGGAATTTCTAGAAACTGATATATGTTATTCAAGTTCACTATCGGATGTTCCCTTTTGAAAATGGAGCTTATACCTTTACTGGTTTGTATACAGGGACACCCGAAAGTAGTTCAAAGCAATGTTTTCTAAGAGAGGTATTTCCATAAATCGTATTTTCATACCTTTACTGTACAGATATCTTAATGAAATTAAAATATGTTATTCCAGTTCACTATCGGATGTTCTCTGTTGAAAATGGAGTTTATACCTCTACTGTTTTGTATACAGGGGTACCGGAAAGTATTTCAAAGCATTGTGTTCTATGAGAGGTATTTCTATAAATCATATTTTCGTACCTTTACTGTAAACATATCTTAATGAAATTAAAACATGTTATTCAAGTTCACTATTGGATTTTTCCTGTATAAAATGGATTAAATACCAACTTTGTTTTATAAACAATGACACTCAAAAATATTCTAAAGCATTGCGTTCTATGAGAGACATTTCTATAAATCAAATTTTAATAACTTTACTTTCCACGACGTTTTAGGAAATTGAAATATGTTATTTATATGCACAAAGGAATGATTTACGTAGAATATAGCATGATGAGCATTAGATTTACAGGGTGACACAAAATTATTATGTTATATTAAGAGCTATTATTAAATATTTGCTAGAATTTTACTTTCGTTTACATTAAGCGTTTTTAAAATTTCCTAACATTTTTTTAAGTGTGAATATGATATCAATTTTTGTATCTGTCCGTATGTCCGTCTGTCTGTCTGCCCGCGCTCTAACTCCTGTAAATATTTATGGAATTTTTTGAAACCGATATATGTTATTCAAGTTCACTATCGGATGTTTCCTATTGAAAATGGAGTTTATACCTCTACTAGTTTGTGTACAGGGACACCCGAAAGTATTTCAAAGAATTGTGTTCTATGAGCGGTATTTCTATAAACCATATTTTCATACCTTTACTGCACAATATCTTCATGAAATTGAAATGTGTTATTCAAGTTCACAATTTGATGTTTACTATATAAAATAGATTACATGCCACCACTATTTTATGTACAGGGACACTCAAAAGTACTCCAAAGCATTGTGTTCTTTGTGAGATATTTCTATAAATCAAATTTTAATAACTTTACTTTCCACGAAGTTTACGGAAATTGAAATATGTGATTTAGATGCACAAAAGAATGCTTTGCATAGAATATAGCATGGTTACCATTAGATTTACAGGGTGACACAAAGATATTCAGTTATATTAAGAGCAATTAATTAAAATCTGCTAGAATAGAATTGAACTTTCATTTACCTAAGGCGTTTTGGACACTTTCTATTTTTTTTTTAGTGTGAATATAATTTCAATTTTTGTATATGTCTGATTTTTCTTCTGTCCGTCTGTCTGTCTCTCTGTCTGTTTTTCTGAGCTCTAATTACCGTAAATATTTATGGAATTTCTTTAAACCAATATATTTGATTGAAGTTCACTATCGGATGTTCCCTATTGAAAATGTAATGAATACCACTTCTAGTTTGCGTACAGGGACACCCAAAAGTATTCAAAAGCACTGTGTTCTATGAGAGGAGTTTCTATAAATCATATTTTAATACCTTTAATGTATAGAAACTTTAATGAAATTTTAATATGTTATTCAATTCCCTATCGGATGTTTCCTATGTAAAGTAGAGTACATTTCTAACTGGTTTGTGTACAGGGGCACTTGAAAGTACTCCAAAGCATTGTGTTGTATGAGAGTTATTTTTATAAACCAAATTTTAATAATTTTATCTTCCACAAAGCTTAATGCAATTGAAATATATTATTTGTCTGCAGAAAAGAGTGTGCCTTCTATGTAATATAGTATGGTTAGCATTAGATTTACAGGGCCACACAAAAATAATCAGTTACATTAAGAGGTATTAATTAAAATTTGCTGGAATTGCACTTTTGTTTACATGAGCGTTTTAACACTTTCTTATAATTTTAGTGGGAATATGACTTCAATTTGTGCATCCGTCTGTCCGATTGTCTACCTTTCTATCTGTTTGCCTTCGGCTACTTTCCTCCGTGAATATTTTGAGGATTTTTTAAAAATGATACACTCATGTTCCCTATGGAATATTTTCTATTTAAAATGTTATTAATAGGTCTTGTACAACTAGTTTCTTTACAGGGACAACAATAACAATAATAAAAAAAAGCCAATGTATTACGTTTCAGGACGGAATTTTTTAAAAGTTATATTTAAAAAACTTTCTACTACAAAAATCTTAAAAACACTGACATGTATTATTAATATTCTAAAATATTGTTTTGTATAGAATATGATATGACTAACTTTCAGATTTACAGGGCTACAGTAAAATATTCAGAGAGTCTCAAAGATGTAATTATAATCTAACGGCTGCATTTTCTTTTGCGTTAAGCCTTTTTAACACTTTCCAAAATGCCTAAGAGTAATTTTAAAATCAATTAGTCTATCTGTATGTTTTTCAGTCCTTCTGTCTGTTGTGTGATAACGTAATCAAAGAATATTAATAGTTATTCGATACAACAATTGCGTACAGTTGGAAAGTGTTACTAATGAATGCGTACTGCATGATTTTTGTTTCTTGTATTATAATAGTATAATGCAGGTAAAATTTTAGGTGCACTTCCAGGCCTGCAATTTGGAGCGCTTTATTAAGAAAATATTGTTACTCGTCGGCAGTGTTGCGAAACTGTGCGACTTTTTTATTCAAAACAATAATTTCGAGAAGTTATATTTGATATACATAATTGACAATTCTTCTGCTTGATTCTTCTATTATGTATATCAAATATCTCTTCTCAAAATTATTGGTGACTATTGAAAAAAAAAAAAAAAAACTGCAAAGTCTGGTAACAATGTTCGCAGAAATCATTTTAGACATACAAAACCCAGAAATGTTTGCGATCTATACTAATACCAAAATATTTACAGAGTTGCCAAATTTTAATTTATTCGGGAGACTTTTTAACCCCGCTTCTGTTTCGCACCACTTTATTTCTAGAAACAATTTCTTCAATATATAATAACCATAAAATAAGAAAAAAAAAAAACACTCTAAAAATAAATGTGGTACGAAATAAAGGCGAGCTAAAAAATGCTCTGGAATAAATTAAAATATTGACAACTATGTATTTATATATAATTTTACTAAAAGTTTCTACTGATTAATATGTCTCTTAATTTTTAATAAAAAAAACAATATGAGGAATACACTAATTTACTTAAACGTAATAATTTGAGAATTATTACTTTTCAACAATGATTTATAGAGAGATGTTTCACTGCATAATTAAATTACTAACGTTGCTATGTTTTCTAGTGCAGAATTACTATGGAAAAATATTTTTTCTAGAAATTAGATAATGGTAATTTGAATCTAAAATTATATACAGCATAGTTAAACTTATTATTATTATATTATTATTAATTCAAATTTTTCTTCAGCACCGTTTCTTATAAATAACTATTTTAATCATTGACAAATAAAAACTTTTAGATAATCTTATCAAACAATTCGATTTTGATAAATTAGGTATAGATACTCGAAATTTTTTCCCTGATTACTCCACTAGTATATATATATATATATATATATGCATATTATTTTTTTTTCCTCGGAATTTTTGTACTAACATTACTCGATTAATTAAATAAAAATTATTATATAAATATTATAGTGAAAGAATCAGGGAAGAAATGTCGACTGTCGACATCCCGAAAATACGTTTTTTGTTGACCTCAAATAAGAGAAAGTAGTATGAATGCTATACATGTTTTGTTCAGAATTAATAATTAGAAATTTTTTTTTATTATACATATATATATATATATATATATTAGGTTGATGCATAAATAATTTCCGATGCAGTTAAAATAGAATACACAACAATAACATTATATAACGAATATAATAATGTATATTAGGTATTATTTCCTTCCGAAGAATAAGCCCCTCCCACATTTATCATGCTACGTCTTTGTAGGTGGAGTCTTAAATAACTTACTTTATTTTTAGCGCGGATTTATTTTGTTTTCATTTAGTTACAAATTTATATCAAGTTATTATGTATGACGTTCTCCCATCTTCTAGGCTGCTTATATATTCCTTCCTTGTAAAATGTGGTTTGTTTCGATTGGAACAAATTTTCAACAACCTGTCTGACATGTTCTTCAGATTTGGATATTTTTCCTTTCAAAAAGTTTTGTAAGGAACAGAAAAGGTGAAAACCTGTCTGGGCAAGGTCCGGGGAGTAAGGAGGGTGTGGTAAAACAGACCATCCGAGTTCTGGAATTTTTTCTTGAGTCACCCTTGCTGTATGCGGTGTTGCATTATCAGGTAAAAGAATGACGTTTTTGATATTGGCGAGTGTAGGACGTTTTTCATGAAGTTTCTTTTTCACTCTTTGCAGTTGCTGAACATATATGTGTGCAGTAATTGTTAAATTTGACTTTAATAACTCGTGATGGATTAGTCCTCGACAATCCCACCACACACACAATAAAATCTTTTTTCCATGGATGTTAGCTATCTTATCTGGTAAGGGTTTTTTTTCCTTATCAAGCCACTGTCTTTTACGGATGATATTCTCATAAGTAATCCATTTTTCATAGCCAGTTATTATCCTATCTAAAAAAGGCTCGTTTTTTTCTCGTGAGAGCAGACTTATAGTGATAGACAGGCGATCTTCCTTATTCTGTTCACTGAGATTGTGTGGTACCCATACTCCTAATTTGATGATTTTTCCTAATTTCTTCAGGTGGCGGAAAATAGTTGATTGTGGTGCATTCAACCTTTCTGCTATGTCTCTTGTTGATTTGTGTGGATTTAGTTACAATATAGCCTTTACAAAGTTGTCATCAAAGTCGGAAGGACGTCCTGTCCTCAGTTAGTCCTTTAAAGTCGTATTTCCAGAGAGAAATTTTGTAAACCAATATCTAACCGTCCGATCACTTATTAGTCCTTTACCGTATACACTGCATACTTTTTTAGCTGTCGCTTTAGCACTATTGCCTTGTCTGAATTCCCAAATATCACATGACGAATATGCACTTTTTCATTCTCCATTTTAGGAGTTTGGAGTAACAGTTTAATCAAGCATACACCATACAATGCAATTGTTAGAAGAATAATTGAACCACAGATTGTATACTAAGATAGATGGCACACGCCTAGTGAAATCAGACTAATGAGTACAGTAATGCCAGTGACGGCTGAAAGCTAATATTTCCAAATATTTGCATAATTCCATTAAAATAAAAGGTGATCGTTATTCTGATTAGTTAAAAACGAACATAATATGAAAAATTCCACACCTTCGAAGAATTTTATTAATATTTGCAGTATTCATGCTTTGGCCATTGGCAGTAATGCCAGATGGTCGAAAATTATTTCCCCAAACAGGTATTCAAATTTCCTAAAATCGGGGTTTTCTTTCGAAAAAATCTCAACCTTGATTTCTACTAAAAAACGAAAATATTTTTTTTTCAAAAAAAAAAACAAAACATATATATATATATATATATATCAAGCAGACTTTTCTATGATTTGAGCTCAGATTTTTCCCCAAATGAAGGCAATTTTTGAAAAAAATCGCCAAATAACAATAAAGCTAATGAAAGTTTCTACTCGTAGGGATAAATCATTACGTTACCAACATTGAAAGAAAGTTGAAGAACTCCCCAGATTTGTCCCCAAAAATTTTAGAATTCCCCAAAATTGTCCCCTGAAGTCTCAAAAATTCCTAAAATGGGGACAAAATCCCCTGGCATCACTGACCATTGGACCAATGCAAGTAACGCCTAACACACTACATGATTAATGCAGGGGGGAGGGGGGGTATCTTTGAAGCCTTATATTCATTGTATAACGTTTCTGGTGTAAATTTTAACTAAACTGCATCGAAATTTATTGATGAATCGATCAAACATATTCAAGAATGATTATAGAGCAGAGATGCCAACATTTTTATTCATTCCGGAGCATCTTTAGTCCCGCCTTTATGTCATACCACTTTTTTTCTTAAGAGCATTTTTCCTTTTTTTTTTTCTTATCGCAGTTATATATTGGATTAAAATAGTCTATAAATAACGTGGTGTGGATTGAAAGCGGGGCTATAAACGCTCCGGAATAAATTAAAATATTGGCAACTATATTAATCTCGTAGTGAAATGTACGAGACCTATCTATATATTTAACTGACTAAAATTGATATGTTTTCTAATGTAGAATAATTTTTTTTTCTGTTTATTAGGTATTGCTAATTCAGGAAGTAGTTCTAAAGTTATATTTGATATCAGTGCTACGAAATTTAGGGACTTTTTTGTTCAATATCTGTCCCCGAATTTTAATTAAAGGTTACCTAATCACTTGGGAGATAGGTCGTCTATTATATGTAGTATATATCATACCACAAAATTATTGGTGACTATTGAATTTATAAAATTGTCCTAAATTTTACAACACTGTAATTATTCTTCGACCACCTTCTTGAAACCATGCAAGCCTCTATGCAAGAGCTGACTCAACAAGTCCAGTGTTAAAATAGGGGAGACTGTTATCTGATTCAGTGAAGATAAGAGAGCGTCGAATTAGTGGAGGATTTCCAAATCCCAGGCTATTGGTCAATTTGGCACCCCTCAAAGCTTTTGGACTGTTCCTCACTGCTAGTGTTAGGAAACGTGATTACACTATAAATGGTATTTTATTTATTTAGTTATTTATTTAATACATTTTTTAAGCAGTCACTCTTTCAAAGACATATTTCAATGATTATACTGAAAGATTCAAATTTTCACGATTACACCAAAGATATTTCTCTTTCGATTACTAATTTACGATTACATTAGTGACGATATAAATATCTGATGTATATGCAAAAGGATTTTGGATATAATGATAAAATTCGCTGTTTACTTCAGAAAGACTGAATATTTTACTTCATAATAATGTCAGAGACTATTTTTAGTAAAGAAAACGGAGCTGCTGGAGAAAATAAATAATTATTTTTAAAAATGGATTTAGAAAGGAAGTAGATATTGAAGAGGAGGACAGCTAGATTTCTTTTTTATATAGGAATAAATGCACATCATTACCTGAGAGGGAAAAACTGATGAATATGCAAAAGGAATTTTAAATGCACTAACTAGTTTCATTAACAACTTAAGAAAGTCTGAATAATACACCGTAATATTTCCCAGAGCAGAATGAACTGTTCTGTGAGAAAGAACGACTGCTTATTTCATAAAAATTCATTTTATTAATACAAAAAGAGATATCCGAGATAAGAATTCTAAAGCAATTTTTTTCTGCAAATATCAATATCTATGTTAATGTATAAGCTGAAAAGTTGCGAATGTACGAGTGGAATTTCCAAGCAATATTGCAATTTACTTAAAAAAAAAAAAAAAAAATCTTTATCATTTATTCTACATTAAAGTTAATTTATCAAAGTAGACATTTTTTGTTAAAGTCCAAATGATTGTTCGAAAAATCTCCGCTTTTTAAATAATTACAGAACATTAAAATTATGATGAAGATTAATTATGTTGAATAATTTGAGAAAAGTAAAATTTTATGTATAAAAAAAAAAAAAAAAAATGATTATTGTAATATTTCTATAGTACGAACCCTATAGATTTTGGCGAATCTAGCACATAGTTTTTTTTACAGGGACACCAGGAAATATTCTTTATCATTATGGCCTATGGGGCCAAATTTTTAAAAGTGCGACAGCGTCTAAACGCTTCATTAATCTGAGCAAAAAACTTGTACACATGTTATAGATAATCCTATGTTATAGGTCACAGTTGTACGAACTGTATAGATTTTGGTGAATTTCGCACAGTTTTTTTACAGGGACACAAAAAAAAAATTCTTTAACATTATGACCTATGGGACCAAATTTTTAAAAGTGCGATAGCATCTAAATACCGTATTCAGTCGAGCTGAAAATGTATATGAATATTATAAATCACTGTTGCACTAACTATAAGCATTTTGATGAATCTAGCATTTATAGGTTTTTACAAGGACACAACGAAAAATTCTTTATCATTATGATCTATGGACTCAACATTCAGTAGCCTCAAATAAAACATCGTGTAATACATGGAGAAATATACTCAAACACTCTATTATAGTTTTCTCTCTTTTGATTGTTTAACAACCCCTCTTTCTTTACTTTATCTACAAAACTGCTAATTACTCAATATTCTGAAAGTCGAGTGGAGTCACTCCAGACTTTTTTTCATTAGCCGCCAATAATCATGAGAATTGATACCTTCAAAGTGATTAGGCAACCGTTCCATATAAAATCTAGTGGTGGACATCAAATAAAGAAAAAAAAAAGAAAGAAAGAAAAGAAAAAAGAAAATCTGACAACACCGCTTTGAACAATTGGTGGGAAAGGAAAATGCAGAGTTGTTAACATTTTAATTTAATCAGGAGCATTTTTAGTCTTACCATTATTTGAAACCACTTTAATTATAAAATAATTTTCATCAATATGTAACTACGATAAATAAGAAAAAATAACTCTGAAACGAAAAATGGTATAAAATAAAGCCAGGGCTAGAAATGCTCAGAACTAAATTTAAATGTTGGCAATTCTGGGAAATGATCCATTTAGCTGACCAATGAAAAAACAGCTGACGTCTCTCACTGTCAATTTCAGGGATGGAACACGGGCGCAGAATTCATACCACTCTCAATGTAAGAAAATTTTCTACCTCTTAAATCGACGATATTAAAGGTAGAGAAATTTCTTAAACACATTCCGGTATGAATTCTGCGCCCGTGTTCCATCCCTGCAATTTAGGTGAAGGGGCGGGATAAATGACAAGACATGATGTTTAAAAAAGAATTTAAAAAAGCTTTTCTTTAAATCTAAATAATCATTTACATTTCTTTCCTATTTAGGTACTTTTTTGTGCATTGTTTTTTCCATTTCTCTTTTCTCCCTTTTACAAACAAAATGTAAAAATATCTCTGCCATTTTTTCAACATTAAAATTTAACAATAAATTTTTCAATCTTTTGAAATGCTGGAAAGTTATGATGAGAACCATTAAAATCAATTCCTATGTACGTATTCACATATTTGTATTATTTATTATTCCATTATTAATATAATTTATTATCATTTAATAATTTAAATTAACCTATATTTTTTATGTATATACAGAAATGTATATCACAAATTTTAAATTAAAACAAAATTAATTTATTAATTATAATTATTCATTATAAAAATGTCAGTTTTAGTTACTTATAAATTACAAATTTTTGTGTATTGTAATTTATGATAATAACTTGTATAGGATTAATGATACATCCTTCTATAAGTTATTTTAAGTATTAAGTTTTTAAAGTAATTTTATCTTATTTTTATTATTATTAATTTTATGTTATTACCACTTTTACGTTATTATTTAATTTAAGTGCAACAATTCATTTATCGCAATTCATAAATAAACTTATTTTCAAAATTTATTTATTTATTTATTTATTTTATTTTATTTTATTTGTTTATCTATTTTTTGTTAAACATATATAACATATATATATATATATATATATATATATATATATATATATATATATTTTACTTCTAATGAATAAATCTAAATATGGTATAAACTTAACTACTTTACTTCAATCACATTGTAATAGTGATTGGAAAAATTATTATGTACAATCAATAAATATGTATAAAAAATTAATAAATTTAAATCGTGTTATTATTCCATTTAAATATTCTTTTGTCAGAAAAATCTATTAGTAGTAAATAGAATTTTCAAATAAATTTATGAAATTTTACATGAACGTTTACATGAAGCAGGGGATGTGCTTGTTTGAGCAATAAATATTTTCGAATAGCAACACCGTGGACACATTTATAGAATTTCACAAAGATTTATAGAATTTCACTTTGAAACAATTTTCAACAATGCTTCTCTTTTTGCTTTATGGAAATGTGTCTGAAGCGCAAAATTTTGCTTCTATTGTAAATATAATAGCGATTTTACATGATAAAATCTGTACTGATAAGTATAAAGGATTTAAGTCCAAAGTCAGACTCAGAAAAAAATTCTCAATCGATTGGTATAAAAGATTTAAGTCTATGTCATTTAGTCTTTGAGAAAATCCATTGGTAAAAAAATGTTCTAGTCAGAAATTTACCATTCATGTATGGTATCAAATATTTAACTCAATTTTATCCCGTTATTAAATGGAGGTTGTCAATCACTGAATGGTATAAAGGGTATAAGTCAACGAAATACTTTTTACCTAATCGATTCTTCGGATTTGTTTTTAGTTAATTTAACTTTAATTTTCGTCTCCTAAAAAATCAAGAATATGGACTTAAATCCTGTATACTTATCGGTACAGATATAGTTGTTTATTTTAAAAGGGACAATAAATAACTAAAACAATATAAAAATACTTCTACCAGAAAACGTTTAACAAAATATTTATTTAAGTAAATTTGTTCGATGTTTGTATATGTGATTTATTTGTATGAATGTAAAAGCAAATTATCATAGTAACATTGCGTAAGCAATAAAAATTGCATGAATATCGTTGACTAAACTGCGCCTGAAATTATTGTGCATGGAGAATGGGGTACTACTGGAATTTGATATAAAGTATGAACAGTGCTCAGTGTAACGCCCTTATATAATATTATGATCATAGTCCTAACTTTACAGTTTTTTCCCTTTTTAAAGCCTGGAAGGAAACATAGTAAAAATGGAAAAAAGAAAACGCGTTGTCGGTACTGAATATTTAATACTTTAATCAGTTTGATTAAAATTTGTATGTGCGTAATTTATACAAATTGCTAAATTCTTGATAATATGTGAGAAAAATAAACATATTTACAGTCTGACAACTACAGTTGGCACCGTAGCAACTTTTGATTACCGGAATATTTTAATATATATATTTTTTATTTCACTTTATCAGTAAAAATCGTTACAGTTCACAAATTAAATAAAATAAATATTTTATTTAATTTTTCTGGTAGGCAAAAAGTGCTAAGTTGGCAACTATGCTGATAACTGCTCCAAATTTCTATAGGGAGAATACGTGGGGCGCTGCCAAAAGGCGTATTTTCTGACCCTTGTTTCAAACATGCAAATGCCTTTGGTCGTGCATTTTCCCCCTTCAAATTGAGAATGAACTATATTTTGAAGTCAAATATCTACAAAGCGTTGGATAAGGATGGAAAAAAAAAAGATTTGAAAATATAGAGAAAATTTATGATATTTACAAATATTGGAAAAAATGTAGATACCAATAACAATAACAACAACAACAATAACAATAATAATAATAATAATAATATAATAATGTACTATATTTACTGTCCATAATTTTTGCTTTGTAGTTTTGTAATGCGAAAACAGAAAAGATCAATTCTAAACAAATAATAAAGGAATAAGATAAGATATAAGACTATGTATCATTAACCTTTAACTCCTTCGTGTATAATATGCTAAAAAGGCATAAAACGGACCAATGCGTTTGCAGCAGGTTTTAAGTCTGCCGGAAAATTATATCCACTTAAAGTAAAGGGAAAAAAGAAAGACACCGAAAAATTACATACGATATTTTTTAAAATAACGTTTATTTATTCGTTTATTTTGAACGAGTGTCATATGAATATATAGAAACAAAAGTTTTCGATGTCAAAAAAGAGTTGTAATAAGAAGAGCCAGAGTTGCCGAGTTTCATAACTTATTCTGGAGCAATCGTATCACGCCTTTTTTTTTTTTTTTTTTTTCATATCAGTAATTATTAAGAATGATTTCCTTCTTACCGCAATTTCTAGTAGATATACCGCAAGTTATATATACCACTTCTGCACCAGAAATTTTAATTGATAAATAAATTTATATTTGTACGAGCTCTTCCTTCAAAAAAGTATAGATTTCTCTATTAAATAAAATTTGTGGTGGAGAATCGACACATCTTACTTGCGGGTTTTCTACCAGAAATTACGGTATTTAATTGTTGTCGGATATTGGAGATAAGAATTTTACAAAAATTCTGGTGCGAAAAATAGGCGAGACTAAAAATGCTCTATAATAAGTTATAAAACTTGGCAACTCTGAAGAAAACCCATTATTAAAATAGCTGTTTGATTTTTGAGACATAACAGTTAAGTTTTAAGGACTTAAAAGTACTTGAATATGCAAATTGTTTACCTTAAAACTTAATTTGAACAATAAAAAATATTTGTTTTGATACGACAAAAATATAAACCTAATAGTATTGTACAAACTACAATTTTATATCATTGCTGTTACCATTTAAGTTTGCTATTTAATTTCAATATTTACTTCATAAACATCAATGAATATTTTGAGTATCGGTTTTCAAACTGTATTTGTAACTATGTATGTTTATTCAATTCTTTAATGTAATTTTATTGAAATCGGCATTTAAACACAGAGTTTTATTTTGCGCATTCGCACTCTGTCAACTGCCATCATCAGCGAGATTGTGAAAAATTTATTCCATTTATTCTCGCAATCTTTGTAACTACAAAGGGAGGCTGGTTTTTCGACGTTGCTTTGATTCTATTCTTCTTTCATGTAAATCATATCCCACTTTAAAAAAATTTTGGTGGCTGTTGAATAAAAAAATCGCACAATCTGTATCAGGTGCCGCTATCTACCGCTTCAACTATTGCAAAATTTCGGTGCATTTTTAGTACTCCTTTATTTGAAACTACTTTAATATTTTTCTTCAACTAAACTAATATAACTACTAAATTAAAAAAAATATATATCACTCTTAAACAAAATGTGGTGTGAAAAAAAGCAAGGGATAAATGCTGCGCAATAAATTAAAATACTGGTAATTTTGGGAAATCCTCCATGCGGCTGGTCAATAAGGAATAAACAGCTTCCCAAATTATAATTTATTCCGGAAAATTTTTAGCCCCGCCATTATTTTGCACCACTTTATTTATAGAAAAAAAATTTTCAATGTATAACAACGATAAAAAAAGAAAAAATGTGTATATATGTATTCTTAACATTTTCTCGATCGCTGACGTAGATTCACGTTATTTGACATTCTGTAACTCCGCCAGTGGGCATTTCTTTTGCAATTTGTATGTTATTCATTTCTCAAGGACATACCTAATAGTCACATTTGTACAATCAATATTCTATGGATACAAATACTTTCACTAGAGTATGATTTATAGTCATATTTAATATAAATACAAATACAGAAAACATGGTTTTTAAATAATGAAGCTTGAAAGTTGAAAGAATAACGCCCACAGGCGGGCATTACTGTTAAGAAGATAAAAAAATGCGGTCGCAAAAATGAAAGTAGTATGAAATAAAGGCGGAGCTAAAAAATGCTCCAGAATAAATTAACCCTTTGCTCTAGGCATATTTTACGTTAGACACGCGTTTGTGCGTTCCTTTAAAACGTCACACGTATAGTTTCCAACATACTACCTTTTGGCTTCCGAAAAATTGCAATAATTTGTTTTATTTTACTTCATCATAAAAAAAAATGAATCTTTCTGTTAAAATTTTCCGGTAGCCGTAAGATAGCCTATAGTTACACGTTTTAGAAAAATAACATTTCCTTTGCAGAGGAACACCTTAAGGCGTGGCTCGATTTTTTAATGTCCCCTCAGAAGGAACATACGAGCGATAAGAGTTAAAATGTTGGGAACTATACCTTTATACATAATTTTACTAAAAATTTCTACAGATTAATATGTTTCTCAGTGTTCAATAAGAAAAAGTCGTATGAATAATGCATTAATTTACTTAACCCGTTAGAAGTCGCTAGTAGGTCGATTTGCCGCCCATCCTTCAGTGTTGCCAGATTTTTTTATTCAACAGCCACCACAAACTTTTAGAAGTAGCATTTGATATACATAAAACGCGAATAAAATCGAAGGAACGTCGATCACGTCACTTCTGAAAATTATTGGTGTGAGTTAAATAAAAAGTTCACAATCTGTAATAGGTGGCGCTGTCTATAGCGACTACTAACGGATTAAAAGTAATAATTTGAAAATGATTATAGAGGGATGCTTCTCTGTATATTTAAATGACTATCGTTACAATGTTTTCTAATGCACAATTACTATGTAAAAGGTTTTGTCCTCTAGAAAATACATAACGCAAATTTGAATCTAAAATTATATTGAGCGTAATTAAAGTTATTTTATATTTTTATTTAAAAAATTCTCTTCAACACATATTTTATAAATAATCATTGACATCTAAACATAAATAATCATTGACATTTAATATGTGTATATAATATTGCCAGAAATTTATTTTGTGATAAATATGTCTTTTTGTTGACCTTGAATAAGAGAAAGTATTATGAATGCTACACACTTTTAATTCAAAAATATTAATTTGAGAATTGAAAATTTAGGTGGTTATAACCACCCAGATGATTTGAGAATATATGATTTGAGAATTTGCATAATGTTTGCTTGAAGTGTTTAAGATAAAACGTGGTTAATTTGTCCCGTTCTCAAAAATAAACGCTTGAATTTTTATAACCCTTCCTAAGAATTTTAATACAATGGCAGTAGTACAAAATATTTTAAAATTAAACAATTTCTCATACCTACTGATCCGTATTAACAGTACAAGCACCACGATTTCCTCTAAAGATGAGTAATTATTTTATAAACCACTGCACAAATAAATTTATGAAATTTTACATGCGCCTTTAAATGCAGCAATAGGTGTGTTTTTTGAGGAATAAATATTTTGGAATAACAACAGTGTGGTCACATTTATAGAATTTCACAAAACACTCTTTGAAACACTTGACAACACTTCTTCTCTTTTTGCTTATTGAAATGTGTGTCAAGCGCTAAATTTTGCTTCTACTGTCAATATGATAGCGACTTTATATAATATCATAATTGTTTATTTTAAAAGATAAAATAAATAAATAAAATAAATAAATAAAATAAGATAAAAACTTTTCTACCAGAAAAACTTTAACAAAGTGTAATTTTAAGTAAATTTGTTCGGGTGCTGTCGCTGACAGGCTACGCTGTAGTCCAGTGTTGCCAGATTTGGGGACTTTTTTATTCAACCCCCGCCGCTAAATTTTAATTGTAACGGTTGCCTAAGCACTTCGAAAGATAAACGTCTGTTATGTATAGCAAATATCACTTCTCAAAATTATTGGTGAGAGTTGAATAAAAAAGTCCCCAAATCTGACAACACTGCTGTAGTCATGGATTCTGGAAACATTGCGATAGCAATGTTAGTTTGTTCATTGTACCTGAAAGGACCGCTGTTTAAGTTAACGCCCGAAATAATTTTGCAAATATTTATTAGATGATTATTAAACGTCTCAATTATTAAAGAAAACTGACAGTAAAATATGTTAACTGAAACAATTCTTCTGATAGTTTTAAATTTAAAGCCTGTTCTCATTTATTGACGTTTGCTGTTCTAGCAAGAAACTATTATATGTTGCAAAAGATCTGGAAAGTAAAGTATTATAATATATATTATTATTCAATTTGATTTAAGTTAGTATACCTGCACAAAAGAATCAAATAAATGAGCGACAAATGAAAAATAATAAAATGACTATCCAAATTATGAGTTAATAATTAATAGTAGGCACATAAAACTTTCAGGGATCACTTAGAGTGAGGCTATAAGCTGCCACCTAAAAAGCAGAAATCATTTCAAGAAACCACAAAAAATATACGTGCCATTTTATTAGCTGTCCTCAAATGAGGACACTGGGCGCTAACAGGTTAATGTGTATGAGTGATAAGGTACTTCTGGAAGTTGATCTAAAGTATGGAACAATGCTCAATATAACGCTCTTGCACAATATGATGACCCTAGTCCTAACTTTACAAAACTTTTCCTTTATAAAGGAAATTTTAAAGCCTGGATGAAAAAGAAAGGGAAACGTAGTAAAAGTCGAAAAAAGAAATTCTACATAAAAAGAAAACACGTTGTCTATATTGAATATTTAATACGTTAATCAGTTTGATTAAAATTTCTAAGTGCTTATTTTATACCAATTGCTGAATTCTTGATAATATGTGAGAAAAAATAAGCATATTTACAGGCTAACAACTATAGTTGCCACCTTCGAACCTTCTGTCTAACGGAAATTTTTCCACTTAATCAGTGAAAATCGTTACAGTTCACTGATTAAATAAAATAAATTTTTCTGGTGGCCAAAAAGTGCTAAGTTGGCAACTATGCTGACAACTGTTCCAAATTTCCATAAGGAGACTACGCGCGGCGCTGTCAAAAAGACGTTTTTTCTGACGCTTGTTTCAAACAATCAAATTTCTTTAGTCGTGCATTTTCCCCCCTTCAAATTGAGAATGCAATATATTTTGAAGCCAACAAGGCATTGGATAAGGAATAAAAGAAATTTTAGAAAATAAAGAGAAAATTGATGATATTAACAAATATTAGAAAAAATGTAGATACCAATAACAACAGCAGCAACAAATATAATAATAATAATAATAATATGATAATGTTCTATATTTACTGTCCATAACTTTTGCTTTTTAATTTTGTAATGAGACAACAGAAAAGAACATGTCTAAACAAATTATAAAGGAATAAGGAAAGATATAAGACTATGTGTCTTTTACTCTTTAATTCCTTCGTGTATGATATGCTAAAAAGCATAAAACAGACACATACATTTGCAGCAGGGTTTAAGTCTGCCGGAAAATTATATCCAACTAGCAGGCTACACCCGCTTCGCTGGTCACTATTTTTAAATGACAGTAATTAATGAATTCTCGAAATTTCATTCATTTTTATCATGTGATAAAAAAAGAGAAAAAAAAATTCTGATCGGGAAAAATGTCTCAACGGGTCCCCACTGCCTTCGGTAGCGTAGACCTGCGCACGTATTCCTTCACCATCCTTATGACTTCCCAAAATTCCATGTTATTACTCATAAACTTTCATTCCTAAGAAAAGGAATTAAAAAATATATCATTTAGCATCGGGTAAGAACTCACACCGGAACCCCACTGCCTTCGGCAGCACAGACCCATGCGCGCGCACGTGTGAGGAAATACGTGCGCTTTACACGCATATTCCTTCTCAACTCAAACTTTTATTTTTAAGAAAATAAAATTAAAAAAAAATATATTTTATCATCGGGTAAAAACTCACACCGGGTCCCAAACCCATGAGCGCTGCGCGCGCACGTTTTAAGATATACATGTGGTGAGCGCACATATTCCTTCTGAAATCAAACTTTTATTCTTAAGAAAATAAAATTTAAAAAATCATTTCTCATCAGGTAAACTGTCGGACCGGGTCCCCACTGCCTTCGGCAGCGCAGTCTCGTGCGCGCTGCGCGCGCCTATTTCTTTTCCCATCCTTCCAGCCCCTCCTAATTAACTTACATATACCAATTTTGAACGGTCTGAGATGCAAAAGAAAACCTGATCAGGCCACCTTAAAATTGTGAATCAGGTGAAATCTCGAATTCCACTTTCGATAATATAAAAGAACTTTAAAATATCTTTCGAATGATGTATTAGAAATAATTTAATCATAATTAGAATTTGAAATATTGAAATTAAAAAATATTACTGCGCCATCTGGCGGTAGAAATTTTTGTAATCTATTGTTCCATTCCAGATCAACAAAGCTTTCAAATGATGTATTACTTATGAAATTATTTTAATTAGTAGCTGAGATACAAAAGAAAACCTAATCAGGAGACCTCAAAACGTGTAAATCGGGTGAAATCTCGAATTCCACTTTCGATAATATAAAAGTACTTTAAAATATCTTTCGAATGATGTATTAAAGATAATTTAATCATAATTAGAATTTGAAATATTGGAATTTAAAAAGATTACAGCGCCATCTGGCGGTAGAAATTTCTGTAATATACTGTTCGATTCCAAATCAACAAAGCTTTCAAATGATGGATTACTTGTGAAATTATTTTAATTAGTAGCTGAGATAAAAAAGATAACTGATTCAGCAGACCTCAAAACGTGTAAATCAGGTGAAATCTCGAATCCCACTTTTGATAATGTAAAAGTACTTTAAAATATCTTTCGAATGATGCATTAAAAATAATTTAATCATATGTAGTATTTCAAATATTGCAATTTTAAAATATTACTGCGCCATCTGGCAGTAGAAATTTCTGTAATCAACTGTTCAATTCCAGATCAACAAGGCTTTCAAATTGTTACTTATGAAATATTTTAATTAGTAGCTGAGATACAAAAGATAACCGATTCAGGAGACCTCAAAACGTGTAAATCAGGGGAAATCTCGCATCCCACTTTCGATAATATAAAAGTACTTTAAAATATCTCTCGAATGCTGTATTAAAAATAATTTAATTAGAATTTGAAATATTGCAATTTTAAAATATTACAGCGCCATCTGGCGGTAAAAAATTTCTGTAATCTACTGTTCAATTCCAAATCAACAAAGCTTTCAAATGATGTATTACTTATGAAATTATTTTAATTAGTAGCTGAGATACAAAAGAAAACCTAATCAGGACATTTTAAAACATGTAAATCACGTGAAATCTCTAATTCCATTATCTACGGTTGTCGGTTAATGGAAGTAAAAAGAAAAATAAATATTTTTTAGGTCCCCAAAAACTGTATATACCACGGTAGTCGGATAATGGAACTAAAAATAAAAATAAAAAGTATTTTTTTAGTACCTTCAAATGTATTTCGTTGCTATGGAAACACCTATCGTCTATTAAAAGATAGATTACGTGTTAGCATAAAATTTAATTTGCAATTAAAATGTAACTGCTTTGTTTATTAACCCAAATTGATGAAATTTGAACTGCATTTTTGGTTTTGTGCTGCATTGGTTGTATATTAAGTCTTGTGTGCAAAAAAGAAAATTTGAAGCATTTTGAAATTTGCAATTTTTAACCCCAATTCAAGATCATGTGACATTAATGACTTTCACATGTTTTGTTTCCGTCCGAGACAGCCGTTAAAATTGTCTGCTGATAGAATGCCTCTTTTTAAGCAATAAGCCGTGGATTTTTGGTCATTTTTCGATCGGCATGGGTCAACGTTTTAATTAATATCTCCGAAACTAATTAATATTTTTAAATTCTATTTTCAGGAGCCCCTCGGGAAGGCTCCTGAGCATCCGTATGTCAATTTTTGTATTTCTAAGTTCAATAGGGTCTGAAAGTATAGAAGAACAGACAGGTAGGCAGACAGACAGACAAACCTTTTCTTTTATTATTATAGATTAAAGAAAAGTCAAATAAGAAAGATACCGGAAAATTACATACGACAATTTTTAAATAATATTTATTTAATACTTAACTTGTACGAGTGCCCCATGAACATTTATACACAAAAATCTTTCTATGTCGAAAGGAGATGTTTCCAAAGAACTATAATCGCACCCTTTTTTATTTCTTACCAGTAATTATTAAGAACGACTTCCTTCTTATTTAATTGTTGTCGGCGAGGTTAA
The DNA here is from genome assembly GCA_963930645.1 of Salticus scenicus. Taxonomy (NCBI): domain Eukaryota; kingdom Metazoa; phylum Arthropoda; class Arachnida; order Araneae; family Salticidae; genus Salticus; species Salticus scenicus. The sequence goes on along the minus strand of OZ005658.1, from coordinate 102,524,247 downwards.
AAATGCTGTAAAATAAGTTATAAAACTTGGCAACTCTGAATAAAATCGATTGTTAAAATAGCCGTTTGATTTTTGAGAAATAATAGTTATGTTTCAAGGACTTAAAAGTACTTGAATATGCAAATTGTTTACCTTAGAGCTGAATTTGAACAATTAAAAATTCTTGTTTTGATACGACATAAATAAAAACCTAATAGTATTGTACAGTGAGCCCCCCCAAAAAAAAGTCCCCCACCACCTAATTTCGCCGTAAGTTGTCGTAGAAACATGCGGCTGGTACCAATCGATTTGTAATAACGTCTAGTTTATAATGGTATATTTAGATTTTCCTTAGGAGGTCGTATATTAAACCTGGTCACAACTTCTTTTTTTTCTAAAGTAACCCCTATTTTTTATAATTTATTTGAGTTATGTGGATCAAATCATCGCGGAAAAGGGTATAGTTTATATATTTTGCTCAATTTTTCATAGAGTTATAAGCTGTCAAAGTATACGGATGCTAATGTCAAATAAATGTGACAAACATTAATTCATATCCTACAAAATAATTATGATATTCAAATTCCGTTTTTTTTATACGATAGAATGAAGTGACCCAAAGATATTCCATGCATATTTTTGATTAAAAAAAAAAACATTTTTGAATTATGAAAATTATTAATAAATTCATATTTGAAAAAATTATGAATTATGACCTTTGTTAATTTCTGCAAGAATAGAACGGGCATCATCAAAAACATCGCTTACCAAATTTACAGCTACTTCCTAACATTATATTTTGAGTTACAGCGATATTTTATTTCTCACTGCTGTTTGCTGACCGCCACTTTTTATATTTTGTATCCTCTGTGAATAAATATCTGTTTATATTTTGACGAAAAACTATTTTAATTTACCTTCATGTTATTCTAATTGTTTTCTAAGGAACATTTCGGTATTTATCATACAAATTGGATTATTTTTATAAAATTATCGCAACGCGGGCGAGAGATTGTGAAAGAATTCCAAAAAAATATCGCGGAAACAATATTAAAAAAACTAGTTTGCATATTCGTATTTGACTTCATATGTGACGCTGGTATGCATAAATATCAATGGCATTTACTACATGGAATGCTGAATACAAAATTTAAATGATTTAATTATGAATACGTAAAATAATTTTGCTTTATAATGTAAAGTTTAGAAATTATTTAAAGGCAAAAGTACGGTGCAAAAATTAACATACCCGATCCTGAAATGTTAAATCATACCTGCCAACATGCTACTTAAAATTCCGTAGTATTGTTAGTCCCGCTTTTTTTTTTCACGCCAGTAACTTTTTAGAGTAAAATTCTCCAAAAGCTATAACGATTAAATAAGAAGGAAAGTTCTCTAAAAAGGTACTGGTGGGAAAAAGAAGACGGGGATAACAAAACTACGGAATATTAATTAGTATGTTGGCAAGTATGTGTTAAGACTTTTTTCTTAACTATTACACAGGGTTCCCACAGCCTGATTTTTTTCAAGGACTCTTTCACCACCAGTATTATCTAAAAATACATTTCTTATTAAACGTACACTGTACATTTAAGAATAAATTTATCTTAAGATTATTCTGGTGGAAGAGTCCTTAAAAAAAGACGTGGCCGTGGAGACCCTGTTACATAACTTTCCCTAGTTTCTCACTGCTAAAATTCTATTTTAACCCTGTTGTCTTTTATTTATTTTTTTATGTATTTTATTTTATTTTATTTTTTTGTACCGGAATATTGTAGGGTTCGTTGTAGGGAATATTTTTTGTTCTTCAATATTGCAGGACACCTCAAGTTAAATGTCAGTATTTAGGAAACGCGGTAAGCCGAGGATTACTGTTTGAAAGAGCAATATGCAGTGAACAATACTTTTTTTTTTCTTTTTTTAAATTAAAATAATTAATATTTATTAATTTTTATAAGATTTTTTAAAACGAATTTTCTGTTTTAATCTTGTTGTGTCATTTTCGCATTGGTTTACTGTAACGTTTGTAAGCTAATTCTATTTAATTTTTTAAATTTTATTGCATGGCGTAACGTAATAAAATATTAAATGTTTATTAGATGTTTTTTAATACAGAATAAAATAGGGGATTTTTTTTTTTTTTTTTAAGTTTATAAAATCTATCATTGAAACAATCTGCAATATTATTTATTTTCTATTACTCTAGTCACGGCGCAAAACTGGCGTCACATTTATTATGGAAAAAGAATTTAAAACAAAGTAATATGTCTTATTAATTTTAAATAAGGTATAGATTTTACACATTTAAAATTAAGAATTCAAGTGCAGTCGACGACTGCATAACAGGGGTATTCGTTTTGGGCAATAGGAAACTGTTTAATGTAGGACATACTTTTTCAGTCAAATTTATTCAAATTCAGCCCAATACTGAAAAATTTTATTTTATTTTATTTTGTTGTTTTGTTTTGTTATTTATTGTTTTCTAAGTAAGGTTTCGATGTTTACTATACAAATTAGCATGTTTTTGTAAAATTAACGCATTCCAGGGGGGAAATTTGGATGGCATTCCTAAAGAATAATAAACCCCTCCCTGTGGCTTTTTCAGAAACAATACTTTACTTTAAAATGATTTTTTGTTTCGTTAATTTTAGTTTGTTTGAATCTTTATAGAACTCTAGCATATATAAAGGAGTGAAATTTATCATTTCAATTGTTGATGATAAAATTTCAGTTATTTAATCATGAATTTGTGAAATAATTTGATGTTTTAGAGAAACGTATAAAAGCGTGACCTATTACTCAAAATAGGAAGGATTTTGAACAATATCTTTTTTTATTAAATATTAAATATCGCCACTCAGATTTTATTTTAAATCTTATCTATATTTTTGTATACTTTACATTGTTGATTTGTACGCCTTAAATTAAATGTAAAAATTTATATAACATTTTCATGCGGGGCTTACTGTATAAAATAAAAAATATACCCAACAGAAGTAGATAATTTTTTTTTCTTAAATATTAAATACTTTTTTTTTTAACCGCAATTGACATTATTACTATTATTCTTTTATCTTGGTATCTAGATTTTTGCAATTCAACATTGGAGGGTTTATATGACTCAAGTTATTTATATATATATATATATTTTTTTTTTTTGTATGAAGTGACGTATTTACCTATTCCACGTTTATTAAAAATAAATTGTTTAAAAATTGTTTAATTCATAAGCTAACGCAGAGCATTCCGCGGTTTAACTTCGTTTTTTGTTTTATAATTAAGATTTCTGTATTTTTTTTTTTTTTTTTGCGGTTTAGAACTTAATAAATGTCTTCTCTGTGATAGATCATGATTAATGTTTTTCTAAATGTACAATAGACAGACCCCCTAATACTTTTTCGCTTGTTGCTCCGTCAAATAATGATTTAAAGTATATAAATAGGATTCCTTCTGAACCGCCATTATCTCAGAAATTTGAATATGACGTCAAAAATAGTGGTTGATATTGAAACAAATGAAGTTGTTACCTGTTTTAATATGTAGATGAACCCTTAAGCAAAATCTAACCATATCATTATAAACTAGACGTTATTGGAGATCGATATGTACCAGTCGCTTGTTTCTAAAATAAATTAGGGCGAAATTCGGTGGAGGTAAGCCTATTTTGTTGTTGTTGTTGTTGTTGTTGTTGCAGTTGACTGTACAAGCTACAATTTTACATCATTGCTGTTACCATTTAAGTTATCTGTATAATTTCATTATTTTCTTCATAAGCGTCGATGGATATTTTGGATATAGATTTTTCAAATTGTATTTGTAACTATGCGTATTCAATTTCTTTAATGAAATTTTGATGAAATCGGCATTTAAACGCCTACTGTTATTTGGCGGATGCCCACCGTGTCAACTGCCATCATTAGCGAGATTGTGAAAAATTCCTACCAGTTATTCTCTTAGTCTTTGTAACTACACAAGAGAGGCCAGCGCGATTGTTTTGTTTCAATAAATATCCTGTGTTAATATCACTTTTAAGTACGTTCCGCTTTCTAAAATTAGTTTAAAGAGTTTTTGTCTGATTCTTATCTGCTCATATTGTCAAACATTAAAAGATATTCAAATTTAGATTTCGAATTTTTTGAGTTTTAGAGGAGGAGTCTAGAACAAGTTTTCATTTCGGCCTATTCCTATTCCTACAAGAAGTGACAGCCCTAAATATTTGGAATTACTATCAGTTATCTAAGGCTCAGTTTCCACATCTGAAACTTGTATATTATTGTCATATGATTAGATTTCGAGAACATAGAAACTTGTCTGAACTCAGGAAATCTAGGAACTGACTTTCTGAAATGACTCACAATGTAATCGTTTATCATAACTGACTCATTCTGTGCCAGGAGAGTTGACCCAAGAGTCTATTGTACTTTTCATCGACCATAATCATTACGTGTCATGGTTAAACGAAAGATAAATTTCCTTTTTTATAACTAATGAAAACTCGATGAACGTTCCCAGCCTGTGACGCGAACACCATGAGCCACTACTTCAATGAGCCACTTGTTATGTAGCGAAGCTATGTTTTCTGTAACGAGTCGAACATTGGCAGTATTTTAATTAGACTAAAATATAAAACAGGGCTATTTATACTCCTGATTGATAATAAACAACATTTTATATAGAAGAATTATTATTCGCAGGATATGTTACGTCAAGTACGTAGACTCAGTTTTCCTCAAAATTTCCGTACTGCTAATATAATCGAGGTGCAAATTGTTAAAAAAATGTAAAACACTTCTTCGAGAAGAAAATTAAGCTGTATATTTACTACAGAGACAAAAAATTTATAATATTTTTCATTTCTTTGACACTTTGCTGTTCTTATTTTTTTCACTCCTCTGTAGTGTTGCCAGATTTTGCTACTCTTTCCTTCAATAATCACCAATAATTTTAAGAAGGGATATTTAATTTATATAATACACGATTGGTCTTTGTATTGCTTAGTCAACTGTTATATTACATTTAGAATTTAGTGGTGGACTTTGGATAAAAAATGTCGCAAAATCTAGAAATACCGCTCCTCTGGTCAGTATTAACAAATTTAGTGACTTTTTTTTGTCAGTACAGTCGAACGTCTTTAACGTGAACGCTGTTAAAGGGAATTATTTTTAACATGAACTGTTTTCATAGTCCCCGTAAAAATGAAGACCAGTGTAGTTATATGAAGGTCAGTTACTGATAGCATGAACTACTGACAACATAAACACATTTTTTACCCCCTTGGGGATTCACGTTAATGAGGTTCGATTGTATTCACAACTAAGTTTTAACTGTAACATGTGCCTGTTAACTTCGTCGGAAATTTAATTATTATATACCCGGTGATTAAAAATAGATGTTTCAGAGATTATATCATAAACTTAGAAATATAGAAACATACTTCCAATTACAATATTGCTGAAAATTAAGAGTAGATTTCAGATGTAGCATTTTTTTGTGGAAGGGACTGTATACATATTAAATACGAAATTTAATTTTTATATGGCTCCTCCTATCATATGACTTATATTTAGTAAAATATTCTCCTTGGTCTAAGAAGAAAAATAAAAAGTTTCTCTCTAAGTCAAAATTTCACTGAGTTATTGTAATTTTAAAATTATGAACTATACTATTTTATTTTCAATTTTGGCATCTATTTTTCGACGCCAAAGAGCTCACTTTACGGGATTATCTATCAGATGAGAAAAAAAAAGATCCTTCATTTTAAAATAGCAACTAAAATCATTCAAACGCTTGAAATCAACTGTTTAAAAAACTTAATGCAAATTTACATTATTCCGTATCGTTAAAAAAATTACTAGTTAAATTTCTTAGGGGTCACCTTCAAATTAAAGTACGTGAAGACAGGGAAAAAATTCAAAGACTAGCAAAACCTTTTGGCAATTTATTTATTTTAGAAAATTTTTAATGACATCGGCAATTTAAAAATTGCAATTTGAAAATTTTAGCATTTTTCGCCAAGTCATCAGGGGTTGTATCAAAAGTGAGAAATTGTAATTACTGTAGCTTTTGTAATGATGCATAGATTGATCAGCGTTTCGAGGGGGGGGGGTGTCCTCTAGAGAATACGCCCGAGAATACTCATTGAAAATTTAACAAATAAAATTTATGAATAATTCATGTACTAAAAGGGAATTTTCAAATTTATTTTTCTTTCTTTCCCTTTATGCATCTTTTTACCCATATAGATCGTATAGAGAAAGTATTCTTTTTGAGTCAAAAGTCCGAAAATTAGTTTTTGTCATTTTTACACGTTTTCTGATCTTCTGAATTCAAAAATCATGTTTTTAGCGGTTGGTATCTCTCTATCTCTCTCTTTCTCTTTGTATGTGGTGTTATTAGCATATCTAAAGAACAAATAGTAGCAGGAAGTCCAAATTCCATATTCTAAATCCGAATCATATTGCGATGCTACACTAAGCTATTCGTTGCGATCAGACAAAAGGTTGCGTACAGGGTCATCCAAAAGAATTCAAATTCATTACGTTTGTGAGCGAAATTTCTCATGTGTACAGTGGGACATCTATAGGCTGCTCTAAACAAAATGAAAAGGGCAGATTTTTTTATACAACTAAAAGTATGTTTTGTGTAGATTGTGGTATAGCAAAGACTCATCATTCATTTACAGGGTTACCCAGAGTATTTCGATATATTTGAGCTATACTTGGGAATTGCAGGAAGTGTATTTCATTTTGTGTTACGTGTTTTACATATAACACTGAATGTACGTGCACAAAGTCATGTGTGAGTTTATAGACAATATACAGGCCCATACAGCACAGAATGTTTCAGTTATGTTGCAAAAAGCTTACAATCTTTCAAAAACGTAACACGTTTTAGTATGCTCTCTGATACCTTTCTGAAACATTCGCCCTTTTTGATTTTCTATCTGTTAAGTGATTGTAACGTTTCTGTTACGTATCTGATTTTTTGTTACGATTGCGGACATTTCTACGTTTTTTAAACTAATCGGAAAGTAATCTGAACGGTTTTAAACGTTTCGGAAGGTTTCATAATGTTTCAATGTTATATGATTGTTACGTTTTCGGAATATTTTGTGCTGTTAGGGAGGGCTATCCACTTTTTTTTTTTTAATTAAAAGTAATTGACGTAAGTGCTTTGCTGCATTTGTTTTATGTTGAAGAACACTGCTGACATAGAACGGAAAATAAATTTCTCATACCCACACTGTAAAAGTAGTTTTTCCAGATCGATTTTTTTCTGTATAATCCAACGTTTTGATGACTCCTGAATACAAAAGTCAAACTTTCAGTGGTTGATCTGTATATATATGAATTTTCAGTGACTTTTAACAACAAATAACTATAGGAAATTCAAATTTGGTACTTTGGATTCCATATCTAATTGCCATTTAAAAAGTTGATCAAGATTTGTAAGTTTCAAGGAAATTAATAAAAGACTTTATTTTTGTTTTAATAAATGTAGGCACTATAATTAATCGAAAGGGCAGTGGTAGTTACCCGACATAGAATTATACGACATAGAATCTAAGCAAAAACTTGTTTCACAATATTAAAAATAAATATGAATTTATTTATGGTTTTTACAGTAAAAAGTTATTTAAATGTAATTTATAAAAAATGTCTGTTCCAAAACGCAATACGTTGGCATTTTTTGTGCGTTCCTGAACATAAACCAATTGTAGAGGATCTATAAATGCCATTTTAAATAGGGAATATTCCATAGTAAACCTGGATAACATATATCATTTTTAAAATTTCTGAAAATATTTACGGACGTTGGGGGCGGGCAGACGGACGGGTAGACAGATGGACAGTCAGACAAAAAAACAAGCAAACTGAAATCATATTCACAGTTAAAAAAATTTAGAAAACGTTTGATGTAAATGAAAATGACAATGTCAGCAAATGCCCAATAATGATGACCCTTAACGTAACAGCTTATTTTTGCGAGCCCTGAAAATCTAATGCTAATCGTACTGATCACTATCGAAAGCATTCTTTTGTGCAAATGAAAAAAGTATTTCAATTTCATTAAGATTTATGCAAAGTAATTAAAATTTAGTTTATAGAAATATCTTTCATAGAACGCAATACTTTGGGACACTTTCGGGTATCCCTATATACAAACCAGTCATGGTATTTATTCCATTTTCGATAGAAAATATCCAATAAAAAATTTGAATAATACATTTCAATTTTATTAATATATGCGTAAATTAAAGGTATTAAAATATGGTTTATAAAAATACTTCTCCTAGAATACAAAGCTTTGGAATACTTTCGGGTGTCCCTGTACACAAGCTAGCAGAGGTATTCACTCCATTTTCAATAAGGAACATCCGATAGTGAACACAAATACCATATATAAGTTTCAGGAAATTCCATAAATATTCACGGGAGTTAGCGCGCGGACAGACAAAAAGACGGATGGACAGACAGACAAATTGAAGTCATTAACTCTTTATAACCTTGTTGGAATTATTAAAGAGCCGAAGTCATTAAATTTTTCAACCATAATGGAAAGTGGTAAAAAAAAATAAAGTGCAAAAATTTCGCACGATTTTGTTAGTCTTTTGATTTTCTTCCTATCTCAACGTATTTTAATTTGCAGGTGACCCCCTAAGAAATTTAACTATTTAATTTTTTAACAAGACGGAACTGTTGACAAGACGGAACTTCTTAAAACTGTTGATTTCATGTGTTTGAATGATTTTATTTGCTATTTAAAAAGGAAGGATTTTTTTAAAATTTTTCTCGTCTCATAGATAACCCCCTAAAGTAAGCCCTTTAGCGTCGAAAAAGATGCCAAAATTAAAAATAATGTGGTATAAGTCATCATAAATTGCAATAACTCACTGAGATTTTGACATCGAGAGATTTTTTTTTATTGTTAGAGCAAGTAGAATATTTTTCTAAATATAAGGCATATGATCGGAATGACCGGATAAAAATGAAATTTCGTATTTTAATATGTATACAGCCCCTTGTACAAAAAAATGCCATATTTGAAGTCTGATCTTAATTTGCACCAATTTTGTAATTAGAAGTATGTTTCTTTCTTTCGTAGTTTACGAGATAATCGCTGTAACATCTATTTGGAATCAACCTGTATATGTTACCGCTAAAGACCAGAAATCAGTTAATCTGCAGATTAACTAGGTAATCTGCACATTAACTAGGGTGATCCGTTAAAGTGAGGAAAATTGTTTTATTTCTCAAATTACCTAGGTATTCTGCGAATTACCTAGATAATCTGCGCATTACCTACTAGGCACTCGTTAAAGTGAAACTGGTGTTTTAATTTTATAGCACGCTATATTGTATTTTTTTTTCATTCGGAGGGGGGGATTATTTTTCTTTTCTTTTCTTTCTTTCTTTACTTATGTGTATGTGTGTATACTTATTTGTATGTGTTTTAATTTTTATGTCTTTTAAAGTTATATATGTTTTATTTTATTTTTTTATTTTATTTCATCTTTTTTATTCTGTCAATGTAAGTTTGAAGATGATATACATTTTTAATATGAAATATAATAACTTTAATAGCTTTCAATAAATTCTATTTTATAAATGAATGTTAGAATTGTAATACAGTAACGATTCCTTTTCAAAATAAAAATATTTAACCATTTAAATAAAAAATAAAAAAAAAAGTTTTAGTAACAACTTATTATTAAGTATTATTATTATTATTTTTTTTTAATTATACACCAATTTTTAATTCGCTATAGAAATATTAAATTAGACAAATCAGAAGCATTATTTAAAAGTACTTCAAATAATTAAAACTGCTTTAATGTTTTTTAGAACGCATAAAATTAAAATGACAGTTTTCCAATGTTTTATTAAACTATATTTTGCAGCATACATACGTATATCTGTACAAGTTTAGCAAATATATTAATTTTATAATAATAATAATAATGAACTTTAATAGCACATTTTACGTGATAAACTACAACGAAATTATTTGAAAAAGCGAACAAAATTTAAAAAAAAATAAATAAAAATATAATCATGATAGATAAAATATATAAAAGAAACTTGAAAGAAACAACAACAAAAAAAAGTAATAAAATGCTAAAAAATGCATAAAAATTTCATATTAAGTATTTATTAAAGAAAGCCATAATATTGAATGCCATATTTTTCAGAGTTAAAAATAAATACATCTTTTTTTTTTTTTTTTTCCAGTACGCAATAGTAATTTAAATCAATTTTTAAGTAAATTAGTTTTAAAAAGTTGTGGTTTAATAGTTTTATTTCGGGAGGAAATAATTACTGTGTTGTAAATTTTAATATTCATAATTATTCGAAATGATGTTTCACGAGAGAGAGATTTCAATTAAGTTTAGATTTCAATAATGAAATGCAGACTCTTATCAAACTTATAGTGACAGAATTAAAAAAGATAAGAAATAAAATCAAAATTAAAACAATTATTACTTGTCATTCGCGTATCGGTATCACATGACTGTTTGACGTCAAAGTGAATGTAAAAAAAAACTAAGGCTCGAAAGAAACATTTGAACTCTAACGACACAGAAACCGCTAATGTGCAGATTACCTAGTTAAAATGCGGAAAACTCTTGATTCCGCACTTTAACGGGTCATTTTAGTTAATCTGCAGATTAGCTAGGTAATCTGCCTATTAACGAATTTCGAGCTTCAACGGTAACATATATACCGTACTTGTCAAACATCTCATTAATAATCGTAACATTGTTACGCCTCTTCAAAACGCAACCATTTTTCCCACACCATTTCATTTTCAGAGTAAATTTCGTCAAATGCAGTTACGATTAAATAAGAATAAAATTACTCTGAAAAAGACTACTGTAAAAAAAAAAAAAAAAAAGAAAAGAAAAGAAAAAAAGAAAAAGATTCTAAAAATGTTACGATTCATAATGAGACGATTAGCAGGTATATATATATATATTGTAAATACTGTTTAGAGCGCTTTAGAGAGTTAGGGCCGGGGCAAAGCAAAAATCTCTATCAAATAAATAAAAATAAGTAAATTAAAATAAAATTCCCTTAAAAAGGACGAAAATAACAATTTTTTTCAAAAACAGAAAATTAAAATAATTTATAGTCGGAAAAAATAAATGCAACATTCGGTTTTACTCCGTTGCTTATCGAAGCAAGGTAATATAAGAGGTGTCATTGACGGAGAATTGTTAATATTTTTAGAAAATGAATGAAAATTTTTAATTGTGGAGCATCTACATATTAAAACGCACACTTAATTTAATATATTCAATGGTAATGTCTTATTTTGATATTATATTTGAAATCATGAGGTTGCTTCAAGGCGATAAATTATATGGTTGTATACTTTATTTATTTATTTTTTTAATTATTTAATTTTTATTTTTTATTTTTATTGAGTTATAAATGTTTACAGATGCTAATGTTAAATTTACATCACAATCTTTTGTAATTATCTTCACAAAAAACAAAATGATTGATATAATTTTGTTTATGAGCTACAGTGAAGAAACCCAAACATTATCCATGATAACTTTTGATTCGGAAATATATTTTTAATTATAAAAAATATAGCTCATAAATTTTATTTCATTATAAAATTTATGAGCTATATTTATTTTTAAATAAAATGAATCATAATGCTGTAAAATATGGGTGTGCAAATTTGCAGCTCATTCTAGTTATTATTTTTTTACATATAGATAAATCTTTCTTTTGGAGAAGGTTGGGAGGCATCTGTTATAATGTTTTACATAGGATAACGAAAAGAATCCTAAAAGGTTAACGTGAAAATTAAACAAAATATGTTTAACTTTTACTTAAGGTCAAACTCTATACGTCAGCAACGTCGCACGCAAAAGAAAAAAAAAAGAAAGAAAAAAAAAAAGAAAGAAAACGGTGATTTTAAGATATTTGTGATATAAACTAGAATTCGTGTTTTCTTACGAAAACAAGCACCGCCGTTCAGCGTTCTTCTAAAAAACAAAATATAGAAAAAGAAAAGAAAAAATGACTTTTCCTATTCGTGTTTAACACCCTTAATTTATATTTGCAAAAATACACGCAAGTGCAATTTACATTATCGCTTACGGGTGATAAATTGTGAATGATTTAAAGAAATACTAGAAAGTGAAATTAACTAAATAAGCGGGGCTTATTGTTTAAAATAGAAAAAAAGTTGCATGTAAAAACTGCCAGTTAAAAAAACGAATTTTCTATTGAGAATCAATGAAATGGAATGCAGACTTTTAAAATCACTTCTTGACTACCTTTGTAGCTAAAAGATGAATCATTTACTTCATATACAGCTTTTATTTGTGTGTGGGGTTGGGGGGGGGGAGGGATAGAGTATTAGTATTTTAAGGATACATTAATCTTAAAAATTTATTTTTTTAAATATATTTTAAATAATAAACTATATTTTATAGAAATTATAAAACAAATTTTACATTTTCGGAGTTTAAATTACTAAATTTAACTAAGTACAATTAAAAGTATTTAGTGTAAACTTCATGAAAGTAAGCAGAGATAAACCGATATTTTAAAATAATTTATCTGAAAAGGTTTATTTTATGTGTTGTTGCTGTACTAGATTATTATGTTTGGTATTAGTTCTGCCAGATTTCGCTACCTTTTTCTTCAAAAATCACCATTAAGTTTGAATAGTGATATTTGATATTACATAATAAACGTTTAATGTTTAAAGTGTAGTTACCATTAACCGCTACATTTAAAATTTCGGAGCAATTATTGAATAAAAAGGTTGCAAAATCTGACAACAAAGTTTTTACTCATTATCATAGAACATTATTAATGTCAAAATTGTTAAACACACACGCATACGAAAGCCGTTTCACTTTTGAACGCCGTGGCTGTGAGGTAAAGTGCCGGTCTACGAATCTAAAGGTCCTGAGTTCGATTCCACTACAGGGCAGTTTTTTAAAAATGTTTTTCTATAATTTTAAATTGTTTATTGCTTATTTGTTTATTATGTTAATTATGTTTACGTTAATTATTTAGTTAATATTATGTAATTTCTAAACTTTTCGATTTCTAGAAGATTCTGTACTACAAGATTCATCAACTGTGTACAAAGTGATGTAAAATTCAGTTGAATTGAAAAATAAAGTCTCGAATAGAGCTTCAAATGCTCTGTGTTATTTCGCTGTAGTGTTTCTCCTCTAACTGTTTCCAAGCTTAACCTACGCGACAATATATCAGAATTGTATGATCAATCTTAAGTATAATATATTTAAATATATCTAAAAAGTATTATATTATACCTGCCAATATTTTAATTAATATTCCGTAGAATTGTCAGTAACCGCCGTCTATTTTTTTTTTTTTTTTTTTTTTTTTTTTTTCATCGTAATAACATTTGAAGAAAATTACCACAAAAATTTATTTTTATGTAAAGAGGGTGGGTTCTAACAATGCTACGAAATATTTAAAAATATTAAATAGAATGTTGTCAAGTATGATTATATTCATTAGGGCTGGAGTATTTATCAATATATCCCCAAGTATCAATATTTTTTAAATATCGCAATAACGATATTAAAGATCTAGTTCTGCTGATATATCCCTCTAACGATATTTCTTTAGCGCACACTCAGCGATCGATCGAAGCGCCGATAAATAATATTCCTCACTAGCACCTATCACCAGTCACCACGCTCGGAATAAAGAGAACGCCGAATAGCTTATTCACCGTGTTTTCTAAAAAAACAAACAAACCGTTTGGCTAGCGGAAGTGACGCAACCCCTTGTGCGCGCCACAAACCTGCATCATCGCGCGCCAAGCAAAGCCCGAAAAAAAAAGAGACCTGAATAGCTTATACTAATGCAACCCCCTTTTTCCCCTCCACTCACTGACTAAAACTCCCAACCCCAAACAATCCTTCCTCTCCAATCCTCTCTTTCCATACCGCAATGTATCTACTTTCTTGAAAATATCACTGTCCAAAAACAAAAAGTCAATGATATTCATCAGGAAAATTAAACTATCACAATATATTGACTTCCCATAGTATACTGACTTCTTAGAGTATATTGACTTCTCATTCTACATTCATGCATTTCCCTGGCTCTAAACGATAATATGAAAGAATTTATACTACCGTTAGTATAAGTTCTTTGATAATATTGCACATCATCGCTCGCGGATCGTAGATGTAATACCACAGACAGGCGATATAAAAACAAACGAGTATCAGGGTTGCCAACTCCTAAAAACTTAAGCCCCTAAATTCAAGTTAAAAATCCCCTAAAAGTCCCTAAATCTTTCGTGAAAATCCCCTAAATATGTCCCCAAATTTTTTATGGGAATTTGTATTAATATTTTATGGTGAGCTTTTGTTTTAAACATGCGAAATACGCTTGTAGGTAGAGGCGTGAAAAATCGCTCTGTATGAAAAATTTAAAGACGTACTAATAACTCCGCTTAGTTCTAAATAAAAAAAAAAAAAAAAAAAAAAAAAAAAAAGTGAAAATAAAAATGCAGAAATAGTTTATTCATTTATTATTTTTAGTTAGATATTAGAAAAGTAGTTCGACATTTAAACTTTAAATGAAATAGATTAAAATCAAAAATCATTACGCATATAATTTCAAACATTATCGATCGGGCTTCATTCACTTCGTATAGTTTCAAAATTTTTGTCCCTCCCCAATGTAAGAAGTCAAGATACGCATATGAAGCAGTAAACCTATTTTAATACTTAATTTCAAGTAACTGAAGCACACATATTGGATGCATTCATATAATCTTAACAAATGTAAAAAAATATTTAAGATTATACGTATAATACAGTCGAGCTGAAAACGAGAATGTGGGGTGTGAGCAGAGCCTGATTTAGGCCGGGGCACTCTCTCACCGGAATATTTTTACAATTATTTTTTACTACATATCATAGGAATTCCACCATTTAACTAGCAAATTATTTTTATAAAAAATGAACGGTGTAAAACAATCGAATTTACTCATGGTTATTAGACACCAGAATTCTTTTAACCCGTTAGTAGTCGCTATAGAGAGCGCCACCTATTACAGATTGCGCACTTTTTATTTAACTGTCACCAATAATTTTAAGAAGTGATGTGATCGACGTTTCTTCGATTTTATTCGCGTTTTATGTATATCAAATGCCACTTCTAAAAATTTTTGGTGGCTATTGAATAAAAAATGCTAGCAAAACTGAAGGATGGGCGGTAAATCGACCAACTAGCGACTACTAACGGGTTAAAATAATTTTTAATGAGAATTTTTTGTTTATTATAACAGGAAAGTATTGTTTAAAAGATAATGGTGTAAGTGTAAATAATGTGTGCCCCGGTCTAAATCAGTCCCTGGGTGTGAGTGCAAAAGAAAAGTAAAACACTCAAATTCAAAACTATAAATATACGCAGTGAATCAAATACCGAACAGGCGATCAAATATGGCGATCAAATTAAGTATACTGATTTAATTTTTTACAGCTACAAATTGAAAACAGAGGCCTATCCTTATCGAAACATATCGACATAAACTGCAAAATAGTTTTATTTATTTATTTATTTTTGAAGCACTGAAAAATAAATGAATAAAATCATTAAAACCCTAAGTCTATTTTTTTTTTTAAGTAACAGATATAAAATTCTGCACAAAACAAAATTTAATTTAGTACAACAGGACTTATTTTAAACTATTCTTCCATACAAAGGTATGCAGTAACTGTGTTTCATTCCCTAGCATCGGTTATTGTATTCATTTCTGAAAAATTCTTTGGTATAGCTTTAGCATAGGACCCCCTTTGTGGCTCTTAAATTTTTGTTATTATTTTGGCGATGAGCTAGAATGGACATCATAATTGCATTTGTAAAAATCTTGGCGAGAAATGTACGAGCTACTTCGGTGAGAAATTTAAATTTCGTCGAGGAATGCTATATTAAAGCTATTCCATTACTTTAGCACGTTTTTTCTCAATTTTATTTTAATTAAAAAAAAAAAAAATCCACATTTATTTATTTTATTTTATTTTTTCGACCTAAAAATAAATATATCTATTTTAATTCATTTCACTTTGCAAAAAAAAATGTTTTGCCTTTTTAATATTTTAAAAGTTTTTTTTAAAATATCTTTTGTACCAATTGTTCGACTGAACTAAAAAATACCATGTTAGCTAGATTTTGTCCTGATTAATAAGTGTACCAATTTCTGACAAAATCTAATTATCCGGACTAAATATCTGGACAGATACAATGACAAACAATTAGCTTTACAGTTTTAACAATTAGCTATTTGGATAAAATCAAAACTCTTTGTACATTCATTCAAGGTGATACATAAAAACTGGTAACGACGCTGTCTGAAAGAAATAGTACGATATGTCATTATGGGGAAAAAAAAAAAAAAAAAACTTTTAAAAATCTAGAAATCCTTACAATGAGACTTGTCCGAGAAATCTCACTTAAAGGATGTGATGAGGTTCCTTTTATTAGCAGACGAACCTATCCACGCTCCATCTAATATTAGAATTAATTCAGTACTACCAGTACTCTAAATATCCAAAGTAGGTATTTAGTTATTGCAGGGAAAGTGAAACGCAGAAAAAAAAAAAAAAAAAATCAGCAAAATTTTGAAAAGTCTCCAAAAGACCCCAGCATAATTTTGAAAGTCCCCAAAAAAGCCCCTAAAAATATTTAGTCCCCAAAAAAGTCCCCATCGGCCCAAAAAGTCCCTAAATTTAGGGGCTAAGTCCCTAAGTTGGCAACCCTGACGAGTATGACGATTGAAAACAATATCTTTTGTTTTAGCTCATTTCCTGCTATTGGTTCATTGATATTGGTTTATTTCAAAGTATCCATATCTTCTGGCCAATAAGATGCGACATGTGTTTAACTCGCTTTGGGCTCAGTGATGCCAGATTGGGGATTTTGTCCCCATTTTGGGGATTTTTGAGGCTTTTGGACCAACTGTTTGTGGGGACTTTTTGGGGGAATTCTAAAATTTTTGGGGACAAATCTGGGGAGTTCTTCAACTCTCTGTCAATGTTGATAACGTAATGATTTATCCCTATGACTAGAGACTTTCAATATCTTTATTGGTATTTGGGGATTTTTTTTTTTTAAATGCCTTCTTTTGGGGAAAAATCTGAATTTTTATCACAGAAAAATCTGCTTGATATTTTTTTTGAAAAAATTTTTATTTCCCCTTTTTAGTAGAAATCAAATTGGGGATTTTTTCGAAAAAAACCTCCTGAATTGGGGAAATTTGAAGACCTGTTTGGGGAAATAATTTTCGACCATCTGGCATCACTGTTTGGGTTGTACATCAGTCCCTTTCTCCTTTCCCATGTTATCGAATGGGATTTTCGTTGCTTCGTTTTATAAAAATATCTCATTCAAAAATGAAGTTTTTCGAATTCTGTTTTTTGAATATTACTCTTTGAACAGGTCGCCTTTTAGCTTGGTGAACAATTTTTCGAAAAAATTAATTTAAATATTTTATTTCAATAAGTAAATTATGGACTCAATAAGTAAATTATGGGTAAAGTGTGGATCTCTAAGTAAAATATTTAAATTTATTTTTTCGAAAAATTGTTCACTAAGCTAAAAGACGACCTGTTCAAAGAGTAATATTCAAAAAACAGAATTTAAGCTAAAAGACGACCTGTTCAAAGAGTAATATTCAAAAAAACATAATTCAAAAAAGTTCATTTTTTAATAAAATATTTTTATAAAACGACGCGACAAAAATCCCATTGGAAAACATGGGAAGGGAGAAAGGGTGCTATCTGACTGATGTAAAATAAAGTTTTATCTTCAGTAATTTTACAGTGACAGTTTCTTTATTAAATTATATAATATTGGATAGTTTATTACTTTTTTTATGTAGCATTTATTTTTTCTCTTTCCTTTTCTTTCTTTCTTTCTTTCTTTTTTTTTTTTTTTTTTTTTTAAGCCGTACATGTAATTTCAAAATGAGTTACTTTAAGTAACAAAATGAAACTTTAACATAATTTTCTTTAAATAATATAATTTTTATACTGACAATGTATATATATATATATATAATGAAACTATTACGAATATATGAAACTATTACGAATGTGAATTGAACCCATATACATTAAAAAAATATTGTAATGATTTGGTAAGCAGATACAAAAATAAAAATGACAAGTAACTGACATTTAGGATGCATATAAGAGTTTTAAGTAAAAAATATTACTCTCTACGACTAAAAAAGGGGTATCCAATGGCAATTCTTAACTATTTAGAATGATTTTCCTTTTTATTTAATACCTACATCTTAAGACAATTTTTATTAAGCTTTATTTTTAGTAGAATTATAAATTTTGATATACTTGGTACAAATAAAACACAGATCGCATATTAGCTGTGTTAAAATATGATTTTAAAATAATTAAAGCTTAAAATGGGAAGAATAGAGGACAAACTATACAGAGGTATACTAAAAAGCAACAGTATAAGTTATAAGAAACACAAAATATTGATTCACTTTTTATGCATTTTTTTTTTTTTTTTTATGATAAAGTTATGGTAGTAATATACCAGAAAATACACGGAAAACACTTTATACTTGTATACTTTAAAATTCGTGTGCATATGTCTTTAAAAAATAACAAATTTCTATTTTTTCCTATCTTGAAAGAAATATCGCAATATATCACATAATATCGATATTAACATGGTGATATATCGCGATATTTAATTTCTGATATCGTCCAGCACTAATATTCATGTATGTGTTTATGTCTTACATTGTTATCTAACTAGAATTATATAGCTAAGTATATCTAATATACTAATATGAAAGTTAGCCAAGTTATTATACATGCATAGTTGCCGACCATCTCATTATGAACCGTACAATTTTTAGTACCCGCCTTTTTTTTCACACCAATCAGTTTTTAGAGTAATTTTATTCTTATTTAATCGTAACAACATTTGGAGAGAATTACTCTAAAAATAAAGTAGTGTGTAAAAAGGGGCGTTTTTTTTCAAGGGGCGTTAACAATGAGGTTTATCCGGGTGACGTAATGATCACGTGTCGGTGGTATTTACCTCTAACCTCGTGGATTGTTTACTCTTGAACTAGGCAGTGAGCGCCATTATTTTTATTAATTTTTTTTTTTTTTTTTTTTTTTTTGTTTATATTTCTCCCTTTTTTCTTCGCAGTGAATTTTTAAGATCATGGTTTGATCCTTGATCGGCCGTTATGATTTTTACCATGAAAATATCCAAGAATACATTCTCTTAAATTCACAGAATGAAGGACACGGAAGTTCTGCTGCTTACAAGAAAATATTAATGGGTGTAAGCTTTTCAAAGCAGGGTTTGTAAAAAAATTGACATTTCAAGAAGTCCATAATGGGAGAAATACTGCTACCATTGTATCAGCAGATGTCAAAGCTAAATATAAAAAAACAGGAATAAAACTTAAACGTGACCATCGCAAGTGACAACGAGGTATGAATGTTTTCATATTCCATAGTGTTGAATGTGATTAAAATTAGTTGTAAATATATTTGTAATACTATAGTTCATTATTGTATCTCTTCCATTCCTTGTATGAATGATTTTTTTTTTTTTTCATTATGCTGTGTTTGTAGTGTAGCTAGAATGAGAAACTTTTTAGACTATTCGAGGGAAGCATATATGGTGAAATGTATTAAAATTAAGTAGTTTATTTTAAATTTATGACCCAATTTAATCCCCTTTTCCCGTATTTTTGGAAGTGCCTATTAAAATTAATAAATAAGCTTAGTGTAATTACATATTGTGCAAAAAAACGTATTTAAAACGTCGAATTCTACAAGGATACCCAGCTTGATAAATTATAGAGGTAGTTCCGCAATTCTAATGTCATATATATATACATATATATATATTTTTTTTTTAAAGATATTTATTGTTTATAATTTACGTATTTCAATTAATTTTGATTTTATTTTCAGTGATGAAAGTTCATGCAATAACTTTTATTCTTCAGAAATTGCAACTTTTGGAAGTTATTGTACCACGAAATATAAAGTTCATTTTTGTTAAACGATTAATGTTAAAGAAACTGTTATTTTATTCATCTCTGAGAAATCTGTTTGTAAGAAATTTTATAGATATCTGTGTTTTGAGCCAGAATCATGGACATAATTTCAATTAATGGCAATGGTTACACTTTTTCAACACCTTTATATCATATGGCACCCTTGAATCACAATATTCATATAAATTACATCCCTTACCCACACTAAATATTATAGGATATAAAATGTATTTATATTCCGACTCCTTTTTTTAACTAAATATTTTTTGTATATGTTAATTCCACTTTGTTGATTTAAATAAGAAATTGACCAAATGCATTTAAAAAAAAAAAAAAAGTGTAAAACGCATAAGAATTCTTATGTGTGCAACTGTGAATAAGCCACAATAACTAAATTAATCCGAAAATCATATAGCTGTATGTAAATCAAATATTTGTTGTACTAAATTTCCAGTCAATTGAAGGATTACGTGAATTATCACAATTTGTTTTAGCTTTATAAAAATAATTACTAATTCTGTGTCGACCACTTTTTATACAAACCATGCCTTTAAACATTCTTATAACATGCTTTAACTATGTTGCATGTATAATTTTAAGCGTGTACAAGGAGGCTTTCTACTTATTGCCTGCTGAAGCCTAAGACCATCATATATTCTGTGAGGAATTTTATTACAAAAGTTACTTTCTACCTAATGTATGTTTTTAAATTTCATGTTCACATTCAGAAAAAGCACAATCATTAAATTTGTTCTTGTGTTTAAAGATTTATTATTGTTACTATTACTTTATTTTCTTAAATTAGAAAAATGAATTTATTCATTTTTCAAATTTTATAGGCTATTTGTACCTAAATATTTTAGTTTGATAACTATAAAATTACAGCCAATTATCAGTTTTGACAGTTAGGTTTAATTTTTTTTTTTTTTTTTTTTTTTTTTTTTGCTTCCATGCAAGGCAGTCGAATTTTAAAGTGACTGCATTGTCTTTTTAAATACATTATATATGAATTTAATCAAAGCTAACAAATTACACAAATAAAGAAATACTTCACACTAGAAGCATCTTCAAATTTACAGAAAATATCAAATGAATAAAATTTTATTTTTTCTCTGAGTTAAACCTGAAAGTACAACAAAATAATATGTAAGAGAAAAAAATCTGTTATTTTATTTGAAGATGTTAATTCATTATTTGGATAATTTTATCATTCGACAAGATTGTGAGAAAAGTTTGTCTACTGTTAAATTGTTATTAATTTAATCAGGCATTTTGGCACTACCAGGAATAAAACTTTTTTTTTTCAATATGTGTTTGTCTGAAATATGTAATTATTTCATTAAAATTTCTGCTTTTTTGGTTAAATGTATGATTAACAAATATGCAAAATTTGCTAATTCTTTTTTTTTCTTTTTTCTGCCAACTTCATTGAATTTACTAATTGATTTGTCAATTGCAAGTTAACAATTGTACACTTTTGTGAATACATATTTTTGCATTTTATTGTGATAAATTTGTATTGTGTGCAAGTTCAGACTTTTCATTTTTTA
Organism: Salticus scenicus; assembly: GCA_963930645.1. NCBI lineage: Eukaryota > Metazoa > Arthropoda > Arachnida > Araneae > Salticidae > Salticus > Salticus scenicus. Next base: position 102,502,642 of record OZ005658.1, on the reverse strand, counting down.
TGAAACAATTTTATTAGTTAGATAGTTATTTTTGTTTGTTATTCTTTTTTTAACAAAGAGAGATGGATAACCAAGGTGAGCTTGAACCTCCGACTACTTCTGAAACACAAGATACAGCAGACCCAGACCATAAAGCGAAAAAAGGAGAGGCAACTTCAACTAGCGATCACAAAGAAACGTGCCATCTTAAAGAAGTTTCATCAGATGAAGATTATTCAATATCTAAAGCCAGCAAGTCCACAACCTGAGGTACCCAACCATCCCGCTGGAGAAAGCCATCAACCTGAGGCACCCCACGACAGCCGACACAGAGAGCTTGTAAATATTTATAGAAAGGATTTAAATGTAAATAAAGGCACACGCCTGGTGGGTGTCTAAGGTGTGTGGTGTTTATTAAAATCACTGCACGACTAAGATAACTCTCCCTGGCAATGCAAAGAACATCGCTTCATCAAAGGACATAGAGGTAATAATTTAATTATTATTATTATTATTTTTTTTTTTTTTTTAGTTAAATTATTTTTTAAATTAATTTCATGTAAATAAAAAAACAGAATTTTATGACAATACTTATTTATTTAAACACTTATATTTAAAATAATGATTGTTATTATATGAAAGATCAGGACCCTGTGCATTTTCGAGAACGTGTGTATACGCAAGTGAAGTGTGACATCACTGACCATCCGTGGATACAAGAAAAATATTTCCTATGTTAATCGCCCATTGGATTTTTTGTAAAAAAATTATTAAAAATCAAGGGAAATTATTTCCCGATTTCAATCCCCATATTTAGGTATAGATATGTATTAGTTATCGTGTGCATGCATTAGATTAAGTTGTTTTTGTTGTAAAATTGATAAAATTGTAATTTTAAATTTCGAAACTCTAGGGGGGAAAAATGGCAAATTTCTATATTCGATTGAAAACACAAGCATTTCATTTCAAAGGAAGATATTTACACAATAAATATCCAACTAATATACAAATTAAAAGGAAAGTGATAAATATTCTATCATAATTTGAAGTCAAATTTGTTTTTGAATGTCTAAAAAAAGTATCTGATGTAAGATACTAATATTTTGCAGCGGAATAGATTTCATATGTCATCCTTGACGGAAAAAAAATATCACCAAATTATTTGGCGAACATATTTAATTCTTTTCAAAAATCATGGTTATTTTAACAACGTGTATTAAGCAAATAATCAGTAATGTGAAACAATATTTCGTACAATACATATTACAAAAATATACATCTGGCATGTATATTTTTGTATTACGTTATTGATCGCCAAATACAAAAAACGCTAAGAACGACAGTGCCTTGAAATTAAAAATTAAAATTTTGTCAATTTGACAGCAAAATAACTCAATCTAACACATGCACATGATAACTAATACATATCTATACCCAAATATGGGGATTAAAATCGGGAAATAATTTTCTTTGATTTTTAATAATTTAAAAAAAAAATTCAATGGGCGATTAACATAGGAAATCTTTTTCTTGCATCCACGGATGGTCAGTGACATCATTCGCTTGCGTATTGTCCTGATCGCCTTCTTCATGTTTGTGTTTTTTGTTGCAATGATGGTCGCAATCCAATTTTCTTTTATTTAAAGCGTCATCTCTCAATAAAGAATTATCTGAAATATTAGGAAGCGCTTCATCCTCAAGATTTATTGAATCACCGGTATTGCCATAGTGCGGTGTGTCCGGTTCAACTGGACGACCCATTGTTTTGTCTAGTATCTTTTTAAGTATTTGCTCTGTGTTTGCACTCATTTTCTTTAATCGAAAAAAAAAAAAAAAAAAAAGTCGAAAGCCAAAATTATCGCCTGTATATTTAGAGTAAAAATTCCTACCTATGTACATTAGTTTCAGACACAATAGACCAATGCCGTCATCATCAGTACATAATCTGAAATTGCTAGATGACCACTTAATAGGTGGTAAAGCCACATTTTCACTTTTGCAATAAGTTTATTCTACCCATTGATTTTGAGCATAAGGGTGAAAAGCCTTAGACCAGTGAGGATCTTTATTTTCAAATAATTTATGATGTTTAGTAATCATAGGAGCATTTCCAGTTCTAGTAAAATTAGCCACAGTGACTCCATGATGATGAAAGCAATATGAAAATAAAAATAATTATAAGATAAAAAACTTTTTATAAACCATGTTTTTAAATTTTCTGTTGAATCATAGCTATAGAACTAACTACATTAGCACTTTATCAATGCGTATTTTTACGAAATTGTAAATAATTGTATTTATTTTTGTATAAATTCTTTCAAAGAGGCTTAGTAAGTTGATAAAATGTCAATCTGCATTTCCAGCTCTTTTGCGTTAAAATAGCTTAATTTTCCCTTTAAAATGCATTAAAAAAGCTCCAATAGGCAGGTAATGGATTTGGCGAGAAAATCCTTATTATCGATATTCCAAAGACGGATGCTCTTTGCGTCATCACTGGCGTCATGTCCCTTAGTATCACCCTGAAATGAGGTTTATCCCGGTGACCATAACCAAAATTTATGTTGGGGATGGGGGGGGGGGAGAGAGAGAAAATCATTTTAACTTCCCAAAGTATGTAACTATTTTGCTGAAAAATTACTGCTTCACTGTTTTTAATTTTTATTTTGCTGCAAATTTTTGAAATAACATGATTATTTTGCTGTTAAATATGATAAAATTTTGTACTATTTTCAAAGTTAATTCCAGAAATAAAAGATTATTTTAGTGTAATATTATATATTTGCTTTTTTGGTAGCAAATTTATGAAACGTGCAATATTTTCGCAGTTGATTAGGGAATTATGGGTTTATTTCACTACTGTTAAAAAGAAATTACATTTATTTACAGCTAAATTAAATGCTTAAGTTAGGGGTAATTTTTGCTGCCAATTTACAAAATAATGAATATTTTGGCACTACCAGGAATAAAACTTTTTTTTTTTTCAATATGTGTGTGTCTGAAATATGTAATAATTTCATTAAAATTTCTGCTTTTTTGTTTAAATATATGATTAACAAATATGCAAAATTTGCTGATTCTTTTTTTTTTTTTTTTTCTGCCAACTTCATTGAATTTACTAATTGATTTGTCAATTGCAAGTTAACAATTGTACACTTTTGTGAATACATATTTTTGCATTTTATTGTGATAAATTTGTATTGTGTGCAAGTTCAGACTTTTCATTTTTTATGAAACAATTTTATTAGTTAGATAGTTATTTTTGTTTGTTATTCTTTTTTTAACAAAGAGAGATGGATAACCAAGGTGAGCTTGAACCTCCGACTACTTCTGAAACACAAGATACAGCAGACCCAGACCATAAAGCGAAAAAAGGAGAGGCAACTTCAACTAGCGATCACAAAGAAACGTGCCATCTTAAAGAAGTTTCATCAGATGAAGATTATTCAATATCTAAAGCCAGCAAGTCCACAACCTGAGACACCCCACCATCCCACTGGAGAAAGCCATCAACCTGAGGCACCCCACGACAGCCGACACAGAGAGCTTGTAAATATTTATAGAAAGGATTTAAATGTAAATAAAGGCACACGCCTGGTGGGTGTCTAAGTTGTGTGGTGTTTATTAAAATCACTGCACGACTAAGATAACTCTCCCTGGCAACACAGAGAAGAAATGCACATCGTTTCATCAAAGGATATGGAGGTAATAATTTAATTTTTTTTTTTTTTTAGTTAAATTATTAATTTATTTTTTAATTTTATTTCATGTAAATAAAAAAACAGAATTTTATGACAATACTTATTTATTTAAACACTTATATTTAAAATAATGATTGTTATTATATGAAAGATCAGGACCCTGTGCATTTTCCGGAACGTGTGTATACGCAAGTGAAGTGTGACGTCACTGACCATCCGTGGATGCAAGAAAAATATTGCCTATGTTAATCGCCCATTGTATTTTTTGTAAAAAAAATATTAAAAATCAAGGGAAATTATCCCGATTTCTGAAATTCTACATTATTTGGTGATTTTTCGAAGTGAGCCAAGTCATGGCCCCATACAAACATTCACTAGTAGTCGCCAAGCCCAAATCATTTTTCGCTAAACCAAGCCCTGACCCCATACAAACATTCACATTAGGGCTGTAAGAAATTTTGGTGGAATTCTACATTATTTGGCGATTTTTCTATGCGAGTCAAGTCGCCAAGCCCTTAATAGTATTTGGCAATTTTTTCCATACACCCGGATAAAGGAAAAGTACAGATTAATGTAACTAATAATTAGAGCTGTACCGAGTACTCGGTATATACTCGGCACTCGACCTATTTGCCGAATACTTGGTACTCCGCCAAATTTAGGCTATGTATTCGGCCAATACCGAGTAGTTGTGGGAATTTCACTATTTTTATGCATTATTGAAAGATATTTATTTTATAACTAAACTAAAAAAATATGGAAATATAAATACAGAGTCATTATAATTAAAATTTTTGCTATAACAGCTTTCTGCAGTTAAAACGGGCTGTTATCAAACTTAGCATAGAGATGATTCATGATATGAGCTTTTAATTATAACTATCTTGTATGAATGTAATAAGCATTATTTTATAAAAACTTAGTACATGAAATTGTATTTATAAATCAGACAAAAATAAAATATTTTAGAAAAAAAAAAGAACCTCTATGTAATATTAACACAATTTTCGTTATTCATTTGTGCAAATAAAAGTAAGACACTTTCAAATTGGTAAGAAAAGATTGATTTTGAATTTTATACTATAAAATAATGTAAAAAACTATCACCAATTCGGATACAGTTTACCGTTGAGTAAAAGGTGCGTTTATTTAATATTTTAAGAAAAACACTTTCTAGCTAAATCTCATCAAGTTATTAAAATAATAATAATAATAATAATAATTTTAGTGCAATTTGTGTAATAATTTATGTTCTGATGTGAATATGCTGTGCAATTAAAATAATTCAGATTTTTATAATTTTGTTAATTTCTCTCAAATTTTTTATTTTCCTTTTTGTAAGTGAACAAATAAAAAAATAAAAGGATTGATATAGTTTTGTTTATAATTGTTATATTTTGTTATAGTTTTGTTTATAAGGGTACTATAATAGCACTATGGTACATAATCTTATTTGAGTACTACAATATAACAGTACAATGCTTATATGGATAAATACATCAAGTAAAGAGACATGCAAGCAGAAGCGGATAAATTTTCATGAATTTCCTTCAAATACAACTGCTTTATTAAAAGAATGACAAATAAAACAGGAAAGAGATAATTTTAACAAAATGCAGCATATTATATTCAGATTATTTCACAGAATATGACTTTGCTCACCATAATTTTACAAAATAAAAAAAGTTTTATTCATGAATTCTTAAAATAAAAAAAGGTATATACTTAAAAATAAAAAGGATTCTGAAAAATGAGGATTAACACATAAAGTAATTTTGCTGTGTCTGATAATTACACTGCTATCAGTTTAGAAAATAATATATGTACAAGAAAAAGTTATTTGAGTATAAGTAATATAGGAATATGAGCAAATGTAAATTGAGAAAAAATGAAACCATAAAGCATAGTTACACAAGATGAAATGATTTTATTGTCTTTGTTCTACAAAAATGTGAACAATATGAAAATTTAAAAATCTTAGTCGACATAAATTACATGAGTATGCAATGCATAATACATAAAATGTGAACAAACTGGAATAAAGAAAAAAATTAAAAACAAATGTTTTAAACAAAGTGTACACATGTGTGTATATAAATGATTCAAATAAGCATTTAAAAAAAAAAAAAAAAAAAAAAACTTCAACTGGTTTTAGCAAAGAACAATGGTTTAAACTGATTAATGATTTTTCTATGCATTCCGTATGATACTACATATACTGGGTGATAAAAATTAAATTTAAAATTGTGTCTATATTAAACTTGAACAATTCGGATAATTTAACAGTCAGGAATAACCTTAGAGGAGAGATACTGATAGAGAGCGCATGCAGGGAAAAGTGGGGTTGAAAAGTTTTTGTCATCATTGAATGATTTTCACCTTAGTCACGTGACAGGGAGGCAACCATATTTGGCTACAGCTCGCCGTTAAAAAACTTTTACTTTGTCGAAATTACAGAACATTTTTCTCCATTATCTTACCTGCTACAAATATAATTTTGCTAGGTTCACTTGAATAGTTCGAAATATTAGTTATAAATAATTTTTAAATGTTAATTCGAGCCGTCATTAAACGTGAAAATGACTATCTGATTTTTATAACAAATGCAAATGGGAACAATTCTCTGGAAATTTAAATACAGTTAGTACTGCATCCTTTTTTAACCAAGTGCTTCCAAATCTATTTTTATGAAAATTATCTGGCAAGAAATTTTTTTAACATAAGCGGGAATGGTCAATGGCTTTAAAAACTCTCTTAAAATCTTACCTTCCTGTAATTTCCATCTGTTTTTATCTTTAGGAAAGCTAAATGAAAATAACATACAAGGTACATTGTACATTGAGTACATTTATGAAGGTTTAAAAAATATATATTAAAAAATAATAATAATGTGGTTTAAGGGCCATTAATTTTTGAATTATTTAAAATATTCTTTGTTACGCTTAAATCCTAAGAAATGTATTTGTTGCGTTTTGAATAGTATACCCTTCTTTGAATGAAAAAATGTTTACTTTATTATCATTAGGACAAAAGGTAGAGGATAATTTGTTTCAGACATCAACAATGCCTTGTAATCGTTTTGCAGTAGACAACCACAAAAAAAAAAAAAAAAAAAAAAAATAGTAAATAAATAAATGTATATCAGAGGGAAAAAAAATTTAAAAGGTCGAATTTAAATACACCATGAGAAATAATTATAATGAAATAAATAAATGCATGAACAAGATATTACACACGTTTCCGATGCATTTTTCTTAATTTTCTTATAAAAGCTGAGATATAGCCTTTCTGCACAAGGGAAAAAAGCTGCATCATACCAGCGCCACCAGGTCGACCAATATGTATTCAAATTGAATTGACATAATTTCTGTAATGATCCTCTCGCATACCAAGTTTCGTGTAATTTTACGGAACAGAAGCTGAGACACAGCATTTCCGTAAATTAGAGAAATCACTGTACAGCAGTGCCACTTATTGGGCGATTTTCACAAGAAGTTGATAGGTACTAAATTCAAGATTGAAAAAAAAAAAAAAAAAAAAAAAAAAAAGAAGTAAATTAGTGCATTAGTTCTTGATATAGAGAAGCCACAAATTTTTGGTCTCTCTCTCCCCCACCCACAGAAGGGACAGGAGACAGGTGGATATTTTCTAAAAATGCTCCAAACGTGTATAGATCACCTCAAAACTGTAAATTCATTGAAAACCGGAAGACGAAATTTTTTATAAATCTTATCATTTCAAATCCTTTGAATAAAGAAGAAGAAGAAATTAATCATAAATAAATAAATATACTATATTCTACAGAGCTTAGAAAAGCAAAGTAAAGAAATTATAAATTATAATATTTATAAATTATAATAATAAAATATTTTTTAAATAAAAATTCTTATATGAAACAATTTGTTAATTTTATATGGGATTAAATTTTGCCTAGTAAGAAATAAAGAGACAAATTTTATTCTCTCAAACTTACATTATAAATGCAGACAGATCGTCAATACGCAAAAATCTCTAAATTCGTAATAAAGTACATATGGGAAAAAAAAATAATTCTAATTTGTAAATAAAAAATAAAATATATTTGTTTATGCTTTTTGCAAACAATACAATCATTTATTTTTTGAACACCGCAAAATGACGTAAAACACAAAAATACAATCATGCATCAAACTTATTAGACATTTCAATATTTCGCCAAATCGCGCCAAATCTGGATTGAAAGATGTAAGTGAAATTTCTTTCATTATTTCTCAATTTTTAAGAAAATAATAAGTAAAAATCATGAAAAACGAAAAAGTCAAACATATAACTACTCAAAAACATTAATATAATAAATTATTTTTCCATAAATTTTCAAAAAACTGTATATAAAACACATGATTATGTGAATAATTTGGATTTCCTTCATTAAAAAGTCTATTTGTTTTAATATTATGATTTTATATGAATACTTTTTAGAAGTATATATATGACTGTGAAAGGTTATAGGTTCTCCATTGAGAAATTTTTCTCTAGAACCAAATGCAACGAAGTATTTCACCATCTCTTCGGTAGCATAGCAGAGATCCCCATTCAAATACATGTAAAAAACTCCCCTGTCCGAATACGGTGTCCCCCAGTCACGTGGTTTCGATGTTGGCAAAAGATTTCGTTCGGGGATGCTCTCTCTAGGGTTATCTCTCCTCTAAGGGAATAACATAAATTACTTCAGTTTATCTCCAAGACTTGGACCTCAATTAAAAGTACCTTTCTTTATCTCATTAAATTCAGTTTTTAAAAAACCACCATAAAAAAAATAAGTGCTACCCTGATTTTTTCCTGTTAAACTTTACAATAAACTTCATTGTTTAGATTGGTTGTGTTACTCAGATTTCTAGGAGTCTACAATAAATTAGAATAAAACTGAAAGAATTAAAAAAAAATATGTATGTACAACAACAAATCTTTAGGATAAGCAAAATTATAAAAATTTAACCTTAAGTATAAGGTGGAATAACCTTACTGTATCTAGTATGGTATGCACAAAATGGGGGGAAAAAAAGAAAAGTATAACATTAATTTTGCAGTAACATTGAAGCATATATTAGATTTATTGTAAGAAATGAAGTAGAAAATTCCCTATTTTCTTATTTTTTCATTAACATTTAAATTATAAAATACGGGTTCCAAAATTAACTAAAAATGCTGATATATAAATTAATTGACTAATGGAGGGTAACATAGTATATGGTATGGTGCAGTCTAAAAGTTCAAGTAATTTAATGCGCACAGTAGCTCTTTCGACATGAATTCTATGTCGTGAAACTTTTTTATTTTTCTTTCATCAAATGAAAATTGAATTATGTTTTTTAAAAAGTGTGGTGTAACTAACTTAAAACTAAATATAGACGGTACAGCATCACTTTTCAGAAATCTTCTATCTGTAAAATTTTGGTAAGTAAAGTCATTTTCGGTAAAATGCTCTGAACATAATACGCTATGTTCAGATGGTGTAAAATTTTCTCTTTTCAGTTTGATAAGCCATTCTTTTAATAAACCAGACGAATTTAAAGGAAAAGCATGAAAACTTACACGTTTCTGCTTGCATGTTTCTTTGCTTGAATTATTTGTGGATCTAAAATATGTACAGTTTTTTGATATGTTGCTTTCTTCATTTGCAGCGTAAACAAATCATGGAATACCACCGTCACGTGACTTCCGCACAAACGTTGCCAACGGTGAATAACCCTCATTGTACGGTTATTAATGAGATGGTTGGCAAGTACGTACATGGATAATGCTTTCATTATAATTTTTATTCTGCCAGACTCTCAGAGATTACAATATGAAGTCAAAAATTGGGTGTTGCTGTTGAAAAAAATCAACGTTGGCGGTCATTTTAATTTGTAGAAGATATCTGATTAATAATTTTACGTCATTTTCAAAAGTACACTTAATTTCCTGTTGAATTGTATCTATTACATTTTTCTGCGTTGATTAACAACAAAATAACAGCGGGTGTTGCTTTTTTTTTTTTTTTTCCTCGACTGCACATACAATTTTTATATAACGACGAGGAAGAAATATTACACGATCGTACATATTATGAAACATATATTTACCCATTACGATTACGCTATTTAAATATCAATGCGTTTTATGACCGTAGAATAGTATTTTTTTTCTTTTTTTAAATTTTGAATTAAGAAATTTCACAAAGTTTATCTTAATAGCTTTAATTTTAAAAAGAAAACATAAAATAGATTGTTTTTGTGTATCACAATATATTATTTCGATATTTAAAATACACCATATAATAAATTCAGTTTTTAGGGCATTATGTATTTTAAACTAAATTTAGAAATTATTATCCTAAAATATATCTGAATAATTCAGTGTAGCCATATAAACAAAATTATTTTCACTAGAAACGCATATTTCTTTTCTTTTCTTTTTTTTTTTTTTGTAAAGTAACGCGTTTTTATGCATCTAAATAACGAATATTCATTTCATTCTTCTCTGGAACAAGGACAGTGAAATATATTTTAATGCCTGTCATAGATTTTAGAGAAATGAAATTCTTTTGTGAGTCCCTGTATACAAACTGGGAATATTACCAAGGTACCTGCGTTAAGAAACATTTTTATTTAAGGAACAAATTTTTAGTGACAGTCTCTTAGTTTTGGACTCACATCGAACTAAACTTGTGAGTAAACACAAGGATAGATAGATATTTCCGATAGATTTTGGAAAGATAAAAATTTGCGTAATAAAATTGTTTTCATTTTTAAGTAATGACTTTCACACTGCCTCCCAACTCCAGCATGAAAACAAGTATAATGCCTTGTTTTTATATTTAATTATCAGTTAATCACAGACAACTTAGAGTAGTTATCTGTAACCTGCTATAAACTATAATTTTATTGAATAGCTCATGTTAATCCCATTGATAGCATTTGATGTACGTGACGACGTGCGTCCAAAGATATAGGTGTGGTAAATAATCTAACCACGCCTTTCCATTCAAAAACTGATAAAGTTTGAATTTTTTGCGTTAGGCGTTCAAGTTGTGTATAATTTTACCCGTAGATAAAAGGATTAATGATATGTGTAAAATTTTGAAACAACTTTAAGTAATCAGTACGAGGAAAAAAAATAACAAGAACGAAAAATCATGCGCTACGCATTGATTATCAACACTTTCCAAATGTACGGTATTGTTGCATAGTATTACTTCTCTTTGCTTATGTGATCACACAATGGACAGACAAGAGTTCGGAAAGACATACAGATAAACTAATTTAATTCCTAATCATTCTTAAACATTGTTAGAAAGTATTAAAAATGCGTAAAAGAAAAGAAAACGTTGCCTTTATATTCTAATTGCAGTCCTTAATGTATCTGAACACTTTAGTGTAGCCCTATAAATCTAAAGTTTAACAAAATCATATTCTATACAAAATATTATTTTAGTATATTAACAATAAATGCCAATTCATTTATGATTTTTACTGCAACTTCTTTATAATTTTTCTGCTGCATTTAAAATTTACTCCATGCCCAAAAAATTAAATGTGCATTCAAAGGGTTAAAGCTTAAAAAAATCATAAAATTTTAAAACTGGATATAATGTGGGTAATGGGCAGTCGAGGACACCACCATACCAGAGATACCAGTATAATTTTCGTATTGAATTTTCTGTGATTAAGTAAGGATAAACCTTCTAATTAAATCGTTCTGGTATCAAATTCAAGCGGCCGTATTTTGCCAACTTAGTAGTTTTGATTATCGCTACAGTGCTGGAAAAAAATTATAAAGCCGATAGAAAAATTTACAAAAGTCAAAAAGTAATGGAATTGTTGATAACGCAAATTCTATTTTCATTTGCATGATCAACATCGAAGTAATGCGCATAAACATTGTTTAGAAAAACGGAATAGGGAACATAAATTATGCTAATTTCTTACAACCAATGAAAAACAACTTGGAAAAAATTATAAAGCCGATGGTTCTAGCATCCTTTGGCATAATGCCAGACATGAGAAAGCAGGTTCCTAGGAAAGTTTAGGTAAATAGAAACGTGTTACGTGCATTCATTTTGTATTTGATGTGTTTAATACAATGCGAAGAGGAAAAAAGTTATCCGATGGTGAACAAATTAAAATATTAACTTTAAATGAAGTTGGAATGTCTGGTTCTAATATTGCAAAAAAAAAATAGGAAGGTCCAAGGCTGCAGTAAACAGTTTTCTCAGAAATCCTGAAGATTACAGCAGTAAGAAGCGTACAGGAAGACCGAAATCCTTAACTGTAAGGCAATCAAGACAAATCCGGAAGCTAGCTTGCGGGCAAAAAATGTCGTCTGCCCAAATTCAAGAACATTTACAATTACCATGTACAAGCAAAACGGTAAGAAATGTTTTAAGTAGCAATCCCATTGTTCAGTTTAAAAAATTTAAAGGAAAAGCCCCTCTTTCGAAGCACAACAAATATGCTCGCTTAGACTTTGCCCGAAAACATTTAACCGAAGGCACAAATTGGAGAGAGATTGTCTTTTCCGATGAAAAGAAATTTAATTCCGATGGACCCGACGGTTATAAATATTTTTGGCATGATTTACGACAGGAACCTCATATTTTTTCAAAGCGCCAATTTGGAGGTGGCTCGGTAATGGTTTGGGCTGCATGTGCTGCCGGTGGAACCACTCCAATTGTTTTCATCCATAACAAAATGAATTCAATTATGTATCAAGATATATTAGGAGATAATTTATTACCCATTGCTCCTCTTATAACTTCAGGAGACTGGACATTTCAGCAGGACAACGCTTCCGTTCATGTTTCGAAGTCAATTAAATCTTGGTTTGAAGCTAACCAGGTGAAATGCCTTCAATGGCCAGCTCGTAGCCCCGATCTGAATGTAATAGAAAATCTTTGGGGAATTTTAGCCCGAAATGTTTACAAAAATGGACGACAATTCAATTCAAAATTAGATTTGATGAATGCTATTAAAAACTGCTGGAATAATATTGATGCAAATACTTTGTGTGGTCTGATAGATTCAATGAACAAGAGACTAGTCACATTTATCGAAAAAAAAGAGTCTCACATCGATTATTGATGAAATACATGTATCGACTTTATAATTTTTTCCAGGTTTCTTTGTACATAAATTTTTCTTTCTACTAACCTTTTGTTATTGTAGTTATTAATATTTTTTTTCCCTTTTGTTCCTTGTAGCATATAATATATGTGTATGAAATTTTGTAAATGTTTGATCTTTTGTTTTTTAATTATATCATATTTTCAAGTGGCTTTATAATTTTTTTCACCACTGTATTAACACTTTCGCGACCGCATGTTTTTGTATTTTTGACAGTAAGCTCCGCCTGTGGCGTTGTTCTTTTGTATTACATGATTTAAAATCAATGTTTTCTATACTCATATTTATAATATAAAGGAATATACATTACAATTATACTCCATCTAATTAGAGTATTTACATACATAGTGCACTGATTGCACAAATCTGAATATTGGGTACATTTTTTAAAAATAATGTAACTTATATAACCTAAAGAATTGCCCACTGGCGGAGTTACAAATTTTCAAATGACGTTTATTCACGTCAGCGGTCGCGAAAGTGTTAATAAAAATTTTAATGGAAATTGCTAAATGGAGCAACTATGCGGAGTTGCCAATTTGTAAGGACATTTTGTATTTAATAACAATTACTATTTTGAAAGAATGGTGTTCGATGTATATGATAGTCGATTAGACAAAAATACATTTCGGCAATTGTTGCAATTAAAAATTAGTGATGGACCTTAAAAAACTGCAGTTGAATCAGTCATTTGAGAAACTTTTTATGTCCATTTTTGGCCAAAATTGAGTTAGAAATATTACATTGTTGGTGGAGGCTAGACAAATCCAATACGCATAAAACAACTCATCTCCACTTAGTAACCGTGGTGATGCCCCATTTGAAAATATTCATTCCTTTGAGACAAATCTCATCCCCTGGAAATGTGTTGTTTCTCAAATGACTTACAAAAAAATGTGGCTGGTGTCAGCACTGTTTTTTGTTATTCTATTTTAATGTAGCTGGTGGCAGCACTGTTTTTTTTTTCTATTTTAATCCAAACAGCTTGCTGTTGAGCTGTAGTGTTTATTATTGTTGTTTATTGGTTAAAATGAGTTCTAGTGAAAGTGAAAGTAATAATTCCACACAATTAAAACGTAAAAAAAGGAAGCAAGTTGAGTATAAAGCAGGCTTTATAGTGGCCGTTTCGTTCCGCTATACGCAAGAACAGAGCTAGAATATAAGGAGTGATAACTTCATATTCAGTTCAATTCTATTCAATTTCTTATTCAATAGATAGTTATCACTCCTTATATTCTAGCTCAGTGCTTGCCGACAGCGGAACGGAACGGCCACTATAAAGGCGCCTTAAGTGTGAAAGAATGAAGACGTTCTGTGTTAGGAATGAAGAATATACAAACTGGAAAGGAAATGTAGTTAAACCAAGAGAACATGGATTCTCTTGCAGGTAACTTAACCTAGAATATTTACCATAGGCCTAGAACATCTTACATCCTATAACCTAGAATATTAACCTGGGAAAGTTTATCTGTATAGCCTAAGATTGTAATATTTTGTAGGTTTTAAGTTATTTTGAACTAGTCCTAATAAGGTTTGGTTATTTTAGGTGCAGGTGGAAATGTATACTGGAAAAGGTTACAGAGGACCAAGAAAGTGAAACTTACACCAAGTTTATTGATTTTAACACAAAAAATGAACATGATGCATACCTCCAATCATTGATTGAGTGTAAGCCAATTGCAAGAAAAAGGCGAAAATTTTATGATGAAGAAATAACTAGTAAACCAAAGTCTCACTCCTTTGTGTATTCTGTGTCCATGTCTACTGGAAAAGTACAGGTATGTAAACATGAATTTCTTTCGGTCCATGGAATATCCACTGAACGTGTCAAAAGACTGTGTAAACTACTCTCTCAAGGCAAGTCACCAAAGGACTTAAGAGGGAAAAATGCTCCAGGGAACGCTAAACCAGGTCATATCATAAAGGCTATTGACGACCACATAGCCTCTTTTCCCCAGAAAGAAGCCCATTACACCAGCAGGTCTTACAAATACTTCAACGCTAACCTTAATGTAATAATTATGTGGCAACTTTTCAAAGGAAAACATCCAGACTTGAGTGATGATTACAAGTTTTATTTGAAAATATTTCATGAGCATTTTGACCTAACTTTGGGAGGCCTCAGATTGATTCTTGTTGAAAATGTGAAGAACTGTCTGTCAAAATAAAAAGTCCATCTTTAAATGATGTAGCTAAAAGAGCTTATGTTGCGGAACTCCTTGTGCATACAAGGAGATCAAAAAAGTTTTTCAAAGCCATTGAAAATAATAGACAAAAGTGTTTAACGGATGAAAAAGTAGGTGGGATCTGCATGGACTTTATGCAAAACCTTCAACTTCCTCAAATAACAGTTCAAGAAATATTTTACTTACGGCAGTTGACAGTGAATGTTTTTAATATTCATGATGTTGCAACCAATAGAGCCAAGTTTTATATATATCATGAGGGCTTAGCTAAGAAGGGGCCAAATGAAATTTGTTCACTTTTAGTTGATTATATCAATGAAGTTCTTGATGCTGGTGTTAGGCATCTTCATGTTTTTTCCGATGGTGCACCTGGACAAAACAAAAACACCGTGGTTGTGCGGTCTTTTCTTGCTCTAATAGAAACTTGCCGATTCGACAGTATTCATCACTATTTTCCAATTCGAGGTCATTCGAATCTTCCGTGTGACCGCGACTTTAGTGTAATCAAACGAAAATTAAAACAACTGACAGGATTTACATAGTAAAACAGTATGCTGAACTTATGTTGCACTCTGCTGCTTTTCAGAACAGGTTCCTAGTGGAAATAGTAGAAAGTGAAAAAGTAAAGGATTTTAATCATGGTGTGGTCAATTTTATAAAAAAAAAATGTAATATCTATGGAGACTGAAGCAAGGAACATCCCAAAGGAAAACAAAATAAAATTCACTATTTCAACTTTTATGGAGTTCCATTACTCTAATAAACATGTAGGCCAAGTTAAAGTAAAAAACTTTATTGGTGGACTCAATGAACAAATTTTTGACTTGAAAAAACTGGGAACTTGTTTACGAGAGCTTCCAAAAATCAATGCCCAACCACAAAAATGTGTACTTATCAATATCAACAAAATCAATGACCTCAAGAAAGTCGAAGCCTATATACCTGCAGACATTGTTGGTGAATTTTATTCAAAAATTTATGACTGGCCAACTATCGATATGGATGACATTGAGCTGTTTTAGAAATAATGTTTGGAAAATGTATATATATTTTTTGAAAAATAAAATACTGACTTTTATTAATAATTTGAATTGTTTTACCTTTTATTTCATACCTTATAACATATCGTTTAGACAGTCATTTGAGAAACAACACATCTCCACCAACGTTTATAATTTTTTTAAATATCAAAATAAAAATAATAAAATTTTATTTCGGTAGAATTAGCTTACCAAACCCCTGTAGAAACATATAAAACAATTAAAAAAATATATGATGTTAAATTATGGACCAGCTGGGTTTTTTTTTTTTTTCCCGAAAGTTTACTTTTTTTTAGATATGAGGTGTTTCTCAAATGACCGATTCAGTTATTCCGCATTCCTCTCAATAGAATGTATATAATTGTTAAAAGATAACTCAAACCAGAATAAATTGAAGATTTTTCTTCAACTAAATTTATTTCATTACATATTGTTTAAACTAGCAAATTTTCTATTTCAATCTAGAAAGCGTTGCTTAGGCAATGTTAAAACTCGAGAAATGTAATTGTATTTCGGTCATAAAACTCTTTGAGAAAACCTTTTTTATTATGTGTGCAATTCGTTTTTGACATGTTAAGAATGTAAATTTAGCATGCGTGCCATTTTTGTAATTTGGGAGTTTGACCGCCATTTTGAAAAATGGCGGCTAGTGTTAACAGTAAGAAAAAGCACAAAAATGTTGACCGTTAATTGGACAACTTCCACGTTTAAGGTGTTGTTGGACAGATAAATAATGAATCTATGCATTTCACTTTGAATTTGACTTTGCATTTCACTTTCAATTTGAAAATTTAATAGTGATTATACATAAAAATATGAATATATAAATATGGTTAACATTGGTTCTATCACTTTATTATTGTGATATGTTAAATCTTGCAGAATAAGCACTACATATAAAAAAAGTAATAATTTTTTTTAAAAGGTAAACAATATTTATTTTATGCCCTGAGCATATGAGAAAGCGCATAATCATCTTTATACATATCGTAAAACATATCATATCGTAAAACAATCACGCACCAAACACTTCATCTGCATCGGTGTTTTTTGTAGCTGGTGCATTCCATACACTCATCTTATTCCTCTTCAAATCTTTTTTGGCCTGAGTCAACTGTGTTGTGATATTTAATCTCAGAACATTCTTTTATTAACTTTCGTTTTTCTTGTTCCGGACTTTCTCTTTTTGTTTTTTGTTTCCCGCCAATTGATTGTTCGGTGCACCTGCCGTATCACGTGACGATGTGTCGCGTCTCTCTACAAGTACATTGTAATACTTTTTTCAATCATGTAATTTTTGCTATTCGGAACTGACGTTCCATTTTCTTATTCTATTTAATCATAATATTTTTTCTTTTTGTCTAAGATGAATAAATTAAAGTAAAAAACATCTAGGCATTCTTTCATTACGCAGCAACGAGTGAATTATCCTAAATAATAATTGATCTACATATTATATAAGAATTTCACAGTCTAATTAAGATTCATTATAGGAAAAGAAGTCATATAAATATATATCCATGTATTATTTCATCTAATTCAAGTGTACAATCTGATGATAAATAGAGAGGATTTTTTCTTCACCAATGGAATATACAATTACCTGTGACAACCCAGGTAAGCTAAACTTTATTTAATTATATGACTGTTGTTTTAGCAAAGAATTATTAGTAAGAATTATTTGTTATAAATATATTTAAATAACTAATTTGAGGAAACTCCGAACTCATGCATTCATTTATAAAGTATTCTTCCAACAGATTATGATTCTGAGATTTTGAATTGAAAATATAGATTTATTCTTGACAAATTTTTTTTTTTCATTGCACATTGGAAGAAATTGCTACATTTAAAATAATAAAATAAAAAATGAAAATGTAAGCGAAAATATTTGTTTTTGTTTCTTCAAAACTGAAGTGACACTAAATCGAAAGTATTGAAAAGTGCTTATTTTTATGAAAACTATTTAATTTTATTTTCTTCTTCAAGTACTATTTATCCGAACTGTGTTGATTTAAAATATTAAATGAATATTTACGAATTGAACAAATATTAACAAAACTATTACAAAAATTTTGTTTAAGTATGTCAGCAACAAAAGATATACAAATTGAACCGCTGAACTCCACAAATTATAATGTGTGGAAGTTTCGTATCGAAATGTACTTGCAAAAAGAGGATCTTTTTACAGTCATTACTGACGATCCTCCCAACCCAATAACCGATCAGTGGCGTTCAAAAAATAGAAAGGCCAGAGCAATTATAAATTTACTTATTGATAATGAACAGATAGTGTACGTTATGAATCTAGATACAGCACGAGAGTGCTGGAATGCTCTGCGCCAAGTCCACGAAAGATCATCCCTTACCAGTAAGCTTTTCTTACTTAGGAGACTTTATTCCATAAAATTAATGGAAGGTGGTGATGTAAACCAACATATAGCTGACATATATAAAACACGCGACAGACTCACCGCCATAGGTGAAGTCATAGATGAATCGCACCTAGCTGCATTAATGCTATGCTCACTCCCTCCTTCGTATGACGTTCTCATAACAAGTCTCGAATCGAGAGACGAAGCCCAACTGACACCTGAATATATACGAAACAAATTGGCTGATGAATATGCCAAAAGGCTTGAAAACAAAACTATTCAAAATTCAGCGTTAAAAGTCCAATACCATAACAAATCGGAGAAATTCTGCAAATACTGCAGGAAAAGCAATCATAATATAAAAGATTGCTATAAGTTAAAAAATAAAAATAATTCTGCTGTTAAAAGTCACAGTAAAAATTTCAACAAAAAACCCAACTTCAGATCCAACATATGCTCTCAGAACAATGAGAAGCCAGATAGCGCTCAAATTGCAGAGGGGAGCAATAAACCAAAAGCTGATAAATTGTATTCTTTTTATGTTGGAGATAAAACTGTAAATTGGGTGGTTGATTCAGGGTCGTCTTCACATATCTGCAATGATAAACTAAAATTTCGCGAACTTAAAAATAACGTTTCTAACGTCACTATCGCGAACGGCACGCAGCTAAAATCTTTGGGTTCCGGTACTGTGGATTTGTATACCGTAAATTCGGAAAACACACAGAACAAAATAACACTTAAAAATGTTCTTTATGTCCCTGAAATAGAAACTAATTTAATTTCTATAAAAAGAGCAACAGAGAATGGCTGTATCGCTGTATTTGATGATAAAACCTGTAAAATTGTAAATCAGGGAAATACATGCATTGAGGGATATGTGAAAAATAACTTATATGAATGTCAATTAAATTATTCTGAAAACAAACACACAGCGAACATTGTAATATAAACTTGTGATAACGAAAATTGCATAAACAAGTGGCATGTGAAACTTGGTCACAGAAATACTAACCACATTAAAGATTTAGTTAACAAGGACATGGCTGTGGGTATAAAATTAAATGATTGCAAACATAATACTGAATGTAAAACATGCATAATGTCAAAATTAACTGATTCACCTTACCCCAAAGCTGCACAATTTACAGCCTCCGTACCACTCGAACTGGTCCACACAGACTTATGTGGCCCTATGAAAACCCCCACTGTAGGTGGAAAATATTACTTTCTTACATTTATAGACGACTACAGTCGTTATACTATTATATATTTGCTAAGAAATAAGTTTGAGGTATTTTCTAAGTTAAAGGAATATGTGGCTATGACCGCAAACAAATTTGGCCGGAAAGTGCAAGCAATTCGCTCCGATAACGGGGGTGAATACACTAGTATGGAAGTAAATGAATTTTTGAATAAAGAAGGAATTGAGCACCAGTTTACCGTTCCTTACTCTAGTGCTCAGAACGGCGTGGCAGAACGTAAAAATCGTACGCTGACCGAAATGGCTCGCTGTCTGCTTAAAGACAGTAATTTACCGAATTCCTTTTAGGGGGAAGCCGTAAATACTGCAAATTACATACAAAATAGGCTCCCGACCTCCTCATGCGACTCAACTCCTTACGAAAAATGGACCGGCCGTAAACCCGATTTATCAAATATAAAAACATTCGGATGTCGCGCATACGCATATGTACATAAAATACATAGGGGAAAACTGGATAGCACCGCTCAAGAAGGAATCTTTGTGGGATATGATAATCGTAGCAAAGGCTACAGAATTTGCACAAATAATAAAAATGTAATAATTAGCAGAACTGTAAAATTTTTGGAAGATGAAAATAGAGAATCCCACAATAATGAAACATCACTATTCAAGAATGAAAATTCAAATGATGAAATTCCGGTGTCCAAATTACCAATATTAGATACTGATATAAATATAGATATAGTGGGCGATAACGATAGTCCGGATGACACGCAAACTCTGCCGCGACGATCACAACGATTAAATAAAGGTGTTCCGCCCGACAGATTTGCATTTGCAGTAAATGACAAAAGAATTGATGAGCCTAAGTGTTTTGATGATATACTAAAAATTCAAAACCCAGCTGAAAAAGAAAATTGGCTGAATGCCACACTCGACGAAATGAATTCACTCAGACAAAACAATACTTGGGAACTTGTTGACGCTCAACCAGGGACCAAAGTAGTAGGGTGTAAGTGGGCGTTCAAGGCCAAATACAATAGCCAAGGACAAGTCGAGAAATATAAAGCCAGGCTTGTTGCCAAGGGTTTTTCTCAAAAATACGGGGTGGACTATGACGAAACTTTTGCACCAGTTGCATCGCATACCACTCTAAGAAGTTTCTTGACCATGTCACTATATAAAAATTTGAATCTAAGGCATGTAGATATAAAAACTGCTTTCCTACATGCAAATTTGCATGCATCAACCCGAGGGTTATGTTGTCCAGGGCGAAGAAAATAAAATATGTAAGTTAAAGAAAGCGATATATGGCTTTCTCTTACCAAACAACACAATGTACAGACAGGCTATAGGCGCGTTACTTTACATTTCTACAGTATCGCGACCTGATATAAGTGTTGCCGTTGGCATCTTAAGCCGTAGAAACGAAAATCCTAGAGCGAAAGACTGGGAGGCAGTTAAAAGGGTTATTAGATATTTGAAAAATACCCAAGATATTAAATTAAAACTTTGTAACTCTGGTGAACCTGTTCTTAGAGCATATTCGGATTCGGATTGGGCCAATGATCCAAGTGATAGAAAGTCTATCTCTGGAAATTTATTTAAGATAGGAAAAAATCCAATATTTTGGACTTCGAAGAAACAGTCCTGTGTGTCCATGTCTTCAGCAGAGGCTGAGTACGTCGCAGCTGCGAGTGCTGCACTTGAAATACAGTGGCTCAACAAACTGCTGGATGATTTAAATTTGCCGCAACAATGTCCTATAGTGTTGTACCAGGACAACCAATCTACCATCAAGATTGCTGAAAATGATAAGTTCCAGTCAAAAACAAAACACTTACAGCTGAGATATCATCTTCTGCGAAACCTAATACAAGAAGGCCTAATCAAGCTTCAATACAAACCTACCAAAGAAATGACCGCCGATACCCTCACAAAAGCTCTGCCAAAAACTGATTTTAATAGACATAGAAATGCATTAATGAACAATTGAAAAATTTCTGAGCTTAAGAGGGGGTGTTGTGATATTTAATCTCAGAACATTCTTTTATTAACTTTCGTTTTTCTTGTTCCGGACTTTCTCTTTTTGTTTTTTGTTTCCCGCCAATTGATTGTTCGGTGCACCTGCCGTATCACGTGACGATGTGTCGCGTCTCTCTACAAGTACATTGTAATACTTTTTTCAATCATGTAATTTTTGCTATTCGGAACTGACGTTCCATTTTCTTATTCTATTTAATCATAATATTTTTTCTTTTTGTCTAAGATGAATAAATTAAAGTAAAAAACATCTAGGCATTCTTTCATTACGCAGCAACGAGTGAATTATCCTAAATAATAATTGATCTACATATTATATAAGAATTTCACAGTCTAATTAAGATTCATTATAGGAAAAGAAGTCATATAAATATATATCCATGTATTATTTCATCTAATTCAAGTGTACAATCTGATGATAAATAGAGAGGATTTTTTCTTCACCAATGGAATATACAATTACCTGTGACAACCCAGGTAAGCTAAACTTTATTTAATTATATGACTGTTGTTTTAGCAAAGAATTATTAGTAAGAATTATTTGTTATAAATATATTTAAATAACTAATTTGAGGAAACTCCGAACTCATGCATTCATTTATAAAGTATTCTTCCAACAAACTGTACTACAACTGGTAAAGGGGGTATTCTGTGCGTGAGAGGTTGCAGTCCAATTTGTTTTCTCTTCCACTCAAATCTTGTAGAAAGCAGACATTTTGTTGACTTCGTATTCTCGTATTCGTAAGTCTAAAAGTGGCTTCAAAGTCAATGTTGTCTAAATAGATCTTCATTAGGAGGCATTTCACAGTTGTCACGTTTCTCAAGTCAAAAAAGCCTTCTATTGTATCAAAACCTGTAAATGTATACATTCCAAGTTCAGCACTTGCTGTCTTTTGTTTCGAGAACAACGACCAGTACTGACAGAATTTTGCATCTTTTTCCGATTTTTTCTTGTACTTTTACAAATACATGTCTGTTTCAGCCAGGTGATTGATGTATGAAGCAATAATCCAATTATCAGTATCCTCAAAATCAGGACTAATTGGTTGAGAAACAAGTAATTGAGTTTCATGGAAAAACGCTCTGGTATCTGCTTCACATGACCTTCGTACTTTAAATCGGGTATCATACTCACCAGATGTAAGATTATAACACAGGAGATCCATGGTGTAATACCAGTTAACATTATGTTTATATGATTGCCATCTACTCTCGTCTTTACTCTCGTACAAATACTCTTCAAGCAAGCGAAACGATTCGAAACTAATCTGTTCCGCGAAGGCTGCTGCATTTCTATGTTATTCAACAAGAATATACCACTTTTTATATTCAGATATCTTATTCTTACAGCAATTAGAAAGGATATATTAGAGATTTTTAGTTCTAAATCATATTATCATATCTGTTTTAAGTTGAGGGAATTTTTTCCTTCATTACTTCGTTTACCTTTTTTGCCCGTTTTAACCCAGGATTTCTCTAAAAAATGAAAAATTTCCCAGAAAAGCGAACACTGCATGTGGCAGCCTTGTGTGTAAGTAGCTTTTAAGTATTATGAAAGCTTGTAATATTTGTACTTGAAAACTACTCACAGAGCTGCCAACCAAATCCGGCAAATTGTTAGTACCGCCCCTTTTTCAGTAATTTCTTAGAGTTTTTTTTCTTCTTAATTCATTGCAAATATATTTGAAGAAAATTGCTTTAAAAATTAAGTGGTTTAGAAAAAGAGGCGGTGCTGACAATTTGCCGGATTAGGTTGGCAGCTCTGTACTCAAGATTTGTAACAAGATTGTATATCAGCATTTAAAATTCTAATTGAGGGAGTGATTTCTTTTTACGAAAGAATGAGCAAAAATTTTTTCCCCGACATTTGCTTCACTATTTCACAACTAGAGATGATTTTGAAAGAAATTTTCGGCCCTACATTTAAGGCTGATCATGGAATAAAAATAACAAAATTTTAATCATTAATAATTGCTTATAACAGATTTTGCCAATTTTGAATCCTTAAGTTCATCCTATGTCTTTCCCCGCCGCCCCTTGTCGCGTGGGCGACCTATCTCTCGCGGCGTTTGTAATATATCTTTTTTTTTTTAACATTTTCGCTACCGCTGATGTAGATTCACGCCATTTAAAAATCTGTGATTCCGCCAGTAGGCGTTTCTTTCGATGTTGGTGTGTTATTTATTTCTTAAGAATATACCCAATATTCATATTTATACAATCAAATATACTATGGAGAAAGAATACTAGAATACTATTTAGGAAGAATATAATTATAATGTATATATATATCTATTTGAAATATAAATGTTAATACAGAAAATATTGTTCTGAAATATTGTAACTTGGGAGAATAACGCCCACAGGCGGACCTTATTGTCCAAAAGACAAAAACATGCGGTCGTGAAAGTGTTAATAAACATTCCGGAGGAGGGGCCTAGTATAGCTAGAATCACTCAACACTGCTCCTAGAGTGGTGAACTGTCCTCTTCCCTGTCGAAATATATCTGTCAGCATTGTCTGTTTTATATGTTGTTTAAACACAAAACTAATATTTCTCTAATTCCCATTAAAGAATAATTATCAAATATTTACTTTAGTCAAAAATTTAATGTTGCAGGTGAAATAAATTAAAGTTTAACGCTTACATTCACTCCATATTTTCTTTCAAAATTGTTAAACTAATTTGAGAAAGTGTTTAGCTATGAATTACAGAATTTTTTTCACTGTAATTTTATTCTTAACATGGGGCGTACAAACCGAACTTTTTCAGAATACTTTTTGGAATAAAAATTATTGTAGCAATTACCTATTGTCTTTTCTTTTACAAATATTTACAAACAAATGTCTTTATTATATTTTTTATAGTAATGTGTTGTGATTAAATAGGATAGAGATTTTTGTATAAAAATAGTAGTACATAAATTTAAAAAATGTCTCGTTCCAGAAAATATTATCTAAAATGGACATGATGTACGAACCCTGTATAAATAAGTAGAATTTTTTTTTTTTTTTTTTTAACAGTACATATAAGGAAAATTTTAATTTTTCTATTTTAAAACTTTCGTGACCGTTGACGT
This sequence comes from Salticus scenicus, assembly GCA_963930645.1. Taxonomy (NCBI): domain Eukaryota; kingdom Metazoa; phylum Arthropoda; class Arachnida; order Araneae; family Salticidae; genus Salticus; species Salticus scenicus. The sequence goes on along the minus strand of OZ005658.1, from coordinate 102,477,894 downwards.
AGATTTATGTCATTTCAAAATCTGTAACTCCGCCAGTAGGCATATCTTTCGCAATCTGTATGTTCCTTATTTATTTAAAATATATCCAATACTTATATTTGTACAATCAATATACTATGGATACAAATAATTTGATTAGAGAAATTATGATTATAAGAAATATCCATTTGTAATATAAATGTGAATGCAGAAAATATTGTTCTGAAATACTGTAATCTGGGAGAACAACGCCCACAGGTGGACCTTACTATCAAAAAGACAAAATAAAGCGGTAGCGAAAATATTAAAATCGAAAATAGGTCAAACTTTGTGCAATATACTTAAAACGTATACTTAAATTATGAAATTTAGACCCGAAATTCTGTAGCACTGATTACTAAATTCAATGCGCGAAATGTCTTTGTCATCTATATACTGTTAAATCAGTGTGTTACAATGCAAAAAAAGAAAAAAAAACTACTTTATTAATAGTCAAACATCATTTATTTATGAAATCTACAGTATTGGACACAGCAGTTTCGAATTCAGTAAAAACTCTTTTTTTTTTTTTTTTTTTTTTTTTTACAATCTAACATTGCGTAATTACATAACATTGCGTAAAGATATCTGTGAATAATCTTTGGGAATGTGCGTTGTGCATCCACAGTCAAAACAGTTGTAGACATTGCTGATCTAATACATTTTACTGTAAAATTTCTATTTTAAATAAACTAATTTTTGTGAAAAGTGTTGACAATATGAACTTTTATTTCATGCTTTTAGGAAAATATTACTTGCCTTTTGATACTTCAGTAACTTATAAATTAAAAATCTTGCTAATTCTAGAGACCATTTTTTTTTTTTTTTTTTTCAATTTCTACCACTAATTTTGAGTTGCCTAATCACATCGGAAATGAATGTCTCTCATGTCATGTATATCAAACATTACTCCTCAAAATTATTGGCGATTGTTGAACAAACTATGCCTAAATTTGGGAACACTGCTTGTAATCCTTTCTATATTCTTTAGTAATCAATACAATTCATTTTAAAAAATTGCTGGCACCACAAATATTTAAAAAGATTTTTTTTCTAAAAAATATTATTCATAATTTAATTCAGCGATGGTAAAATCTCAGCCTAATTACATAAACGTTGCGATGGCAATGTGAAATGCAAACATGGGAAGTGTAACATTAGAACGGGATATTCTGACTTGAAGGAACATTATTCGAGGAGCTTATTTGTCCGGAAAAACATGAAGTCAAAATTGGTACTGCAAAAGGAATTAAATAACATGAATTATAATAATATTGAAACATGTATAAATAGAATGCCTGTATTAAGATCAGCGTTAATTAAATTTAGGCTACCGTCAGTATGAATGCAATTTTTCCAATATGCACAAATCTGTTACTGGATTTATACGGTTTGTAGGTAAACAAAATCGGCTGCATTAGCAAGTTTTTTCGTCGATTTGATTTAACAAGTGAAACCTCTTTCTTCAAGAATATTAACTTCAAGTATATATATTTTAAATTCGAAAATATGAAGTGAATCATACATAATTCGGAAACGAATAATCCGGCAGCATCTAAAAAACAGCTCTAATGATCTTTTCGCCCTTCCCTTTTTTCTTCTCCGCCTTTAAGTTGTGGCAATCGGCGAGTTACACACAGATGACCTTAAAACAGCAAGTTTGCCATTTTTTATGGATTGCCATTAAAGTTTATGGAATTTTATTTAATCTTACTGATTTACAGATTGACGTAGATTTTTTACGAATTAATCACGATTTAAAGGAAAAAAAAAAAAAAAAAAACTATGAAAATGAATAATGATTTCTTTCTTTAATCGGAAATCTAAAAGTTATTAAAGATAGAGATCGTTCCTGTTTTCAACCCCGATGCTGAAAGCTAAAATAAATATGAATACCAGAAATCTACTTCTCCCAGTGCTACAGCAGATGAAGAATTACTTTATTGGTTCAAAAGGAAAGTTTGTGAAGAATTGAACAATTTTTGGAAAATTTTTGTCAAAGATATTATTTAATGCAATATTTTTCTGTCTGTAATATAATTTAAAACTGCAAATTAACTTCAAAATGATCAAAAATCAGTATCTTTAAATTTGAAATTATAAATAAACCTTTTTATAAAACTTAATTACTGCTTTATCATATTAATCTAAAAAGCGAGATTCGTTTTGCTGTGAAGTGTAGTTACAAATATCCAATAAGCGAGAGTATTTGTGAGTAATTAATAACGCCTCTGGAGGAAGTTATGTGTGAAAGTAAATCTATAAACAATCCATTCCTTAAAGAGTTAACATGACTTTGCAGTCACGGGTCTCTGTTTCACATTTCTATGTGATTTATTAATGCATGCGATGTGCACAACCTTTCTTTAAAGTTTGTATCTCTGTCAGAGATGCCAATATTTTAAGTTATTCCGTAGCATTGTTAGTCTCCGCCTTTTTTACACACCACTTTATTTATACAAATTTTTTATTCAATAAGTAATTACGATTAAATAAGAAGAAAATTATTATGTTTTTGATGTTTAGGTGTGAAAAAAGAGGCGGGTACTAAGAGTGTTACGGAATAAATAAAATATTAGCATCTCTGCTATATATATTATAGAAAAGGACACCATCTATTATAATCGTTCGTTACATACGATTTTCATCTTTTAATAGTTTAGTTTAGTTTAGTTAATGAAGTATTTTTCTGTCTGGAATATAAATAACTTGAAATTGCAAGATAAGTTTAAACTGATCAAAAATCTGTCTTTTTAAATTTGAAATTATAATTAAATCTTTTTATTAAACATAATTACTGCTTTATCATATAAATCTAACAAGCAACAACAAATTCCTTAGCTTAAAAAAATTTTTTCGGAATCTGCATCTGAGAGTAATTGCTAGTGTCGTAAAAATTTTAAATCTATTGTATCTACTAAATTACCACTAAAATACGGGTAAATTTAGTTTCTATAAAATACTTTCTGAATAGAGTAAAATGCTGCAAAACCTTCCATTTATCATCTGGAAAATTTTAAGCACATTTTTCTTAACTTAACAGAAATTTCTTTTTTTTTTTTTTTTTTTTTTTTTATACTGAAGAATTTTATCTCTAAAGAATTTAAGTTCATCAATCATCAACTTCTGTATCAATCAAGATGAGTAATTTAACTAAAAGCTGAAAATGATGAATGTGAATCTTTTTCTGAAGTTTTATAGTGAAAAATAAAATTAGGTCTTTTGTAAAAAAAAAGTTAATTATTATTATTATAGATCAAAGTTTTATTTTTCATGTGAAATTTATCATACTTATTTTACACTTTTTTTCATGTATAATGTACTTATTATTTATGGAACAGATATAAACTATCTCGAGATAAATGGTATTTCAAATTTAATCTTACAGAACTGCAAGGTGTTACTCATTGTTTTCCAATTCAGGGATCATTTTTCACAATATTCACCAATAACCTTGAAGGGTGATATTTAATATGTTTAATAGACAATTAATTATCGAAGTGATTATGTAACCATTACAATTAAAAATTGCCGGTAAATATTTAAAAAAAAAAGTCCCTAAATTTAGAAGCACTGATTTATCCTTATTCTACATTTTAAATGTTTGTTTGAAAAGAAACAGTACAAGTTTTACGCGTTTAGGCTACCGGAAAATATTAATTGAAATTTATCTTACATGTAACTCTCTCATGTAACAATTTTCACTGATATAATAAAATGAAAATTTCTAAAAGAAAAAAAAAAAAATTCTAGTACGCAAAAAGCGTAAATGTTGGAAAATATGCAAAAGCAATGCTGGTAGATAACAGACACACATACCAACCATTAAAAACCTAATTTTCGGATTCTGATGATCTCAAAATGAGAAATTATAGTGCCATTATATGGATAACAGAATATAAAATAGAACATGAATGATTACAGATTTCCAACCTTTTAATTTATTCTGGAGGTTTTTTTAGCCCTGCCTTTATTCCATACCATTTATTTTTAAAGAGTAATTTTTTCTTATTATATCGTAGTTACGTATTGCAGAGAAATACTTTAAAAATAAAGTGGTGTGAAATAGAGGCGGGGCTAATAGGGCTCCGGAATAAATTAAAATGTTGGCAACTATGTGATTAGTAGCTGTGTTTCTATAAACTTCGTTGTTCTCATTAATTTTTTAAAAAGTTAAAATGTCTTATAAATCTGAATACACTTGAAAAATATTACCATAACAAAAGTTATTTTTTTATTTCTTGGAAGTTTAACTTATTATTTATCGGACTATTCATAGCGGCCAACATTTTAATTTATTCCGGAGTATTTTTAGATCCGCCTTTATTTCTCACCACTTTATTTATAGAAATATGTTCTCCAATATATAACTTCGATAAAGAAATGTATATTTTAAAAAATAAGTGGTATGTAATAAAAGCGGGGCTAAGAGTATTCCGGAATAAATTAAAATGTTGGCATCTATGACTATTGCATTCCAATACATTGTATTTTTTATTAATGAAACTTTCTATTTTTATTTACTCATCAATTAGTAGAAGAAGATAAATAAAATAAATAAATAAATAAGATATTTTCTTTCAATTATAATTGAAATGGAATAAATATCTTTTGAAATATTTGAATGCTAAAATTCATGCTGTTATAATAAAAAGCAGCAATTCAAAGAAGTGGTAATTATTTTGAAATTAAAAAGAAAGAAGACACAGAAAGTTTCTTATCAGTTATAAATCTTCAGCATTCTAAAAAACGTAAAACAAGAATTTCACCTTCAATGCTTGTATTTCTGGAATATATATCTACTAAAAATCGAATGCAAATCTAATTATGCATTTACAGAATCATTGTTTTGGATTATCTTGAAAATACTTATTCTAAAGTAGTTCAGATTAAAAAAGAAAACTCATTTTCCAGAAAAAGCAAAGAAAAAATGTCAGCATGTAACAATGAACATTTTTCCTTGATATTCTGATGATAACTTTTGTTGTTTATGTCTGCACGTGCCATTTTCAAAAAGGTTATAATCTTAAATGAATTCAGTATTGTTTACCTAATTCATTAGTACTTTTTTTTTTTTTTTTTGCGTTAAAAATTCTGCTTATGTTAAAGATAGTAATGAACTATTACATTTTATATTATTCCATATTATAATTTAGAATACATTAATCTTATTTTATTTTATTTAATTTTTTTGTTATGACAATTTTTATTTTATAATAATTTAAGTATTATTTTATTAATTTGTATTTCGAAGAAATCTTTTTGTGATTTTACAAACTGATTATCTCTCTTTATATGTGTATGTTATTCTCATTTCTACAGGGGACAATAGATTGGTAGTTTAAGTTGCTTTTAAAAAATCCTTGAACTTGTTATAACGTAAAAAAAAAAGCAAGCAATTGTGAAATTAAGGTATTTTTTTCTGATCAAATGAATATTTTACAGAAAAAAAGATCAGATAATGACTAAAATTAAACAGTAATAGAAATATAACTTCTTCTTATGTTAAACAATATATATGAAATGCTTTAATATGAGTTATTATATAACTCCTATTAACTCCTATTATCCCTTCTTTTTAACGTGGAGGGGGTATGGAAGAGTATGTGGTCTAAGATTACGGAACTTCGAAAATAAATTGCAAACTCAAAATGAAGAAAAAAAGAAATCTAAAATTATAGAATTACGCGTATTTTCATTCAGAAATACACTGCTCCTATAAAATATATACATAAGATATAAAGCTTTAAGATGAAAAAAAAATAAAAATAAAAATAAATAAATAAAAATACTTTGAGAGCTATGTTTTGATAATGAATTACAACTTGATAGTTTAATAATATATTTTCTCTGTACTGGTGATGAAGGATATTTGAATTTCTTAGAAAAAGGAATTTTGAAAAAAATCGCAAGTCGTCCAAACACTGCAAGGATATTTACATTTTGTTTACTTGTTTAAAATCATTTTTTTTTTGGGGGGGGGAGGGGGGTATTTAATTTAAATAATGGTAGATTCATTTTCTAAAATTTTACAATCAAAACTGTTCACATCAAGTAAAATATTTGCTAAAAAATCGGCTTAGCTGTAGTTTATCACATCCAGCTTCATTAATACTATTAGAATAAAATATATTCTTGATCAGGTGGACAGGGGTTAAAATACATAGCATTTTTTTAGTATGTTTTTGGAACTGAATAATGTGTATCAAACTGAATTTGAATGACAACAGATGTAGATCTTTAAATCAAAATTTAATTTCTCTCTTTGCCATACTTACAAAAAGTGATTTTGAAGATCTCCTCTATCTCTAATGCAACCTAAGAAATTATACTGAACTAAATCCAAACTTTATAGAAATCAACGAAACACAGTTTTACGATTAATTGAATGAACTAAGCTTTATTCTGTATGGAAATGACGCATATATTAAGGAGGATATAGTCACAAGTGGGCACAATTCTAGAAATTGTATGATTTTCATATACTGAACCTTTAATAAACTCTGGTGTTTTGAGGCAGATTTTATAGCAAACTGAAAACAATAGCCGTTGTGAGTAATAATTAAAAAAAAGAAAAAAGAAGAAAATAAGCTGTAAAGAAATGAAAAGCAAAAAAGATAAACTGTAACTGTAACTGTGAATTTAAAATTGTATATTTATTATGTAATATGTGACTAACTTAAATATTTTACTTACATATCTATATTAATAAAATCAGAGAAATCTGTAAATTTGTCGGAATCGAAAATTTTTACGATATCTTCACGTTTCACACCCCACGAAAGTCGAAAATGACTTCAGAAAATTTTGCTTGTGTGTGTGTGTGTGTGTGTGTGTGTGTGTGCGTGTCGTCGTGTCTGTATGTCGCTTTTTTTGTAAGGGCATCACTCGAGAACGGCTGGACGGAATTCAACGGCGCTTGGCAGAAACTTAGAACTTTACCCAACTTAAAATTATATCTATCAACTTTTCATAAATTCACCCCCCTCCCTTCCCCCCTATGGGGAAAAAGACAAAAACACGTTTGTCCGGGCATCACTTGAGAACGGCTGGACTGAATTCAACCGCGCTTGGCAGAAACTTAGAACTTTGCCCAACTTAAAATAATATTTATCAACTTTTCAGAAATTCCCCCCCGTTCCTCCCTGGGGGCAAAAGACAAAAACACGCTTGTCCGGGCATCACTTGAGAACGGCTGGACTGAATTCAACGGCGCTTGGCAGAAACTTAGATCTTTACCCAAATTAAAATTATATCTATCAATTTTTCAGAAATTCCTCCCCCCCCCGTTTCCCCCCGGGGGGCAAAAGACAAAAAACACGCTTGACCGGCCATCACTTCAGAACGGTTGGACTGAGTTCAACAGCGCTTGGCAGAAACTTAGGTCTTTATCCAACTTAAAAATATAGCTATCATTTTTTCATAAATTCGCCCCTCCGTTCACCCCTGGGGGGGGGGGGAAACAAAAACACGTTTGTCCGGGCATCACTTGAAAACGGCTGGACTGAATTCAACAGCGATTGGCAGAAACTTAGATCTTTATCCAACTTAAAATTACACCTATAAACTTTTCAGAAATCCCCCCTCCGTTCCTCCCTGTGGGAGAAAAAGACAAAAACGCGTTTGTAAGCATAACTTGGCTCCTAATTATTTCACAATAAAGAAATTCCATGGGGATAATAGACATAGTACAAGTAAAACATTATCTGCGATTTAGGAATATTCGATTTTTAAAGGAAGGAAAGGAGAAAATTGATTTTTGGCGGGGAATTTTGAAAATTCCTGATTTGAGTCGAACTCTACAAAAAATGGAATAAAGATGTTGGAAAAAGGCTATGCGATTTTCTTAGGATATTTCCTAAAACACATTTTTGATTTTTTGTGATCTGCCTTTTTTTTTTCTTTGGGGGGGGGGGGGGGTGTATGTGTTACAAAGGGCAAATTCGAGACACCCTGTTTAGAGCTAAATTTGTCCTGGAAAATTTATGAGAGCTGCGATCACGAAGTTTAATGCTTGGATTTTTTATATGCAACCGGCACCTAAAGAAACGGGATTTATCGAAATACCCCCTTCCCCCCAACGGGACAGGAAGCAAAAAAACGTTTGTAAGCATAAGTCGGCCCCAAATTACATCACGGTGAAGAAATTGCACATGATGACATTAGACTTGAGTATAAATAAAACACTATGTACGATTTTAGAATTCTTGATTATTAAAGGAGGGGGGGGGGTCGAGGGGGAAATTTAAGAAATTTTGGATTTTTTAGTAGAGCTCCACTAAAGATATTACAAAGGTATTGAAAATAGCCACCTGTTTTCTTTAGAATATTTTCAAAAACACATTTTAGTTTTTTTTGTGATTTTCAATTTTTTTCCAGGGGAGGGGGGTTGCAAATTCAAGACGTTTTTCTGTTTAAATTGGCTTTACAGTATCTTAGAATGATGAGTTTTGGTGTGTGGATGTTGATTAGGTGTACGCATTATGTACTTTGGTGAGATTTTGCAAAACTTCTAAGTTAGCCGCTGGGGAAGGGGAAGTAAGAAGCGGGTAAGTTGCAGCCGAAGGCAGTATGGACCCGAAATCCTCACGTTGCGAGCGGGAAAAACCTCTACGGAATACAGAGGAAACTTTAACTTAGATTATTAATAATGTAATGGAATTTTGACAACTCATTTAAGTATAGTGCTCAGAGAAGCGGGCAAAGCAGGGAAGATGGCTCAATAGCAATTACGCTACTTAACGTATACGTAGGAGTTTGAATTTAGCGCTACATACCCGCCAACATCCTAATTGATAGTCCGTAGTATTATTAGTAACGCCCTTCTTCCTACGCAAATAATTTTTGAAATGTATTCTTCTTCCAATTTAATCGTGACTGTATTCGAAGAATATTACACTAAAAAAAAAAAAAAAAAAAAAACTGGTGTAAAAAAAAAAAAAAAAAAAAAAAAAAAAAAAAAAGTTTCGCATAGTAATATTACGAAATATTAATGAGGATGTTGGCAAATATGGAAAAAGGAAAAGAATTACGTGAGTTAACATTAAAAGTTTTATTTGATCTGTAATTTAACAATTTCATGTCTGGTGAACTAACCCAGAGATGCCAACATTTTTATTTATTCCAGACCATTTTTAACTCTGCCTTTATTCCATGCCATATATATATATATATATATTTTTTTTTTTAAGAGTAATTTTTTTTTTTTATTTTATGGTAGGTTCATTGGAAAAAAATATTCTAAAAATTAATTGGTGCGATATAAAGGTGGGGCTAAAAAATTCGTCGAAATAAATTCAAATGTTGGCAATTATGCTAAAGTGGTGACATTTTGAATTGTAAGGCACCACTTTTGGTCGTTACTCTAAAACATGAAAATATTTTACAGAAGTACTTTCTGCATTTGTGTTTAAATTTTTAACTTCTGCCCACGTACAAATGTGTCAGGGGCATAAACGCATCTATTTCTGGGGATTTAAGTGGTTTAAAGTACCAAACAATTTTTTTGAAATAACGTAACGTTTTTGTGAAATATCAATAGAGCTTATTGTTAAAAACCATACATGTAAGGGTTGGTAAAGAAAATGATATTTAATTTTCTTTGTACAGTGGAACCTCGCTAACGCGAATCTCAAGGGGGATAAGAAAAATATTTATGCTATCAGTAACTAATCTTCATATAACTGAACTAATCTTCATTTTGATGGGGATTGTGGAAACAGTTCATGATAACAGTAATTCACGTTAACTGTGTTAGTTTAGTCACGTTAACGAGGTTCGACTGTATTAAAATTTAAAAATAATAAACAATAAAATTAATTGAGATGCAAATATTTAAAAATAGGTCTCTAGGCAAAAATATCTAACTACTTATTATTTCATTAAATTAAACATTTTTACTTTATTATAAAATTTATTTATTTATTTATTAAAAGAAAAAAAAAAAGGGGGGGGGTAATTATGTTTAATATGAAAAGTTCATAGCTGCCAATCTAATCGGGAGTATTGTTAGTACCCGCCTACTTTTCTACACTACATTATTGCCGAAACGCCATTGAAGGCCTCCCTGATGACTCAAAAAGATTTTGGGTTCCGTCTGTGTATTAGATTGTTTGTCTGTTTGACTGTCTGTCGCTCGATAGCAGCAGTAAAATCGCGCTATTGACTTGCAATTTAGTACACAGGTTCATGAGTCACACAGAATTAACTGTATAGTTTTGGTTGTGTATTCCATTTGTATTCCATTTACAGGGACACTCCAAAGTTTTAAATATCATTACGGCATACAGACAGAATTTGTATGTACCTCAATAGCAGCCGCAAAGTTCCGCTGATTGACTTGCAAACTGCTACACACGTTCAGACTCCGTATACAAATAGCTGTATAAATTTTTATATCTATATTAATTATGGATTGCATACATAGACACGACAAAATTTTTCTTATAATTACTGCTCACGGAGTAAATTTCGCTTAAACGCATATTAACATCGTTACTCTTCATCCAGCGAAATGAATTTAGCATACATTACTGAGATGATTAAACTCATATTTTCTGCAGAAAATATGTGTGCTCAAGTTTCATAATTAATGCACAGGTCCTTACAAAAGTGTTCGGATAATGTCACTTAATCATCCAAATTATGCCAAATTTTGAACATTTATTCGTAAAAAACTTAGAATAGGTTGAATAGTATTTTCTGATGTATATAATGTTTATGGTTCATTTGCAGAAACGCACAAAAAAATTTCATGACGTTACAGCCTATGGGCAAATATTTATTGAAGTTCATTTTAACGCGTGTATGCTGCATTCCACAAAATTGAATAAACATACATCATAAAGATGTTACAAAAATGCATTCTTTCTATAAAAAAAAGTTTGTATAGACTAATTTGTTTGCAGAACCACCCAAAGGAATTTTTCAGAAATTCCTCCCCCCCGTTTCCCCCTGGGGGGCAAAACACAAAAAACACGCTTGTCCGAGCATCACTTCAGAACGGTTGGACTGAGTTCAACAGCGCTTGGCAGAAACTTAGGTCTTTATCCAACTTAAAATTATAGCTATCATTTTTTCATAAATTCGCCCCTCCGTTCACCCGGGGGGGGGGGGGGGAACAAAAACACGTTTGTCCGGGCATCACTTGAAAACGGCTGGACTGAATTCAACAGCGCTTGGCAGAAACTTAGATCTTTATCCAACTTAAAATTACACCTATCAACTTTTCAGAAATCCCCCCCCCGTTCCTCCCTGTGGGAGAAAAAGACAAAAACGCGTTTGTAAGCATAACTTGGCTTCTAATTATTTCACAATAAAGAAATTCCATGGGGATAATAGACATAGTACAAGTAAAACATTATCTGCGATTTAGGAATATTCGATTTTTAAAGGAAGGAAAGGAGAAAACTGATTTTTGGCGGGGAATTTTGAAAATTCCTGATTTGAGTCGAACTCTACAAAAAATGGAATAAAGATGTTGGAAAAAGGCTATGCGATTTTCTTAGGATATTTCCTAAAACACATTTTTGATTTTTTGTGATCTGCCTTTTTTTTTTCTTTGGGGGGGGGGGGGGGGGGTGTATGTGTTACAAAGGGCAAATTCGAGACACCCTTTTTAGAGCTAAATTTGTCCTGGAAAATTTATGAGAGCTGCGATCACGAAGTTTAATGCTTGGATTTTTTATATGCAACCGGCACCTAAAGAAACGGGATTTATCGAAATACCCCCTTCCCCCCAACGGGACAGGAAGCAAAAAAACGTTTGTAAGCATAAGTCGGCCCCAAATTACATCACGGTGAAGAAATTGCACATGATGACATTAGACTTGAGTATAAATAAAACACTATGTACGATTTTAGAATTCTTGATTATTAAAGGAGGGGGGGGGGGGTCGAGGGGGAAATTTAAGAAATTTTGGATTTTTTAGTAGAGCTCCACTAAAGATATTACAAAGGTATTGAAAATAGCCACGTGTTTTCTTTAGAATATTTTCAAAAACACATTTTAGTTTTTTTTGTGATTTTCAATTTTTTTCCAGGGGAGGGGGGTTGCAAATTCAAGACGTTTTTCTGTTTAAATTGGCTTTACAGTATCTTAGAATGATGAGTTTTGGTGTGTGGATGTTGATTAGGTGTACGCATTATGTACTTTGGTGAGATTTTGCAAAACTTCTAAGTTAGCCGCTGGGGAAGGGGAAGTAAGAAGCGGGTAAGTTGCAGCCGAAGGCAGTATGGACCCGAAATCCTCACGTTGCGAGCGGGAAAAACCTCTACGGAATACAGAGGAAACTTTAACTTAGATTATTAATAATGTAATGGAATTTTGACAACTCATTTAAGTATAGTGCTCAGAGAAGCGGGCAAAGCAGGGAAGATGGCTCAATAGCAATTACGCTACTTAACGTATACGTAGGAGTTTGAATTTAGCGCTACATACCCGCCAACATCCTAATTGATAGTCCGTAGTATTATTAGTAACGCCCTTCTTCCTACGCAAATAATTTTTGAAATGTATTCTTCTTCCAATTTAATCGTGACTGTATTCGAAGAATATTACACTAAAAAGAAAAAAAAAAAAAAAAAAAAAAAAAAAAAAACTGGTGTAAAAAAAAAAAAAAAAAAAAAAAAAAAAAAAAAAGTTTCGCATAGTAATATTACGAAATATTAATGAGGATGTTGGCAAATATGGAAAAAGGAAAAGAATTACGTGAGTTAACATTAAAAGTTTTATTTGATCTGTAATTTAACAATTTCATGTCTGGTGAACTAACCCAGAGATGCCAACATTTTTATTTATTCCAGACCATTTTTAACTCTGCCTTTATTCCATGCCATATATATATATATATACTAGCAGGCTACGCCCGCTTCGCTGGTCACTATTTTTAAATGAATCACAATAATTAATGAATTCTCAAAATTGCATTAATTTTTATCATGTGATAAACAAACAGAAAAAAAAAATTCTGATCGGGAAAAATGTCGCACCGGGTCCCCACTGCCTTCGGCAGCGTAGACCCGTGCGCTGCGCGCACGTATTCCTTCACCATCCTTATGACTTCTCAAAATTCCATGTTATTACTCATAAACTTTCATTATCAAGAAAAGGAATTAAAAAATATATCATTTAGCATCGGTTAAAAACTCACACCGGGACGCTACTGCCTTCGGCATCGCAGACCCATGCGCGCTGCGCGCTCTTAGTAGCTGAGATACAAAAGAAAACTGATTCAGGACACCTCAAAACGTGTAAATCTGGTGAAAACTTTCGATAATTTAAAAGAACTTTAAAATATCTTTCGAATGATGTATTAAAAATAATTTAATCATAATTAGAAATTGAAATATTGAAATTTTAAAATATTACAGCGCCATTTGGCGGTACAAATTTCTGTATTCCACTGTTCGATTCCAAATCAAAAAAGCTTTCTAATGATGTATTACTTACGAAATTATTTTAATTAGTAGCTGAGATACAAAAGAAAACTAATTCAGGAGACCTTAAAACGTGTAAATCTGGTGAAAACTGTCGATAATATAAAAGAACTTTAAAATATCTTTCAAATGATGCATTAAAAATAATTTAATCATAATTAGAAATTGAAATATTGAAATTTGAAAATATTACAGCGCCATCTGGTGGTAGAAATTTCTGTAATCCACTGTTCGATTCCAAATCAAAAAATCTTTCTAATGATGTATTACTTATAAAATTATTTTAATTAGTAGCTGAGATACAAAAGAAAACCTAATCAGGACACCTCAAAACGTGTAAATCGGGTGAAATCTCGAATTCCATTTTCGATAATGTAAAAGTACTTTAAAATGTGTATCAAGTCAACAAAGCTTTCAAATGATGTATTACTTATGAAATTATTTTAATTAATAGCTGAGATACAAAAGAAAACTAATTCAGGAGACCTCAAAACGTGTAAATCTGGTGAAAACTTTCGATAATAATCGATTGGTAGGTATCTCTATGCACCAATTTTGAACGATCTAACTCCATTTTTATTTTTTAGCCCCTCCGCCCCTCCTATTAACTTTACACTTTCGAAAATATCCTCATTCGATTTGCAGGCCTTTAAACCTATCTGTACCAATTTTGAACGGTCTAACTGCATTTCCTTTTTTCTTTCTTTTTTTTTTTTTTTTTGTTAAATCACGTTGGGCCCCCCTCCCCCCTTGGGGGGCAAATTTTGTAATAAAAACTATCCTATCTCTCAAGTTGGACCAAACTGCACATGGTGTGCGAATTTTATTATAATCGGTTAAGTGGTTTAGGAGTCCATTGAGGACAAACATTGTGACACGAGATTTATATATATTAAGATATATATATATATATATATTTTTTTTTTTTTTTTTTTTTTTTAAGAGTAATTTTTTTTTTTTTTTTTTATGGTAGGTTCATTGGAAAAAAATATTCTAAAAATTAATTGGTGCGATATAAAGGTGGGGCTAAAAAATTCGTCGAAATAAATTCAAATGTTGGCAATTATGCTAAAGTGGTGACATTTTGAATTGTAAGGCACCACTTTTGGTCGTTACTCTAAAACATGAAAATATTTTACAGAAGTACTTTCTGCATTTGTGTTTAAATTTTTAACTTCTGCCCACGTACAAATGTGTCAGGGGCATAAACGCATCTATTTCTGGGGATTTAAGTGGTTTAAAGTACCAAACAATTTTTTTGAAATAACGTAACGTTTTTGTGAAATATCAATAGAGCTTATTGTTAAAAACCATACATGTAAGGGTTGGTAAAGAAAATGATATTTAATTTTCTTTGTACAGTGGAACCTCGCTAACGCGAATCTCAAGGGGGATAAGAAAAATATTTATGCTATCAGTAACTAATCTTCATATAACTGAACTAATCTTCATTTTGATGGGGATTGTGGAAACAGTTCATGATAACAGTAATTCACGTTAACTGTGTTAGTTTAGTCACGTTAACGAGGTTCGACTGTATTAAAATTTAAAAATAATAAACAATAAAATTAATTGAGATGCAAATATTTAAAAATAGGTCTCTAGGCAAAAATATCTAACTACTTATTATTTCATTAAATTAAACATTTTTACTTTATTATAAAATTTATTTATTTATTTATTAAAAGAAAAAAAAGGGGGGGGGGGGTAATCATGTTTAATATGAAAAGTTCATAGCTGCCAATCTAATCGGGAGTATTGTTAGTACCCGCCTACTTTTCTACACTACATTATTGCCGAAACGCCATTGAAGGCCTCCCTGATGACTCAAAAAGATTTTGGGTTCCGTCTGTGTATTAGATTGTTTGTCTGTTTGACTGTCTGTCGCTCGATAGCAGCAGTAAAATCGCGCTATTGACTTGCAATTTAGTACACAGGTTCATGAGTCACACAGAATTAACTGTATAGTTTTGGTTGTGTATTCCATTTGTATTCCATTTACAGGGACACTCCAAAGTTTTAAATATCATTACGGCATACAGACAGAATTTGTATGTACCTCAATAGCAGCCGCAAAGTTCCGCTGATTGACTTGCAAACTGCTACACACGTTCAGACTCCGTATACAAATAGCTGTATAAATTTTTATATCTATATTAATTATGGATTGCATACATAGACACGACAAAATTTTTCTTATAATTACTGCTCACGGAGTAAATTTCGCTTAAACGCATATTAACATCGTTACTCTTCATCCAGCGAAATGAATTTAGCATACATTACTGAGATGATTAAACTCATATTTTCTGCAGAAAATATGTGTGCTCAAGCTTCATAATTAATGCACAGGTCCTTACAAAAGTGTTCGGATAATGTCACTTAATCATCCAAATTATGCAAAATTTTGAACATTTATTCGTAAAAAACTTAGAATAGGTTGAATAGTATTTTCTGATGTATATAATGTTTATGGTTCATTTGCAGAAACGCACAAAAAAATTTCATGACGTTACAGCCTATGGGCAAATATTTATTGAAGTTCATTTTAACGCGTGTATGCTGCATTCCACAAAATTGAATAAACATACATCATAAAGATGTTACAAAAATGCATTCTTTCTATAAAAAAAAATTTGTATAGACTAATTTGTTTGCAGAACCACCCAAAGGAATTTTTCAGAAATTCCTCCCCCCCCGTTTCCCCCTGGGGGGCAAAACACAAAAAACACGCTTGTCCGAGCATCACTTCAGAACGGTTGGACTGAGTTCAACAGCGCTTGGCAGAAACTTAGGTCTTTATCCAACTTAAAATTATAGCTATCATTTTTTCATAAATTCGCCCCTCCGTTCACCCGGGGGGGGGGGGGGGGAACAAAAACACGTTTGTCCGGGCATCACTTGAAAACGGCTGGACTGAATTCAACAGCGCTTGGCAGAAACTTAGATCTTTATCCAACTTAAAATTACACCTATCAACTTTTCAGAAATCCCCCCCCCCGTTCCTCCCTGTGGGAGAAAAAGACAAAAACGCGTTTGTAAGCATAACTTGGCTCCTAATTATTTCACAATAAAGAAATTCCATGGGGATACTAGACATAGTTCAAATAAAACATTATCTGCGATTTAGGAATATTCGATTTTTAAAGGAAGGAAAGGAGAAAATTGATTTTTGGCGGGGAATTTTGAAAATTCCTGATTTGAGTCGAACTCTACAAAAAATGGAATAAAGATGTTGAAAAAAGGCTATGCGACTTTCTTAGTATATTTCCTAAAACACATTTTTGATTTTTTGTGATATGCCTTTATCTTTTCTTTGGGGGGGGGGGGGTATGTGTTACAAAGGGCAAATTCGAGACACCCTTTTTAGAGCTAAATTTGTCCTGGAAAATTTATGAGAGCTGCGATCACGAAGTTTAATGCTTGGATTTTTTATATGCAACCGGCACCTAAAGAAACGGGATTTATCGAAATACCCCCTTCCCCCCAACGGGACAGGAAGCAATAAAACGTTTGTAAGCATAAGTCGGCCCCAAATTACATCACGGTGAAGAAATTGCACATGATGACATTAGACTTGAGTATAAATAAAACACTATGTACGATTTTAGAATTCTTGATTATTAAAGGAGGGGGGGGGGTCGAGGGGGAAATTTAAGAAATTTTGGATTTTTTAGTAGAGCTCCACTAAAGATATTACAAAGGTATTGAAAATAGCCACGTGTTTTCTTTAGAATATTTTCAAAAACACATTTTAGTTTTTTTTGTGATTTTCAATTTTTTTTCCAGGGGAGGGGGGTTGCAAATTCAAGACGTTTTTCTGTTTAAATTGGCTTTACAGTATTTTAGAATGATGAGTTTTGGTGTGTGGATGTTGATTAGGTGTACGCATTATGTACTTTGGTGAGATTTTGCAAAACTTCTAAGTTAGCCGCTGGGGAAGGGGAAGTAAGAAGCGGGTAAGTTGCAGCCGAAGGCAGTGTGGACCCGAAATCCTCACGTTGCGAGCGGGAAAAACCTCTACGGAATACAGAGGAAACTTTAACTTAGATTATTAATAATGTAATGGAATTTTGACAACTCATTTAAGTATAGTGCTCAGAGAAGCGGTCAAAGCAGGGAAGATGGCTCAATAGCAATTACGCTACTTAACGTATACGTAAGAGTTTGAATTTAGCGCTACATACCCGCCAACATCCTAATTGATAGTCCGTAGCATTATTAGTAATGCCCTTCTTCCTACGCGAATAATTTTTGAATTGTATTCTTCTTCCAATTTAATCGTAACTGTATTCGAAGAATATTACACTAAAAAAAAAAAAAAAAAAAAAACTGGTGTAAAAAAAAAAAAAAAAAAAAAGTTTCGCATAGTAATATTACGAAATATTAATTAGGATGTTGGCAAATATGGAAAAAGGAAAAGAATTACGTGAGTTAACATTAAAAGTTTTATTTGATCTGTAATTTAACAATTTCATGTCTGGTGAACTAACCCAGAGATGCCAACATTTTTATTTATTCCAGACCATTTTTAACTCTGCCTTTATTCCATGCCATATATATATATATATATGTATATATATATATATTTTTTTTAAGAGTAAATTTTTTTTTTATTTTATGGTAAGTTCATTGGAAAAAAATATTCTAAAAATTAATTGGTGCGATATAAATGTGGGGCTAAAAAATTCGTCGAAATAAATTCAAATGTTGGCAATTATGCTAAAGTGGTGACATTTTGAATTGTAAGGCACCACTTTTGGTCGTTACTCTAAAACATGAAAATATTTTACAGAAGTACTTTCTGCAGTTGTGTTTAAATTTTTAAGTTCTGCCCACGTACAAATGTGTCAGTGGCATAAAACGCATCTATTTCTGGGGATTTAAGTGGTTTAAAGTACCAAACAATTTTTTTGAAATAACGTAACGTTTTTGTGAAATATCAATAGAGCTTATTGTTAAAAACCATACATGTAAGGGTTGGTAAAGAAAATGATATTTAATTTTCTTTGTACAGTGGAACCTCGCTAACGCGAATCTCAAGGGGGATAAGAAAAATATTTATGCTATCAGTAACTAATCTTCATATAACTAAACTAATCTTCATTTTGATGGGGATTGTGGAAACAGTTCATGATAACAGTAATTCACGTTAACAGTGTTAGTTTAGTCACGTTAAGGAGGTTCGACTGTATTAAAATTTAAAAATAATAAACAATAAAATTAATTGAGATGCAAATATTTAAATATAGGTCTCTAGGCAAAAATATCTAACTACTTATTATTTCATTAAATTAAACATTTTTACTTTATTATAAAATTTATTTATTTATTTATTAAAATAAAAAAAGGGTGGGGGGGGGGGGGGTAATCATGTTTAATATGAAAAGTTCATAGCTGCCAATCAAATCGGGAGTATTGTTAGTACCCGCCTACTTTTCTACACTACATTATTGCCGAAACGCCATTGAAGGCCTCCCTGATGACTCAAAAAGATTTTCGGTTCCGTCTGTGTATCAGGTTGTTTGTCTGTTTGACTGTCTGTCGCTCGATAGCAGCAGTAAAATCACGCTATTGACTTGCAATTTAGTACACAGGTTCATGAGTCACACAGAATTAACTGTATAGTTTTGGTTCTGTATTCCATTTGTATTCCATTTACAGGGACACTCCAAAGTTTTAAATATCATTACGGCATACAGACAGAATTTGTATGTACCTCAATAGCGGCCGCAAAGTTCCGCTGATTGACTTGCAAACTGCTACACACGTTCAGACTCCGTATACAAATAGCTGTATAAATTTTTATATCTATATTAATTATGGATTGCATACAGAGACACGACAAAATTTTTCTAATAATTACTGCTCACGGAGTAAATTTCGCTTAAACGCATATTAACATCGTTACTCTTCATCCAGCGAAATGAAATTAGCATACATTACTGAGATGATTAAACTCATGTTTTCTGCAGAAAATATGTGTGCTCAAGCTTCATAATTAATGCACAGGTCCTTACAAAAGTGTTCGGATAATGTCTTTTAATCATCCAAATTATGCCAAATTTTGTACATTTATTCGTGAAAATCTTAGAATAGGTTGAATAGTATTTTCTGATGTATATAATGTTTATGGTTCATTTGCAGAAACGCACAAAAAAATTTCATGACGTTACAGCCTATGGGCAAATATTTATTGAAGTTCATTTTAACGCGTGTATGCTGCATTCCACAAAATTGAATAAACATACATCATAAAGATGTTACAAAAATGCATTCTTTCTATAAAAAAAAGTTTGTATAGACTAATTTATTTGCAGAACCACCCAAAGGAATTTTGCGCCATTAAGGTCTATAGATGATACTTCTTAAAAGCATATTTTAACATAGTTACACCTAATAAAATATAATGAAATGTTATTAAAATGCTAAAATCATATTTTTCTGTAAAAATATTTTGGGCAAGAATTGGTAAATAGTTTACAGGGTTCCATAAAATAATTCCAATATGTTATGCAAGCGTCTTGTATCAAATTTGTTTCAAGTATTTATGAGTTAAAAGGAATTAGTACAAGGCTTTCAGTTACTAGTACATACTTGCCAACCATCTCATTATGAACCGTACAATTTTTAGTGCCTGCTTTTTTTTTCACACCAGTCATTTTTCAGAGTAATTTTATTCTTATTCAATCGTAAAAAAAATTTGAAGAGAATTACTCTAAAAATAAAGTGGTGTGAAAAGAGGCGCGTTTTACAAGGGGTAATCACAATTGTACGGTTATTAATGAGATGGTTGGCAAGTATGCTAGCAATATATATATTCAGATAAATATGGAAAAGGAGATTCAGCGGTAGGTTGAGGGGGCGGCAGGGCCTTCAAAACGCATACGTTTGTGTAGCGAGTCTATATATATATATATATGCAGATAAATGTAGAAAGGGAGATTAAGCAGAGGGTTGTGGGGGACGGCAGCCCCTCCAAAAAATGCATCTGTTTGCATAGCGGGTCAATCGAGTTAATATATATATTATATAAAAGGAATAAATAAAAATAATTAGTTGAGTAATGTGTGACGAAGATAAGACGTTGAGGCTTCTGATCTGCAGATCAACTAGCAGTATTTCTCTTTAAATGCATTTACGAAACAATAAGAAGAAAAGTACTCTTAAAAAAAGGGCGAGGGGGGTGAAAAAGAAGTCGGGTACAAACATTCTTCCAGTTTATTAATTAGAATGTTGACAGCTGTGAGAGATTGATATATTGATTTATTATATTATAATTAAGAAAAAAAATAATTAATTAAATAAAATAAAGGAATATATTTTCTTTAAAATGCATTTTAAAAAATAAATAACCTCGCTTTCTGACATGTCTGGTAATGAACTTGACTTCCGAATCAAGCCATTAAAAATGAGTAAAAGTAACCATCCTATCTGACTAAACAAATACTTTCTAAATTTAGCTAGTTAAACATATTTGAATGTAAAATTGCAAATGTATCATTCTAATATAAGAAAAAAAATGTCAATGAATTTTACAGAAAACAGAAAATGAAATAATAAAATAATGTAAAGAAAGTCAGAAACCGACCCAGAAGTGTTCGTATATTGTTATAACTAGAGAGCTTTCGTAAAATCTCTCAATGCCTATGTTTCTGTGACAGGAAAATAATAAATATAAATAATTCTACAAAAATTAATTGATTAATAATTTTAAGTAAAATAAAGTAAAAGTATAATGATTCTTTTAAGAGCATACCTGCCAACATCCTGATTAATATTCCGTTGTATTCTTTGTATCGTCTTTTTTTCACACCCGTATTTTTTAGAGTATTTTCATTTTTAGTTAATCGTATTTGGAGAATATTTCTCTTTAAATTGTGTGAAAAAAAGAGCTGGATGGACAATACAAAGGAATATAAATTAGGGTGTTTACCAGTATGTAATAGCATAGCCTCCTAAACTATATGCCTGTCGCGTAGCTCGGAAAATTGCCAACAGTTGAAGCGGTAGGCATCGCCACCTGGTACAGATTGAGCGACCTTTTTATTCAACTGTATAATCGACATTTCTTCGATTGTCTTCGCCTTCTATTTATATCGTATCCCACTTTTAACAATTTTTGAAGTCTGTTGAATAAAAAAAATCGCGTAATCTGTACCAGGTGCCGCTGTCTACCGCTTCAACTGTTGCCAAGTTTTCGAGCAACGCGACAGGCATCTAGTTTAGGAGGCTATGGTAAGAGACTAATTTAACCCTTATGATTCGTATGTCCCTTCTGAGGGGATATTAAAAAATCGAACCATGCCTTAAGGTGTTCCTCTGCAAATGATTTTTTTTTTTTTTCTAAAACGTGTAACTAGTTTACTTTTCGGCTACTGGAAAATTTTAACAGAAAGATTTATTTTATTTAATGATGAAGTAAAATAAAACAAATTATTACAATTTTTCGGTAGCCAAAAGGTAGTAAGTTGGAAACTATACGTGTGACGTTTTAAAGGAACGCTAAAAGGCGTGTCTTAAGGAAAATATGCCGAGCGTAAAGGGTTAAATATTGTGGGTATATTTGCTATATGGAAAATCTTTTACTGATTAAATTTTGAGTTTTGGACTTACTAGTTCGAGCATAAGTGTTCGTAATAAAAGTACATATATTTACATATTACTCATGAAAAACATGTAAATTCACACAATTTTAAAGCAAATTTAAATATTAAAAATTTCAATTGTTAATAATTATACATTTATATATATATATATATATATATAATAAGTATTTCATTGAATTTTAAAGGCATTAACCCATATTGGACCGCCGTCCTAGTTATAGAACAGTTGAATTAAATGTCAATAATGTAAAAGAAACATTTAAAATCTGCAAAAAACTTGACATAAATTTTTAGAAATAGACTAAATTAGTTAAATTACTGTGAAAAATGGAATTTGAAAAAAATATTAATGCTGCAGAATAATAAAAAACTTCTTCTGCTAAATAGTGAGCATGTGCTAGTGAAAAATCCAAATGGTCGTCAAAGACGATGTCAACTGAAATCATGCAATAAAAAACCTGTTACAATTTGCAACATGTGCAATGTTGGATGTAGAGATTGTTTTTTGGACTTCCATTCGTAAAAATCTTTACAATTTGCAAAATGCTCACTTTTGGACTGTGTAGAGACTGTTTTTTGGACTAACAAACAAAATAAAAATTTTTGTAAAATTATTATAATTTTTTAATTTTTTCTTTTTTATATCTGTAAGTATCTTATACTGACCATGTTTTTAAAAAATTACATTTTTCTAATGATTCGTTTAATGAGTTGTCCAATATGGGTTAACGTAAATTTCACATATTTATATATTTTAAATACCAATATTTTCGAATAGTAATGATTTATATAGATTTTGGAAGATTTAATATACACATTCTGTTACACTTAATCAACAAGCATTTGAAATTAACTGTAGTTGTTCGGCAACAGTCCTATGTTCATAACACCCGGAAAACGGCGAATTAAAAAAAATAATTGTATGTATTTAAAAAACTTTATGTTACTATGTATAAGTATTATATATTTAAATTCATTATTATTTAAACACGCTTTAAATCTTATATTAATTGTTTCATATATTTACGAATATTTAACATTGTCAAAAATTCAATCAGTTCTAATTATTTCAAGAGAAAGTGCTAAAATATTGAACTGATACAATTCCTTTAAAATAAATGTATATTCATATCTCTTTATAAAAATATCTTGCTACAGCCTAAAATTAGGAAGATTATAAATTGTTGTGGCACAAAATCGTTTAACTAGAAATAATTAAAAGCTCCTAAAAATTCTCTTTATTATTTTGTACAATATGTAAACTATTTCTATTACCTAATATATTAATTTTTCAACATTAATCACCATGTAAAATAAACCAGCAACAAACAAATAATATTCTAGGGGGAGAAAATTAGAAATACGAACATTTACGAAATTAATTTGAGCGTGAAAATCGAACATTCTGTAAACAAATGATGTAGAAAACTAGTTTGATTTAACATAATTTTCGAAAATACATATTAATAAATTAGAGTTTATTTCCAGGAATCACGAACATGTGTTCATAATGTTAGAAGTGGTTGTTTTTAAAGTAAATAATCTTATTCCTGTGCATGTATAAATACGTTTTCAAATTTAATAAGAGCATCTGAGTAATGTATATTAATAAAATAGAGAGCTATCACTTGAATCGTTTAAATATTTTGGATATTGATTTATCGTAATGAGGTCAAACTGTTGATGTAGGGTTTACTTTATGCTTCATAATAATATTTACCACCAAATCAACTAAATATAATATTAATACATATATTTATTTATTTATTATTTTAAAAGGTACATGAAGAACTTAATTTTCGTAAGTTTCTACAAATTCCACTTTAATAAATTAACTTTTAAACTTTGTACCCAAGGATTCGGCCTTTATCCATTTTATTTTTTATCAAGAAATTTTCTACCTCTATTCTCTAATAATAAAATACTTTCTTTAGTACATAGGCTTGATTTATGACAATAATTACTAATAAAAATTACTGGTGTGCAATTTCAAGACCCGTGCAAAGTCTGCTCTAAGAGTTTCAACTTTCAATATTCTGAAGATCACCAATTTTTTAAAGTTTTTCATTATTTTATCACAGGATCTCGACAATTTTTTAAGTTAAAAAAATATATTTTTTATTCAGACTATAACAAGCTGTAGCTTCCATCTTTCATTTTATCTTGAAAATCAACTATTACCGTTCAAAAAGTGTATGTTTTTCTTTCAAATTTAAAGCTTTAAAATAATCGCTACATCAACTTAATAACATTATCGCTCGTATGTCCCTTTTGAGGGGACATTAAAAAATCGAGCCACGCCTTAAAGTGTTTCTCTGCAAATGAAATGTTATTTTTCGAAAACGTGTAACTATAGGCCACCTTTCGGCTACCGGAAAAATTTAACAGAAAAATTTATTTTATTTAACGATGAAGTAAAATAAAACAAATTATTACAATTTTTCGGTAGCCAAAAGGTAGTAAAATGGAAACTATACGTGTGCCGTTTTAAAGGAACGCCAAAAGGTGTGTCTTAATGTTCAAAATAGGAAAGTATGCCGAGCGCAAAGAGTTAAGATTCAGATATTTTGAATAAAAATATGTCTTTTAAGTTTCTAATTCTTAATGTGGTTGTTTTACGGAATTTTTTTTTTTTTAATCCCTGTTTGTTTAAGGTATCTGCCTACTTTAAAATGACCATTTTTGAGAAGAAAAAAATCGATTTTCTGTTTTTTATTTAGTTTTAAAGAATAGACTATTAACCTTTCCAAAATACCTTTACTTTTTTTTGTACGCTAATTAGAACCGAAGTTATGGCCAATTAAGTAAACCGGAAGTGAGATTCTTTAAGACATTAAGTTTTGCCTTTTTTTTTTTTTTTTTTCAGAAAAACGGCATTCACATGTCTCTGCAAATTTGATTGAAACAAAAAAATTGGCAAGTCAAAAAATTAAAGTTGATGCACTGTAACATAAATAAATGCTTGTCTTATAAATGTGTGAAATTTTGAAGGTATAAATAATAATAAAAAAAAAAATTAAGTAAATTTCAAAGTAAAATCATTAAATGCGTTTTCTGAAAAACTATATTTTTCGATTTTTGTGTATGCGATAAACCTGACTTCTCCAAAAGTTTTCAAGATATTTCTATGAAATTTTTTCACAGTATATAATAGATTTGAAGCCACGCAATGAACTAAAAGCTAAGTTCTATGAACTATTTTGAAGATTTTACATGTGTTTATTAAAAAAAAAAAAAAAAAACTGATTTTTTCTTCGAAAAATTCTGTATTTTTCTCTGTTAGTTACCATAATTCAGTCAATTTTAAGAATATCTCTTAACTTTTAGTTCAAATCACAGATAAGGGTCATATCATTATGTATTTCAATGGCTTTTGAATTATATTAATTTTCATTGAGTATATGAGGCTTGGTGTAAAAGTGAAATTTTGCTCACTTTTTACACAAAATCACATATTTTTTTGCAAAATAAACAAATATTTGTTTAAAATGTACTATTTTTCATCATTCTATGTTCGTTTATAACTAAAAATATAATTACTTCATGCATAGTCTGTTTTTTTAGAAAAAAGTGCTCCGTAAGTAGGCAGATACCTTAAATACATTGACACATTTCCCCTTCCTTTCGCGAAT
Organism: Salticus scenicus; assembly: GCA_963930645.1. Taxonomy (NCBI): domain Eukaryota; kingdom Metazoa; phylum Arthropoda; class Arachnida; order Araneae; family Salticidae; genus Salticus; species Salticus scenicus. The sequence continues at coordinate 102,452,198 of OZ005658.1, read as the reverse complement.
ATTTTCTGTTCCCTTACACTCTTGTTAATAAATTGTTTTATCTTACAGAACCGATCCTCTTTATTGCGTAAACCTGTTCCAAGTCACAGTGATATCGTATAATACGCCTGTTGAAGGGTCGTACTTAAATATTTCAACATTAAACATTACAAAATTGCCCCTCCCCCTTTTTTTTATTCAAGATCAGAGCTGCCAACCTAATCCGGCAAATTGTTAGTAACGCCCCTTTTTCAACACCACTTAATTTTTAAAGTAATTTTCTTCAAATATATTTGCGATGAATTAAGAAGGAAAAAACCCTAAGAAATGACTGGTGTAGAAAAAGGGGCGGTACTAACAATTTGCCGGATTAGGTTGGCAGGTCTGCAAGATGTTTATTTATTTATTTATTTTTTTTTTTTTTATTCTTTGAAATTGAACACCACTTTCATATACACTTTGCTGCAATCAAACAAGTCTGCAAAACATTTTCTTTTCCTTCATCTGCATGATTATTTATTTTATTTTATTTTATTGTAAACTTTATAGTTTCGAAGACTGTTAATCCAGAAACGACCTCCATTTATTTCCATCACGTACGATTTTTTTTTTTTTTTTTTAATAATAAGATTAATCAGTAAAAAATCACAATTCTGTGATGATTCTTTTCGCTTGAGGCTTTTATTTCTTTTTCTTTTTGATGCTTATCCGAACACCTTCGTTTTCACACCCCTGCAACCGTTTTCCAATTTCATCTATCCTAATTCCCGTTTTTCTATGATTTTTTAGATTTACTGTTTTAAAAACTGTTAAGAAATAATCATTGACTATGTTTTTATAGTCGATAATAGGGTATCAGTTTTCATGTTTTTTATTCAAACTATAACGAAAAACATGACTGTTTTTCTTTGTTTAATTTTAGTTTAACCCTCGCGTTCCCAAGATCAAGGTGTTACTGCAGAAAAATTGCTTTCAGATGCCGCTTGACACGTTTGGCGAAAATCACCAGCATCGCGTCTTTTTGTATCGTTTAGAAGTTGCAACATTCCACTAGTTACGTTTGCTATCTCTGGCGAATTAGCACACTTTTTGAATGAGGCGGGCTTAACTAAATTTCAACTACAAAATGGGGTCAAAATGACACCATCTTGAAAAAGCGAGGGTTAATTGCGTGTATTTTGAAATATAATATATTCTGTAGGAATTTGTGTTTTTTAAGTTAATTGTTTTCATATATATTTAACGTTTTCATTCATCCACAAAAAAATTCGCTCTATGTTACGAAAGCAGTGAAATGTTGCATTTTCCATCTGTATATTCGAAAATGCACCACGTTGGCGATTTTTTAAAAAAATGCGCCAACATACATGCATATTGTCTCATTAGTGTCTTGCTCTCAGTACTGCGAGGATTAATAACGAAAATTCTGTGAATGAATAAGTCGAAGAAATCTTTAAGGAAACAATGGTATTTAAAGGAAGATGTTCGACAACTCTAGAAGTTTTATATCTTCATTTATCGAGAAAAAATATATCAGCTATTATCTTTATGACTATTACCTCAGGTTTTTTTTTTTTTTTTTTTTTTTTTTTAAGGAAGAAAATAGCACATGGATTAAAGAAAAAAATTAATCAGTAAATAATTATTAAATATCGCACAAAACGCAAATAGAATCTTCTTTAAAAAGTTATTATAAAGTTTTTTTTGCATAAAGCGTTTTATGGATACCCTACTAATGAATGAAACTTTTTTCATGCATACAAAACAAACTTCAACTTTTTATCCGACTAAAAGATTTTTATCTGTTTCGTAAGATAATTCGATATTCTTACACTACGAGAGTCCATCAGGTTAACGAGTTTAAATTGAAAAGGGAAATCTGGGGATCGAAAACGTTATTTTCATAATATATAAAAATTAAATTTTAGAAGTATATTTTTTTCAGTATTAATATTTACCAGTCCTATTTAATTTCATTCCACTGGTCATCGTTGCCAAATTTAGATATATTTTTATTCAAAATTCACCACCAAATTTTAACTGTAACAGCGACCTAATCACTTTGAAAGTTATTCATCCATTATGTATAGCAAATATCACTGTACAAAATTATTGGTGATAATATATATATATATATGAAGGTCGTCTGAGCAGAGCTCTCAAACGACAGAAGGACACATATGATATATGAAAATGATGAGCGCCTGAGCATATTTCCCATCCGAAAAAAGGCTAAATAAAAAGATGGTTCATTGACATTTACAGTATTGTAAGTAACAGCAGTCTATTTTATAAATTTTAAAAAGACATATGGTTAAATAAGGAGGTTAGGAAAGAGAGAGAGAGAGAGAGAAAATATATGAAAAACTGTAATTTTTTCGTATTACAAATCAAAGTTATCTATTTCAGAGAGAGAGGGGGGGGGGGGGAAGATTCGCTATTAATTGATAAAATTAGAAATGTCCAATAGCAATTCGAAAGTTTTTAAAATTTTAGACGAAGGAGAAGACGAAAGTGAATACTGTTTTAGTTTTTGATACAGTTACAAAAGAAAATTTATTGGTTATAGACCCGCATTCTTTCTTTTAAACTTCTACAAGTATATGTAAATGATTCTTTTTACTTAATTAATCGTGCATACTTTCTATTAAAATTTTCGAACGAAAAGCAATAGTCGAAAAATTAGGGAGAAAATGTGGTCTGTCACCAACTTGGAAAATTTTAAAGAGATAAATTGTAATTTCAAATAGAAATTATATTAAATTCTAATCTCGCATTATGTTTTTTCAGACAATAATGAAAAAAGTATAAATTTTTTAAATACAAAATAAAATTAAGTTACGCGAATCTTACCCGAATAACTATTTTAATACCTATACACTGGGTTGCCAACATTTAAATTTTTTCCGGAGCACTTTCAACCCGCCTTTTTTCACATCTTTTTTTTTTTTTTTTTTTTTTTTTTTTAAGAGAATTTTTTTTTTCTTCTTTTATCTGAATTATATATTGGAGAAAAATATTCTAAAAATAAAAAGGTGCGAAATAAAGACTGAGCTTAAAATGCTCCGGATTAAATTAAAATGTTAGCAATTATGCTATATGTATACAGGGTTCGTACCAGCAGTGCAAGGGTCGTACTTTCCGCTCTTTTTTCAGGGCACTATTGATTATACAGGATAGAGATTATTTTGGAAAAATAGTGGTAGCAATGAATTTGAATATTTCTTATCCATGAGAGTGTCCTGAAAAATGGGCGGAGAGTACGACCCCTGGCAGTTCGAACCTTACATTAACATTTACCAACTAATTTAAAATCAGGTTTCACACCAGTATTTTTCTTTTACCAGTACAGAAATATTTCTTATTAATTTTTCAAGGTAACAATATTTCAGTAGAGCTGCCAACCTAATCCGGCAAATTGTTAGTACCGCCCCTTTTCTACACCACTTAATTTGTAGAGTATTTGTTTTCGTCATTCATCGTAAATAAGGCCCTGGAAAAATTATAAGGTCGATTAAAAAACCAGTTGAACTAGGATTTCTGCAAATTTTTCGGATGGGAAAGCAACGAAAGTACAAAGTATGCAAATGATTTGTTAATTATAAACACTTTAATTTAAATCTAATTTAAATTAAATGAACTGAACAAGGTTCATCCTCGACGATAGGACTAATGCCCCAGCCCGCTCGCTACCGCAGTTCCATGTCTTTTTCTAGTCAATTTTGTCGTCTTATTACTTCCGGTGTGAACCGTTTTTTTTTTTTTAAACACACTTGACATTGTGAGTTTTTTGTTTCTCTTCCCATGCTATTTCTACGGGTTTTTTTTTCAGCATTTTCCCCCCTCTTTTTCTACATTCTGAAGTAGCGGATACCATATTAGATATTTTTCTCATTTGCTGATGGAAAAAAGTATAAGGTCGTCTGAAGAAATAGAAGAGGTAGCTACTCTTTTTCTGTGCTATCGGCAACGATGTCGAGGCAGAAACAATTGTCCGATGCAGAACGCCGTAAAATCCTTGAAATGAAAGCGAGTGGAATGAGTGATGCAGCTATTTTCAGGTCTATCGTTTAGTCTAAATCGGCAGCCAATATTTTCTTTAAAAAATCTTTCAAAATATAATAAATGCAAGCGCTCAAGAAGGCCAAATGCTCTTTCAAAGCACAAAAAATGGACCGTTTTTCGATGGATGTGGGATTAAAAAAATGTCTTCTTTAGAAATAGTTCTTGGTGTAAGTCTACCATGTAGTAGCCGAACTCTCTGGAGTTTTTTAAGTTCCAATTCGAGGGTACAGTTCGTAAAATTACAACCTCAACAACACTTGACAAAGAGGCATAAATTAGCTCGCTTAGAATTTGCTAAAAAATATGTTTTGCTTGGAGATAAGCGGAAAGATTTACTTTTTCTGGATAAGAAAATTTTATTTGATGGGCCAGACCGTTTAAAAAAAAAAAATGTTATGATATTAAAAAAAAAATAATAAAACCCTACTTTTCCAAACGGCGATATGGAGGGAATTATGAGCATTTGTGAGTAATGGTACGTTACTAGTTGTGGTAATTTATACCTAAATGAATGCAAAAAGTATCAAGATATGCTGGGTGATAATTTGCTTCCCAATGCCACTTTAGTTATATCAGGATATTGGATATTTCAGCCAGGATAATGCCAGTACACATGCTGCTTCTTCAACTAAAGCTTGATTTGAAGCAAATGAGGTCCTTCTGCTTGATTGGCCATCCTGCATTCCGCAATGAAACTCACTGGAAAATGTTTGGAGCATACTTGCGCAGTTTGTTTATAAGGACATATAACACCATCGAGTGAAAGGCAAACTCATCAATGCGATCAGATATACAAGGGAAAATATCAAAAAAGAAATTGCATCTCGACCTGAATCAACAATGACTGATCGACTGATAAATGTCATTGAAAAAAAAGGTTAATTTGTAGGATATTATTTTTATATTTTCATTCCCAACTCCTCGACCTTATAATTATTTCCAAGATGAAATGCCATCAGATTTCTAAATTGTCATTTAATGCTTTCATTATATATTACATACGTTCATAACCTATGTTTATGTTTTTAATTTCATTTCTAAGAGAAAGTTATATTAAATTTTTCGAGTTTTACTATGTTTTGTACTTTTTTTGTTAATATACTTTGCGACCTTATACTTTTTTCCAGGGCCTTATATTTGAAGAGAATTATTCTAAAAATTAAGTGTTGTAGGAAAAAGGGCGGTACTAACAATTTGCCGGTTTTGGTTGGCAGCTCTATTTCAGGTATGAAATCTCTCGTCAAAATCGGGAACTTAGTGACTGTGTGCACGATACTTATCCTACAGTTGCTGGTTCGTACAGATGCAGCACACTTCCACCAATATTTTTTTTAACAGTATACACTCCTTCTCATATTTATAAGGACACTTTATGTTTTGAAATAACTACTGTAAAAATAATTGTGAACAACATTATACTAAGTGCACTTAATATATCTAGTATTCTAAAAATCAAAATTGCTATAATTTTTTTAATATGAAACAAAATTAATAAAAAATAATGCAAAATATTTTTTTCTCCTCCTCGTTTTTAGATATTCATAATTATAAGGACAATCAAGATTTTCTTGTTTTATTTAACTTACTAGCAGATAAATTACAGTTAACATGCGAATTTGTTAACTACTAGGCTATATTATTTCATATATAAGCCTTCAATTTTTCTTGGACGGACATTACTGAAAATTCCTCGAAAAAAAGAACGCTCATGTAGTGAAGTATGATAAATGTGTTTTTTAAGTGGAAGGATGATTTCAATCCGCTGAATTTCTAATGAAATTCGAAGATCTAAAATTGCTGAAGGAAATGTGATCAAACATTGAACTGCTGGTTCGATAGGAAAGAGATCTGATGCAAAATCAGAGTTGTTTTACAGAGATCGAAGACTCATAATTCCTCTTACTGTTCTACTCATAATGGCTGCTGCTGAATTTGCTCCTAATTTTAAACGAAAGGTTGGGATCTACATTTATCATGTTTAAAATAATTAATAATATGTTAAAATGAATAAAAAACCTGTAATAATCAATAAGCATTTAATGGGGGAAAGAACGTCTGTCTTAAAGTTGAATAAAGGCAATATTAAATGGTAAAAAGTTGCATTTTCGGATGAAAAACACTTTATTCTTGATTAACCAAATGGTTTTAATTGTTACTGGCACGATCTGAAGATAGCGAAAGACAGAGAAGATTTTTTAAGGCAGATATTAGTCGGGCATTTTAAAGATGGATCTATGGTGCTCTGGGGAGCTGTTTCTACCGAAGGCAGAATGAATTTAGTAATTTTTTCTATTATTATGAACATCAAGAGAATATCCGCAAATTTTAAACGTGAAATTCTCAGATTTTTGTTAGATTTTGGGGGTAATAATATTTTTTTCAACAAGACTTACTTTTTTGCTCTACTTCTAGAGCAATAGGAATTAGTTTGAAGAAAGAAACTACTGTATTATTATTGTCTTTCACGTGGCCTAAATGTTGAAAAAAAACCTTAACTTATCATATTAGAAAAGTGCATGCAAGTGGAAAGCAATTTTAAATAGTTTAAATGTATTCAGAATATCATCTCTGCTGTATGAAATGGTATTGAAACAGAATATTTTTAAAAAAATTGTATATATATATATATATATATATATATATATATATATATATACCAGAGAGAATGTCTGACTGTTTCACCCTAAAAAGAGACCCCATAAAATATAAATTTAAAGAATAACGGAAAAAAAAATTACTAAGATTCCAGCTGTCCCTATAATTGTGAACACCTGAAAAATCATCTTTTTGACCGTATTTAAAGTTTTTTAAGATAGAAAAACGATAAAACTTATGAAATGTAGTCTATTAATGAAATTCAAATTAATAAAAAAAATATTTGTTTAAATAATAGTGCTCAGTGTTTAGTTAATATAGAAAAATGGGTGTTCTTATAATTATGAGAACCAGTGTATATATACTTTTTAATTTATAGGCTTCTTTTATAACCAAAATGCTCTTCTAAACTGGTGATGGAAGGAATTCAGAAAATTCAAGGATCGTACCAGCCATGATCTACTAAACATTTAAAATAATTACCTACATTTTTAAAACTAATAAATTATATTCTCATATCACTTTACTTTTAAGGAATTTTTCGTAATAAATATTATTGTTATATGTGATTTTTATGTTTAAATCATATTTAAATAATGTGACCCGCTCGTCATCCAATAACAGACATGGCGGCCTACAAAGTTTTTCTTTACCGTAAAGTACATTGAAACACCAAAATATTGAATACTTCATTCAGTACAGAAGTCATTCGTTTATCAGAAACTAATAAATTAGGGATGGAGATTTGTCTCAGAATTCATACTACTATTTATAAATAATAGTAATAAATAAATAAAAATTTCTTTGACTTCGAATACTGTTTGGGTGTTTACAGACCACATTTTTCCCCCGATTCTTCCACCAATATCTTTCTTTCGGAGTTTTCAATAATATGTTTGCCCCTTTAATTACCGTAATTTCTTGTAGATAACCCGCAGGTAAAATTTGTCATTTCTCCACCAGAAATTTATTTAATAGCAGGGATGGAACACGGCGCAGAATTCATACCGGTATTTGTTAAAGAAATTTCTCTAACTATAATATCGTTGATTTAAGAAGTAGAAAATTTTGTTAGATTGATAGTGGTATGAATACTGCGCCCGTGTTCCATCCCTGTAATAGAGAAATCTATACTTTTTCGAAGGAAGAGCTGACACAAATGTAAATTTATTTACCAATTGAAATTTCTGGTGCAAAACTGAATTATATAACCTGCGGAGTATCTACCAGAAATTATAGTAAATAAAAATTATCATATAAATATTCTGGGGGAAGAATCAGGGAAAAAAGGATGGTCCGCAACCACTCTGTGGGGGCCAAAAGTACATGTATCAGATTCACTCACCAAAAGAATGGAGTCTAACGCAGTGAGATGTCCTTAATCAAAAAACCATCTTTATTAATATTTATTAAAAACTACTTCGTACCACTATTTCCAAATATAAAATCTGTTATATATTTTTGCAGGTAAATTTACTCTTCCCTCTGTAAATTTATCATATATTTTTCGTTATGGAAATAATGGTACAAAAATAATATTTTAAATATTTTCACCTGTGGTAGCCCTATTAGTATTATGTTTTTTGAAGAATAATTTAAAGCTTAATTGCTGGAATCTTTCTTTTCGTAAATTATAGTATTAACTATTTCATACAACACGGAATACTTGGAATATCATATGTTTATACAATCTATAATTTTTAAATATAATATTCTGATTTAAAGTTTATTTCATAGTTTCAAAATTTGATTTTATTTGTTATTTATTTATTTATTTTTATTTATTTTTTACATTTACAATAATTTAAAAGCACTCACTGTTCATTACTATAAGTAGAATTATTAATGAAACTTCGAATTTGTGACTACTATGATGATATAAAGCTGCATTATCACATAGAATTGAAGGTTTTATGCAAATCCTAAATCGGTTCTAGCATGTGTTGAAAAACATATTATAATAAAATAACTGGACGTCTCCCATCATTCATATGTATCTACGATTTATAGTTTTCCACACTAATTGTCAATGCAAAATATTCTGATTTAAAGTTTATTTCATAGTAAAACATAATTTGATTTTAGCTGTTAAAAAAAATTCATATTTACACTAATTTCTTAAATAAATATTTACTATTTATCCCTATAAATAGGATCATTAATAAAACGGAGAATTTGTGACTGCTATATTAATATAAAGCTGTATTAACACATGGAACAGAAGACTTTATGAGTATCCTACAGGAAATCTAACATGAGCTGAAACATATATTCTTATGAAACAATTGGGCTTCTCTCATCATGCATATGTATCTGCGATTTATACTTTTAATATTAAATGTTACTGCAAAATAATCTTATTTGAAGTTTATTTCATAATAAAACATAATTTGATTTTGGCTGCTAAAAAATATTTCATATTTAAAATAATTTGTTTTATAAATACTCACTATTTATCCCTATAAATAGAATCATTAATGAAACGGCGAATTTGTGACTATTATATTGATACAAAGCTGCATTATCACATGGAATTGAAGGTTTTATGTATATCCTAAAGGGTTTCTAACATGTACTGAAACATCATATATTCTAATGATGTGACTGGACTTCTCAAATGATTTCACTTCGGAGATTAGTTATGCATGAATCGTACATGTATGATGATGATATTGCGGTAAAAGGATATATATTTCTTCATACATAATGATAAAGAAACAGATTACAAAAGCTCAAATTGAGAAGTAATCATTTAGCTATGTACTGGTGAAATGCTTAATGCTTTTTCTATTTTTTATTGTGACTATAGAAAGTTAGTAATTAAGAAATAACGTGATTGACTCCCCCCTTCAATATCATTTTTAAGAGCTGGTATTTTTCTAAAAGAAATTATTCGGATATTAATAAAAATATTTAATAAATATAAAATATGAAACTGATTTCATACATATTTATTTGTTATCATATCAGGGGTGACACACAAAATAAATAAATAAATAAATAAAAATAAAAATTAGATACCACTAATTTTCCATAGTAGTTTTAGACTAATCACTGATATCCATTGACACCTGTTTATAAAAAAAAAAAAAAAAAAAAAAAAAAAAAAATACTAAATAAAAATTGTGGTATCCGAATTTCCCTTTGCAAGAACTCTGTATCATATGCATCATTGGTCGTAAACCGGTGGCCCGTGGACCACTAGTGGCTCGCGAGGAAATTAGGTCATTATTTATTGATTTTTTTAATGCATTAATTTTAGCTTAGAAATTTTTCATTTCAGATTTCATATTCACAAATTTTCTTTTGTCAACGCAAATCTTTTCCAAAATATCGATAATAATAATAAATAATAATAATAATAATCCCAGTTTTATAATGGATGGTGTTGGTATTGGGGTTTAAGGACAAATGGCGGCGTTCTAATAATAGACCTTGGTGGCGTTCTCATCATACAAGTCTTTCTTGGTGGTTTTAGCCAGCATTCATCCAAACATGGAAAATCTAAACATCTAATCAACTGGGGCAAAGAGTGTGACGTGGGTTCGAGTATCACATATTACGGATTCGTAATTAATAACAGAAATGGATCAAATTAAAATATTTTCTATGTTAGAAAAATCGCGAGTGAAAGAGGAAATTGAATCAATATGTTATTTGACAACAATCTTAAACCTATATTTGAAGCCTTTTTGGCTCTCTATTAGATGTGAATACCTATTACTATTACTGAATGATTACTTACCGGGCAACATGTTAATTAATATTCTGTAGTATTACTTATCCTGATCCCCAACCTTTTTTTTTTTTTTTTTTCCGCACCAGTTTATTTTGTGTGAATTTTTCTTTTTCTTTTTTTTCGTAACTGAATTTGGATGATATTACATTTTACATTTACTGGTGTAAAAAAAAGGACGGGACCAACAGAACTAAGGATTATTAATTTGGATGTTGGCAGATTAATAGTGCAATGAAAAATCTTGCACAATTTTTAACAACATTTTTCTGTGTGATTTTTTCTTATGAACAATAAGTATTCGTAATATTTATGAAATGCATTATGTATCAAATGTAATATTTATTCAGTATGTGTCCTTTGACCTTTTCTGCAAAAATATATGTGTGTCTTAATAAATAACGTTAGTGGTCCGTGGGACTTTATGTTATAAATTTCGAGGTCCACGAAACAGAATATTATGAAAGTGAAAAATATTGGCGATTACTAATATATACGATACATATAGTATATTATCATTGTAACATTCCCTTTTGGATTATATATATTATCTGAAATATAAAACATTTCAATATCAGTTTTATAATTATAAAACTACTATTAGCATAATTAGAAATTAATAATTAAAACAGCACTAAAAGCTAGAAAATTTTTAAAACACGTCTTTATTCATTAAAATTAATTTATAAATAAAAATATACAAAGCTTTTCGCCATGAGTTTCCATGGCATCTTCAGTTCATACAAGGGATAATCAAAATAGGCTGCCTGTATACAAGGTGTCCACTAATCGGCCTCTGATTTTAAAGTTAAATTATTCCTAAACAAAGATAGGTAGAGGAATAAAACAAACACTATATTTATTTTAAAAGATGTAAAAATATTTTATATGAGAATCAAGATTTCTTACAAGTATTGTCAAAAGGTAGCGCTGTTGGTAGCATTTACATAAAAATGCGATTCGTCTGTGAACCATATACATCCAGAGTCGAATCTATCTTCATCAATTATTTTTAGCATGTTCGGTGCGAATTTTTCTCTTTGTAGAGCGGTTCGATCTGGTATGGCGTGGTAACGTTTGATCTAAATGGAGAGGAGACACACGTAGATTATTTCTTAGGAGTGTATTGGTGCTGGACGGTTTCAATCTTGATTATGCTGCAGTTCTTCTTATGGATTTTCTTGGATATTAATGCATAAGATTTTTACAGCTTTCAAAATAAACATGTCTTTTGTTTCACTCTTCTCTCTATCTTTGTTTAGGAGTAATTTAATTTTAAAAATCCGAGGCCCATTAGTGGACACGCTGTATGTCATGAGTGCTGGTGGTGGTTTGATGGTTACAGTTGTTAGAAGCTTCACAAAAAATAAGCACCTATATTAAGATGAATTCACTTTGGAATGTCACTTCTAGCGAAGACTTTGTAACTATGCTACAAAATACTATAGAAGTTCCCGGCTACAAGTGACATTCAAAAGAATTCCTGCAGATTTAATTTCTTGTTTATACAGCATTTTTAAGCACATTTACGAAATCTTCACAAAAAAAAAAAAAAAAAAAAAAACATTCCAAAGTGAATTCCTTTTAATATACGTACCTTTTTTTTTTTTTTTTTTTTTTTTTTTTTTGTCAAACGTCTAACAACGGTAACCACCACCCGGACTCATGATACATATATGTTTTCTGTTTTCATTATACTTTGCACGACGTGAAGGTGCCGTGAAAAATCAAGGCGAAAAGTTTGATATTTTAAGTTGATAATTTAATTTCAATAAATATGGACGTGTTTTAAAATGTTTCTAACTTTTAATACTTTTTAAACTATTAGAATGTAAACGTTTGTTTTTAGAAAAATCTCCATTTAAGGGGTTATATTTTTACTATAAATTAGTAATTATATAATTATACAATAAGAAAATTTTATAATTATAAATTTGCTATTAGCAGTTTTTCAAATTAATTTTTATGTAATTAATCACATTTCATTTTTGTGAAATATTATCATTATTCTAACTGTACATATGTGACTGCTATGTCGACTTAAAGCAGCATTATTACATGAAATTAAAAGGTTTGTGCATATCCTTAAATGGTTTAACATAAACTAAAGCACCCAAAATTCTGTTAAGGTGAATAAATCTTATACTGCACCAGATTTCGAAGTGCAGTTAAGCTTTAAGGTAAAGGTAAGATGATATTATAATAAAATTATATTTCTTTCTTCGTGCATGATGGGAAAGAAATACATATTAGGCAAGCACATAAAATTCCAGATGTATCTAAGTCTTCTGAGGCAACACCATGCATTTCAAAAGCATGAAGCATTTATTTCTGATCGAAATACTATGATATGACCTTTCATCATACAAAATAAAATAAGCACGAATGTATTATAGAAGTTTCTTTGCAAATTAGTATAGCAGTTGCAAAATACTTAAAATCCAATTTTTAACAATAGCATTTATAAAATATATTAGTAACCATTAATTATATCAGTAAAAGAACATATCAATTTCCTGTAATTATAGGCCTGGCAGCGTTCCCAAAAATTTCAGGTAAAATTTCAGGTGCACTTCCAGGCCTGCAATTTGGAGCGCTTTATTAAGAAAATATTTTTACTCGTTGGCAGTGTTGCGAAACTGTGCGACTTTTTTATTCAAACCAATAATTTCGAGAAGTTATATTTGATATACATAATTGACAATTCTTCTGCTTGATTCTTCTATTATGTATATCAAATATCTCTTCTCAAACTTATTGGTGACTATTGAAAAAAAAAAAAAAAAAACTGCAAAGTCTGGTAACAATGTTCGCAGAAATCATTTTAGACATACAAAACCCAGAAATGTTTGCGATGTATAATAATACCAAAATATTTACAGAGTTGCCAAATTTTAATTTATTCGGGAGACTTTTTAACCCCGCTTCTGTTTCGCATCACTTTATTTCTAGAAAAATTTTCTTCAATATATAACAACCATAAAATAAGAAAAAAATAAAATATACTTTAAAAATAAAAGTGGTACGAAATAAAGGCGAGCTAAAAAATGCTCTGGAATAAATTAAAATATTGACAACTATGTATTTATATATAATTTTACTAAAAGTTTCTACTGATTAATATGTCTCTTAATTTTTAATAAGAAAAAACAATATGAAGAATACACTAATTTACTTAAACGTAATAATTTGAGAATTATTACTTTTCAACAATGATTTACAGAGAGATGTTTCACTGCATAATTAAATTACTAACGTTGCTATGTTTTCTAGTGCAGAATTACTATGGAAAAAGTTTTTTTCTAGAAATTAGATAATGGTAATTTGAATCTAAAATTATATACAGCATAGTTAAACTTATTATTATTATATTATTATTAATTCAAATTTTTCTTCAGCACCATTTCTTATAAATAACTATTTTAATCATTGACAAATAAAGACTTTTAGATAATCTTATCAAACAATTCGATTTTGATAAATTAGGTATAGATACTCGAAATTTTTTCCCTGATTTCTCCACTAGTATATATATATATATATATATATATATATACATATTATTTTTTTTCCTCGGAATTTTTGTACTAACATTACTCGATTAATTAAATAAAAATTATTATATAAATATTATAGTGAAAGAATCAAGGAAGAAATGTTGACTGTCGAGATCCCGAAAATACGTTTTTTGTTCACCTCAAATAAGAGAAAGTAGTATGAATGCTATACATGTTTTGTTCAGAATTAATAATTAGAAAAAAATTTTTATTATACACACATATATATATATATATATTAGGTTGATGCATAAATAATTTCCGATGCAGTTAAAATAGAATACACAACAATAACATTATATAACGAATATAATAATGTATATTAGGTATTATTTCCTTCCGAAGAATAAGCCCCTCCCACATTTATCATGCTACGTCTTTGTAGGTGGAGTCTTAAATAACTTACTTTATTTTTAGCGCGGATTTATTTTGTTTTCATTTAGTTACAAATTTATATCAAGTTATTATGTATGACGTTCTCCCATCTTCTAGGCTGCTTATATATTCCTTCCTTGTAAAATGTGGTTTGTTTCGATTGGAACAAATTTTCAACAGCCTGTCTGACATGTTCTTCAGATTTGGATATTTTTCCTTTCAAAAAGTTTTGTAAGGAACAGAAAAAGTGAAAACCTGTCTGGGCAAGGTCCGGGGAGTAAGGAGGGTGTGGTAAAACAGACCATCGAGTTCTGGAATTTTTTCTTGAGTCACCCTTGCTGTATGCGGTCTTGCATTATCATGTAAAAGAATGACGTTTTTGATATTGGCGAGTGTAGGACGTTTTTCATGAAGTTTCTTTTTCATTCTTTGCAGTTGCTGAACATATATGTGTGCAGTAATTGTTAAATTTGACTTTAATAACTCGTGATGGATTAGTCCTCGACAATCCCACCACACACACAATAAAATCTTTTTTCCATGGATGTTAGCTATCTTTCCTGGTAAGGGATTTTGTTCCTTATCAAGCCACTGTCTTTTACGGGTGATATTCTCATAAGTAATCCATTTTTCATCGGCAATTATTATCCTATCTAAAAAAGGCTCGTTTTTTTCTCGTGAGAGCAGACTTATAGTGATAGACAGGTGATCTTCCTTATTCTGTTCACTCAGATTGTGTGGTACCCATACTCCTAATTTGATGACTTTTCCTAATTTCTTCAGGTGGCGGAAAATAGTTGATTGTGGTGCATTCAACCTTTCTGCTATATCTCTAGTTGATTTGTGTGGATTTAGTTACAATATAGCCTTTACAAAGTTGTCATCAAAGTCGGAAGGACGTCCTGTCCTCAGTTCGTCCTTTAAAGTCGTATTTCCAGAGAGAAATTTTGTAAACCAATATCTAACCGTCCGATCACTTATTAGTCCTTTACCGTATACACTGCATACTTTTTTAGCTGTCGCTTTAGCACTATTGCCTTGTCTGAATTCCCAAATATCACATGACGAATATGCACTTTTTCATTCTCCATTTTTGGAGTTTGGAGTAACAGTTTAATCAAGCATACACCATACAATGCAATTGTTAGAAGAATAATTGAACCACAGATTGTATACTAAGATAGATGGCACACGCCTAGTGAAATCAGACTAATGAGTACAGTAATGCCGGTGACGGCTGAAAGCTAATATTTCCAAATATTTGCATAATTCCATTAAAATAAAAGGTGATCGTTATTCTGATTAGTTAAAAACGAACATAATATGAAAAATTCCACACCTTCGAAGAATTTTATTAATATTTGCAGTATTCATGCTTTGGCCATTGGCAGTAATGCCAGATGGTCGAAAATTATTTCCCCAAACAGGTATTCAAATTTCCCCAAATCGGGGTTTTCTTTCGAAATAATCTCAACCTTGATTTCTACTAAAAAACGAAAATAATTTTTTTTTCAAAAAAAAAAAAAAAAAACATATATATATATATATATATATATATCAAGCAGACTTTTCTATGATTTGAGCTCAGTTCTTTCCCCAAATGAAGGCAATTTTTGAAAAAAATCGCCAAATAACAATAAAGCTATTGAAAGTCTCTACTCGTAGGGATAAATCATTACGTTACCAACATTGAAAGAAAGTTGAAGAACTCCCCAGATTTGTCCCCAAAAATTTTAGAATTCCCCAAAATTGTCCCCAGAAGTCTCAAAAATCCCCAAAATGGGGACAAAATCCCCTGGCATCACTGACCATTGGTCCAATGCAAGTAACGCCTAACACACTACATGATTAATGCGGGGGGGAAAGGGGGGTATCTTTGAAGCCTTATATTCATTGTATAACGTTTCTGGTGTAAATTTTAACTAAACTGCATCGGAATTTATTGATGAATCGATCAAATATATTCAAGAATGATTACAGAGCAGAGATGCCAACATTTTTATTCATTCCGGAGCATCTTTAGTCCCGCCTTTAGGTCATACCACTTTTTTTCTTAAGAGTATTTTTCCTTTTTTTTTTTTTTTTCTTATCGCAGTTATATATTGGATTAAAATAGTCTATAAATAACGTGGTGTGGATTGAAAGCGGGGCTATAAACGCTCCGGAATAAATTAAAACATTGGCAACTATATTAATCTCGTAGTGAAATGTACGAGACCTATCTATATATTTAACTGACTAAAATTGATATGTTTTCTTACGTAGAATAATTTTTTTTTCTGTTTGTTAGGTATTGCTAATTCAGGAAGTAGTTTTAAAGTTATATTTGATATCAGTGCTACAAAATTCAGGGACTTTTTCGTTCAATATCTGTCCCTGAATTTTAATTATAAAGGTTACCTAATCACTTGGAAGATAGGTCGTCTATTATATGTAGTATATATCATACCACAAAATTATTGGTGACTATTGAATTTATAAAATGGTCCTTTTTACAACACTGTAATTATTCTTTTACCACCTTCTTGAAACCATGCAAGCCTCTATGCAAGAGCTGACTCAACAAGTCCAGTGTTAAAATAGGGGAGACTGTTATCTGATTCAGTGAAGATAAGAGAGCGTCGAATTAGTGGAGGATTTCCAAATCCCAAGCTGTTGGTCAATTTGGCACCCCTCAAAGCTTTTGGACTGTTCCTCACTGCTAGTGTTAGGAAACGTGATTACACTATAAATGGTATTTTATTTATTTAATTATTTATTTAATACATTTTTTAAGCAGTCACTCTTTCAAAGACATATTTCAATGATTATACTGAAAGATTCAAATTTTCACGATTACACCAAAGATATTTCTCTTTCGATTACTAATTTACGATTACATTAGTGACGATATAAATATCTGCAGGGATGGAACACGGGCGCAGAATTCATACCACTATTAGTGTAAGAAAATTTTGTACCTCTTAAATCGACGATATTATAGGTACAAAAATTTCTTAAACACATTCCGGTATGAATTCTGCGGCCGTGTTCCATCCCTGTATCTGATGTATATGCAAAAGGATTTTGGATATAATGATAAAATTCGTTGTTTACTTTAGAAAGACTGAATATTTTACTTCATAATAATGTCAGAGACTATTTTTAGTAAAGAAACGGAGCTGCTGGAGAAAATAAATAATTATCTTTAAAAATGGATTTAGAAAGGAAGTAGATATTGAAGAGGAGGACAGCTAGATTTTTTTTTTTTTATTATTATTGGAATAAATGCACGTCAGTACCTGAGAGGGAAAAACTGATGAATATGGAAAAGGAATTTTAAATGCACTAACTGGTTTCATTAACAACTTAAGAAAGTCTGAATAATATACCGTAATATTTCCCAGAGCAGAATGAACTGTTCTGTGAGAAAGAACGACTGCTTATTTCATAAAAATTCATTTTATTAATATAAAAAGAGATATCCGAGATAAGAATTCTAAAGCAATTTTTTTTCTGCAAATATCAATATCTATGTTAATGTATAAGCTGAAAAGTCGCGAATGCACGAGTGGAATTTCCAAGCAATATTGCAATTTACTTAAAAAAAAAAAAAAAAAAAAAAAAAAATTCGTTATCATTTATTCTACATCAAAGTTAATTTATCAAAGTAGACATTTTTTGTTAAAGTCCAAATGATTGTTCAAAAAATCTCCGCTTTTTAAATAATTACAGAGCATTAAAATTATGATGAAGATTAATTATGTTGAATAATTTGAGAAAAGTAAAATTTTATTTATTAAAAAAAAAAAAAAAAATGATCATTGTAATATTTCTATAGAATCGAAATCTCCAAAAGCCACCCCCAAAATTTTGTTTAAATGTAATGTTGTTATCATTTCTTCACGTAGTTGGTATAAGTAGGCTCTGCTCAATTCCGCATCATATACTTATTTTCATAAATTTCAAATTAATATGAAGTACACTGCATTCATTTAAAAGAATGAAGTTTGCTGATCATACGGTACGGTCACAGAATGATATGACCCAACCACTAGGCTATTCTAACTCTTGATTTCGAATACTTTTTAGCTTGGAAGTACAGTAACCGCCGTTTAATAAATTCACTAGTTAATAAAATCAGCCGCTTAATCTGTTCAATTTAGCAGGACCGGTATCAAATCAACACAAACCACTTTTATAACCGCCGCTTAATAAAATCAGCCTCGCCGGTTAATAAACTCAAAAAAAAATGTTTAGCAGCAAAAATACAATTTATGCACGATACTTTTATTATTATTATTATTATTATTATTATTTACATTGTGATTTTTTTTCTTTAAATAAAAGAAGAAATTAAAGTTGAGCAATTCCTACGGTACCTCTCTTTGTCGAAAATTTTAAACTTGCAGTATAGTTACAAATTAAACACGCACCATCACTTATCACAGTAAATATTTCAAGGAACGTGTTTTTTAAAGTGCAGTAATAAGTTTCAAATTTGATTTGATTCGCAAATGATATATATATTTTTTAATTATTGAAAGACAATTTCTAGTTCTTAATTTGAAATAACTATGAAGCAAGACGTTTAAACGGAAAGATTTTAAATTTAAAAGAAAATCGTGAACTTTTGGTAAATTAGTAACAATGGTTTTTCTCAAAAGAATGTGCATCGAAACTTAGAAAGCGTTTATTTACTTATATTGAAGACACAGTTAATTATCCGTCAAAAATTAATCGATATTGTGCATTAGTTCCATTATTCGTTACTGTTTTAAATTTCTTTCCAAATTCGGAGAGTACCTTCTTTTTGAGTGCAGGAACGTTCGCCGGATATAAAAATCAGCCGCTTAATAAAATCACTTTAGCTCAGGACGAATGTGATTTTCATAAGCGGTGGGTACTCACAGCTGCCAATATTTTAATTTATTCCGGAGTAATTTTAGCCCCGCCTCTAATTCGTGCCACTTATTTTTTTTAAAGTATTTTGTCTTATTTTATCGAAATTATGTATTGAAGAAACTTTTTCTATAAAGAAAGTGGTATGGAATAAAGGCGGGGCTAAAAGTACTCCGGAATAAATTAAAATATTGGCAGCTATGGGTACTGTACCTGTAACTAATGCCCCGAATCTTCCACAGCACAATAACGTGTGAAAATAATAGAGTGAGGAAATCAGTAATTGGATTTTTGCTAGAAGGGAAGTAACAGAAATAATGAAGTTAAACAAAAATATATAAATAAACAGATAATAATAAAATTTTTAAAAAATTGAGTCTCATAAGAAATGGAAACACAATGTTTTGATTCATTTTCTTAGTCTAAATTTATTTCTTAATTATACAAGTATCAGTTTCATATTTCAGACGCCTTTTCAATTACAACTCTACGAATACTAAAGAAAAATTATACAAATTGAAAACTTTTGCGCGCTGCTTGGCTCTTAGGAATTTTAAATATGAAGTCAAAATAAAGAGATTCTATTGAAAAAAAAATCAAAGTTAGCGTTCATTTTAATATGTAGATTACTATTAATTCAAAGATTTGCGCCGTTTTCGAAAAGTAGGCTTAATTTCTCGTTTAAAGATGATACACTGCAATAATGAAAATAATTAACAACGAAATGGAATAGGATGTTGCGCCCCCCCCCCCCCCCGACTATATATATAAATATGCCATGCCACAAAAAAGACCCTACGTAAGTAATTATACCCCTCTTCTTTTTTTTTAGTTCTTGCCGTTTGGACAATAAAAGTGTATTACCATAAATTTTATCATATTGAAATGGACTATTCTCAATTTATTTACCAATAGCAGAAATTATCACAGACTGACAATGACCCTCCAGAAATATCACCATGTATATATTACAAGAAAATGATCATAAATCTCATTAAAGGCTATTTGTAGTTCCTTTTTTTTTATTGAATTGTTTATAATTTCTGTCTGCTAAATGTCACGCTTTAATTTTTATTTATAAATTATTAATGTTAAGAGATTTTTCAGCAAAATATTTGAATAAAAGTGTTATTTAGTTAATTTAATGTTGTTTTTGTTTTGCATGACAGAATTAGACCTGCTAACTATGCTAGTTTATCCGTAATGGAATTAAGCCCCGCCTTTTTTTTTACACAAGAATACTTGTAGAGAAATAGTCTTCTTATTTAATCATAAGAACATATTGCTGAATATTACTCTACAACTATTCTGGTGTGAAAAAAGGTGGGGCCTAATTCCATTCCGGATAAACTAGCATAGTTAGCAGGTCTGCAGAATAATTATTATCTTCTTGAGTATTAATATTAGCTACTGTTATATTTATGGTATTAGAATTGGATTATTGGTCTTTTCAACTTCACGGTCGGCATAGTATCTCAATCTATATGTGTGTGAGGAGGACTAAGGCGGAATTACTGCACTAGGGCGGTAGGCCTGAGGGTGACTGCCCTCCGTGCGGGTCTTTCTAAAGAATCCTAGCTCAAGTTTCGGAGAAAACGTAGGAAAATCCCGGAAGGGTAGGCCGGCCAGTGCGATTTGGGATCGAAGCCGGCACCTCAGGTCTACCAGCTATGAGCGCGTAACTGATCGGACGCTGCTGAGCCTCTTGCTCTATATGCGCTTGATATCTCATAAAGGGTTGCGTTCTTATAAAGTCTCAATAACACTCTATTTTTAATCAAGCTTCTCACAAAAGAAAATTTGAATACCACTACTTTTACATAATAATTTTAGACGGTACTAGTAGTTGATATTTATTTAAAAAGAGCCCTATGTATAAATTCTGATATCCATATTTCCCTTTGTGGGAACACTGTATTATAAAGCCCGTAATATACTCGCTTTTCGACCGTGAAACTTTGAGCACAGTATAAAGCTTTGAATGCGACTGCTGCACTAAAATGGGCATGTAATACAAAATAATTAATCGTCTAAACGGTAACTGCACCATTTTCAAGCAGTTTTGACAAATGTTTCTAATTTTTACTTTCCGAACACTATAGTGAGGAAAGTATTGTAATCATGTCAAAAATCCGAATTTGAGATTTTGATGTTTCTATACGTTTCGAGGTCCCCTGGGTCCGTTTTCACTATTTTTTACGATGATGTATATATGTGTGTGTGTATGTATGTGTGTATGTCTGTTAGTGAACATGCTAGCGTCTAAACGCTTTGTTCGAATGAGCTAAAACTTGGTACGTATATTGTAAGTCACCAAAGTACGAACCCTATAGATTTTGGCGAATCTAGCACATATAGTTTTTTTTTACAGGGACACCAGGAAAAATTCTTTATCATTATGGCCTATGGGGCCAAATTTTTAAAAGTGCGACAGCGTCTAAACGCTTCATTAATATGAGCAAAAAATTTGTACACATGTTATAGATAATCACATGTTATAGGTCACAGTTGTACGAACTGTATAGATTTTGGTGAATTTAGCACTTACAGTTTTTTTACAGGGACACAAAGAAAAATTCTTTATCATTATGATCTATGGGACCAAATTTTTAAAAGTGCGATAGCATCTAAATGCCTTATTGAATGAGCTGAAAACTTATATGAATATTATAAATCACTGTTGAACTAACTATAAGCATTTTGATGAATCCAGCATTTATAGGTTTTTACAAGGACACAACGAAAAATTCTTTATCATTATGATCTATGGACTCAATATTCAGTAGCGTCAAATAAAACATCGTGTAATATATGGAGAAAAATACTCAGACACTCTATTATGGTTTTCTCTCTTTTGATTGTTTAACAACCCCTCTTTCTTTACGTTATCTACAAAACTGCTAATTACTCATTATTCAGAAAGTCGAGTGGAGTCACTCCAGATTTTTTTTCATTAGCCGCCAATAATCATGAGAATTGATACCTTCAAAGTGATTAGGCAACCGTTCCATATAAAATCTAGTGGTGGACATCAAATAAAGAAAAAAAAAAAAAAAAAAAGAAAGAAAAAAGAAAAGAAAGAAAGAAAATCTGACAACACCGCTTTGAACAATTGGTGCGAAAGGAAAATGCAGAGTTGTTAACATTTTAATTTAATCCGGAGCATTTTTAGTCTTACCATTATTTGAAACCACTTTAATTATAAAATAATTTTCATCAATATATAACTACGATAAATAAGAAAAAATAACTCTGAAACGAAAAATGGTATAAAATAAAGCCAGGGCTAGAAATGCTCAGGAATAAATTTAAATGTTGGCAATTCTGGGAAATGATCCATTTAGCTGACCAATAAGGAAAAAACAGCTGACGTCTCTCACAGTCAATTTAGGTGAAGGGGCGGGATAAATGACAAGACATGATGTTTAAAAAAGAATTAAAAAAAGCTTTTCTTTAAATCTAAATAATCATTTACATTTGTTTCCTATTTAGGTACTTTTTTGTGCATTGTTTTTTCCATTTCTTTTTTCTCCCTCTTACAAACAAAATGTAAAAATATCTCTGCCATTTTTTCAACATTAAAGTTTAACAATAAATTTTTCAATCTTTTGAAATGCTGGAAAGTTATGATGAGAACAATTAAAATCAATTCCTATGTACGTATTCACATATTTGTATTATTTAGTATTCCATTATTAATATAATTTATTATCATTTAATAATTTAAACTAACCTATATTTTTTATGTATATACAGAAATGTATATCACAAATTTTAAATTAAAACAAAATTAATTTATTAATTTTAATTATTCATTATAAAAATGTCAGTTTTAGTTACTTATAAATTACAAATTTTTGTGTATTGTAATTTATGATAATAACTTGTATAGGATTAATGATACATCCTTTTATAAGTTATTTTAAGTATTAAGTTTTTAAAGTAATTTTATCTTATTTTTATTATTATTAATTTTATGTTATTACCACTTTTACGTTATTATTTAATTTAAGTGCAACAATTCATTTATCGCAATTCATAAATAAAATTATTTTCAAAATTTATTTATTTATTTTATTTTATTTTATTTGTTTATCTGTTTTTTGTTAAACATATATAACATATATATATATATATATATATATATTACTTCTAATGAATAAATCTAAATATGGTATAAACTTAACTACTTTACTTCAATCACATTGTAATAGTGATTGGAAAAATTATTATGTACTATCAATAAATATGTATAAAAAATTAATAAATTTAAATCGTGTTATTATTCCATTTAAATATTCTTTTGTCAGAAAAATCTATTAGTAGTAAATAGAATTTTCAAATAAATTTATGAAATTTTACATGAACGTTTACATGAAGCAGGGGATGTGTTTGTTTGAGCAATAAATATTTTCGAATAGCAACACCGTGGACACATTTATAGAATTTCACAAAGCACTCTTTCAACAATGCTTCTCTTTTTGCTTTATGGAAATGTGTCTGAAGCGCAAAATTTTGCTGCTATTGTAAATATAATAGCGATTTTACATGATAAAATCTGTACTGATAAGTATAAAGGATTTAAGTCCAAAGTCAGACTCAGAAAAAAATTCTCAATCGATTGGTATAAAAGATTTAAGTCTATGTCATTTAGTCTTTGAGAAAATCCATTGGTAAAAAAATGTTCTAGTCAGAAATTTACTATTCATGTATGGTATCAAATATTTAACTCAATTTTATCCCGTTATTAAATGGAGGTTGTCAATCACTGAATGGTATAAAGGGTATAAGTCAACGAAATACTTTTTACCTAATCGATTCTTCGGATTTGTTTTTAGTTAATTTAACTTTAATTTTCGTCTCCTAAAAAATCAAGAATATGGACTTAAATCCTGTATACTTATCGGTACAGATATAGTTGTTTATTTTAAAAGGGACAATAAATAACTAAAACAATATAAAAATACTTCTACCAGAAAAGGTTTAACAAAATATTTATTTAAGTAAATTTGTTCGATGTTTGTATATGTGATTTATTTGTATGAATGTAAAAGCAAATTATCATAGTAACATTGCGTTAGCAATGAAAATTGCATGAATATCGTTGACTAGACTGCGCCGGAAATTATTGTGTATGAAGGATGACGTGCTACTGTATTTTGATTTAAAGTATGAACAGTGCTCAGTGTAACGCCCTTATATAATATTATGATCATAGTCCTAACTTTACAGTTTTTTCCCTTTTTAAAGCCTGGAAGAAAAGGGAAGGAAACATAGTAAAAATGGAAAAAAGAAAACGCGTTGTCGGTACTGAATATTTAATACTTTTATCAGTTTGATTAAAATTTGTATGTGCGTAATTTATACAAATCGCTAAATTCTTGATAATATGTGCGAAAAATAAACATATTTACAGTCTGACAACTACAGTTGGCACCGTAGCAACTTTTGTTTACCGGAATATTTTAATATATATATATATATATATATATATTATTTCACTTTATCAGTAAAAATCGTTACAGTTCACAAATTAAATAAAATAAATATTTTATTTAATTTTTCTGGTAGGCAAAAAGTGCTAAGTTGGCAACTATGCTGATAACTGCTCCAAATTTCTATAGGGAGAATACGTGGGGCGCTGCCAAAAGGCGTATTTTCTGACGCTTGTTTCAAACATGCAAATGTCTTTGGTCGTGCATTTCCCCCCTTCAAATTGAGAATGAACTATATTTTGAAGTCAAATATCTACAAGGCGTTGGATAAGGATGGAAAAAAAAAAGATTTGAAAATATAGACAAAATTTATGATATTTACAAATATTGGAAAAAATGTAGATACCAATAACAATAACAACAATAACAATAACAACAATAATAATATAATAATGTACTATATTTACTGTCCATAATTTTTGCTTTGTAATTTTGTAATGCGAAAACAGAAAAGATCAATTCTAAACAAATAATAAAGGAATAAGATAAGATATAAGACTATGTATCATTAACCTTTAACTCCTTCGTGTATAATATGCTAAAAAGGCATAAAACGGACCAATGCGTTTGCAGCAGGTTTTAAGTCTGCCGGAAAATTATATCCACTTAAAGTAAAGGGAAAAGAGAAAGACACCGAAAAATTACATACGATATTTTTTAAAATAACGTTTATTTATTCGTTTATTTTGAACGAGTGTCATACGAATATATATAAACAAAAGTTTTCGATGTCAAAAAAGAGGTGTAATAATTAAGAGCCAGAGTTGCCGAGTTTCATAACTTATTCTAGAGCAATCGTATCACGCCTTTTTTTTTTCCATATCAGTAATTATTAAGAATGATTTCCTTCTTACCGCAGTTTCCAGTAGATATCCCGCAAGTTATATATACCACTTCTGCACCAGAAATTTCAATTGATAAATAAATTTATATTTGTACGAGCTCTTCCTTCAAAAAAGTATAGATTTCTCTATTAAATAAAATTTCTGGTGGAGAATCGACACATCTTACTTGCGGGTTTTCTACCAGAAATTACGGTATTTAATTGTTGTCGGATATTGGAGATAAGAATTTTACAAAAATTCTGATGCGAAAAATAGGCGAGACTAAAAATGCTCTATAATAAGTTATAAAACTTGGCAACTCTGAAGAAAACCCATTATTAAAATAGCTGTTTGATTTTTGAGACATAACAGTTAAGTTTTAAGGACTTAAAAGTACTTGAATATGCAAATTGTTTACTTTAAAACTTAATTTGAACAATAAAAAATATTTGTTTTCATACGACAAAAATATAAACCTAATAGTATTGTACAAACTACAATTTTATATCATTGCTGTTACCATTTAAGTTCGCTATTTAATTTCAATATTTACTTCATAAACATCAATGAATATTTTGAGTATCGGTTTTCAAACTGTATTTGTAACTATGTATGTTTATTCAATTTCTTTAATGTAATTTTATTGAAATCGGCATTTAAACACAGAGTTATATTTTGCGCATTCGCACTGTGTCAACTGCCATCATCAGCGATATTGTGAAAAATTTATTCCATTTAATCTCTTAATCTTTGTAACTAGAAAGAGAGGCTGGTTTTTCGACGTTGCTTCGATACTATTCTTCTTTTATGTATACCATATCCCACTTTTAAAAATTTTTGGTGGCTGTTAAATAAAAAACTCGTACATTATGTACCAGGTGGCGCTGTCTACCGCTTCCACTATTGCAACGTTTCCGAGCCACGTGACAGGTATCTACTTTAGGAGGCTATGATAATAGGGTGAGAAAATGAATAATTTAATTTTTTTGCCAGACGAGCAGTAACAAAAGTAATCAAGTTAAACAAAATAAATAGAAAATAATAATAAATTTCGAGAGCATGATAAACGGAAACACAGCGCTTTGATTAATTTTTTTTACACTAATTTATTATTTAATTTTACAATGGTCCGTTCCATACTTCTGTTATAACTCTGTGAATAACAACGAAAAATTATACAAATTGTATATTTCTCCGAACTGCCTGGCTTTCAGCAATATAAATATGAAGTCACAATAGAGGTTTTATATTTAAAAAAAAATCAAAGTTGACGCTTATTTTAATATATAGACGATCCTCAAAACTACGCTTAAATTCTCGTTCAAAGCTGTTTCATTTTCCTACATCAAATCAGGGCCTGATTAAGGGGGAAGCTCGCTCTTGACACATTATTTATACTTACACCGTTATTTTTTAACAAATGCTTTCCTCCTATAATAAACAGAAAATTTTCATTACAAATTATTTTAAAAGAATTCTGGTGTCTAATAATGGTGAGTAAATTGGATTGTTTTACACCGTTCATTTTTTATAAAAAATATTTCCTCGTCAAAGCGTGGAATTTCTATGACATGAAGTAAAAAATAATTGTAAAAATATTCCGGTATGAGCGAGCTTCCCCCTTAATCAGGCCCTGCATCAAATAATTACGAAATAACATCGGTTGTTGTGTTGTACATATAAATATGCCACACCGCAAAAAAGATCTTAGGTAATTAATTCGCCCTCCCACACCCTTTTTTTTTTTCAATACATGTCGTTTTGGCAGTAAAAATATATTATCATTAGCTTTATCATATATATGTGAAATGGGCTTGTCTCAATTTGTTAAACAATAGCAGAAAATATTAATATTAATAGCAGAATTATTTTTCAGACTGACAATTACCTCCAGAAATATCACAACTTGCATACAAAAAACAGTATCTTATAAATCTCATTAAAGTTTCCATTTGTATTATTATTATTATTATTATAATTATTTTATTATTTTGTTTTTAATTTCTGGACAAAAAGTTAAGTGCATCATTTTAGATCAGTGTTATCAAATGTTGCTACTTTTTTTTTTTTTTTTTTTTTTTTTCCCCGATAGTCGCCAATTTTTTGTTCGGCATGAAAATTACCCCTGACACCATTTCAGAATATTTTTATGTAAAATGACCTACCGAATCCGAATATGACGCCCATTTCGAACTATCACCCACCTTTTTTTGGAATGGCTCCCTATTTTTATCATTTTTCGGTGGTTTTATGTCTATACATTTTGTTTTTAGGGAGGATTATTTTAACAGTTAAATATCTTCTGAGGGGCTACAGAGTTGGAAAATTCTAAAACATGGACATTTGCGACAAGGGATTTTTTTTTTTTTTTTTTTTTTTTGGGGGGGGGGGGATTTGCCACTGAAATTATTCATTACGTATCGTATATATATATTCTGTTATTAATGTTATTTTTTAAACGTTATATTTTTTTGTTTTTAGGTGTTAAATTAATTATTTTTCATTCTTCAAATCTAATTCATGGTCATAAAATTATCGAACAGGGAAAAGAAATTGAGGGAGTGGTGATGTATCTAGAAAACGGTGGGTGACTGGACAAAATGGGAGTCACATTCGATTCAGGAGGTCATTTTACATAATAATTAGCAAAAATGGCATGAGATCTCGATTTTTTTTTTTTTTTTTTTTTGCAGAGCAGTGTAATCATAAGAAATTATGCTTAACCATTTGCAGCGCACTGTTCTTTTTGCGAGGACGCAATTATTAAGTTCTGCCTGCAAAAAGTCATCGTGGAAACTTTTCAGCAAAAGTTTACTTTTATAAAAAGCCAGAAAAAGTAGTCAATTTCTTTTCATTTTGTTCGTGTATTCCGGTGCAGTGTAATTTAGATGATTCCAATTACCTTGTCTTGTAAAGGGTTAATACATAAAATAAATTAATTACCTCCGAAGTCATTAAGTAACCGGTGCATTTAAAATCTAGTGGTGGGTATCAAATAAAGAACAAAAACTAATTCTGAGAACACCGTTTTCCAAAACTGATGGGAAATGCAAAGTTGTCAACATTTTCATTTATTCCGGTGCATTTTTAGTCCTACCTTTAATTACAACTACCTTAATTATAAAATAATTTTCTCCAATATGTAACTACTAAAATAAGAAAAAAATTATCACTCTTAAACAAAATGTGGTATGAAACGAAGCAGGGGATAATTGCTGTGCAACAAATTAAAATGCTGGTAATTTTGGGAAATCCTTCAAGTGGCAGATCAATAAGGAAAAAACAGCTTCCCAAATTGCAATTTATTCCGGAAAAATTTTAGCCTCGCCATTATTTTGCACCACTTTATTTCTAGAAAAATTTTCTTCAATATATAACAACGATAAAATAAGAAAAAAAAAATATTCTTAACACTTTCGCGATCGCTGACATAGATTCACGTTATTTGACATTCTGTAACTCCGCCAGTGGACATTTCTTTCGCAATTTGTGTGTTATTTATTTCTCAAGAATATACCTAATATTCATATTTGTAAAATCAATATTCTATGGATACAAATACTTTCACTAGAGTATGATTTATAGTCATATTTAATATAATTACAAATACAGAAAACACGGTTTTGAAATAATGAAGCTTAAAAGAATAACGCCCACAGGCGGGCCTTACTGTCAAAAAGATAAAAACTTGCGGTCGCGAAAGTACAAAAATGAAAGTAGTATGAAATAAAGGCGGAGCTAAAAAATGCTCCAGAATAAATTAACCCTTTGCTCTAGGCATATTTTCCGTAAGACACACCTTTTGGCGTTCCTTTAAAGCGTCACACGTATAGTTTCCAACATACTACCTTTTCGTTACCGAAAAATTGTAATAGTTTGTTTTATTTTACTTCATCATTAAAAAAAAAATGAATCTTTCTGTTAAAATTTTCCGGTAGCCGAAAGGTAGTCTATAGTTACACGTTTTAGAAAAATAACATTTCATTTGCAGAGGAACACCTTAAGGCGTGGTTCGATTTTTTAATGTCCTCTCAGAATGGACATACGAACGATAAGGGTTAAAACGATGGGAACTATGCCTTTATATATCATTTTACTAAAAATTTATACAGATTAATATGTTTCTCAATGTTTAATAAGAAAAAGTCGTATGAATAATGCATCAATTTACTTAAATGTAATCATTTAAGAATGATTATAGAGGGATGCCTCTCTGTATATTTAAATGACTAACGTTACAATGTTTTTTAATGCACAATTACTGTGTAAAAAGTTTTTGTCCTCTTGAAAATACATAACGCTAATTTGAATCTAAAATTATATTGAGCGTAATTAAAGTTTTTTTATATTTTTATTTAAAAATTTCTCTTCAGCACATATTTTATAAATAATCATTGAGATCTAAACATAAATAATCATTGACCACTAAATATGTTTATCATAAAAAAGGCAGTTTTTTGAGTGACGCAGCAAAGTATAATATTGCCAGAAATTTCTTTTGTGATAAATATGTCTTTTAGTTAACCTTGAATAAGAGAAAGTATTTTGATTTTTACACACTTAATTTTTCAAAATTATTAATTTGAGAATTGAAAATTTAGGTGGTTATACAACACCAATAGGGAAGTGCCAACTTGAATTTGCATATTGTTTGCTTCAAGTTTTTTTAGATAAAACGTGGTTAATTTGTCTCGCTCTCAAAAATAAACGCTTGAATTTTCATAACCCTTGCTAAAAATTTCAATTCAATCGCAGTAGTACAAAATATTTTTAAATTGAACAATTTCTCATACCTACTGACCTATATTAACAGTACAAGCACCGCAATTTCCTCTAAAGATGAGTAATTATTTTATAAACCACTGCACGATCTCTCCTATCAAAATGGAGAGTTTGTACTTTTGTTGTTTAGGAGAGACTGCGCGTTTAAAATTCCAATTTAACAGAGATTTCGCAACTTTTTGGTGATATGAGTTTGTTCAATGCCTAGGACTGCACCAAAACCTGACTTCCATAAGTCATTGGAATAAGTCAAACCATTCGAGACGGCGCATCGCCTTTATGTAGACTAACCACAGAATCTAAAATTGAACATTATTCAAGAGTGGCACCATAGCCTCTAAACTAGATGCCCGTCGCATGGCTCGGAAGCTTGGCAACATTTGAAGCGGTAGACAGCGCCATCTGGTACAGATTGCGTGACTTTTTTATTCAACAGTCACAAAAAAATCTTAAAAGTGGGATATGATATACATAAAAGGCGAATAGGATCGAAGAAACGTCGATTATATTTATCATATATCACTTCTTACTCGTAAAATTATTGGTGACATATTGAATAAAAAAGTCACGTAATCTTTACCAGGTGGTGCTGTCTACCGGTTCAACAGCTGCCAAGTTTATGAGCCACGCGACAGGCATCTAGTTAAAGAGGCTATGGTGGCAAAATCGACAAAAGCCACACGCGGGCGTATTCTACTCTTAAAAATGGGCGGGAGTAGCCACATGTTATTGCACGCACGGTGTGCTATTTTTTTTTTTTTTTTTTTTTTTTTTTTTTTTGCTCGGAAATGTTTGTTGAGACGGAAACACCGTCACGAACAGGTTCATTTATGGGAGATGGTTGCACAATAAATTCACACGTACAATAATATGTGCAATGATTGAGAACAACGAGAGATTCGGTCAGCAAACAAGAAACCATGCTATCCGAAAATGTAATGCACTAATTTTAAGTTAAACATGTTAACTAGTAACTTAATATTTTTTTTGGTCTTGTTCTTTACCAAATTTTGTTCTTTTTTTCAGTTTCTTTAATATACTTTTTTTCTTTAAATACATTTCTGTAGTTCTTTTTAAATTTCTTTTATTTTTCTGATTTTTTTAATTATTGAATTAAAATAGCCACTCCGAATGCGAAAATATTTGTTTAAAAATACCTTACAACAATGGCATTTATGTGAATTTTTATTATTGATAATGTAATTGCAGTTATAATTAAGTGCAATCTATCTTACCAATGTGCGCAATCACTCCTACCCTATAAGGTGAGATTGCGCAAAAGAGCTCTCTTGTTTTTATTGCTACTGTTGTTATAAATTACAACAGAGCAACAAAATGGCAATGGAAATGCATAGAAGAAAGATCAATTCAAAGTTATGCACCAATAGTTTAGTAAAACATTAATATTTAGATTTTTTATATACTTATCGTTGAATTGTGCGCAAATTCTCTTAGCTTTACCTTAGTTATAATTAAGCGCAATCTCTCCTACCTATGTGCGCAATCCCTCCTACCCTGGAAGGAGAGTTCTCTTGGTTCAAAATAGTTCTGTTGGTTTTATTACTACTGTTGTTTTAAATTATAACAGAGCAACAAAATAGTAATGGAAATGCCAGGGATGGAACACGGGCGCAGAATTCATACCGGAATCCGTTTAAGAAATTTCTCTACTTATAATATCGTTGATTTAAGAAGTAAAAAAATTTCTTACATCGATAGTGGTATGAATTCTGCGCCCGTGTTCCATCCCTGAAATGCATAAAAGAAGGATCAATTCAAAGTTATTCCCAAAACGTCTTATAAAAAATTAATATTTGAATTTTTTTTATATCATTTTGGTGAATTGTGCGCAAACTCTCCTAGCTCTACCTTATTTATTTATTTTTTATTTAATACTGTTTTAAGCAGCCATTCTTTAAAAAATATAATTCAATAACTATACTTAAATGTTTAAATATTCACGATTTCACAAAGGATATGCCTCTTTGGATTACTAATTTACGACTGCATTAGTGACGATATAAATATTTGAAGAATATTCAAAAAGGTTTTGAATATAATAATAAAAATTGCAGTTTTTTTTTTTTTTCCAGAAAGACTGGACATTTTACCTCATAATAATGACAGAGAATTACGAAAACTCTTTAGTTAAGAAAAAGAGCTGGAAGAGAAAGTAAATAATTATTTTTGAAAATGATTTTAGGCAGGATGTAGATTTTGAAGAAGAGGACTGATGGATTATTTTTATATTGAAATAAATGCATGTCAGTGTCTGAGATGGAAAAGTTGGTAAATATGCAAAAGGAATTTTAAATGCAGAAACTAGTTTCATTAACAACTTTAGAACGATTCGAAATATATTTTAATACTTCCCACAGCAGTATGAAATGCACCGAGAGGGAAAACAACTAATTATTAAAAGACTGATTATAAAAAGAAATATCTGATGTGAGAATGCTAAAGTAATTTTTTTTTCTGCAAATATTAACATCTGTGTTAATGTATGAGCTCAAAACTTGTGAATGGACGAGTGGAATTTCCATGCAATATTACTCTTTAACAACATTTCTTGCGACCATGGAAGCCTCTGCGCTAGTGCGGATTCAATGAGTCTACTAGTAAAATAGGGGAGACAAGCTTTTCCTTGAGAGAAAATAAGCGATAATGAAATACCGAATGATTGGATGTTTACTAAATCCAAACCTGTTGGTCAACTTGGAAACCCTCCAAGATTTTCGAGTCGTCCACACTGCTAGGCGTAGGAAACTTGGTTACACTATACGTCTTTTTTTTTTTTTTTTTGAAAAAGAAAAGAAAAGAAGAAAAACTTAAATGTTTATTATTTAATCTACAGTGCAGTTATTTTACAGAAGTAAAAAGTTTTGAGTTAAAGACCAAATGATTGTTTGAAAAATGCCCGCTCATACAATGATAACAGAACATTAAGATAATGCTGAAGTTAACTATGTTGAAAAATTTAAGAAAAGAAAAACTTATTTATAAAATTTAAGTTAAAAATAAATAAATAAATAAATAAACTGATCATCATAAAGTTACTATAGAATCGATTTTTCCAAAACCCAACCAAAATTGTTTTTGAAATTTAATGTTGTTTTTATTTTTCTAAGTAATTGGTAGGTGTGGGTTATGCTCAATTCCACTCCATATACTTGTTTTTATAACTTTCAAATATGGCCACCTTGCACTATAACCACAAAATGATATGCCCCAGCCATGATACTACTCTAACTTCTAACTTCTAGTATTTTATAGCTTGGAAGCACTGTGACTAATGCCACGCCTCTTCCTCTGCTCAATAACGTGGGGGGAAAATAGGATGAGGAAATGAATAATTTCATTTTTTTGCCAGACAAGCAGTAACAAAAGTAATCAAGAAAAAACAAAAATGCGTATAATAAACAGAAAATAATAATAAATTTTGAGAGCATGATAAATGGAAGTACAGCGCTTTGATTCATTTTCTTTATCCTAATTCATTATTTAATTTGCAATATTCAATTTCCTATTTCTGTTATTACCAGAGATCCCAACTTTTAATTTATTCAGGAACATTTTTAGCCCTGCCCCTTTTTCATACCGGAAATTTTGAAAATTGATTTTCTTCTTACTTAATGGTTGTCACATATTAATGAAAAATAATCTACAAAATTTCTGGTGTGAAAAGAAGGCGGGGCTAAAAATGCTCATGAATAAATTATAAAAGCTGGAACCTCTGGTTATAACTCTGTTAATAATAACGAAAAAATACAGAAATTGTATATTTCCGCATTGCCTGGCTTTCAGTATTATACATATGAAGTCACAATACAGCTTTTCGACTAAATAAATAAATAAATAAATGTTAGCGCTTATTTTAATATATAGATAATCCTTAAAACTACTCTTAAATTCTCGTTGAAAGTTGTTTCATTTTCCTGCATCAAATAATAACGAAATAACACCAATTGTTGCGTTGTACATATAAATATGCCACATCGCAAAAAAAATCTTATCCATACTTGAAAACCATCTCATTAATAACCGTGCAATCGTTAACGCCCCCTGAAAAAACGCCCCTTTTCTCACACCAATATATTTTTAGAGATATTCTTTCCAAATGTTGTTACGATTAAATAAGACCAAAATTACTCTAAAAAATTGTTTGTGTGAAAAAAAAAGGCGGGTACTAAAACTACTCATAATGAGATGGTTGGCAAGTATGCTTATGGAATTAATTCTTCCTCAGTTACCTTTTTTTTTTTTTTTTTTTTTTCAAGTGCGTGTCGTTTTGGCAGTAAAATTATATTACCCTTAGCTTTACCACATATATGTGAAATAGGCTTTTCTCAATTTATTAAACAATAGCAGAAAATATTGTTATTAATAGCAGAAATATTTTTTCAAACTGACAATTACCTCCAGAAATATCACTGCTTGTATACAGAAAACCAGTATTATAAATCTCTTTAAATGTTTCCACTTGTATTATTATTATTTTATTTTTCTTCTAATTTCTGGTCGGAAGGTTAACTGCATCATTTTCGATGAGTGTTAACAAATGTTGCTTCTTTTTTTTTTTTTTTCAGTAGTCGCCAATAATCATAAAAAATTATGTTAAACCATTTGCAGCGCACTGTTCTCTCTACGAGGACGCAATTATTAAGTTTTAACGACAAAACTCATCGTGGAAACTTTTGAGCAAAATTTTACTTTTATAACACGCCAGAAAAGGTAGTCAATTTCTTTTAATTTTGTTCGTGAATTACGGCGGCACATGTAATTTAGATGATCCCAATGGCCCAATTCACCCAACTGACCTTGGCATGCAAAGGGTTAATACATAAAATAAACTAATTACATCCGAAGTGATTAGGTGACCATTGCATATAAAATCTAGTGGTGGACATCAATTAAAGAACAAAAGCAAAATCTGAGAACACCGTTTTCCACAACTGATGGGAAATGGGAAATGCAGAGTTTTCAACATTTTAATTTATTTCGGTGCATTTTTAGTCCTTTATTCATAGCTGCCAAGTTTTTTAATTTATTCCGGAGTGCTGTTAGCCCCACCCTTTTTTCACACCGTAAACTTAGTAGGAAAATTTTCTTCAATATTTAATTACGATTAATATGAAGAAAATTACTCCAAAAAGATTACGGTGTGAAAAAGGGGCGGGACTAACAGCATTCCGGAATAAATAAAAAAACTTGGCAGCTATGTTTATTTGAAACTAATTATAAAATAATGTTCTCCCCGAAAAAACTACTAAAATAAAAAATATAAATATATATCACACTTAAACTAAAAGTGGTATGAAAAACAGCCGGGGCTAAATTGCTGCGCAATAATTTGAAATGCTGGTGATTCTGGAAAATGCTCCATGTGGCTGATGAATAAGGAAAAAAACAGGTAACGTCACTCACAGTAAATTAGGTGAAGGAGCGTGATAAATGGCAGAACATAATCTCTTAAAAAGAGTTAAAAACGCTTTTCTTTAAAGCTAAATTTTTAATTACTTTTATTTCCTACTTAGTTACTCTTTTTGCGCATTGTTTCATCAATTTCCCCCCCCCCCTCCCTTAAACAAACAAAATGGAAAAATATCTCTGCCATTTTTTCAACATTTGAAATTTAATAATAATTTTTTTTATCTTTTAAAATGCTGGAAACTTACAAATATAATGAGAAAAATTAAAAATAATTCCTATGTAAGTATTTACTCTTTTGTGTTATTTGCTATTCCATAATATAATTAACACTTTCGAGACGCTGACGTCGATTCATGTCATTTGAAAATCTCCGGTGGGCGTTTCTTTCGCAATTTGTATGTTATTTATTTCTTTAAAAATATACCCACTATACATATTTGTACTATCAATATACTATGGATATAAAAGCTTTGATTAGAGAGATTATAACTCTAATGTATATCCATTTGTAATATAAATGTGAATAGAGAAAATCATTTTATGAAATATTGTAATTCGGGAGAATAACGCCCATAGGCGGACCTTACTGTGAAAAAGACAAAAATTTTATTTTGTTAATTTTATGTTATTATTTAATTTAAATGTAATAAATTATTTATCGTAATTCATAAATAAAATTATTTTCAATATTTATTTTTTAATTCATTTATTTCCTTTCACTTTTTCTTATTTTTAGGACTGAGGGCCTATTAGTCTCAATCTGGGATTTTTGCGTTGTCGATTTCGATAGTTGGACATTTGTCGAAATTTAAAATTTATCGAAAATATAATTGAATAATTTGAAAGCGATGTTATAATTTGAAAAAAGAAAAAAAAAAAAAAAAAAAAAAAAAAAAAAAGGAAAAAAGAAAAGAAAGAAAAAAACTAATAGTCCTCCGTCCTAAACTAAATTCTGCGTTTGCCAGAATTTCATCAAAATCTTTTTATTATTATTATTATTATTATTGAAAGAAAAAGAAAAGAAAATTATTAATAATCAGTATCGTTACAAGCGATATCGAAAAAGTTTTTTTTTAAATAACTTTGAATTAGGAAATAAAAAGTGCGCGTGAAGTAATATGAAATAAAACTAACTAAAAAAAGTTATTGAATGATTTGATGTTTTTGTTTTTCGGGGGCTGCTCATGCATATAAAAATGCGTATTAAAACGAGTCGAAGAAGGAAGCGAAATAAGTATTGAGTTATATTACGATAAATACGATATATAATATGATACGATATATTAGACCTATCGTCCAGGGTTAGTAGGCATTTTCGTTGAAAGAAATAGTTTGTTCGTTCGGTGCAACATACACATTAGTCCCGTGAGGTGCAACTTACACTTTAGTCCCGTCAGGTAAAACTTGAACATTAGTCCCCTTTAAATATAGTGATTTTATTTTATTTTATTTTATTTGTTTATTTATTTTTTGTAAAACATATAATTTTATTTACTTCTAATGAATAAATCAAAATATGGTATAAAATTAACGACTTTAGTTTAAGAACTCGTTATAATGATCGATAAAATTACTATGTACAATCAATAAATATGCATAAATATTAATAAAATTTCAACCATGTTGTTATTCTACTTATTTAAATATTCTTTTATCAGAAAAACCTATTAATAGTAAATAAAATTTTCAAATAAATTTATGAAATTTTACATGCACCTTTAAATGCAGCAATGGGTGTGTTTTTTGAGCAATAAATATTTTGGAATAACAACAGTGTGGTCACATTTATAAGAATTCCACAAAGCTCTCTTTGAAACACTTGGCAACACTTCTCTTTTTTGTTTATTGAAATATGTGTAAATCTCTAAATTTTGCTTCTATTGTCAATATGATAGCGGTTTTACATGGTATTATAATTGTTTATTTTAAAAGATAAAATAAATAATTAAAATAAGATAAAAACTTTTTTTACCAGAAAAACTTTAACAAAGTATACTTATAAGTAAATTTGTTCGGCTACTATTGTTGCTTCCGTTATGCTGTTTCTCTGCATCATGCCAACATTGCGAGAGCAATGTATATTGATTCATTGTACTTTAAAGACCGCTGTATAAGTTAGCCCGTTAGCGCCTAAATTATTTTAGCAAAATATTATTAGCTGATTATTAAACTTCTAAATTATTATAGACAACTGACAGTAAAATATATTAACTTAAACAGTTCTTCTGATAGTTTTAAATTTAAAGCCTATTCTCATTTATTGACGTTTATTGTTCCAGTGAGAAGCTATTATATGTTGATAAAGATCTCGAAAGTAAAGTATTATAATATATATTATTATTCAACTTGATTTAAGTTAGTATACCTGCACAAAAAGCAAATTTATGAGCGACGAATGAAAAATCATAAAATGACTATCCTAGTTATAAGTTAATAATTAATAGTATGCGCATAAAACTTTCAGGGATCATTTAGAGTGATGCTATAAACTGTCACTAAAAAGCAGAAATCATTCCAAGAAACCACAAAAAATATACGTGCCATTTTATTAGCTGTCCTTAAATGAGGACACTGGAGCACCACGGGTTAATGTGTATGAGTGATGAGGTACTTCTGGAAGTTGATCTAAAGTATGGAACAATGCTCAGTGTAACGCTCTTGCACAATATGATGATCCTAGTCCTAACTTTACAATTTGTTTCTTTTATAAAGGAAATTTTAAAGCCTGGATGAAAAAGAAAGGGAAACGTAGTAAAAATAGAAAAAAAAATTCTACTTAAAAAGCAAACACGTTGTCTATATTGAATATTTAATACGTTAATCAGTTTGCCCTATAAGCGTTAAGCCCGTCTTTTTCCGTCAAGCATAGTCAAACCAAAAGGCTGGTATGGCTAAATTTTGAAATATATGTTGCTTTTTTTCAAGAAAATAAGATTAATAAACATATATAGAGTATTGTATTAAATTTTCATATTTATACTGTGCATAGTATTAATTTTATGAATCATTAAACAGATATACCGAAAAATGGCTAACGCTGAAATTGTTAAAATTTCTAAGTGTGTAATTTATTCCAATTGCTGAATTCTTGATAATATGTGAGAAAAATAAGCATATTTACAGGCTAACAACTATAGTTGCCACCTTAGCACCTTTTGTCTACCGGAAAATTTTTCATTCTACTTTATCAGTGAAATTCGTTACAATTCACTGATTAAATAAAATAAATTTTTCTGGTAGCCAAAAAGTGCTAAGTTCGCAACTATGCTGACAACTGTTCGAAATTTCCATAAGGAAACTACGTGCGGCGCTGTCAAAAAGATGTTTTTTCAGACGCTTGTTTCAAACATTCAAATCTCTTTAGTCGTGCATTTTCCCCCCTTCAAATTCAGAATGAAATATATTTTTAAGCCAAAATGTCAACAAGGCACTGGATAAGGAAGAAAAGAAATTTTAGAAAATACAGAGAAAATTGATGATATTAACAAATATTGGAAAAAATGTAGATACCAATAACAACAGCAGCAACAAATATAATAATAATAATAATAATAATATGATAATGTTCTATACTTACTGTCCATAATTTTTGCTTCGTAATTTTGTAATGAGACAAAAGAAAAGGACATGTCTAAACAAATAATAAAGGAATGAGATAAGATATAAGACTATGTGTATTTTACTCTTTAACTCCTTCGTCTCTAATGAGCTAAAAAGCATAAAACGGACGCATGCATTTGCAGCACGTTTTAAGTCTACGGGGAAATTACATCCAATTAATTTAAAGTCAAAAGAGAAATACACCGGAAAGTTACTTACGACAATTTTTAAATAATATGTATTTACTTACTTATTTTGAATGAGTGCCCCATAAACATATTTATACACAAAAAACTTTCTATGTCAAAATGTGATATAAGAAGACCAGAGTTGCCAAGAGTCATAAATTATTCCGAAGAACTCTTATCCCACCTTTTTTTATTTTCTTACCATTAATTATTAAGGACGACTTCCTTCTTATATAATTGTCGTCGCATAATGGAGATAAGAATTTTAGAAAATTTCTGGTGCGATAAATAGGCGAGGCCAAAAATACTCTAAAACTTGGCAAGTCTGAAGAAAACCCATTGTTAAAATAGCTGATGATTTTTGAAAAATAATAGTTATGTTTTAACTCGGCAGAGCGGGCGCCGTGAAACGTAACATGAGAACGGGCGTTGGGTGTCAACGCACCCCAAACATATTAAATAACATAAATACAAAAAAAAATCTTTAGAATTCAATCTGTTAATGAAATTCAGGATAATTACACTCTTTCTCGTGAAAATAAATAACTGAAATGTTCAATTATCGTTAACTTTAAAAATTAATAGAAAATAAATTAAAAGCACTTAACTTTTCTCCTTGTTCGAAAAACATCTTTTTTCCCATGTGGCGCACTTAATTATTTTCTTTACAATATTTATTATAATAAAAATGACGCATTACTGTGGATAAGAATAGTGAGACATTAAAGGTAGATTTACGTTTAACCTCCTCCCAAAAGTGTCAAATTATAACTTTAACCTTTCCCCAGCCATAACAGCCTTCTTAACGGGCCATGGCCCGTTCAAATCACATCTTTACAAGTTTCATTGCTCGCGCACTCCACAATGTGAGTGCGGCGCTGAGGGTAATGCAAATCATTACTTTTTCTCATGCCCACTAACTCTTGATTGGCGTATTCTTAACCCACCTAATAAACCTAACGACTGGCTTTTTAATATCGTTACCCGGCTTCCCTATGTCAGAAACTAACCAGAATCTATAACTTCTTAATGCATCTTTCCAATTTGACCAACTAATTTTTCAATATTCCAAGGCAGTTACCAACTTTTCTCTTGGAGGTTCAAATAATTTTTCTTCACAAGCTTTTCCATGCGAGGGATCAAGGCTCCGTTCTTCTTTTCATATTCTTGTTCCTTGTCGCCCTCTGTCGTGTGAAAGCTCCGCTTTGGCGACCTCAGTAACCTTTTTTTTTTTTTTCTGTTTATGCAATAAACAACGGAGGAGGTTTAACCTTTAAACACGGGCTCTTTTGAATCACCACAGTGCCATCGGAGCCCCTCTCTAAAGGTTAAAATCGCTCAAAACCGCTGCATAGTGGTGAGCGGCCACCTTCCGTCTTAGAATCTTAGAATAATTAGGATGTACATGGATCAGAAATTTTAGATTTTTTGCAGTTTTTACATATAGTTTCAATTTCTGAGTGTTATATAAGAATGAAAAAGAGTCTGAATTTGCCGTTTCCATACTCTCCGCACGGAGCAGGGCCTTGGAAGCAGGTACTAAAGGACCCGACCACTTCTGTTTATAGGGAGAGACAGCAGATAAATATTTCCGGGCATGGGGTGTCAAAACAAGGAGTTAAAAGTACTTGGATATACAAATTGTTTACTTTAAAGCTTAATTGGAACTATAAAAAATAATAGTTTTGATACGACATAAATTAAAACCTAATAGTTGAAACTTAATAACCGAATTTCTGAAATGACTCACAATGTAATCCTTTATCATGACTGACTCATTCTGTGCCAGGATAGTGTTCCCAAGAGTCTATTGCACTTTTCAACGACCATCATCCTTACATGTCTTTTTTATAACTAACGAAAACTCGATGAATGTACCCAGCCTGTGACGCGAAAACTATGAGCCGCTAGTTCAATGAGCAACTTGTTATGTAGCGAAGCAATGTTTTCTGCGAACGACTCGAACATTGGCAGCATTTTAATTACACTAAAATATAAAACAAGGCTATTTATACTCCTGATTCATAATTAACAAAATTTTATATAGAAGAATTATTATCCGTAGGATATGTTACGTCAAGTACGTAGACCCAGTTTTCCTCAAAATTTCCGTACCGCTAATATAATCGAGGTTCCAATTGTTAAAATAATGTAAAACACTTCTTCGAGAAGAAAATTAAGATGTATATTTACTAGAGAGACAAAAAAATTATAATATTTTTCATTTCTTTAATCCTTTGCTGTTCTTATTTTACTTCACTCCTCTGTAGTATTGCCAGATTTTGCTACTCTTTCCTTCAATAATCACCAATAATTTTAAGAAGGGATATTTAATTTATATAATACACGATTGATCTTTGTATTGCTTAGTCAACTGTTATATTACATTTAGAATTTAGTGGTGGACTTTGGATAAAAATGTCGCAAAATCTAGAAATACCGCTCCTCTTGTCAGTATTAACAAATTTAGTGACTTTTTTTTTTATCAGTACAGTCGAACCTCTTTAACGTGAACGCTGTTAAAGGGAATTACTTTTAGCCCTTTGCGGCGCAAGACAATTTGAAACATTTAAATTATACCACCGGAATTCATGAACTAAATTAAACTAAAAGAAATTTTAAACTTTAAGGTTTAAAAAACCGGCCTTTTCTGATATGTTATAAACGTGAATTTTTGCCAAAATATTTCCGGGATGAATCTTTGCAGCTGGATCTTAAATTTTGCGTCCTCGTGGCGAGGACACTGCGAGTTAAGGGGTTAACATGAACTGTTTCCATAGTCCCCGTCAAAATGAAGATTAGTGAAGTTATATGAAGATTAGTTACTGATAGCATGAACTACTGATAACATAAACACATTTTTTACCTCCTTAGGGATTCAAGTTAATGAGGTTCGATTGTATTCACAACTAAGTTTTAACTGTAACATGCGCCTGTTAACTTCGTCGGAAATTTAACTATTTTATACCGGGTGATTCAAAATAGATGTTTCAGCGATTGTATCATAAACTTAGAAAGATAGAAACATACTTCCAATTACAAAATTGCTGAAAATTAAGAGTAGATTTCAGATATAGCATTTTTTTGTATAAGGGACTGTATACATATTAAATAACAAAAATTTAATTTTTATATGGCTCCTCCTATCATGTGACTTATATTTAGTAAAATATTCTCCTTAGTCTAAGAAGAAAAAAAAAAAAGAAATCATGTCTCTAAGTAAAAATTTCGCTGAGTTATTGCAATTTACAAATTTTGGCATTTTTCACCAAGTCTTAAGGGGTTGTATTAAAAGTGAGAAATTGTAATTACTGTAGCTTTTGTAATGAGGCATAGATTGATCAGCATTTGGAGGGGGGGTGTCTCTTTTTCCTCTAGTGAATACGCACGAGAATACTCATCGAAAAATTAACAAATAAAATTTATGAATAATTTATGTACTAAAAGGGAATTTTCAAATTCATTTTTCTTTATTTTCCTTTATACATCCTCTTACCCATATGCATGGTATAGAGAAAGTATTGTTTTCCAGTCAAATTTCCGAAAATTAGCTTTTGTTATTTTTACGCGTATTCTGATCTTCTGAATTCAAAAATCATGTTTTTAGCGGTTGCTATATCTCTCTCTCTCTGTGTCTCTCTCTTTGTGTGTGGTGTTATTAGCATATCTAAAGAACAAATAGTAGCAGGAAGTCCAAATTCGATATTCTAAATCCGTATCATGTTGCGATGCTACACTAAGATATTTGTTTCGATCAGACA
Source organism: Salticus scenicus (assembly GCA_963930645.1). Classification (NCBI taxonomy): domain Eukaryota; kingdom Metazoa; phylum Arthropoda; class Arachnida; order Araneae; family Salticidae; genus Salticus; species Salticus scenicus. The sequence continues at coordinate 102,408,930 of OZ005658.1, read as the reverse complement.
AAAGGTTGTTTACAGGGTCATCCAAAAGAATTCGAATACATTACGACTGTGAGCGAAATTTCTCATATGTACAGTGGGACATCTATAGGCTGCCCTAAACAAAATGAAAAGGACAGATTTTTTCATATGACTAAACGTATGTTTTGTGTAGATTGTGGTATAGCAAACATTCATCATTCATTTACAGGGTTACCCAGAGTATTTGGATATATTTGCGCTATACTTGGGAATTGCTAAAATGTATTTCATTTTGTGTTACATGTTTTACATACAATACTGAATGTACGTGCACAAAGTCATGTGTGAGTTTATATACAATATACAAGGTTACCCAAAATTAAGGTAAACTTTTTTTTTATTAAAAGTAATTGACGTAAATGCTTTGCTGCATTTGTTTTATGTTGAAGAACACTGCTGACACAGAACGGAAAATTAATTTCTCATATCCATACTGTAAAAGTAGTTTTTGGAGATCGATTTTTTCAGTATAATATAACGTTTTGATGCCTCCTGAATACAAAAGTCAAACTTTTAGTGGTTGATCTGCATATATATGAATTTTCAGTGGCTTTTAATAACAAATAACTGTAGGAAATTCAAATTTGGTACATTGGATTCCATATCTAGTTGCCACTTGGAAAGTTGATCAAGATTTATAAGTTTCAAGGAAATTAATAACAGACTTGGTTTTTGTTTTAATAAATGTAGGCACTATAATAAAACAAAAGGGCAGTAACCACCCGACATAGAATTATACATCAATACCATATCATATTCTAAGCAAAAAATTGATTCAAATATAAACAATAAATATGAATTTATTTATGATTTTTACAGTAAAAATTATTTAAATGTAATTTATAAAAATGTCTGTTCCAAAACGCAATGCGTTCGCATTTTTTGTACGTTCCTGAACATAAACCAATTGTAGAGGATCTATAAATGCCATTTTAAATAGGGAATATTCCCTAGTGAACCTGAATAACATATATCATTTTTAAAATTTCAAAATATATTTACGGACGTTGGGGGCGGGCAGACGGACGGGTAGACAGATGGACAGTCAGACAAAAAAACAAGCAAACTGAAATCATATTCACAGTTAAAAATTTTTAGAAAACGTTTAATGTAAACGAAAATGCCAATTTCAGCAAATGCCCAATAATAACCCATAAAGTAACAGATTATTTTTGCGAGCCCTGTAAATCTAATGCTAATCGTACTGTACACTATAGAAAGCATTCTTTTGTGCAAATGAATAACGTATTTCAATTTCATTAAGATTTATGCAAAGTACTTAAAATTTAGTTTATAGAAATATTTTTCATAGAACGCAATACTTTGGGATACTTTCGGGTATCCCTATATACAAACCAGTAATGGTATTTATTCCATTTTCTATAGAAAATATCCGAAAGTAAATTTGAATAATACATTTCAATTTTATTAAAATATGCGTAAATTAAAGGTATTAAAATATGGTTTATAAAAATACTTCTCATAGAATACAATGTTTTGGAATACTTTCGGGCGTCCCTATACACAAGCTAGCAGAGGTATTCACTCCATTTTCAATAAGGAACATCCGATAGTGAACATAAATACCATATATCAGTTTCAGGAAATTCCATAAATATTCACGGGAGTTAGCGCGCGGACAGACAGAAAGACGGATGGACGGACAGACAAACCGTAGTCATTAACTCTTTTTAACCTTAAACGAATTATTAAAGAGCCGAAGTCATTAAAATTTTTCAACCATGATGGAAAGTGGTAAAAAAAATAAAGTGCAAAAATTACGCTCGATTTTGTTAGTCTTTTGATTTTCTTCCTCTCTTAACGCTTGCAGGTGACCTCTAAGAAATTTAACTATTTGATTTTTTAACAATACGAAATAATGTAAATTTGCATTAAGTTCTTAAAACTGTTGATTTCGTGTTTTTGAATGATTTTAGTTGCTATTTTAAAATTAAGGATCTTTCTTTAATTTTTCTCATGTGATAGATAATCCCTAAAGTGAGCCCTTTAGCGTCGAAAAATATATGCCATAAGTGTGAATAATGTGGTACAAGTCATCATTTTCAATTTGCAATAACTCAGCGAGATTCTGACAGAAAGAGATTTTTTTTTTTTTTTTTTGTTCTTGTTAGAGCGAGGAGAATATTTTTCTAAATATAAGTCATATTATCGGAGGGACCGTATAAAAATTAAATTTCGTATTTTAATATGTATACAGCCCCTTGTACAAAAAATGCCATATTTGAAATCTGCTCTTAATTTGCACCAATTTTGTAATTAGAAGTATGTTTCTTTCTTTCGTAGTTTACCAGATAATCGCTGTAACATCTATTTTGAATCACCCTGTATATATACCATACTTGTCAAACATCTCATTAATAATCGTAACATTGTTACGCCCCTTCAAAACTCAACCTTTTTTTCCACACCATTTCATTTTTAGAGTAAATTTCGTCAAATTCTGTTACGATTAAATAAGAATAAAATTACTTTGAAAAAAGACTGGTGTAAAAAAAAAAAAAAAAAAAAAAAAAAAAAGAAAAAGATTCTAAAAATGTTACGATTCATAATGAGACGATTAGCAGGTATATATATATATATATATATATATTGTCAATACTGTTTAGAGCGCTTTAGAGAGTTAGGGCCGGGGCAAAGCACCAATCTCTATCAAATAAATAAAAATAAATAAATAAAAATAAAATTCCCTTAAAAAAGACGAAAATAACAATTTTTTCAACAACAGAAAATTAAAATAATTTACAGTCGGAAAAAATAAATGCAACATTCGGTTTTACTCCATTGCTTATCGAAACAAGAAAATGTAAGAGGTGTCATTGACGGAGAATTGTTAATATTTTTAGAAAGTGAATGAAAATTTTTAATTGTGGAGCATCTACATATTAAACCGCACACTTAATTTAATATATTCAATGGTAATGTCTTATTTTGATATTATATTGGAAATCATGAGGTTGCTTCAAGGCGATAAATTATATGGTTGATTATATATATATATATATATATATATATATATATATAGAGAGAGAGAGAGAGAGAGAGAGAGAGAGAGAGAGAGTGAGAGTTATAAGTGTTTACAGATGCTAATGTTAAATTTATATCACAATCTTTTGTAATTATCTTCACAAAAAACAAAATGATTGATATAATTTTGTTTATGCGCTACAGTGAAGAAACCCAAACATAATGCAAGGTAACTTTTGATTCGGAAATATATTTTTAATTATGAAGAATATGAATGAAATAAAATTAATGAGCTATATTTATTTTTAATTAAAATGAATCATAATGCTGTAAAATATGGGTGTGAAAATTTGCAGCTCATTCTAGTTACTATTTTTTTACATATAGATAAATCTTTCTTTTGGAGAGGGTTGGGAGGCATCTGTTATAAAGTTTTACATGAGATAACGAAAAAAAAAATCCTAAAAGGTTAACGTGAAAATTAAACAAAATATGTTTAACTTTTACTTAAGGTCAAACTCTATACATCAGCAACGTCACACGCAAAAGAATAAAAAGAAAAAAAGAAAAGAAAACGGTGATTTTAAGACATTTGTGATATAAACTAGAATTCGTGTTTTCTTACGAAAACAGCACCGACTTTCAGCGTTCTTCTAAAAAACAGAATATAGAAAAAGAAAAGAAAAAGTGACTTTTCCTATTCGTGTTTAACACCCTTAATTTATATTTTCAAAAATACACGCAAGTGCAATTTACATCATCGCTTACGGGTGATAAATTGTGAATGATTTAAAGAAATACTAGAAAGTGAAATTAACTAAATAAGCGGGGCTTATTGTTTAAAATAGCAAAAAAGTTGCATGTAAAAACTGCCAGTTAAAAAAAACGACTTTTCTATTGAGAATCAATGAAATGGAAGGCAGACTTTTAAAATCACTTCTTGACTACCTTTGTAGCTAAAAGATTAATCATTTACTTCATATACAGCTTTTATTTGTGTGTGTGTGTGGGGGGGGGGTATAGGGTATTAGTATTTTAAGGATACATTAATCTTTAAAATTTAATTTTTTAAATATATTTTAAATAATAAACTATATTTTATAGAAATTATAAAACAAATTGTACATTTTCGGAGTTTAAATTACTAAATTTAACTAAGTACAATTAAATGTATTCAGTGTAAACTTTATGAAAGTAAGCAGGGATAAACCGATATTTTAAAATAATTTATCTGAAAAGGTTTATTTTATGCGTTGTTGCTGTACTAGATTATTATGTTTGGTATTAGTTCTACCAGATTTCGCTACTTTTTTCTTCAAAAATCACCATTAATTTTGAATAGTGATATTTGATATTACATAATAAACGTTTAATGTTTGAAGTGTAGTTACCATTAACCGTTACATTTAAAATTTCGGAGCAATTATAGAATAAAAAGGTTGCAAAATCTGACAACAAAGTTTTTACTCATTATCATAGAACATTATTAATGTCAAAATTGTTAAACACACACACATACGAAAGCCGTTTCACTTTTGAACACCGTGGCTGTGAGGTAAAGCGCCGGTCTACGAATCCAAAGGTCCTGAGTTCGATTCCACGAAAGGGCAATCGTTTAAAAATGTTTTTCTATAATTCTAAATTGTTTATTGCTTATTTGTTCATTATGTTAATTATGTTTACGCTAATTATTCAGTTAATATTATGTAATTTCTAAACTTTTCGATTTCTAGAAGATTCTGTACTACAAGATTCATCAACTGTGTATAAAGTGATGTAAAATTCAGTTGAATTGAAAAATAAAGTCTCGAATAGAGCTTCAAATGCTCTGTGTTATTTCAATCGAGTGTTTCTCCTCTAACAGTTTCCAAGCTTAACCTACGTGACAATATATCAGAATTGTCTGACCAATCTTAAGTAAATTATATTTAAATATATCTAAAAAGTATTATATTATACCTGTCAATATTTTAATTAATATTCCGTAGAATTGGCAATAACCGCCGTCTATTTTATTTTTATTTATTTTTTTTAATTTCATCGTAATAATATTTGAAGAAAATTACTCCAAAAATTTAGTTTTGTGTAAAGAGGGGTGGTTTCTAACAATGCTACGAAATATTTAAAAATATTAAATAGAATGTTGTCAAGTATGATTATATTCATGTATGTGTTTACGTCTTACATTGTTATCTAACTAGAATTACGTAGCTAAGTATATGTAATATACTAATATGGAAGTTACGCAAGTTATTATTCATGCATAGTTGCCAACCATCTCATTATAAACCGTACAATTTTTAGTTCCCGCCTTTTTTTTTCACACCAGTCAGTTTTTAGAGTAATTTTATTCTTATTTAATCGTAACAACATTTAGAGAGAATTACTCTAAAAATAAAGTGGTGTGTAAAAAGGGGCGTTTTTTCAAGGGACGTTAGCAATTGTACGGTTATTAATGAGATGGTTGGCAAGTATGTATATGCATATGGATAATGCTTTCATTATAATTTTTATTCTGCCAGATTCCCAGAAATTCAAGTATGAAGTCAAAATTGGGTGTTGCTGTTAAAAAAAATCAACGTTGGCGCTCATTTTAATATGTAGATTATCTCTGATTAATAATTTACGCCATTTACAAAAGTACACTTAATTTCCTGTTGAATAGTATCTATTACATTTTTCTGCGTTAATGAACAACAAAATAACAGCGGTTGTTGCTTTTTTTTCCGACTGCACATACAAGTTTTATATAACGAGAAAAAAGAAATATTACACGATCGTACATATTATGAAACATATATTTACCCATTACGCTAGTTAAATATCAATGCGTTTAAAGACCGTAGAATAGTATTTTTTTTTTATTTTATTTTGTTTTAATTTTGAATTAAGAAATTTCTCAAAATTTATCTTAATAGCTTTAATTTTAAAAAGAAAAAAAAAAAAAAAGATTGTTTTTGTGTATCGCAGTATATTATTTGGATATTTGAAATACACCATATAAAAAATTCAGTTTTTAGTGCATTATGTATTTTAAACTAATTTTAGAAATTATTATCCTATAATGTATCTGAATTATTCAGTGTAGCCCTATAAACAAAATTATTTGCAGTAGAAACGCATTTTTTTTTTTTTTTTTTTTTTTTTTTTTTTTTTAAGTAACGCGTTTTTATGCATATAAATAACGAATATTAATTTCGTTGCTCTCTGAAACAAGGATAGTGAAATATATTTTAAAGAAAACACCTGTCATAGATTTTAAAGAAAAGAAATTCTTTTGTGAGTCCGTGTATATAAACTGGGAATATTACCAAGGTATCTGCTTTAAGAAACATAATGCTTTATTTAAGGAACAAATTTTTAGTGACAGTCTCTCAGTTTTGGACTCATATCGAACTAACCTGTGAGTACAGAACTTTTGGAAAGATATAAATTTTCATAATAAAATTGTTTTCGTTTTTAAGTAATCACTTTCACACTGCCGCCTAACTCCAGCATGAAAACAAGTATAATGCCTTGTTTTTATATAATTAATTATTGTTTTAATATATTATTAATTTTAAATATAGTGAGAATCATCATTGATATTTCACTTTCTACTACTATTTTCTAACAATAACCACTATTCTATTTAATCGAATAAGTGCCATGGAATTACGTTATTAAATAATTTAGATTGCGACACTTAAACCTCAGCCCTTATTAGGGGCCCCTTTCAGGGCCTACTAGATTCACCAGAACTGAACGTACTGAGGTTTGTCACATGCAACTCTAACGTTGTAGTAGCACTATTTAAAAGAAAAAAAAGGTGGTCGTTGTTTTAAGCGTTTTTTTTTTTTTAATACTGATTTTGGGCATTCTCTTTTCAATACTTGTCCTGACCATTGGTGGTTCTTTTATTTTTGGATCTGTGAACTTTACCTATGAATAAACTGTTATTAATTTATATATTTATATTTTCTCCTAAATTTGAATTTTCTCAATTTTTAAACTTAATTTAATAACTGTAGTTAGCCTATTTTATTTTTCGAAGTTTAACTGTTCAAGCAGAATTTTTTTTCTGCTGTTGTACTTTATTCATTGGGCTCTATATAAATAGCACACAACAATTATGATAATCTGACCGTAAAGTACCTGTATGCTAGGCAGACCATGAACAATTAATTCAGTTCCTAGTTCCCGTTAACCAATTTAATATTTTATAGTAATTTGAAAAGGCGGGATTGCTGTTTAAAGAAGGAAAAAAGGTGAAATTGAACATTTTAAACTGTATAAATCATCTGCATACTTGCCAACTATCTCATTATGAACCGTACAATTTTTAGTACCCGCCTTTTTTTACACACCAATAAATTTTTAGAGTAATTTTAGTCTTATTTAATCGTAACACCATTTGAAGAGAATTACTCTAAAAATATATTGGTGAGAGAAAAGAGGCGTTTTTTTTCAGGGGGCGTTAACAGTTGTACGGTTATTAATGAGATGGTTGGCAAGTATGCATCTGTTAATGAAAGCTAGAAAACAAAGCAGACATGCCAAATTGTTTAATGACGACTACCGGAATTAAAGAATTAAAAAAGTAAAATAAATGACTTCTTACATAAAAACTGCTGCATTTAAAAATTAATCCATGCCCCAAAAAAGGAAATGTGCATTCAAAGGGTTACAGCTTAAAAAAATCATAAAATTTGTAAAACTGGATATAACGTAGGCATACTTGCCAACCATCTCATTATGAACCGTACAATTTTTAGTACCCGCCTTTTTTTTTACATCAATAATTTTTTAGCGTAATTTTAGTCTTATTTAATCGTAACAATATTTGGAGAACATAACTCAAATAATAAAAATATAGTGGTGTGAGAAAAGGGTCGTTTTTACAGGAGGCGTTAACAATTGAACTGTTTTTAATGAGATGGTTGGCATGTATGCGTAGGTAATGGCTCGTCGAGGACACCACCATACCAGGGATACCAGTATAATTTTCGTATTGAATTTTCTGTGATTAAGTAAGGTTAAACCTTCTAATTAAATCTTTCTGGTATCAAATTCAAGAGGCCGTACTTTGCCAACTTTAGTAGTTTTGATTATCGATACTATTCACACTTTCGCGACCGCATGTTATTGTATTTTTGACAGTAAGCTCCGCCTGTGGTGTTGTTATTTTGTATTACACTATTTTAAATCAATGTTTTCTACACTCATATTTATAATATAAAGAAATATACATTACGATTATACTCTTTCTAATTAGAGTATTTATATACATAACACACTGATTGTACAAATGTGAATATTGGATATATTTTTTAAAAATAATGTAACTTATATAACCTAAAGAAACGCCCACTGGCGGAGTTTCGAATTTTCATATGACGTGAATTCACGTCAGCGGTCGCGAAAGTGTTAATAAAAATTTTAACGGAAATTGCTAAAGGGAGCAACTATGAGGAGTTGCCAATTTGTAAGGGCATTTTGTATTTAAAAACTATCATTATTTTGAAAAAATTGTGTTTGATCTATATAATAGTCGATTAGACAAATATGCATTTGGACAATTGTTGCAATTAAAAAATAGTGATGGACCTTAAAAAACTGCAGTTATTCCTCATTCCGCTCAATAGAATATATATAACTATTAAAAGATAACTCGAACCAGAATAAATTGAAGATTTTTATTCAAGTAAATTTATTTCATTACCTGTTGTTTGATTCAAAGAACAATTCGGAATGCTCTAGAAAACATTGCTTACGCAATGTTGAAATTCAAAACGTGTAATTGTACTACGGTCATGGAATCAAAGTCCGAGTGTGTTTTGAGAGAACCTTTCTCTAAAGTTTGCAATTCATTTTTGACGTGTTAAGAATGAAATTTAGCATGGGTGCCATTTTTGTAGTTTGGGCGTTTGACCGCCATTTTGAAAAATGGCGGCTGGTGTTAACAGTAAAAAAAAAGCATAAAAATGTTAACCGTTACTTGGACAACTTCCGCATTTAAGGTGTTGTTGGACGGATAACTAATGAATCTATACATTTCACTATGTTAAAGTCTTCAATCTGAAAATTTAATAGTGATTATACATAAAAATATGAAAACATAAACATTGGTTAACATTGGTTCTATCACTTTATTATTGTGATATGTTAGATCTTGCAGAGTAAGCACTACATATTAATACAAGTAATAATTTTTTTAAAGGGTAAACAATATTTATTTTATGATCTAAGCATATGTCAATGCTCATAATCATCTTTATACAGCTCATATCGTAAAACACTCACGCACATAACACTTCATCTGCATTGGTGTTTTTTGTAGCTGCTGCATTCCATACACTCATCTTATTCCTCTTCAAATCTTTTTTTGGCCTGAGGCAACTTTACTCCAACTGAGAAAGAGGGTATTCTGTGTGTGAGAGGTTGCAGTCCAATCTGTTTTCTCTTCCACTCAAGTCTTGTAGAAAGCAGACTTTTGTTGACTTCGTATTCTCGTATTCGTAAATCTAAAAGTGGCTTCAAAGTCAATATTGTCTAAATAGATCTTCATTAGGAGGCATTTCACAGTTGTCACGTTTCTCAAGTCAAGAAAGCCTTCTATTGTATCACAACCTGTAAATGTATACATTCCAAGTGCAGCACTTGTTATCTTTTCTTGTTATCTTTTCTTAACAACGACTAGTACTGACAGAATTTTGCATCTTTTTCCGATTTTTTCTTATACATATACATGTCTGTTTCAGCCAGGTGATTGATGTATGAAGCAATAATCCATACATCAGTATCTTCAAAATCAGGAATAATTGGTTGAGAAACAAGTAATTGAGTTTCATTGAAAAACGCTCTGGTATCTGCTTCACATGACCTTGGTGCTTTAAATCGGGGATTATACTCACCAGATGTAAGATTATAACACAGGAGATCCATGGTGCAATACCAGTTAACATTGTGTTTATATGATTACCATCTACTCTCGTCTTTACTCTCGTACAAATACTTTTCAAGGTATTTATAGACAGATTGATCAGCAGCAATTCTAATTAGTGACATTTTCTTATGTTCTGCTACTCGTTGATACCAATCCAACATGACTTTACCAAATATTTACTCGGTGGTTTTGGGTAATATTTGGCATTATAATTTTCCATCTTTCAATCTTGCTTAAAAGATTGCAATGATAACCAGTATACGAAGTACATTTCCTGTCACTTTAATCATTGGATGAAGCGAGTGAGCAATTAATCGGTGCATTACAGGTATTTGTTCCTTGGGTTCCAATCTCTTTACTTTTGGCTTGCTGTATTTGCCATCATAGCTACAGATTTAACTAATAATAGAACAGGCTAGAGTTCTTTTAACTTCAGGCGTTGGTACTACTAATTTTGTCCATCGGCACTTAATTCAATTCGAATATGTTCTGGTTGTGCCATTTTGTATAATCTCTCGTCTCGGAACCTGTTAATCCGTCTTCACAAAAATCGTCATTATCCATCACGACTGTTCCTGACCTACCTGACGCAATATGACGCAGACATAATAGCATATATCAATCCATTTGATTTAGATTTGTCTTATTGTATTCCTTTAATTCTAATGCTGATAAATCATCGAGAACGCCGTTATATGGAATAGCAATTCTAAACTTTTTATGGATATTAATAAGTTATTTGATAGCAGATAAGTTTTGTAGTGACATTGATAGGTTTATTTGTAATGGCTCGCGTTTTCCTGTGATTAAGTGCATAACACTTTGTGAAAAGAAACATACTACTCGTTGCAAATGTTATTCAGTCACTGCATGGTGGCCTTCAGTTTAGAATGAGGATCTGCTAGATCCGCTGAATTTAACTAATAATAGGACAGGCTAGAGTTCTTTTAACTTCAGGCGTTGGTACTACTAATTTTGTCCATCCGCACTTAATTCAAATCGAAAAGATTCTGGTTGTGCCATTCTGATGTTTGTATAATGACTCGTCTCGGAACCTGTTAATCCGTCTTCACAAAAATCGTCATTATCCATCACGACCGTTCCTGACCTACCTGATGCAATATGACGTAGACTTAATAGCATATATCAATCCATTTGATTTAGATATGTCTTATTGTATTCCTTTAATTCTAATGCTGATAAATCATCGAGAACGCCGTTATATGAAATAGCAACTCTAAATTTTTTAAGGATATTAATAAGTTCTTTGATAGCAGATAAGTTTTGTAATGACATTGATAGTTTTATTTGTAATGGCTGGCGTTTTCCTGTGATTAAGTGCATAACACTTTGTGAAAAGAAAGACTGACTAAGAACATGATTCGACAAGGATTTAGTTAACAAAACAGTATTAACTGTAATTTTTTTACATAGGAATTTTTGCTAGTGTTCGGATACTTTTGTTACCGACTGTATATAACCATTTTGCAGTTCTTGAACCTGAAAAAGCCATTGCAATTGTGTCACTTACTTAAGTTTGCTGTGAAGTATTTTCAAAACATATTGAATCAAATTTAAAGTGCTTGTGCCTCAAATATTCAGAGCACTTTTCACATACGCTCCCTCATGCTTAGGCAAAAATACTATGGATGAGTCGCTTCGTTTAAATCTCTATTGAAATCCAATAACTCAAAGTGTGTTTCTAGCTTTTGGCGAAGTGATCTAAGGGGGTGATTATCATCGCAAGTAGCTCTGATTTCTTCGTTGGTTATCATCATATGTCTCTGGATTTCCTCATATTCGTACAGAAAGTCCCTAAGCATAAATGCTTCTTTGCGGATATCCAGATACTTGACAATATAGCCACACAGTTTATTGAATGTTTCAGTGTGTTGTTCAGCTATCCAATTCAGTCGCTGCTGTCGTTATTATAATTTTATTTATTATTTATTATTATTATTATTATTACTTTGGCATCACTTGCGGCTTCGTTGTATACTGATTTGCAATATATTTTCTATCCGTCTTACGATACTTAATGTCCAATCCAACCGCTTTTAGGATCTCACCGTCACTTAGACAGAATGTAACTAGAGCTTGCAGCGTATTCGTTGTTTGTTCATCTTCAACGTGGTTAACCCGATAGTAGTCGCTATAGACAGCGCCACCTATTACAGATTGTGCACTTTTTATTTAACTGACACCAATAATTTTAAGAAGTGATGTGATCGACGTTTCTTCGATTTTTTTGCGTTTTATATATATCAAATGCTACTTCTAAAACTCTTTGGTGGCATTGAATAGAAAAAACCTGGAAACACTGACGAATAGGCGGCAAATCGACCAACTAGCGACTGCTAACGGCATGTAAATAAGTTTTCGAAACATCCAAGCAGAGCCTGATTAAGGGGGAAGCACACATTATTTATACTTACACCGTTATTTTTTAACAAATACTTTCCTCCTATAATAAACACAAAATTTTCAGTAAAAATTATTTTAAAAGAATTCTGATGTCTAATAACGGTGAGTAAATTGGATTGTTTTACACTGTTCATTTTTTATTAAAAATATTTCCTCGTCAAAGCGTGGAATTTCTATGACATGAAGTAAAAAATAATTGTAAAAATATTCCAGTGAGAGCGGAGATAATGTGTGCTTCCCCCTTAATCAGGCTCTGCATCCAAGGTTTTCAGTCATTACAAACAATGCACGACGACTGAATATGACCTGAACATTTACTAAATAAGCGTGTCTCATTCGTTAGGTGATTAGTATGTTCAATACATTTGTCATCATTTGTTCCAAGAACAGACCTTTTATACAATTCTTGCGCTCGTGCCAGTTTCTGGCCAACAATTTCAAGCTTGCAAATTTTGTGAACTTTTCTAGGAACAGTATCATCTTTTAATTTCTCATTAATGTTATCACACTTCATGCTCAAAACTTTCCATTCTTGCGCATTATTTGCAATACTATTCCATCTATTCTGATTTGGTTGCTATAAAGAAACCTTTGGACGTATTTAATTGTTCACATATCGCACATTCATTTTCTGTGTAATATTCAGCTTCATTTGCTAGAATTTGACGGGACTGCAACCAACAAAGTTTGTGTTTTTCTTGTTTTTGACAGACCAGGAGTATCCATTTTCTATTAACGAGTTAATTAATTATCTCGAACAAACATAAAACATAATCGGGATAATACTAATTCATGTGATCCCAAAATTAAATAGTATAGAATTTGCTTTTATACCGAAAATTTGCTTCTATTTCATTTTTTAAATAAATGATCTAAATAAGAAGTATTTCCTGTTGTAAATATTTGTTTCCTTCAGTAATAAACACAAGTGCTTAATAAAGAAGCAGAATATGTTTTAATCTTTCGATGGACGCCATACAAGTGGAAATAACCCAAACAATTTGGAGATTTCAGTATTTTAATTTAGAATTAACACTGGTGGCCATTTTCCAAAATGGCGGCCAAACGCCCAAATAACAAAAATAGCACCCTCGCTATATTTCATCCTCAACATGTCAAAAATGGATTACAAACATAAAAAAAAGGTCCCCTCCAAAAAGCACTCGGGTTCCGGTTTTTTGACCGGACTATTGCGTTCAAGTATTGAACAACCTCTAGGAAACGTGCTCAGGAAATTTTTCTTGAAGTTTAAAAGTTTTAGAACTTTAACCTATTTTATCCGTATAACCATACCTGCCAACCTACTAAATATCTGGAAGGTTGTCAGTACAGTAACTGCCTTTCTTTTGAGTGCGACAGGGTTATTTCTTTCAGACAGCGATTTTGCATTGTCACCCTTTCAATTTTATTTTTTTCAAGTTGCCTTTCAACATTCAGTTTGAACATTTAATTTCTTAAACTGTCTTAAAATATTTTGTCAAATCCGTTAAAATTTGCATTTTTCAAAACCTACTGTTAAGCTAGATTTTTCCTTGCTTACAGTCGGCTGCAAAATTATTCGAGCACTAGCAATAATCCTTGCCAAAAAAAAGTACACTTAATACAGCTTTGTTAAATAAATCCTTTTCGAGTCATGTTCTTAATCAGTCTAAGAACATGATTCGACAAGGATTTACTTAGCAAAACAGTCTTGAGTGTACTTTTTAAATATAGGAATTATTGGCTAGTGCTCGAATAATTTTGCAGCCGACTGTACATGTAGAAACGAATTTCCGATCTTCGTAACCGAGACCATCAACATTTATGAAATTGGATGGTATCTGAATATTTTTATTAGTACGACAGTACTATTCTTTCAGACAGGGATTTTGCGTTGACAGTATATCGTTTTCATTTTTTTTTTTTCAGGATGTCCTTCAACATTCAGTTTTAGCATTTTATTTTATAAACTACCTTAAAATTTTTAACAAATTCGTAAAAACTTTTACATTTTTCAAAACCTACTGTTCAGCTGGTTTATTCCTTGCTTACTTGCTAAAACGAATTTCCGATCTTCGTATCCGAGACAATCAACCTTTCTGAAATTGGATGGTTTTTAAATAATTATTGGTAATATCTTCTGAGTATGTATTGATAAAGGTTTATAGATATTCTTGCAGATATTTAATGAAGATGCATTGATGATGGCTTTTGAATATTTGTTGGCTATATCTAGTGAATATATAGCAGGGATGGAACACGGGCGCAGAATTCATACCACTGTCAATGAAAGAAAATTTTCTACTTCTTAAATCCGCTTTATTACAGGTAGAGAAATTTCGTTCACAAATTCCGGTATGATATCTGCGCCCGTGTTCTATTCCTGATGGCTTCTGAATATTTGTTGGTGATATCATTAGAATACATTTTGATGATGGCTTCTAACTATATGTATTAGCGATATCTTTTTGAATATGTATTGATTATGGCTTCTGGATATTTATTGGCTATAACTGCGAAATATATATATAGAAAATAGTTTGTCAATATTTTATGACGAGACCTTTAGGACATGTATGGTTTATGGCTTCTGAATATTTATTGGTTATTTCTTCTGGATATGAATTGATAATGGTTTCTGAGTAGATGGCTATATATTCTTAATATATGTCGGTGATATCTTCCGAATAGTTGGTGAAACTTTCCTAATTAAAATAAATAAATAAATAAAAATAATAATAATATATATATATATATATATATATAAATTGGTCTTGTCGTTCTAAATTAAATTCTGTCAAAAACGGATTTATTTTTTTTTTTTAAACAAAAGTCTATTTTTACATACCTAGTAAAATTTATAATTTATTCCGGAGTATTGTTAGCCCCCCCCCCTTTTTTTTTCACACCAGTATATTTTAACTCTTTTGAAGGTCAGAGTAATGTCCCTCATTTTAAATCAACAGCCACCAGAATTTACGATCAATTTTAGAAGACAAGAAATAAATGTAATTTTTCCATTAGGTTTTAAAAACCGATGTTTTGCAAAAAAAAAATTCTGGTTTGGATTTTTTGCACTTGGGAATTCAAATGAGGTAATGCTGTAGTGACATCACCGCTCCTGAAATGGTTAAAAGCATTTTTTCTTACTTCATGGCAGTTGCAGATTGAAGAAGATTTCTCTAAACTCATACTGTTGTAAAAAAAAAAAAAAAAAAATGCGGCTAACAGTACGCCGGAATAAATTATAAATATTACCAAGTATGGTTTTTAGCGTAATCTTGTTCTCATTTAACCGGAATTACATTTGAAGAAAATTTCTCTAAAAATAAAGTAGTGTGGAAAAAGAGGCAAGTTCCAATCTTCCGGACATTAATTAGTTGGTTGGTATTTATGTTATAACTACTCTCGTAGTTACCAACTTAGGATATTTCTCGCTACTATAAAATGTTAATTGAAAGGATAGGGGTGTTTTGGGGATATTCAGAAAAATATCAGGTTCATCACATTATGAAATATATGTATTTAATTATTTTAATCCATACGTTTTTTAAGCTACTATAATAATTTTTTATACTATTCCAGCAGTTGTTCATTCCACAGAGGCCCAGAGATTCAGAAAATTCCCATCAGTTTTAGATACTTGACCTTTATATTTACACGAGTGTCAAGGCGCAACACGTTTTACTTGCATTGTATTATAAAGTATACAATGACATAAATTGTATATAAAGTTAAAAGTGCTGCGTCATTCCTCCCACTAAAAAAAAAAAAAAAAAAAAAAAAGAAAAAGAAAAAGAAAGAAAAAAGTTAAAATTAAAAGGAAAACAAAACATTAATTTCAGTGAATATATAATGGTCTCTATTACATCTCATTGGTCGGAAAGTGCTGATAAAATTAAATCGATCAAATTTAATAAAAACTGCAGTTATTTATTAACGCTTTCTTGACCGTATATGTATATATATAGATAGATACAGGTATAGATATAGATAAAGATATGTATATAATGAAATTTCCTTGTACAGGCGTTATGTTTGCGAACTTCATTATTTCAGAGCAAGGTTTACTGTATCCATATTTATATTAAAAATGAATATATATTATAACTACAATCTTTTTAATTAAAGTATTATTATCCATTGTATTTTGATTGTACAAATATGAATTTTTGCAATATTCTAAAAAAATATTGTAACAGATAAATTGTCAAAGAAACGCCCACTAGTAGAATTACAGAATTCCAAATGGCGTGAATCAACATCATTTGTTGCGAAAGAGATAGATATTTTTAGAAGGCACAGGCAAAGTAATTTTAAATTTTTAAAATCATCTTCCATCAGCATTTGTAAGCAGCGTGCTAGGCGAATACTACAATTTTACTTTTTAACATCTCTAATTTTTCAAAGAATCAATCGATTCGTTCAATTGCACACGTTTTTAATTTAAGCGGTTACTCCAGTAAAAAATAAGTTGCGAATTAAATTTCCCACCCTCATTAACACTTGCAGTGCGGTGGGTAGCATCAACGTCTTTATGATGTATGAAACTATTTCTGTTATATTATACTTGCTAACCTAACTTGAAAGATTGTTAGTTCCCGCCCCTTTTTTGTACATCACTTAATTTTAGAGTAATTGTGTTCAAATATATTTACGCTTAAATAAGAAGAAAAGTACTAAAAAAAAAAAAGAAGAAGAAGAAGAAGAAGATTGGTGTGAAAAAATAGGCCAAAAGGTGCTAAAATAACTATCTTCCGAGTTAGGTTGGCAAGTATACAATATGTATGCTACAATGCCTACTAATAATATGAGTATATCCAATATTTGTCTTGCTGCAAACAGTATACTGTGCATATAAATATTTCGATTAGAGGCAGTACAACATGTATTTAAAAAAAATAACATATATATATATATATATATATATATATATTAATACACATAGACAAATTGATTATTTATTGTTTAAAAAATGGATTTATTATTGTATATATTCAATAAAAATGGATTTATTACTGCATGTATAATAAGAAAGTAGAAGATTCGGAAAAACTTTTCCTTTTCGGTTTTTGATGAATTTACACGTTTTGAGATTTACTTGAATTGCTATGACTGCTTACTTTTTTTTTTTTTTAATAAAACTGGATTTATTACTGGATTTCACATACATAAGAAAAAGTAGAAGATACAGAAAAAAAGTAATTTTCGGTTTTTGCTGAATTTACACGTTTTGAGATTTCCTTGCATTTCAATTAAATGAAATTAACTACTTATTAAAATAATAATAATAATAATAAAAATAAAAAAAAGGATTTATTTTTCTATCTTCTACCTATATATGAAAAAAGTATAAGATAAAAAAAAAGTTTTAGATTTCTGGTTTTCGATGAAGTTACACGTTTTGAGCAGAGCCTGATTTAGGGGGAAGCACACATTATCTCCGCTTTCACCGGAATAATTTTACAATTATGTATTTTTTACTTCATGTCATAGAAATTCCACGCTTTGACGAGGAAATATTTTTTATGGAAAATGAACGGTGTAAAACAATCCAATTTACTCACCGTTATTAGACACCAGAATTCTTTTAAAATAATTTTTAATGAGAATTTTCTGTTTATTATAGGAGGGAAGTATTTGCTAAAAAATAACGGTGTAAGTATATATAATGTGTGCTCCCCCCTTAATCAGGCTCTGGTTTTGAGATTTCTTGAACTCAATTTGATCATTTTTAGAAAAGATTTGTCTTTTTGAGTTCAAACACTGTACTTCATGAACCAATGGACTTAATTTTACCGAACTTGATTGACCTTGGTTTGAATTGGTTCTGATTAGCTTTTACGCTATATTACCTAACAGGGGGCGCTTCCACGTTGCGATTTCCTCTCGTTTCAGAAAGGCTCAGCAGCTACACTGTACCAAAATTAGATGTATATATTAAATAAAACTCTCCTGATTCAGTTTGAGTGCATATCGGCTAACAAGTGGCGCTGTTAAATTGCAATTTAATCCTATTTTAGGAAAGACTATAAGCTTCTATAATGTATAAATGTAGGGGTTATTATAAGAGACGGTTATTAGGTAAAAGTGTGCTGTTTCACTTTGGATGCATATCAGTGACAGGTGGCGCTGCTATTCAGCAATATTTTCCATTTATAGGAAAATTACATCTCAGCTTCTATCCTATATAAATGTACCAAATTGGATGTGTGATTGCATACTATCAAAAATTATTTTGTTTGATAATGTTTTTTGCGGTTTCTCATTGCTATATCTCAGCATCTGTTCATCTTCACAAATCTATTTCGTTAAAATGTGGTATTAAAATATCTTCCACGTTAAATGTCACGAGCTACACTATACTAATATTAAACTAAACTAATACACAATATGTTCAGTTTCGAATTAATACTTTGAATAAAATATTAGAAAGATAAAAAATAATCAAAGCAATTACTTATTTCGAAAGAATATTTTAATCTACACTGTAAAAAAATAACTATTACCAGCTGCAAGAAACTCTCTGTGATTGGAGAAAATAATTATATTCTCCAATCACAGAGAGTTTTTTGCAGCTGGTAATAGTTATTTTTTTACAGTGTACAAAGAATATTTGTAATCTACGAAGTAACAGCATGTATTCGTTACTGAGATGTTACGAGTATTATTCCAGACTCGAAGTAATGAATCGGTATTTTTTAATTCGACGAGCAAAGTTCGAAGATTAGTGCGGGAAGTCTGATATGAGAAAGATGTCACTTTTTCGTTACATGCGGTATGCGGGAATTATCAGACTCTGAAAGGTGGGTGTTTTATTCGTTACTCGCATAATGTGATTCGGTCTAGTTGTTTACGTATGATTTCGATTTTGCTAGTCGCGGTGCTTATAGTTTGTTTTTGAAAATTCATTATGGGAAAGGGAGTTTTAAACTCGTTACTTGTATAATGCTGTATCATATAAGTTGTTCTTGTATGATTTAAATGGTGTTTGCAATTTTGTTTTAGAACAAAGAAAAATTAAAATTTCGAGTTTTTTTTTTTTTTTTTTCTCCTAAAATATGATTTTAAAAGTACGTTCATTTACTTAAAAGAAAAAAAAGAAAGAAAAATCCGTGTTATTATTATCATTATTACATTTTTTATAACAGGCAGTTTTCCTTCTTTCTTTTTTTTTTTTTTTTTGCGTGCTGAGAGGTAAGAAGAAAGTGTTATTTATTTAATATGATCATTTCTGTAATATATTACAGTGCTAATAGGTTCTTATGTAATAACAGTATTATTTATTTTATTATGTGAAATAACGCCCATCTCTAGTATAATGGCCAAAATATTTGTGTTGTCCGTCATCATGAATATAATTTTTGTAAATGTATCGAAAACTGAAAGTTGCAGAAAGATCAAAAAGAGAGGTGCAGAACTGGATGTTATAACAAACTTATTTACCACACCAATTTGTAGCGTTCTACATCCAACCGTTTTTGAGTTCTGCTAGATATACACACACACATACTTACATACCGACGTCATGAAAAATCGTGTAAAATCATAGATATCACTAAAACGGGAGCACTATTAACACCTAAGTTGCAGGTGTAAAACTAGACGTCAGAACAGCCACAAATATAAATTTACAACATTCTACAATCATTCGTTTTTGAGCTATGCGAGACACAAAATCTGTTTCGCAAATCGAGATTACTGTACTACCTTAGAAACCTTTGGACGGCCCTGCCTGCCTGGGCTCAGCCAAGCTTAGCGGGTTAGATGTCGTCCGTCGTAGCGAATAAATCGCAAGATCACCGCATGGAAGCTGCCTACACCAGACAGTAATCTAGTAGCTAAATAGAACGAGTTGTGTCCGATGATTCATCGTTCAGATTTCATCCATCATCTTCAGGAACTAGATGGAACTGCTACGTCACTTCAGGGCAGCAATGTGACTAGAACACCAGAGCTTAGGAATTGCAGGGTAGCGACTTCTGCTTCTTGGACACATAGCTCGACTTGCACAGCACACCCTCCAAGATAGCCGCGGTGGAAACGCACAGACACGCTCCTGGATGTTATGAAATTTGGAATAAGTGCACTTACTAGCTGAGAGTCGAAATAACTGGAATTCAACAAAAATTAAAACAATTTTGAATTTAGGCAGGGAGGGAGAAAAAAAAACCGCTGGGGGAGCCGCTAAAGGAAGCAGTGCACACAATAATTAAAACCAAAAGTGGAGGCGATTTGAAAAGAGGAAGGGGACAACATTTAAGATTTAAGAAAGAGAAGCTGAACGAGATTGAAACAATGAGATTATTAAAAAAAAAAAAAAAAAAAAAATGAATACGTGAAGCCACTGGGGAATGGAAGATAGTTTTTGGGCGCATAGTGAAAATTTAGAAGATTTTTAAGTGGCAAGGCTAAATACACCTAATTGGGAGGCAAATTACTATGCGCAGGGAGGCCGAATGGAGAAGAGAAAGAGGGACCATCGCAATTTTGATCCACCACGGATGGATGGTACCCCTCGTTGGTAGCCCGATGACTGCTAAACGACCCCATCGAGCACTTGACTATCTTATACTTTTTATAAGGAAGTAAAAATACAATTACAGTGGTTCTGCTAGGCAGTATGAAAAATACATTCAATAATAGAGCGCATGCTCCTAACTAACTAATTCTGCAAACTGTCCTGCATGTGCTATGTTGCCTTCTGCTAATCCTGGTTCTACCATGCATTTTTATGATGTTTTTTATGCGAAAAATATATAAGAAAATTGTGATTTCTTATTGTGAAATTATCTGATACGTACAGTCGGTAACAAAATTGTCCGAACACTAGCAAAAATTCCTATCCAAAAAAAGTACACTTCATACGGTTTTTTTTAAATAAATCCTTGTCGAATCCTGTGCTTAGTCAGTCTACGAACATGATTCGATAAGGATTTATTTAACAAAACCATATGAAGTGTGCTTTTTTTACATAGGAATTTTTGCTAGTGTTCGGACACTTTTGTTACCGACTGTATTAATCGAGACACTCAAATACCGAACCCATCATCTGCTAGCTTCTTATAGAATAATAACATTATTTTGAATGTCTATATCATTAAAAAATACATTTTTATTGAAAATTTGTGATTGAATGGCATGTATTTCTCGTCTTAAAATCTTACTTATCTTTTTTTAACATTAGTAATTAATAAATATAAAGTTTTATTTATTTATTTTTAATACTGTAATAGATTTCATGTTTTGTATAAGATACAATACTTATAAACAAATAGGCTTAATCGAAAAGTAAAGCACGACAAAATACTACAACACGTAAAAAATGTAACTTTTTGCAAAATAAAATACGACTAATGATAAAAATTAAGTTATGAGATTTTAAGAAAATAAATTCATTATCATTCAGTCACTTATCTTCTATTAAAATGCATCATTGTTCAATACTATAGACATTCAAAATAAAGTTTCTATTAGAAGCTAGCAGACGATAGCAAATCATATTTACATTTGAAAAACTAGTTTCTTTAGGGCATAAACTCTGTTATTAAATGTATTTTTTCCACACACTGATATGATCGCTGTAGTTGTATTTTTTACCTTTATGCAATTAACCTAGCGAACTAAATCTAATGGGAATGCCAACTGCTGTAATGTAATCAGGTTTAAGTAATATAGTGCTAGCTAATATATTGGTTGATTAAATATGGTTCCTGCAGTAATGCTGCTATTGCAACAGCTATCTCGAGAATTAAGTTAACTTCATTTTCTTTGCTTTCAGATACATCCATACTTGCCAACCATCTCATTATGAACCGTGCAATTTTTAGTACCCACCTTTTTTTTCAAACCAATAATTTTTTAGAGTAATTTTAGTCTTATTTAATCGTAACAACATTTGGAGGGAATAACTCTAAAAATATAGTGGTATGAGAAAAGTGCCTTTTTTTTAGGGGGGGGGGGGGCGTTAACAAATTGTACGGTTATTATTGAGATAGTTGGCAAGTATGTACATCGTATATACAGAGCTGCCAATCTAATCCCGCAAATTGTTGGTATCGTCCATTTTTCTACACCATTTAATTTTTAGAGTCATTCTCTTCAAATATATTTACGATGAACTAAGAAAACAAATACTCTAAAAATTAAGAGGTGTAGAAAAATGGGCGGTACTAACAGTTTGACGGATTAGGTTGGCAACTCTGAATATGCCTTTTTTTTTTTTTTTTTTTTTAATATCACTCCTCCAAGTGTTTCGAAGCTTTGATATACCTGGTAACACTGAAAATTTATTCATGAGTACTGTTAGTATCCGCCTTTTTTCCACAGCATACGGCGTTGAACTTAGAAACCTTCCGGAATCTCAAAATATCGACAAATGATCATATGATGCCACTGTACACTGCTTGTTTCACTCCTAAGCAGAGTTCCCAACTTTTATAATTTATTCATGAGCATTTTTAGCCCCGCCTTTATTTCATACCGGAAATTTTGAAAAATGATTTTCTTCTTATTTAGTCGTTGTCACATATTATAGAAAAATAATCTTCAAAACTTCTGGTGCGAAAAGAAGGCGGGGCTAAAAATGCTCGTGAATAAATTATAAAGGTAACTCTGCTCCAAAGCTTTCTAGAGTAAGCTTGATAATACAATGTGAAAATATCTGGGAAACTGAACTCGACGGCGGTACTTTAGGACGTGCAGGTGCTTCGGTATCCAGACACAAGCTGTGAAAACCAAGCCCACATAGTTCGTTCTTAGAAGTCCAATCTCCTATGTAATTAATGTAAACAAGAAATACTTCTGACACTAAGTGAACATTACAGATGTGATTATTTGCTTGAAATTGCTAGCGAACGTTTAACATTAATCATCTAATAAGTGAAATTTTCGTTTGCAATTTCAGATAAATAATCACATCGACTGTTTCTAATGAGCGTCAGAATTAATTAGCATAGTTGCCAAATTATAGGTTTTTTTAGCTACTGGATAATTTTAATAGAATTGTTCGTGTCAAAAATGTCAAAAATGTTACAGATATGTATAAAATATTTTATATTATAATATTATTCCTGGAAGCCATAAAGCTACAAATTTGGTAGCTATGAAAAGGTTTTTTAAATCAATATTTTAATTTGCAAATTGTACTGTAAATACGAAAAAAATAAACATAAAAAATTTAAAAATGAAATGCTAATGTGAGTAATCTTTGAAACTAACGGTTTAAAATTTCGGAACACAGCAAAAGTGGTTTTCTCAAAAAAAATAAAAATAAAAAAATAAATAAATAAATAAATAAATAAATAAATAAATAAATAAATAATAATAATAATAATAATAATAAATAAAATAATAATAATAATAATAATAATAATAATTTATTATCGTTATTTCGTATTTATTTAAAAGAAAAAAAAAATATCGTTCTTACGTTCTATAAGAATGTATCAAAAACAGACGATATTGTTAGCAGAAATTTTATCATTTAAACCAAATATGTTTTCTTTCGTTTTAAAATTAAATCAATATTATAATAATAATAAATTAATATTTATAAATAAACCGACATAATATACAATAACTTGTAATTATATAGCTAATCGAAGCAACAGATTGAAAACTTAGACAGTTGTTTCCTTTCAACTATAATGGAGGAAAAAATAAAGAAATCCGGACTTCAATAACTTTTCAAAGAAGCACTAAAAAAAAAAAAAAAAAAAAAAAAAAAAAAAAAACATACCTTAAAATTTACTGTGATGTATATTTTTAATTTTAAAACGTAGAAAAATATGCAATTAAAAGTAAGAATTGTTTCAAGTTCCTATTTTAATTGATTTTAAATATGGCATATAGTGCGAATAATAAAATTTTGTTTAAAAATGCACAAATGAAGCTATGGCAATTGACTTGAATATGCATAGTATTCGCTTTGACGCAACTCTTTCAGGAGAATATTTTTTTTTCAAAGCTACAACTGCAATTTATTGAAAATTGTAAACAATTTACATACCGCAGTTTTCAAATTATTAAAGTTTTCTTATTATTTAATTGCAGATAAATACACTGATGTAAAGAATTTAAGCAACAACTTGTTTTCTTCTTCTTTCGTTAATAATTTTTAAGTAAATGAACATTTAATTTCAATGGCATGCAAATTATTATTACATTACAGGATGGTCACAGACCATCTCATTCCAACTCATTCTTCCACCAATATTTTTCTTTCGAAATTTTGAATAGTATATTTGCAACTTTATTTCATAAAAATTATCATTTAATTATTCTGGTGGAGGAAACAGAAAAAAAAGGCGCGTCTGTAACCACCAAGCATTAATTGAATTTTAAATAGGTTTGTTAGAAGTACTAATTTTTTTTTTTGATAAGTAATAATTTTTTATTTGATTTAAGCTGTTCTGAAATATATGATTCGCATACTTGCCAACCACCTCTTTATCAACCGTACAACTTTTAGTACCCGCCTTTTTTTTTTTCCGCTCCAGTCATTTTTTAGAGTAATTTTTTTCTTATTTAATCGCAACAGCATTTGGAGAGAATTACTCTAAAAATAAAACGGTATGGAAAAAGGGGCGTTAACAATTGTACGGTTATGAATGAGATGGTTGGCAAGTATGGATTCGAAAAAAAAAAAAAGGAACAAAAAAATTAAAACGATTTTAGAAAAGAAATCTAAATGAGAAATTGTGTATAAAGTGCATCACAGCCTCAGTGGTACACATGCCCTCAAAAGTAACGAATTTTTTCTTCTGCTGTTCGCTTTTCTTTTTCTTCTATAAAGAACTTTTGGAAAATTATAATTTTTAATTTGTAAATTATGAACGTCCTAAGATTAATAAAAATGTCAAAATAATTTATTAACGAATAATTACATAATTAGTATGTTCGTATATCCGCTTTTCAAAAGTTATTCACATACGAAAATTCAAAGTGGAAAAAAAGAGAAAAAGATTGACTATAGGACGAAAATTTCAGTTTAATAAACGGAGGTATGTGTATCATGACCATACTGGCCAACATCCTACTTATTGTCCTGTAGCGTTGCTAGTCCCGCCCTTTTTTCCACATCAGTAAATTTTTAGAATAATATTCTCTAAATGCAATTATGATTGAATAAAAACAAAAATAATTTAAAATAACACTGCTGTGAAAAAGAAGGCGTGGCTAACAAATACTACAGAATATTAATTATTTTGTAACCAAGTATGATCATGACATACATCCTTAATCGATTGTCATTTTAATTTGTATTCTAATAAAATTGTCTAATTTTTTCATTTCATTCAAAGCTTACTTTTGCGAATATTGAAGTATTATTGTTTTCAAAATTATTAATAAAATTAAAAATACTTAAAATTCTATTACTGATTTGATAACAAACATGTCATCGAAACTTTATCACAGTTACCACGACCTGAATTTTTTCCCTGACTCTCCCAAGAATTCTTTTTATAATAATCTTAGAAGAGTTGCCAAAATTTTAATTTATCCCGGAATATTCTTAGTCCCGTCTTTAATTCGTACCACTTTATTTATACAATAATTTTCTACAATACATTACTACGATAAAATAAGAAAAAAAAAAAAGTTATTATAAAAAGTGGCATGAAATGAAGGCAGGTAAAAAATACTCCGGAATAAATTAAATTGTTGGCAACTCTGCTAACTTTATTAACATGGGCCTTACGATCAATAAAGATGAAAATTACTGTATAGATATTTTGGTAGATGAATTAAGGAAGGAAATTCGAAAGTAGCAACCCATACATTTGTTCATTGGTTTAAGACTAAGAGCGAAAGAATCAGGAATAAATATGTTTCTAGTTTAATATTATAATATTTTTAGAAATAGTCAACAGTTTTTATTCAACAAATAATTTTATGTTACATTTTAAAGAAAAATTTTATTACCAAATAATTGATCTTACTTTATGAAAATGAATGCCTGTGCAAATAAATAAACAAATACTCTCCCACCCGAAAGTTTCGTAGACTTTAAAAAAAGATCATTTTTTCAATTTGCGATGTTGCATGTCGTTCGATTTTTTTCTATTATTATTTGTTGTAAAAACTTAGTCTTCCTCAACTTCTGAGCGGAGACTGGTTTATGACGTCATTCATGAGGCCGGTGACAAATTGCGTGAAATCAATAACGTTTGTGATCACACTGCATCGCTAAGTGAACGAAATGAAATGCAATTTTAGGATATGTTAACACAGACCAAATACAATTAGTGGATGAATTTGTGCAGCGATAGCATATTAAATGACAGAGATAAAAGCATTTATTTTAAAACTCAAAAAAAAAAAAAAAAAAAAAAAAAAAAATCAACACGTTTTAGAAAATTATTGCCACATTCAGTAGGAAAAACACTTTTAAAACAATGTACTGCAACTGGAATACAGATATCTTAAATATCTCACAAACTATGAACAGTTTTATGAAAAACGTTTTCACTGTGCAAAAGATTTAAAAAAAATATTATATAGGTTGAAAGCTAGATAGATTTGATATACTTTTGTCAAATGTGCATTTGAATAGAGTAAAAATTAAGCAAATTATCCGAAAAAGAACGAGCTAGGTTTTACATACTTTCCAAGAGTTAAAAATTTTTAAAGGTTTTTTCCATGCTGCGCAATTTTGAGGATCTAATTATTTTAACCACGCTCTAAATGTACTTTTTCGGGAAAAAAAACTTATTAGCTTGTGACTCTAACAGATACTTTTTTTTATTTATTAAGATTTGTGAGATGATAAGGTTTTTTTTTTTTTACAAAAAAGAACATTTGCGAAGTAATTAAAATAATCGAATCTTTAGATTAATTACGCGGCATGTGTAAAACCATTTAACAAAGGCTGATAATGAATCAAATAGTGAATTGATAATGAATCAAATAGGCGCTAGAGGGGGTAATTTTTAAAATTGATTTTTATGAAAGCTATTACAGCTACACTAATGAAACAAAAACTGTTCGTTAGACAAAATATTAGTCTACATTATGTATTTTTTGTAGAGCTTTTCTATCGTATTTACTATTAATAAAAAAGGAAATTTTTTTTTTCAAGATTTTATTCTTAGTTCACGCAGAAGTACAATCACAGAAAAAATATATAATGTAGCTTACTATGTCTAATAATACTACCTAAAAGTGCATAAATATAAAATGGGTGCAACAGTTCAAAAAAAAAATTAAAACTTCTTATGACCGTGTTAGGTACTAATAGCTTTACATTTGCCTTTTAATTGAAATTTTTATTACTGTATTAAAAAAGTAGTAACATGTTTATTACTAAAAAATACATTAGTTAGTAATTAAAAAAATAAGTAAGACGTTGATTTTGACATAAAGAGTTGAAAATTGTTTGTGGAACTACGTTTTTAAAGAACAAGACGCAACTTGTCGCTTTCCAGCTAGTTGCGTGTGTATAATTTGTAGCATTTTGTTTATTCCTCAACCTATGGAAGCCTCTGCGCATGCGTTAATTCAACGAGTTCACTGTTAAAATAGGAGTGAAAGTCATCTGTCTCAGAGAAAACGAATGATAGCAGAGCGCGAATTATTGGATGTTTTCCAAATTACAAGCTTTCACACATCCAGCATTTTGGACGCGTCGTCGCTTGGTAGTTTTAAGGAACGTGGCTGCAATATACCTATTATTCTTCTATCCCCACCAGTATATTAGCTCAACTTAAATAATCTTCTGCGTATAGTTTCAGAGTATTTCAACTTTTAATTTTTCTATAGAAAACTATTTTATTGTGTTTTAGTGAGTAATTGTACACAAAATATGTCTGGTAAATGTAAAAACTGTCGTAGATTTTTGCGTAAAGATAACAAGTATAGAAAAGTTATCAAAACTAAAAATGAAGCTAAAACATACAGTGATTGTTTCAATAAGAATAACTCGGTAAGTGCAACGTAATATGCAACAAATGTCGTGTAAGTTTTTATAAAAAAGCAGCTTCAACTTCAAAGCCTACCGTGAGTGATTCCGAGACTGATAGTGATTCTACGATAGTCGAACCTGTAGATACAAACGATGATGATTTTGTGTGTCGCATAACTAGTCCTGAAGAGGATGATTATATTGAAATGTCTTTTCCCCAACACATCGGCTCTGTATAATATGTCGAGTAGAAGTAAATCTACGAGTAATATCTCTTGAAACACGATGTGACATTTTCTCAAGAAAAATGATTTCTATACTCAATGGTGATCGTTTCTGCAATGAACATATTATTGGTGATAGAATTTATGAAGATGAATTGTCCCGCTTACGCATCATTTCTAATACAAGTAAAATTTAAATATCAGAATTAGTTACTATTATAAATGTACTTTCCCAAACGTCTAATCTAACATTGTTTGATCGAATAGAAAATGGATTATCAAAACATGAACTTAAATCCCTGACAGGCTTTACTTGGGAAAACATTATAGAGCTCAAACATATGCTACCTTCAATGAGAAATACAAAACCTCGGACTGTGACGCAAGCCTTAATTATTTTTCTTTTCAAATTAAGGATAGGAAATTCAAATAAGACCATTGCTGCTGTTTTGGGTTTGCAATATGAACAAAACGTATCAGAACTTTTTGACGAGATCATGAAAGGCTTTCAGAGAGATATTTTACCAAAATATTTTAGTTATGGTGATATTACACATCATGATCTTATTTCTAACACCTCCAGTACAGGCAAGAAGTTATTAAATCTATCTAATAATCAACTTGTTATTAACTGCGATGGTACTTATGTACGACATCAAAAAAGTCAAAATAATTTTTATCAAAGAAAATCTTTTTCTGGGTAGAAAAAAAATTAATCTTTGCAAACCTTTCACCATCGGCACTACAAATGGTTATATTTTAGACTTTTCAGGACCTTTCTACGGCACTCAAAATGATGCTTCAATACTAAACTTGTTTTACAAGACTCTACTGGATTACAGGCATTACTATCCCGAAATGATATTTTTATTGTAGATCGTGGTTTTCGCGATTCAGTTGATTTCCTACAAAGTAAAGGCTATACAGTATTTATGCCTGCTTTAAAAGGAAACAGGGCGCAACTAATAACGGAACAGGCTAATGAATCAAGAAGAGTTACAAAATTGAGATGGGTTGTAGAAGCAGTTCATGGTGCAATAGGTCAAAAATATCGCCTTCTACACAATTCGTTGGATAATAAACTTATACCGAAGTTGAAAGAGCTTCGTAAAATTGTTGGATTTCTACAAAACAAGTATGACCAAAGATTGAATTCTGCAGGCGATAAAAATGATGAGCTGCTTGAGTACATGGAGAGCAGAATGAGTGTTATAAATACTCTTAGTGAAGAAGTCTCTAAAAAATTTTGGAATCGTCAACAGTCGGCTTTTCAGCAACTTAAATCGTCTGAAATCCTAGATTTCCTTCAGTTAATTAAAGACCAGCTAACTATGTTTTTCACTGGCTCCTACCAGCTCTCACAGGCTTTGTCTCATTTAGCGGAGATAATGGACGAAGAATGCAACCTAACAGTACAGTTTGTTGAAACCACACCCAGCATAATCAAACTGAAAATTAGATCAAGGCATGTGAGCCGTAAA
Organism: Salticus scenicus; assembly: GCA_963930645.1. Classification (NCBI taxonomy): domain Eukaryota; kingdom Metazoa; phylum Arthropoda; class Arachnida; order Araneae; family Salticidae; genus Salticus; species Salticus scenicus. Next base: position 102,378,990 of record OZ005658.1, on the reverse strand, counting down.
ACTTATTATGTTTATATTGAATATGTACCAAACGGAACGACAATCGAAAGCATACGCCGATATTCCTGCAACTGTCCTAATGGTCTAACAACAGTAGGATGTTGTTCTCACATGGCCGCAGTTGTTCATTACTTGTCTTATGCCCGATATCTTTCCCGTATCTTATGTCCAGCACAAGTTTTATGTGATATATTTAGTAGTCATCAGAAGAGATTCACGCAGTTATTAATGAGGACAATGGCAAAGATTAATTATACTTCAATAATAAACAGTGTAACATCGATTAACCGAAACTCTCCGTTAACCGAAGTCGGTTTCTTCTTCACTTATTTTTTCCTTTTCTACTATCATCCACAATTTTCTCTTAACAAACATGCATTTTTAAAGTTTCTTTTTTTTCCCCCACATTCCTTTTGTATGCAAGCCGTCCTTTCCAAACTACGAGTGCAGATAAATATTTTGGAATTTCCTTTTTAAGAATTCCTTCTCGCAAGCTCAATTCTCGGTATGAGTGTACTCTTCTCTACTTTCAAACGTGCCTGTTCTAAACAAAAACACACCCCATTTCGAAATATGGAAGGTCATTCTGCCGAGTCCCAGAACAATCGAATGTTATTGCACCCTCTGATTGTAAGCAAGTGCAAAGAACCTAACCTCTTTTGTCATCTCAAAAACAGGGAAATTTTCATGGCAGCAGAATTTGAAAAATTTTGTCACTTTGTGTCACTTATGATTCCTCTGAACTCATGCTTTTAAGAAAACTTCGGGATAGAGCTGCACGGCAATGGATGGCCAATTTACACCAGATCAAGCTTCAATTTAAACCATTGTGAGCTTTTGTTTCAGAAATAAATTTATTTTCATTTATAATTTTAATTTATTTAACAGTTAAAATAGTCATAATAACAGTTCAATGACGATACTACATATTAAACCAGATGACAGGGTTCGTACTCTCCGCCACTTTTTCACTACACACTTAAGAATAAGAAATTTTCTCCTATTTTGCTACCAGTAATTTCATGCAGAAATTTTTATGGTACTTTTTATAGAAAGAAATGTCTCCAGACTAATCTGGTTAGAGAACATCGTAAAAAAATAGTGGTAGAAATGGAGGCGGAAATTTGTCATATTTAAGAGTATCCTGAAAAAAGGGCGGAGTGTACGACCCCAGAGATTATTATTGATGATTTCTCGATTATCCGAAAATTTTGATTATCCGAAGTAGGTTCAGTCCCAATTACTTCGGATAATCGAAGTTCTACTGTATTTTGTATAAAAATAAATAATATTTTCTTTGACTTAATTTTTAAATATTCAACATATTTCTTTTTTAACGTAAATAACTGTAATTTACAGCTTTCACAAAGTTGTACGTTCTTAATAAACATGTTATTGCTTTTTAATACAGTAATAAAAAGTTCAATCAAAAGACAAATGTAAAGTCATTAGTACCTAAGACGGTCATAAGAAGTTTTAATTTTTTTTTGGAAGTGTTGCACCCATATTATATTTTAGCACTTTTTGGTAGTATTACTAGACATAGTAAGCTACATTATATATTTTTTTCTGTGATTGTACCTCTGCGTGAACTAGGAATAAAAGCTTGAAAAAAAAATCATTTTTATTAATACTAAATACGATAGAAAAACTGTACAAAAAATATATAATTTAGACTAATATTCTGTCTAACGTACAGTTTTTGTTTCATTAGTATAGCTGTAATAGTTTTCATAAAATTCAATTTCAAAGATTACACCCTCTAGAGTCTATTTGATCCATTATCTCCAGAACGCAGCGAGATGAGAGGCTGAATTTGTGTCATTGGTAGTTTTATATCTCGCAGATGTTACCACACGAGTCATTTTCAAAATACCTTTTTGGGGCCGATAACCCAACACCTTATCCTGCTAGATCCTTTTAGCTTTTGGAAAATATCTAAATTTAGCTCGTTCTCTTTTGGATAATTTCCTTAATTTTTACTTTATTCAAATACACTTTTGCATATTTGCCACAATCTAATTAATATTCCGTAGTATCATTAGCCCCGCCTTCTTTTTTACACCAGTATTTTTTTTTATATATATATTTTTTTCTTCTTATTTAATTTTACTTGAATTTGAAGAATATTACTCCAAACATTTATTGGTGGGGGAAAAAAGGCGGAACTAACAATAATGCGGAATATTAATTAGGATGTTGGCAAGTATGTCTTTTGACAAAAGTTGCCCAATATATATAGCTTTCAACCTATGCATTTTTTTTCTTGCCTTTCGCAAATGCTTAGTGAAAACATTTTTCATAAAAATGTCATGTTTCAAGAGATATTTCAGTTATTTATATTCCGATTGCAGTAAATTGTTTTAAAAGTGTTTTTCCAACTTTTCTGAAAGTGACAATAATTTTCGTTAAAAACTCTCCCTCTCTCTCTCTCTCTCTCTCTGTCTATGTATATATATATATATATATATATATATATATAAAACACGCTGATTTTTTTTTTTTTTAGTTTTAAAATAAATGCTTATACGTCCGTGATTTAATATGCTATCGTCACTCAAATTCCTTCTCAAATTGAACTGAGTTTATATTAATGTAGCTTAAAGTTACAGTACATTTCATTCATTAACGATACAGGGTAATCACAAACATTATTGATTTTGTTAAATTTATTAGCAGCCCCGTTGTCTAAAAACAACCTTCACTAAAAAAATTGAGGAAGACCCACTTCTTTAAATACCTAATGTTAGGAAACATTTCATCGAGAGATAAGTTTTGTAAATAGGAAAAAACTGACCGGTTGCAAATCTTGCTAAACTTCTGAGCAGGAATGTACTTCGTTGTTTTCTGGCAATATTTATGCGATATGACAAAGCATAAATAATTAATAGGAATATAAAACATAATAAAACATAAATAAATAAATAAATAATAGCAACAACGAGAGTGTTTCTACAGACCCTCCATTTTGCAAGTTTTCTTCCACCACAATTGTTATGCAATAAAATTTTACTTAAAATGATAAGCTTAATTTATACCAAAATTTGGCATAAAATTTTACTATCAGAAATAACGACTGCACGAACCCATGAAGGAACAGAAATGTAAATTATTGGAGCATTCTTTCTTTCTTTTTCTTTTTATTTCTTTTTTTTTTTTTTTTTGTCGAAATAGAAAATTTCTAAATTGCAGTAAAGGAAGTATTTATAGTTATGCGTAAAATGCATAAATGTCTTTAAAACTGCTTTCTATAAGATTTATTTGTTTATAACATCCTATTTAGACAAATAATAAGAGTGGGTTCGATTCCCGTGCTGGTCCTGCGTGTTTTTTCAGATATTCGTACTATAATTTTGTCATGTGCTATCTGTCTTTATCTGACGGCGATGTACAAGTGGGCGCCGAGAGTAAAGCCAGAGCCTGATTAAGGGGGAAGCACACATTATTTATACTTACACCGTTATTTTTTAACAAATACTTTCCTCCTATAACAAACAGAAAATTCTCATAAAAAATTATTTTAAAAGAATTCTGGTGTCTAATAACGGTGAGTAAATTGGATTGTTTTACACCGTTCATTTTTTATAAAAAATATTTCCTCGTCAAAGCGTGGAATTTCTATGACATGAAGTAAAAAATAATTGTAAAAGTATTCCGGTGAGAGCGGAGATAATGTATGCTTCCCCCTTAATCAGGCTCTGAGTAAAGCATACAAATATGATGCATATGTTATCAATAAATGCCAAATGCTAAAATAAATGGTAGACAAATATTAGATTTATTTATTTACTTATTTTCATGAGCAAACATTTTTGTTATCAGAAATATTTCAGTCGAACCCACACTTTCAAATATTTAAGTCTCAATTAAGTTTGGAACATTACTCTCTGACTTGCATAATTATTTGTTTTAAGGAAATAATTTAATTTGGACAGATAATTTCATACGGTAGATATAAAATCAGAATAAAAATATTTCATGTGCATAAAGAGTGCAAGCTGTTTGTCTTTATAAACTGTATGTAGTTTGTTTCTATATTAAGCATTAGTACTACATGATGCGACAACGTAATAAGCATACTTTTATAAAGGTTTTTTATCTCCGGTGTCATTTTTTTTTTTTACTGGGTCAGAACTCTCCGGTAAACTTAATAATAGGCATATCAGGAAGTACCATATCAACTAAAATAAGTCTGAGAATAAGTAATTAAAAATAATAGTAATTACGAAATTCTACTAGTCTTTTGCAAAATTGGGTTCAATTCGATTGGACACAGTTATTATGAACAATACATTTGAGAAGGAAACAAGCAATTTATTGTGGCAAATATGTCTTTGATTCCTGACTTATACCAGAAAGAAAAATATTTTAGACTTGTTTACTACAGTTGAACTCTTTCATAACGAGCACGGAAAAAACGCGATATTTACTCGTTATAACCGAGCTCTCGTAAAAAGCGGATTCCTATATAAATTAATACATACTTATCATATTATGATACATTCTACATTAATTTTACATCATATGCCTAATGAATAGTATAGTAAAATAACTACTATTATTAACAAATAATTAAAGTTATTTAAAATAATTACTGTTAGCACTTACTTCATTTATTTTTTATTTCTGTACATTACAAAAGATGTTGGTTAATTTCTTTGAAAGGTATTATTGTTCTTCGGAGAAGACTCATAGCCCGAAAAATATCATCATTTGCACCCCTGGCTTCAAAAAATGTTTGAAGTTTTTCTGCGCACTGAAAAGCCACTGAGTACAGTCGGTAACAAAAGTGTCCGAACACTAGCAAAAATTCCTATGTAAAAAAAGTACACTTCATATGGTTTTGTTAAATAAATCCTTATCGAATCATGTTCTTACCCTGACTAAGAACAGGATTTGATAAGGATTTATTTAACAAAACCGTATGAAGTGTTCTTTTTTTACATAGGAATTTTTGCTAGTGTTCGGACACTTTTGTTACCGACTGTATGTTGGGGCGGTTCAAATAGGAATTCTTCACATTCGTCGTTATCATCGTCGCTTTCATTATTTTTTTTCATCTGCTTTAGCTTGAATTTCAGCCACAATATCGTCGAGAGTAGGTATCTCGTAAGTGATAACGTTGGCATCAACAGATACATAATTTACAAATTCTTCTTTACTCATTTCCAAACTTCCCAAGTCGACCGCTGCTTCTTCTTCCTCATCAGTGCCTTGCTCCTCTTGAGAAATGTCCAATCCAACCTTGCGGAAGCAATTGGCAATGCATGTTGATGTAACATTTTCCCATGCATTGTTCATTAAACATATCGCTTCGAGTACGTTTACATTAGCATTTGAAGTTGTTCCAATTTCTTCTTTTCTATCGAGAAGCATCATTATCAAGTGCTTACGGAAGTTTCATTTAAAACTTCTGATGACCCCTTGGACCATAGACTGGGTAAAACTTGTAAAATTCGGTGGTAAAAAATCAAGCCTGATGTTTGTAAGCCCAGTGATTTTGGAATGCGCTTTACAATTATTAATTAAAAAAAAGAAATTTACGCTTTCCTTTCATCACAGTTGTCTCTACCATTTTAAAATAAATTCCTTGAAAATGTCGGTAGCCAACCAGGCTTTCTTACTATGGTCATAATCAACAGGAAGCTTTTCACATGCTTAAACAACTAGGGTTTTTCGACTTGCCAATAGCCAACAGTTTCTTCTTGTCAGTACCGGACATATTAGAACACACTAAAACTGTCAATCGATTTTTCGAGAGCTTGCCTCCAACGCACTTTTCCCCTTTGAACTTAAAAATCTGCTGAGAGGTTCCGTTGTAGAAAATACGCATTATAAATGTCATCTTTTGTGTATACTTTTCTGATGACTCTTCATTTTTCACTCATCCATGTCGCGATATCTGCCGTGTTTGCAGACTTTGCTTCATCACAAATTTTTCCAAATGTTATTTCATGTCTATTCTTGAAGCGATCAAGCTATCCATTCCAACATACAAATCCAGGATAACCAAATTATTCGGTAATTTTTTCTGCTTGAACTTTTAAAATGGACCACTTACAGGAAAATCTTCACTGCGTTGCACCTTCATCCACTTTAAAAGAGCTTCGTCCACATCTTCTTTAGCAAATTTCTTCAAACGCTTAAAAAAATTCTTATTTTCCTCGAACTCAGCCATTAATTTTTCCTTGTTCTTTAACAGTGTTGAAACAGTAGAAGCAGATAAATTGTACTTTTTCTACAGTTTTCGGAATTTTTCACGCCATCCTCTAAGTTACGTAAAATCCTTACTTTTTCGCCGACTGATAAAGTGTTGCGTTTCGACATCGCAAAATAAAATTTGACGACCGAACTCTATGAATGCAGATGAAAGAATTACCTCCAACCTCCATACAAAACCTCTACTCTGCCACTCCTACGCAGTGTCCAATCAGCAACCTCTCTCGTCTTCATCTGTCTCCTCAAGGTCGTCATAGCATGTCCCCGCACGCGCACTCAACAAAATGAAAAGGGCTCTGCTATCACGTGTTCGCAGAATCACCGAATTGGAGAGATGAAAGTCAATAACCATTTTATGAATCTCAAATATATTCCTCGCTACAACCGAGGTTTACTCGTTTAAAGCAGGTTATGCTCCGATAGACTTAACATTGTACCAACCAAGCATTTCTGATTATCTCGTTAAATCAGGGCTCGCTATAACCGAGTTCGACTGTATTTTGCTAAAATCAAATCTTTCTTCCTCATGATAATACTGCAAAAGTTTAATCTTATTTTACTTAAAATGAATGCTTTTCTATTGACATGCCAAGAAATTTTCGCTTAAGAGGGTGTCCAACGACCCGATTTTCTTCACTACTATTTTCGCATAGTAAATTTTTTAATTACCGTAATTTCTGGTAGATAACCCGCAAGTAAGATATGTCATTTCTGCACCAGAAATTTTATTTAATAGAGAAATCTATACTTTTTCCGAAGGAAGAACTCGTACAAATATAAATTTATTTATCAATTGAAATTTTTGGTACAAAACTGGATCATATAACCTGCGGGGTATCTATCAGAAATTACGGTAATCGTAAAATCTTGCTGTAGACATTTACTATAAGAATATACTGGTAAATGAGTCATAAAAAACAGTTGAAAATTTCTTGTTTACTTCAAAAATAAGCTCAACTACAATTTAAATTGAAATAACAATCGGCAAAGCTGCCAACTTGTTCGGATTTTTACTACCGGAAAAAAAAAAAAAAAAAAGTTTTCTGCGATTAAACATGATGAATTTTTTTGCAAAGATATAGTGCTGTTAAAAAACCGTACAAAAGCCTAAGAATCTGTATTCAATTGGTAGTGATCCATTAATTAGCTTCCGAAGTCGTTAATTATTTCCTGTCACTGCTTCACATTAGAAAACAAGAAACTTATTTATTTGAAAAAAAAAAAAAAAAAAAAGGTCACATGGTTATGTGAGTTTAAGTCACTGTAAATAAACCATCAAGCAGGTTAGTCATTCTGCTTATCATCCTCTTTACTATAATTACAGTTTCATATTTTTACTGATCTAATTCATTAATAAAGGCTTTACAAAAGGATTCGGTACAAGACACTTAGAAAAAGCTTGATCATGTTTTGAATTTCGATATCTAATGGTGATCATCTATTCTTCAATTTTGGGAATCAAGCACAGTAATATAAATTCTGTCCTTGATTTTGACAAAAAAAAAATATGTTTAAAAGGAAGAGAAAATTCTGTGGTTTTACGATTATAGCATCCTTGAAAAGAAGGCATCTCTAATGAAATCGGTATTTTATAAGGAAAATATTTAAAATATTCAGAACAAAATAATAATAATAACAAAAGATGAATTGATTTCTAATAATGAAATAATTTTAGACAATTTCTAAGCGCCTTTTTTTTTTTTTTTTTTTTTTTTTTTTTGTAATTTCCAGTTATTTCTTTTAAGAAATAAACATCTGAAATTCTATTTAATGTGATGTTAGAATAAAATTTAATTTGCAAAAAAAAAAAAAATATATATATATATATATAATTTTTTGTTTATTAACCAAAATCGATGAAATTTAAACTGCAATTTGGTCTTGTGTTCTACTAGGCTGTATACTATATTTTTCTGTTCGTGAGAGGAAAAAAAAAAATGAAAACTGCAATTTTTAATCCCACTTCAAAAGCATGTGACTTAATGAGTAGCCGATAATTCCCCCTCCATACGGTTTTCATACAATCTTCTGCAGTTGTCACCTAAAATTTATACTTTAGTTAATTTTAAAAACCTAATTGTCCGACCGATAAGCTGTTTAATCCGTCGGATTCACGAGAATCGCCCCTTTAATTTGGCACCATATTTATAACGATAAGACTGATATTTATAAGTTGTTTTCTAATTTATTTTCCTCATTTTAAGTAAATGTACTTTATTTTATTTATTTATTTATTTATTTATTTAATTCTGTCAAAATAATTTGGCAACAATTAAAGTATGGATAAAATTTAAATGGCTAATTTATCAGAAATTAGAAGATTATTATTTTCACATTTTAATTAATTAAAAAATAATAATAATAATCAAAAATTCGAAAATCGGTCTTCGAGGTGCATCAGGAGAGGTCATTACAAACCTCCATGCAAATGTGTGTAGCTCTGCGATCCTATAAAGCTCTGGATTTACATACACAATAAAAATCTAGTTTAGGAGGCTATGGTCTAACCACAGACTCCTAAACTAGATGCCTGTCGCGTGGCTCGGAAGCATGGCAAGAGTTGAAGCTCCAGACAGCGCCACCTGGTACAGATTGCGCAACTTTTTTATTCAACAGCCACCAAAAATTATAAAAGTGGTATATAATATAGATAAAAGGCGAATCGAAGAAATGCCAATTTTATATATCGTATATCACTTCTTAAAATTATTGGTGACAGTTGAATAAAAAAGTCACACAATCTGTACCAGGTGGTGCTGTCTACCGCTTCAACTGTTGCCAAGTTTATGAGCCACGCGACAGGCATCTAGTTAAGGAGGCTATGGTCTAACTCTAACAGCCACTATCTCTTATTAAGTTGTGTAAAAGTCTAGCGACTAAGTGATAAAGATGGACTCGCCACTGGCACCTAAATAAAAATTTCAATTTTCAGGTCTATTATTTGAAAAAAACAATTCGTTTACCTGGAAATATCATATTTGGGCGATCATGTGATATTCCTTCCTCAGCTAACAAATACACGTGAAATTTAGAGGCACGTTTGAAAAGCATATATCAATTCGACAGAGAAACCAAAAGGCTTTAAAAAAAAAACTCTTCAAAAATTCTTAGGTTACTGTGTAGTCAACGAAAAATTTTCTTTTATCAATTTACATCTTTTCTACTAATTATCTGCAAAAATTAACACTCCGGACCTTCGGGATATCGAACGCTCGACCGTCGCGTTACTACCATTGCGCTCTAACACTTTTAAAACAATATATTGCAATCGGAATATAAATATCCAAAATATCTCTTGAAACATCACATTTTTTTGAAAAATGCTTTCACTAAACATGTGCGAAAGGCAAAAAAGAAAAAAAAATTGCATAGGTTGAAAGCTAGATATATTGGGCAACTTTTGTCAAAAGACATACTTGCCGACATCCTAATTAATATTCCGTAGTGCTGTTTGTCCCGCCCTTTTTCTCACACCAATAAATTTTAAAAGTAATATTGTTGAAATGCAATTACGATTAAAAAAGAAGAAAAATTCTCTAAAAAATATTGGTGTGAGAAAGAAGGCGGGGCTATCGATACTGCGAAATATTGATTAGTATATTGGCAAGTATGCTTATGACGAATCAACGATTTTATAAGAAAATTTTCAAACAAATACTGGTATGAATGCTGCATCAAATTTTCAAAACTGAAATGTAATAGGTATCATTCGATTGGGAATTGTGAGTGCTTTTAGAAAATGAAGTAACATTTTGAATTGACTGTCGTCTACATGTTAAAACGAACACCAACTTTGATTATTTTTTCAATGGTAATACACTATTTTTGTTTTATATTTGAATTTCTTCAATGCGAAAAATTATATTGGTTGTATATTTTACTTATTTTTTTACATAGTTATAAGCGTTCAAAGTTTGTAAGGTGCTAAAGTTAAATTCAAATTTCAAACTTTTATTAATATCTTCACAAAAAATAACTTGACCGGTATATTTTTATTTATTTATTTTTTTACGAGATACGGTCAAGAAACCCAGACATAATTGATAATCAATTTTGATTTTGAAAAATATTTTTAATTATGAAAAATATTAATAAATTCTTATTCAAAAAAATTATAAATTATGACCTATATTATTTTTTACGTAAAATTAACACTAATGCTGTTAAACTTGGATGTGCAAATTTGCAACTCATTGCAGCTATTAGTTTTCGAAATATGAATAAATATTACTTACGAAGAGGTTTAGGGGGCTACCTGTTAAAGAGTTTTGCATGAGATAACGAAAAAAAAAATCTTAAAAAATAACAGAGAAAATAAAACAAAATATTTTTAATTTTTATTTACAGGTCAAACAGTACAACAAGAATGTCGAACGCGAAGAAATGAAACATAAAATATGATTTTAAGACGTTAATGTTAGCAAACAAATTCTTGTTCTCTACAGAAAACAAGACCCGCCTTTCATCACTCTTCTAAAACAGAAGAATATAGAAATGAAAAAGAAAAAGCGACTATTACCATCGTAGTCAAAAGGTTAATCATTTAGTTTATATATTGCTTTATTTTTTTCTATTTATTTATTTTGTATGCACGTGTGTGTGGGGGGAATAATATTTTAACGATACTCTAGTCTTTAAAAATTACTTTTATAAGTATATTTTAATTAAGAAACTATATATTCATAGATATTATTAAAAAATCGTACAGTTTCAAAGAATTAATCTGATCAAAACTGATATGTACGATTAAAATAGTTTAACATTTACTGCATATCTTACAATAATTTATCGGAAAAGATTTATTTTATGCATTGTTACGTGTATATATATAATTTTTTTCAGTTCGTATATTACGTCACACCTACAAAATAAAGTGAAGGAAAATTTAAGTTTTATTGGTGATCAGTATAACGACGATGGCACTTTTGAATCGAACAATATCTCACATTTTTCGAAGAGCGTTGACTAATTAATGTAAACCGTGTTCGCTATAGCTAATGAAGTACTATTTAAATACATACGCACTTAAGAAATACGATAAAAGGATGACTAAAATTCAAAGTAATATTTACTATTATTATTATTTTATATAAAACTTTTTGTCCTGATATATTTCTGATGTGAAACATTAAAATATTCTCTCCTGTCTGTAGTATCTTAATTTAATTTTTCTAGATTTATAGATAGACCCCTAACACATTTTCGTTTATAACTCTATGAATACTAAAGTAAAGTACACAAACTGTATGCTTTCCCGCATTCTCAAGAATTCAATTATAAAATCAAAATTGGGTGTTGCTATTCCAAAAAAGTCAAAGCTGGCGTTCATTTCAATATGTAGATGATCTCTACTGCAAAATTTTACATCATTTTCAAAAAGTGCACTTAATTTTCTGTTCAATGATGTCTATTAGATTTTTCTGCATCAATTAATAACGAAATTTCCGTGAGTGTTGAGTTTTTTTCCCCGACTGTACATTAAATAAAGCTAAGAGCAATAATCATTGGGGAAGTAATGATAAGACCTTATACTATCGGATAGTATAAGTCCTTTGTCCAATACAAGCAACATAGTGAAAAGATTATATTAGCTAAAACACCACGAATGCACGTTATTCGACTGCGTCGTTTTCCTGTAAAGTTCTTTTTGGTGTGTGGCTATTCTATGAAGTCATGTGATTAGACGCGTTTACGTTATCGCTATGGAAGCAGACCTTCTTTCAGATAATATAAGTTTTTTGGTTACATTGTCACAACATATAATTTTCGCCAATCTAGATAACATTTCCGTGGGAATTTTAAAAGGTATCATGAAATTAACTTAATCATTGATAGGAGTGCATTTCGACTCAGTAAAAGTATTTTTGAATTTGGACTCAGAATTTTATTTCCAGTTTTGTTTTAGTAAAATTATGAAGTTGTGCAGGAAACAATTATGGATAAAAATTATTTTAGGAAGACCTTTTGTTTTACAGATAACATTCTTTTCTATGCATGCATTTTGATTCATTATTATTATTATTTTTATTACGCACAAATAATTTCGGATATTAACACTAGCTCCTATTTAGGTTGGTAAGTAGGGTTTAACGTCGCACTAGTACTGTGCTATAGGCTATTGGTGACGGTCAGGCATACCCCTAAGGATGACCCGGAGACTTGTCATCACAAATTTGAGCGTCCACGGAGGTGATCTCCCGCTTCGATAACTCCAGAAGGTATAATTTGGAGATAAGAAATTTGAAGCAAGCGAAACAAGAAGAAGTAATTTTATGCGCAGCTTTTTGCACTACTCGATTCGAAACTAATCTGTTCCGCGAAGGCTGCTGCATTTCTATGTTATTCAACAAGAATACACCACTTTTTATATTCAGATATCCTATTCTCAAAGCAATTAGAAAGGTAATATTAGAGATTGTTAGTTCCAAATCATATTATCACATCTGTTTTAAGTTGAATTTTTTCCATCATTACTTCGTTTCCCTTTTTTGCCCATTTTAACCCAGGATTTCTCTAAAAAATGAAAAATGTCCCAGAAAAGCGAACACTGCATGGGGCAGCCTTGTGTGTAAGCTTTTAAGTATTGTGAAAGCTTGTAATATTTGTATTTGAAAACTACTCAAGATTTGTAAGAAGATTGTATATCAGCATGTAAAATTCTAATTGATGGAGTGATTTCTTTTTACCAAAGAATGAGCAAAAAATTTTCTACCAACATTTGCTTCAGTTTTGAAACTAGAGATGATTTTGAACGGAAATTTCGGCCCTGCATTTAAAGCTAATTATACAATAAAAATAACACAATTTTAATCATTAATATTTGTTTATAACAGATTTTGCCAATTTTGAATCCTTAAGTTCATCCTACATCTTTCCCCCGCTCCTTGTCGCGTGGGCGACCTATCTCTGGCTGCGTTTGTAATTTTTTTTTTTTAACATTTTCGCGACCGTTGATGTAGATTCACGCCATTTCAAAATCTGTAATTCCGCCAGTAGGCGTTTCTTTCGATGTTGGTGTGTTATTTATTTCTTAAAATATACCCGATATTCAAATTTATACAATCAATAATATACTATGGAGAAAGAATTAGAAAGAATACTAGAATACTATTTAGGAAGAATATAATTATAATGTATTTTTATCTATTTGAAATATAAATGTGAATACAGAAAATATTGTTTTGAAATATTGTAACTTGGGAGAATAACGCCCACAGGCGGACCTTACTGTCCAAAAGGCAAAAGCATGAGGTCGCGAAAGTGTTAATAAACATTCCGGAGGAGGGGCCTCGCATAGCTAGAATCGCTCAACACTGCTTCTAGAGTGGTGAACGGCCCTGGTCCCTGTCAAAATATATCAGTCAGCATCGTCTGTTTTATACGTTGTTTAAACACAAAACTAATATTTCTCTAATTTCCATTAAAGAATCATAATCAAATACTTACTTTAGTCAATTTAATGTTGCAGGTGAAATAAATTAAAGTTTAACGCTTAAAGTCACTCCATATTTTCTTTAAAATTGTTAAACTAATTTCAGAAAGTGTTTAGCTATGAATTACAGAATTCTTTTCACTATAATTTCATTCTTAACATGGGTCGTACAAACTGAACTTTTTTCAGAACACTTTTTGGAATAAGAATTATTTGTAGCAATTATTTATTGCCTTTTCTTTTACCAATATTTTCAAACAAATTTCTTTATTATATTTTTTATAGTAATGTGTTGTGATTAAATAAAATAGAGATTTTTGTATAAAAATAGTAGTACCTAAATTTAAAAAAATGTCTCGTTCCAGAAAATATTATCTAAAAAGGACATGATGTACGAACCCTCAATTAAATACGTAGATTTTTTTTTAATAGTACATGAAAGGAAAATTTTAATTTTTCTATTTTAAAACTTCGTGATCGTTGACGTAGATTTATGTCATTTCAAAATCTGTAACTCCGCCAGTGGGCATTTCTTTCGCAATCTGTATGTTCCTTATTTCTTAAAAATATATCCAATATTTATATTTGTACTATGGATACAAATAATTTGATTAGAAAGATTATGATTATAATAAATATCCATTTGTAATATAAATGTGAATACAGAAAATGTTAGTCTGAAATACAGTAATCTGGGAGAACAACGCCCACAGGTGGACCTTACTTTCAAAAAGACAAAATCATGTGGTCGCGAAATTATTAAAATCGAAAATAGGTCAAACTTTGTGCAATATACTTAAAACTTATACTTAAATTCTGAAATTTAGACCCGGAATTCTGTAGCACTGATTACTAAATTTAATGCGCAAAATGTCTCTGTCATCTATATACTGTTAAACAGTGTGTTACAATAAAAATAAAACAACTTTATTAATAATCGAACATAATAATTTATTTATGAAATCTATAGTACTGGATAAGCAGTTTCGAATTCAGTAAAAACTCTTTTTTTTTTTTTTTTTTTTTTTACATTGTAACACTGCATAATTACATAACATTGCGTAAAGATATATGTGTATAATCTTTGGGTATGTGTGTTGTGCATACACAGTCAAAACTGTAGTAGACATTGCAGCTCTAATACATTTTACTGTAAAATATCTATTATAAATAAACTAATTTTTGTGAAAAGTGTTGACAATATGAACTTTTATTTCACGCTTTTAGGAAAATATTACTTGCCTTTTGATACTTCAGTAACTTATGAATTGAGTATCTTGCTAATTCTAGGGACTATATATATATATATATAGATAGATATTTAATTTCTACAACTAATTTTGAATTGCCTAATCACATCGAAAATTAATGTCTCTCCTGTCATGTATATCAAACATTACTCCTCAAAATTATTGATGATCGTTGAACAAAATATGCCTAAATTTGGCAACAGTGCTTGTGATCCATTCTACATTTTGTAATAATCAATACAATTTATTTAAAAAAATTGCACCACAAAAATTTGAAAAACTATTTTCTTCTAGAAAATAATATTCGAATATTAATCGGAGGCGGAATGAAATCACAACATAATTGAATAAACATTGCCATGGCGATGTGAAGTATTCGAACGGAAAATTCTGACATGGAGGAACGTTATTCGAGGAACTTATTTGTCCGGAAAACATGAAGCCAAAATCGCTACTGCAAAAGGAATTAAATAACATGAATTGTAATATATATTGAGACATGTATAAATAGAATGCTTGTATTAAGATCAGCGTTAATTAAATTTAGGCTACCCTCAGATATATGCAATTTTTTCCAATATGCACAAATCTATTACTGGATTTATACGGGTGGTATAGAAACAAAATCGGCTGCAATAGCAAGTTGTTTCTACGATTTGATTAAACAAGTGAAACATCTTTCTCGAAATCGAATAATCCGGCAGTCCCTAAAAACAGCTCTGATGACCTTTTCGCCCTTCCCTTTTTTCTTCTCCGCCCGTAAGTTGTGGCAATCGGCGAGTTACACACAGATGACCTTAAAACAGCAAGTTTGCCACTTTTTATGGATTGCCATTAAAGTT
Source organism: Salticus scenicus (assembly GCA_963930645.1). NCBI lineage: Eukaryota > Metazoa > Arthropoda > Arachnida > Araneae > Salticidae > Salticus > Salticus scenicus. The sequence continues at coordinate 102,363,247 of OZ005658.1, read as the reverse complement.
TATGGAATTTTATTTAATCTTACTGATTTACAGATTGACGTAGTTTTTTTACGAATTAATCACGGTTTCGAGAAGAAAAAAATATGAAAATGAATAATGATTTCTTTCTTTCTTTTTTCTTTTTTTTAATCGGAAATCTAAATGTTATTAAAGATAGAGATCGTTGCTGTTTTAAATCCCGATGCTGAAAGCTAAAATAAATATGAATACCAGAAATCTGCTTCGCCCAGTGCTACAGCAGATGAAGAATTACTTTATTGGTTCAAAAGGAAAGTTATTGTGAAGAGTTGAACAATTTTTGGAGAGACTTCAAAAATATGACTTCATGAACGATAATCAACTAATGAAAGTGCATATGTTAAAAAACTTTGTCTACCGCTGACGTAGATTCATGTCATTTGAAAATCTGTAACTCCGCCAGGATCAATATACTGTGGATACAAATACTTTGATTAGGAAGAGAATAATTATAATGTATATCCATTTGTAATATCAGCCTGAATATAGACAATTTTGTTCTGAAATTTTGTAACTTGGAAGAATATCTCCTACAGGTGGACCCAGAGCCAGAGCCTGGTTAAGGGGGAAGCACACATTATCTCCGCTCTCACCGAAATATTTTTACAATTATTTTTTACTTCATGTCATAGAAATTCCACGCTTTGACCAGGAAATATTTTTTTTTATAAAAAATGAACGGTGTAAAACAATCCAATTTACTCACCGATTTTAGACACCAGAATTCTTTTAAAATAATTTTTAATGAGACTTTTCTGTTTATTATAGGAGGAAAGTATTTGTTAAAAAATAACGGTGTAAGTATAAATAATGTGTGCTTCCCCCTTAATCAGGCTCTGCCCAGAGCTGCCAACCTAATCCGACAAATTCTCAGTTCCGCCTCTTTTTCTACGCCAGTCATTTCTTAGAGCTTTTTTCTTCTTAATTCATCGCAAACATATTTGAAGAAAATTACTTTAAAAATTAAGTGGTGTAGAAAAAGGAGTGGTACTAACAATTTGCCGGATTAGGTTGGCAGCTCTGCGAACCTTACTGTCAAAAAGACAAAAACATGCAGGCGCATAAGTGTTAATGAATCAAATCCACACTAAAAAACACGATTTAATAAAACAATCAAATTGACATATTTAATAGAACGTATTATTTTGCAAATTCCTGTTATTGTTTGCTATTAACCCTATCAGGGGTGGCGAACAGCATCACCTAATTTTAATTTTCAACTGCAAAAACTCCTCCCGGAATTTTTTTAGCAAAATTTTACTTCTGTAGCATAACAAAAAAACGTCGTCAAATTCTTTTATTTTAATTTTGTTCGTGAATTCCGGTGGCATTGTAATTTAAATGATCCGAATTACATTGCGACGGAAAGGGTTAAACCAGTTTCAATATGAATTTATTATTATTATTATTATTATTTGGAGAAAAATTAACGATCAGTATTTTGCTATTTTACAATTGTTAATTTAAAAATTTAAATATTTTCAAACAGTACTTAAATGATTCATGTTTTTTATAAGGTTTTGTACACATTTTTTAAAACTATTTTGTAAGAAATATTTCTTTCGATTCCGTGACCAACTGTTTCGATAAATTTTCCGAACACCTGCAATAAAAAAAAAATTCAGTAATCTGGCAACGTCTGTTTCTCGCCGATGCCAGATTATTGGTGGTTCACAGTACTAGTTGATATTTTAGTAGACAAAATATGGCTCCCGCAGTAGCGTTACTAATGCAGTAGCCATCTTGAGTATCTAGTTAAGATGATTTTCTCTGTATTCCGATTCCCTGTATGCAAAACTGCCAACCTAATCCGGCAAATTGTTAGTACCGCCCCTTTTTGGACACCATTTAATTTTTGGAGTAATTATCTTCAAATGCATTTACGACGAATTAATAAAAGAAAAATACTCCAAAAATTCATTGGTGTAGAAAAAGGGGCGGTACTAACAATTTGCCGGATTAGGTTGGCAGCTCTGTCTATGCAACTCTACATATCATTCCTTTAAGTATTTCGGTGCATTGACATCAGGGATCGTACTCTCCTCGCTTTTTTCAGAACACACTCAGGGTTAAAAATTTCCATGCTTTTTGAAACCACTAATTTCATGCAGAACTTTATATTGTATTTTTTATAACAATGTGTCGGTATGGAACAAAGCAAAGATTATTATATAAAGATAGTGGTAGCAATAGAATCAAAACTTTTCCAATAATTATTTAAGTTGCAAGAAATAGTCAAAAAATATGTTTTAAAATATAAGTTTAATTTACATGATTTATTTTAAAACGCAAAAAAAAAAAAATATGGAAAAGAAGAATATTTTAAAAATACGTGAAGTTTTTTATTGAGACTAAAAGTTTGAATTCCTTCAAGTTTGAATTCTCTCTTAATTTTAAATATGACAATCGTGCCACCCAGTAAATAAGAGTAATAAAATTCTAAAGGTGCTCAGATTAAACTATAGTAGTTGACGCGATTACGTTTAATAGTATTAACTTTGATTTCACTCTTTCAAGAGACTATTGCTTTACCGAAGCTACAGCTGCAATTTCTTAAAACTTATAAACAATTTGCATATCACTATTTTCAAATAATAATATACTTATTATTTAATTGCAGATAAATACTTTGCTGTATACACTATATATTTATCAATGTGTCTTCGCGTTTTCTTTTCTTTTCTTTTCTTTCTTTCTTTCTTTTATTTTTTTATTATTTTTGTTCATAAATAATAATAATAATAATAATAAAATGAACATACAATTTCATGCAATATTGTCCGACTTTGAGACTTTTTTATTGATTAGTCACAAACAATTGTGAGAAATGAAATTTTATATTCATAATAGTTGATTAACCATTTACAATACATATCAAATATCACTTCTCAAAATTATTGGTCACTATTGATTAAAAAAATTAGAAAGTCTGACAACACTGGGGGGCATGTCCGTTATCAATATATCACTAAAATTTTAGATAGTTCTAACAAACGAAAACATATTTAATTTGATGCTGTTTCAACTTTTCTCAAAAGTAAATTTCGAAAGAAATGAAAAAATTAAATAATTTTGAAAAAGAATCTGAATAAGAAATTGTATTAAAAATGCTTTACATACAGGAGAAAGTATAGATGCCTCCAAAACATAAATTAAAACCCCTTTTTTTTCCCTGCATTCAATTTTCTTTTCTTTTCTTTCTTTCTTTTTTTCCCATAAAAGAGTTTTTGAAAATTCCAATTATTACTTGGTAAATTATGAACACTCCAGATTCATAAAAATATCAATAAATGATTTATTAATGAATAATTACCTAATTATAATGTTCATATATGCATACTTGCCAACGATCTCGTTATGAACCGTACAATTTTGTACCAGCCTTTTTTTTTCACGCCAATTATTTTTTCGTGCAATTTTAGTCTTATTTAATCGTAACAACATTTGGACAGAATTACTCTAAAAATATAGTGGTGTGAGAAAATGGGCGTTTTTTCAGGGGGCGTTAACAAATGTACGGTTATTAATGAGATGGTTGGCAAGTATATATGTTTTTAAACAGGTATTCACATGCGAAAAATCGAAGAGAATAGAAAAAAAAAAAAAAAAAAGAGAAATTGAACATAGGAAGACAGTTTCAGTTTAACTATAATAAAAGTGGTATGTGCATCATTTAAACGCTAAGCAAACTGAACATGGGATACTGATGAATTCCGCAGCGCATTTTAAAAATTACTTAAGCATTCACGCGGCGTTGATTCAAATTGTCTTAAAATTATGTTCCATTACTTTTTCATAATAACTAATTTCTTCGGTGGTAATGTACGCAAGAGCCTGATTACATTTATCTCCCAATAAATTAATCAATATTTCTGATTTAAATTTAGCCGGTACATTTTTAGAAATGAATGCCTTTTAAAGGCATTGAAAAAAATAAGTGTAAAGCTTCTGGTTTTTCTACTGAAATAGTAAGAGTTTTAATGCTTCCAATTAAATTTTCTAAGGACTGTGAAGTAGTTTCCGAATTTGGTTGCTTAGGACTATTACTTGAGTTATTTGCTGCAGCCTGTAACTTTAAATTCTGGAGTTCAATTTCTTTTTCTAATTAAGACAATTTAATTCTTTCAATCTCTATTTTAGTTTGTTCTTCTAAGGATTTCATTTTTTTCTCTTCTATGAACGTTTTAACAACACATTTAACAAATTCTGAATCATTTTTATAAATATCAGAACTTTCAATTAAAGTTTTAATTTCAACTACCTTTGCTTCTGCCGTAACAGTTAGACGTAATTCTTTAGCTATTATTTTTAAATCTGACTTTTCTATACCTTGTAATAATTTTTGTGCCATTATAACTCTAAATAATTACTTAAACCAAGAAATATTTCAGTGTTCCTTCCAAATGAATATCACTATTAAATATAACCAAAACAATATGAGAACATTTTCCTTAAAAGTAATGCTGGTTTTGTTCTCAAAGCAAAATTATCTAGGTTTTCAAACAAAGCATATTCATAACAATTTGTATTATTCAACAGAACATTTAGAAAAACTTATGTATTATTCAATTATTATTATACACATATTTCATATAATATAACCGTTATTATTTTTCTTTTATTACTTTATTATTGTTATCACTTTCGTTTCAAAATAATATTGCTATCTTAAGCAAACAATAACAAACAAAAATATAAAAGTTTATTCAGAATCATAATTTTTAATCATAATTATTACTTCTTTTATTTATTCTTCTCAAGTGGTATTTTTATTTCATCTTAAACACACACAAAATGAAACCAGAAGTAGTAAAATAAAAACTTTTCTTAAAATCTATCTTCATAAATTTCTATACTTTAAAATTTTAATAAGTGATAGTATGCTTCACTTTACATAATTAGCTCATTACTTATTTTTAATTATTTCTAAATACAACAATAATTGAAAAAGTGTAAAAGTTACCTTTTATTTGAGCTTCATATTTGTAACAATCCGGACTAGAGTCCCCACATGAGATCTCGGCTCGTGTCTAGAAGGTGGGGTCAATGAGTAGATCTCGATTATACTCAGCACTTTATTTGAAGGCATACGAAACATAAATTGCATAAAAAAGTACACACGGATTACTGTATCAGAAGGTATTCACTAGTAACCACATGTTTATTCCTTTTGAACAAGAAGCTAACAACATTAAGAGATTATCACATAGCAGTATTTAAGCACCTTCTCGTACTATAATGCATTACAGAACTAAGGCATAAGCCTCCCAGGGCTTTACCCAGTGTTTGACCAGCTGTCCACTGTAGCCGGATATAACTAACTTTCCTGCTTGTCAGCTCATTTGCTGGTTACATCTCTTTAATTTGCTAATTGTAAAATATTTTTTCCTTACTTATTAGTATTGTAATTGGTGTAAATATCTTCTCTCTGACTGCTTAACATTCTTGTTAGGCTATATTTTCTTAAACTTTACTTTTCTAAATTGTCTAGTATTTTATTTATTCTGACTGCTTAACAGTCTCGTTAGGCTTTTCTTAATTATCTAAAAAAAAAAAAAATGTAGGATTAGTGCTAGGGTCCTTGCTCTACTGCCGCATGCCTCCACAGCTTCCAGATTGGCTCTGCTCTGCCTCTCTCTTCAGTCATGCTGCTGCTGCATCAAATCATTACACCAAGGTTCATTGGGAATCCACTCATCTCACTGCTCCGAGAATATTGATCATGCAAGACCTCTTCATGTGTTTCTCCTCTCCTCATTTGAAGGTAAGCAACTGTTTCGACAGTTGTAGGTACTTCTCAAGCAACCTGATGATGATGATGATGATCATAGCCAGCGCCATCTATTAACTATGCGAGAAAATACTTCCCATATATATATATATATATATATATATAGGAATATATAAACAAATGAATGAACTAAATGAAATTAAACCCCAAAAGACACTAAGATCTTCATCAGAAAGGACCCTCAGTGTAGGGGTGAAAGAGAAGTTTCTGAAAGGATAGTAGCAATTAGCTAATAACTATCCTTAGCTGTAAAATTGGTAATTATGATTTTGATAAGGAGGGGAATTCGAAAGAAAACCCTCAAGAAAATTTGGTTTTATTGTTTAGAGATAAATTTTTTGACTCCATTAAATTAAAAAAAAGTATTGAAAGCTTGTGAAAGTTTATTTTCTTTAAGAAACCGTTTTAATATAAGGATTGCTAATAGTTATGATAAAACTTTAAAAAATCTAATTTGCAATTATAATCAGTATAGTAAATGCATTAGTTTAATTAAAGAAGATGAATGTGACTGCTATTCAAATAGTTTTAAAGGCTTTATTGACATTTATTATGGTCAAATTGTCTCAAGAAATTTAAATATAATTGAAGATGATCATTTAAAATGTATTATGAATTTGCGATCAAGCTTTAGGATGAATTTTAATTACAGCAATAAAAAAAATATATATATATTGATTTTATAGAAAAAGATTTAGACGTTTTTATATTAAAAATTTACTGTAAATATAGCTGGCCTTTTGAAGATTTTAGAAAATGAAAATTTAAATTTTTGTACCCTTTTGAGAAACAATTACTTTTCTTTAGAAATTATTATAGTAAGTTTAATCTTGATGAGTTTAAATATAATACTGAATTAAAAAAAAATATTGAAAGTTTAAAAGGTAAATTTATTATTGCTACAGTAGATAAAGCAAATAGTAATTTTGCAATTATTTGTAAAGTTTTTTTTTTTATATAAAAATTTTTTATTAAAGGAATATTCAAGTAATAGTTCTTTCAGTAAGTTGACTGACCACCCCTCTATTGTCAAAAAACGCATATTGGCCTTTGAAAAAAAATAAATCTAAGCAGAAATTGTTTTAATTTTCCGTATCTTTTCGTCACTGTTAAATTTCATAAAAATCCGGTAAAATTTCGTTTTGTTGCCTGTGGTACTAATAGCTTTAATGATAATGCCGGTAAAATCTTATTTAAATTTTTAAATTCAGCCTTAAAAGTGATAAATTCTGCTAATGAATGAAATATTATAAACGATAACCAAAAAGTTACAGAATATTTCAAAGTTTACTCAGAAAGCATTACTTCCGTAAGTACCTATAATTTTGAAAATTTGTTTGGCAGCATTCCACACAACTTACTAATAGAAGATTTTGAAAGCATTTATGAGGAATTTAGCAGTTACTTAAATTGTGAAAAAAATTACTAGATTAATCTTATTAAGTTTTGCATTTTTAAAAACATTTTGTTTAACGGGAAAGATTACTTTTTACAGCGGAGGGGGATTCCGATGGGAACGAGCTTTTCGAGTACTTTCACAAATTTATTTTTATATTTTTTCAAATTTTTTTTATATAAATGTTACTTTCTTCAGATATGTTGATGATTTAATTGTTTTAAACTGTAATTGTTTCGAAAATATTTCTGGAAGAAACATATCCTAAACAATTAATTTTAAACCGTACAGATATTGATAAAATTTCATTGCTAGATTTAAATATAAAGAGAAATAAAGAAAAATGGCTCATTGGATTATATGACAAAAGGAAGGATTTTAATTTTAAAGTAAATAGTCTTACTAAATGGTTTTCAAATATCAGCAGAAAAGTTAAAAAAAATATTATGTTCACAATGTTTAAAAGAATTTGTACTATTTGCAATAATGAAAATGATTTAATATATGCTGTTGAAGATCTAAAAAATGCCTTGCAAATTAACTGTTACCCGTCCCAATTTTTAACTGTATGTTTCCAGTGTTTTGCTATTTCGGTTTTTTCTATTTCCTCATTCAAGGGCGATATTTAAGTACTGACGAGTAGCCCCGTCCGCTGAAGTGGGTTTGTTTATCAGTTAAAGGATTTTATTTTATTTCATTTTATACTTTCTTGTTTACTTTAAGTAATTTCTTATATTATTGCATATTTTGTAAATGAATTGATGTAATTTTGTAACTTTAGGAATTTAGTAATTTTATAACTATTTTAGTATTTTATACATTATATACATGTTTGATTTCTTTTAAGTAAATGGTGTTTTTCTGTTTGCTGAGAAGTTGGTGGCTAAGGACAGTTATTAGCTAATTGCTACTATCCTTTCAGAAGTTTCTCTTTCACCCCTACACTGAGGGGCCTCACTGATGAAGATCTTAGTGTTTTTTGGGGTTTAATTTCATTAATTTGTTTATATACTACTACATTTAAGTTTTGCATTTCCTTTTACTGCAATTTGCGCATTGGTTTGTAATTCTCTTTCTGATTTTTCTATTTTTTTAATTTTTCTAATCTCTAAACTTATATATATATATATATATATAATCATTTCAATAGTTTTCTATGTAAAAAAGTTGTAGAAAGTTTACACCCCTCAAAAAATATTATTTCTTAAAGTTTTTTATTTATCACTTTTCATATAATTTTAAAATTTCATTTTGTTATTTTGTTTGAGGTAAAATTTAATGTCGTATGACCTATGAAACTGCACTTTTTATACAGTGTTATAAACTCATTGCCATGCTCCTTTAATTTAACATTTTGATCATTAACCCCAAAAAAGTAATGACATCAATACAAAAAATCCCTTAACGGGTTAAAAGTTTGTGAAGCAGCACTATACTTCATGGCTACAAGAATTAGAAATAAGGCTCTTAAAAATAATGACATGAAATTTTCAGTGATGCTTTGCTATTAATTAAAATATACATAGATTTTCTTATTTGAATTTACTTTTTTCTTCTATTTATACTTACAATGTAAACGTTATTTTCAACATAAAATAATATATAATATTTACTCACTGATACCTTTTTATTCACAATTCTTTAATTTCAAAATATGTGTTTTAAACGAAACTAGTTAATACCCGCCAAAATTCGAAGGATGATGTGCGATTGAAATCTTTTCACGACAGAAAGTTTAAAACACCCTTTGTTTAATATTTCGCTTGCTCTTAACCGGCTTAAAACCCTTTGCTTTAATTAATTATCTTTTGGTTGGATGGAGGAGGGATAAATTTCATGAAATTTTAGTATACAAATTTAATCATACTCCACATATAATAAAAATAAAATCCCAATGTTTTCCTAATTTTACTCTAAATATGACCAAAAGAATATTGGGAGTATCTAAAATAAAGGCAGAATTTATATAAGTTATCTAAATAATCAATGTATCTTAATGAGATAGTATTAATAAATTAATCGCACAATAGAATTCCTCCCTATCATGCCAATTCGACTAATAATCTATAGAACTGCACTCGTTTTATGTTTTCTGTGAAATTTATTCGTTGCTTTTCAGGCAAAATGAATGAATACAAAGATTTATTACCAGATTATAATTATATTAACTTTGTATCAACGATAACAGGTCACAGTTTTTTAATAAAAGTTGTACATAAAAGACAAAGATTTCATTAACTTATAAAATATATCATTAATTCTAATTCGCCAAGACAATAATAAGTGCATTTTAAGTGTAAAATAATAGTTTTGACTGTGATTTTTCCTTCCCATATTTGTAAAACCACTTGGATATAATCCAAAATATTAATTAATTGTATTCTAAAAATAAACTGCAAATCGGAATAAAGTTAAAATTACAAAAGTATAATGTTAAAAATAAATAAATAAATAAGAATGAATTAAATACTTTAGCAAATTAATTTGCTCATTAATTTTTTAATAATGAATTATACAATGTAAATTTTTACTTGCATAAAATATCAATATTTTAATGTTATTCTTTTTAATTTATTTTTATTGTAATATAGTATCGAAATGAAGTATGAGAGATTATAATAATTAAAGTAAAAAAATAATAATAATAAAATAAAATAAATAAATAAATAAAATAAAATAAAATAAAATAAAATCTCCTTTGATTTTAAATATTTATCTCATTCTTTTCTACACAAAGTTTTCAACTGATAAAAGTTAATTTTTAAAGAACAATGAACTCTGGCAATTTGTTAATTTTAAAAGATTTTTTTTTTTTCTTTTTCTTTTAAAAAATGGAAAAAAGTAATTTTAGAAATAAGGTATAATATAGTATTTACATGGCAACAGATGGCGCCACAACCTGTGTAAAGAAATTTTTGGCGAAAATGAAATACGACTAAGGCTCCTGAGCTCTACATACTACGGTAACCGATACGTATTCGCGAAGTGCTTTGTTTTTTATATACTTCCTTGGAAAGTATGAAACAATGAATTAATCGTGTGAATTATTTTCATGATTGAGCTTTAATTAGGCGTTTGCCACAGACATGTTGAAATATTAATGTCGTCTGCTCGATCTATCATCGGTATTCGTATTGCACTGCATAAAAAGAAAGGGATATTCCCGTTCCGAATTGATTTAAAATTTTCTCGCGCATGCCCAGATCGTGCGATTTTGGTCGTACAGAAAATGCTTTGTGTTTTAGTATTACAAATGATAATGAAATTCCAGGAACGCAGTGGTGTTACATTAAATGATTTGTTGTTAAATTCCACTGCAGTGGGATTTGGGGACTTTTTTATTCAACCCCCGCCGCTAAATTTTAATTGTAACGGTTGCCTAAGCACTTTGAAAGATAAACGTCTATTATGTATAGCAAATATCACTTCTCAAAATTATTGGTGAGAGTTGAATAAAAAAGTCCCCAAATCTGGCAACACTGTTCCACTGCAATTATTCTGTTTTGCATAATAACCCCTTTTTCTCGCTCCCGTGATATTCATGGACAGTGACCACGCCCCACGTGTATTTTTCCTTTAACATTTTAGGGTACATGGAAGCACCAGCCAGTTCCAAACTGTTCTGGAGTTCTGTAATTAATGGATTAATGGTGTTATGTTATGTATTTGAAAATATGTACAGAATAAATTTATATATTATTCAAATATTTATTTTCAATCTATGTTTTTTTTTTATTAGACAAAAATGTGGACTTTATGGGCGTGTCTTTGAAAAATATGCAACCGTTAAGAGATTAAAGTATATTTGCACAATAACATATTGTTTTTAATTTTCACATACGATGTCAAATATATCACTTTCATTAAGCTTTTATCAGGACTGCCAACTATCTCATTAATAAGCACAGACTTGTTAACGCCCCTTGAAAATTCGCCCCTTTTCCCACACCACTTTATATTTAGAGCAATTCTCTCCAAATAGTGTTACGATTAAATAAGAATGAAATTACTCTAAAAGATTACTGGTGTACAAAAAAAGGCGGTGACTAAAAGTACTACGCTTCATAATGAGATGGTTGGCAAGCATGTTATATTATTTACTGATATATATTTATTTAAATGAATTATTTTATCTTTTTCGTCACGCTATTCAAAACTATCCAATTTAATAGAAAATGCATGCAGACAGATAGCGTGCTGCAATGTAAACACTTCTTTATATTTTATCTTACAGTTTTGGATAGCGTAACGAAAAAGATAAAATAATTCATTAAAATAAATACATTTCAGTACATAATATAAGCTTAATGGAAGTGATGTATTTGACAGCGTATTTTAAAATTAAAAGCAATAATTCAATGTGCAAGTATACTTTTAACGGCCCTCTGCACTTACCGTCGCCGACGCTGGAGCCAATGTTATTCTATGGGGAAATTTTCTTTACAAATAACTTATTAACTAATACTTCATTTTTAAATTCTGTTTCCACGTTCATAAAATCCCCAACTTTTTAATTGACTTTATTTTTTAATTTTTTTTAATTTTTAATATTATGTTTTGAAATTGCAAAATGAAAAAAATTTACATATTGAAAATTCGTATTTTGCAGATTCAAAATAAAATATAAAAACTTTAAAAAAAATATTTTTTTTAAAAAAGGTCCGTCAATTTAAGAGCTGGGAATTTTCAAAATGTGAAAACAGAATTTAAAAATATGTATTAGCATTGGTTATTTGTAAAGAAAAATTTTCCATAGAATAACAATAGCTTCGGCTTCCGGCGACGGTAAGTAATGCGGGCACCTAATATGCAAAACAAAGTACTTCCAGTGGAATTTAAAAACACACCTTTTAAAGTAACACCACTGCGTTCCAGAAACCTCAATATCATTTCTTTAAAACACATTTTTTAATATTTTACAAATGTGTATGGAAAGATGTCAGTGTGTCAATGTATATTATTTCATGTTCAAAATAACATTCACACTGTAAATAAAAATAGATGGAAAAAAAAAAATCAAATAAGAAAATATGTTTTAACTAATTGTAAAGAGTCAGTAAAAATTTGGTATAATTATTTTTAAGACCCGTATTTCTAATTCTCATGCATGCCAACATCCTAATTAATATTCCATAGTGTTGTTAGTCCCACTCCTTTTTTTTTTTCACCAGTAAATTTTTAGAGCAACATTTTCCAAATGCAGTTACGGTTAAATTAGAAGCAAAACACTCTAAAGAGATACTGGTGGACAAAAGAAGGCGGGGATAACAATATTACAGAATATTAAACAGTATGTTGAAAAGTATGAATTGTTACAGCCATTGAAGCGTCACCAACTTTTAACCCGCTAAGGTTTTCTTTTGTATAGATGCATTATTCGATAAAATGAGAAGAAAATATTCCTATTATAAAAGTGGCATGAAATAAGGGAGGGGCTAAAAATACTCCGGGATAAATTATCGCTTTCGCGATCGCATGTTTTTGTTTTTTTTTTTTGATAGTAGGTTCCGCCTGTGGGTATTATTCTCACAAGTTATAATATTTTAGCACAAAATTTTCTGTATTCACATTTATGGTACAAATGCATATACATTATAATAATAATCTTTCAAATCAGAATATTTGTATCTATAGTACACTTGATTGAACAGATATGAATATTGGGTATATTCTTAAGAAATAAAAAACATGCAAATTGCGAATGAAACGCCAACTGGCGGAGATACAGAATTCCAAATGACGTGAATCTACGTCAGCGGTCGCGAAAGTATTAAAATGTTGGTAACTCGGATATATATGTAACAATGTCTTTAACCCATTTTATCCCATTGTCCTATTTAAAGGACAGCTGAAAAATAGCACATAGAAATCAGAATTTGTTTGGTGCGAATATTTTGTCAGCTGGAATATGTAATGGTATTATACATAAACTTCTGCTAGCGTGTTATGTGTCTCAACTCCTTCCCCTCCTGAATCTGGAATCTTTGTTTAATCATTACATTAGGGGGTTGGTTTATCTTCTCTTTGTGGTTGAAAATTCTTTCTGGAGAAGTATCATGTAAATAAGAAAGTACTAGTATTATACAGATAAAGCAAAACTTTATACTCGGAAAGCACTTTTCACTATTGAAGAGAACAGAAAAACATGTAAGTGCAAATTTCATCCTCTTTATTTCAATGTCCTGCGTACAAGGTGGATAAGATTTCTTATACAGAATATATATATATATATATATATATATATATATATATTTCATATTTTGTTGTATTTATTTAGGTTTAATTAAACTTAAAAAATATGTAACTTTTCTCAAATTTGAGCAAAATGGGATAAAATGGGTTAAGGAGTTAAGATGAAAAAATATATAAATTACTGTATGGATAATTTGGTAAAGGAATTAAGGTAGAAATTCGAAGTAGCTACTCTACATATGTTAATTGGTTTTAGACTGAGAGCGAAAAAATTAGGAATAAAAGTATTTCTTGTTTAATATTTTAATACTTTTAGAGATAGTGAATAAGTTTTATTCAACAAATAACTTTATGTTACATTTTAGAGAAAATTCCGATTGCCAAACAGAGCTCTAATATATAGTTTTTTTCTGACAATGATTACCGATGGAAAATTATAAACAAATAGACTCACACTGGAAAGTTTAGAAAAATTTGAAAATTATTAGTTTTTTCAATTTGTGTGTGACACCTTTCAATTTTCTCAGACTGTAAAGTGTTTCAAGAACTCGGTCTTCCTCTGCTTTTGAGTGAAGATTGGTAAAAGACAATATTTAGGAGGATGGTAATAAATTTGGAGTAAACAGTTAAGTTTGTCAACACACAGTATCGTTAAAAGATATAAATGAACTGTAACATTAGGATAGGTCAATATAGACCCAAAACAGTTTGTGGATGAATTGTGTAACATTAGCCGTTAGACTGCTATGCAGCGCGATAGCGCTGCAATGTTCAGTCTCGAAAACTGCGAAGCAGCGCTATCGCGCTGCGACAGGTAAAATTCAGATTTCACCGGAATTTTAATTTAATTTTTTTACGTAAACAAAATCAACCATTCAGAACCAAAACACAGTTGTTGAACGTTATCTCTTCATTATTTTTTTTTACAAGAAGTAAATATATATATGTATACCGAGCTGCAAACCTAATCCGGCAAATTGTTAGTACTGCCCATTTTTCTACATCTCTACATCTCTTAAATTTTAGAGTAATTTTCTTCAAATATATTTACGAAGAATTAAGAAAACAAATTCTCTAAAAATTAAGTGGTGTAGAAAAATGGGCGGTACTAACAATTTGCCGGATTAGGTTGGCAGCTCTGTATATATATATATTTGTTTATTTATTTTATAAAGTTCATTTCATTCATTATTTATTTGTAAAACATAAAAATAATTAATAAATTAACTGACAATTGTATGAGTGATTGTGTTTTATTAAATAATATATATATATATATATATATATATATTTAAATGCTCAAAAAACATCACCAGAAAACAACGTCAATACTCAAATCACTGAAATCAATTAAATGTAGTTCTTTCGAAAGAGAAATATCTAACATGATTTTTGACGCATAAAATGTTACGACGCTCGTTTCATCAATTTAAAAATACACATCACTATATTTGTGAAATACGTTGGAAAAAAAATAAGAATGGGCGGAGTCTCGATATAATCTTATCAAAATGCACACCCCGTCACTGCGCTGAATTGCATATTTGGAAAATAAAATTGGATTTTTTCGCTGATCCTAAATTTTCGTAAAACATTGTGTGTGAACAATTATTAATGGTAAAACACGTTTTTTTGTTTTTATTCATCCTTTAATGATACTTAAATTGGCCTTTTACAAACGCTACAGTAAGGCATGGTTTTCATTAATTAGATGTGTTTTTATAGATCATTAGAAAATTTCATATTTATTTTCTGTAGAAAGTGCTATCGAGGGTAAATAATTTAGGCATGAAAATACATTTTTATGCATTCCCTTTCGCTTTCTGCTTACTTGGATTTTTTTTTTTTTTTTTTTACTGCCGGCGGGGTTTTCCAGTTGTCATGATTGGGTTTCGAATTTTTAATAAAACTAAAATTAAATATTCATACCGGAAAAACTTTTATTGAGGCTTGAAACAGCGATAGTAATTTTAAGATGTGTTTCAGAAAATGCTTCACCATTCAAACGGTTAAATAACAGAGATATAAGCATTTATTATAAAACTAAAAAAAAAAAAAAAAAAAAAGTCTGTATATATTAGCTATCAACATGTGTTTTATTTAAATAGGTAAATAAAACATAAATCACATAAATAAATAAAATGTAACAACCACGGCAGGAATGTTACTGACCCACCATTTTCTAAGGATTCCTCCAGCACAACTTTTATGTAATACAATTTTACTTAAAATAATAAGCTTATTTTATGACAAAAATTACTATAAAATTTTACTAATGCTGAAAAATAAAGACTACCAGAACCCACGAACAAACTGATATGGAATTATAGGAACATTTTTTCTTTCTTTATTCTTTTAATGTCAAAATAGAAAAAATTTAAATTGCAATAAAAGAAATGTTCATAGCCCTGCATAGTCTCGCGCAATAAACATAAAAGTCTTTAAAACTGCTTTGCACAACTACTTTGAACAATTTATATACAAACATCGTCTTTAGACAAATAATAATTTTTTTTTTTTTTTTTTTTTTTTTTTTCTTTTTTTCACGGACAAAAATTTTTTACGTTCAGAAACCTTTCAATCGAATCCACACACTCAAATATTTAAGACTAAATTAAATCTGAAACATTTCTGTCTGACCATAGCCTCCTAAACTAGATGTCTTCCGCGTTGTTACCGCTTGAACTGTTGGCAAGTTTCCAACCCACGCGGAAATCATCTAGTTTAGGAGGCTATGGTCTTACCTACATAACCATATTTTTTATGAAAGATAAGGTCTAACTGCAGATTTTTAAATCTGCGTAAATTTAAAGTAAGAAATTTAAATAATAATTATAGAATGTAGAAATTTTAATATTTAAAGGTACTTAAAGGGTCAAGAAAAGTAAAAGTAAAAAAGTTTAAAATTGAGAGAGAACAGGTTAATTGAATAAAAATGAGTTTATTTAAAAAATTGATATAGATCACAGGTCCTAATACGTTAACACTTTCGCGACCGCATGATTAGGTCTTTTTCACAGTAAAATCCCATTTACAATATTTCAAAACAAAATTTTCCGTATTCACATTTAAATTACAAATGGATATACATTATAATTATACTCTTTTTAATCAAATGATTCATATCCATAGTTTTCAACCAGTACAGATATGAATATTTTGTATATTTTTAAGAAATAAACAACATACAAACTGCGAAAGAAACGCCCACTGGTGGAGTTAGGAATTTTCAAATGACGTGAATGCACGTCAGCGGTTGTGAAAGTGTTAAGAGGATGTGGAAAGGTCCAAAACAAGCTGTGTCTCGATTCCCAAAATATTTTCAAAAATACATTTTTTAAGTGGACATACATGTTATTATTATTATTATTATTATTATTATTATTATTATTGTGAATGAAAGTCATAGTCCCACATAGACACTGCACAGTGCATTCGGTTCTGGTCGAAAGAGTAGGACTTGATAAAGGTCCCTACTAACGGCTACGGTTTACTTGTTGTGTATTGGTTTGACAGTGCTTCACAATAGACTGAGATTTAGATGAGGTTTAACTAGTCCTAGATTTAAGTTATTATCATTTTTAAATACTTTAAAGAAGTTGAAAGGAAATCAGATAAAATAACAATTAGTCAAGCAAGTGCAATTAGTCATCAAGGACCATAGAATACCTCGTGTGTTTTCTGTTTGTGGGTGAGTGTATCTTATAATTGGGCAATTCCGCTATGATTTCATTGTTGGTATTGTTTATTGAGTCGTTTTAGAGAGTTTTCTAACCCTATCACGAAAAGAATGTGTGTGGGGGTCGTTTCAGATTGTGCTGTTTCTCAGGTAACGACAGGGGTTGTACTCTCCGCCCTTTTTTCAGTACACTCTCATTAATGAGAAAGTTTCAAATTAATTGCTACCACTATTCTATAAAATAATTTCTACCTTGTACAATCATGGCACATTACTGTAAATATACCAAAAGTATTTCTGCATGAAATTAGTGGTGAAAAAACAAGCAGAAATTTGTTTTCACTGAGAGTGTCCGGAAAAAAGGATGGAGAGTACGACCACTGGGTAACGATTTCCGTTTCATGTTTGCCGTAGGATTTTGTTGTGGGTGATATCGATTTTTTTAAATGATGTTTTACAGTTATATACCCAGATGGGACCAGCGTAAGTGAGCATCGGAAGGATGCAGGAATTGTTCAGTAAAAGTTTGTTGCGAATGGATAGCGTTTTACCTTTAAATAGGGGGTCGAGGGATTATTTAGCATTTGTTGCTTTCGCGCAAGCAGTCAGGATGTGTTTGTTGAAAGTGAGTCTACGGTTAAGGTAGACGCCAAGGCATCTGGTGTCATCTTGCCAGGAGATGGTAGTGTCGTTAATGGTTATGCGGGTTGGGTATGTTAGTTTTCGAGAAAAGTATACAGCGGTTGTTTTAGATTCATTATCTGGACGCTCCGTCGAGGGATCAAATTCATAAAGGTGCCCATGTGTTCCTATAAATAAAAGTAGAGTCTGAATGGGTATCTGCTAGACATGTAAATTACAGTATCGACCGCGTATAGAGCTAAATTAAAGCGTGGGTCTCTAGGTATAACATTGAAGTAGATGTTAAATAGTGTAGGTCCAAGTACTGAGCTTTGGAGGATGGCTGCGGTATGTTTTCGAGGTGCAATAGTATGCCGTTTACACGGACAACTTTTAAGAATCTACTAGGTAAAGTGTAATGTATATTGTTAAATAGAAATTTCGGCTGTCATTTTATTTATTTAACACGTTGAGCGCCACGAAAATTCTTATTAAAATCAATTAAAATTCCTTAATGATATTATCCTGTAATAAATGAAAATTAAGTAATTTTCAAAAAAATTTTAAAAAATTACTTTAAAAAATGTAATATTTTTAGTTTTATATCACATTTTACACTGTCAACCACCAATATGGTTGATGAGGCTTTATACCATGCTTGACGCTGTCAGCCAGCGATAGTTGACATGGCGCTCAACGTGTTAAATGGACAGAATATTCTAGTAAACTTAATAATATGCATATCATGAAATACCGTATCCACTAACAGAAGTCTGAGAATAAGTAATTAAAAATAATAATAACAGCGAAATTGTATTAGCCTTTTGCAAATTTGGATTCAATTCGATTGGACACCGATATTATGAGCGATACATTAGAGCAGGAAAAGCAATTTAGTGTGGAAAATATTCCTTAGATTCTAGAATTTTATTAGAAAAAAAATTATAGATTTTTATACTATTTTGCTAAAATCAAATCTTTCTTCCTGCAGCTTATATTGTACAAAGTTTACTTTTACTTACAATGAATCGCGTTCTGCGTGACTCGCCAAGAAAAGTTTGCTTAAGAGGGTGTCTAACGACCCCATTTTTTCCCATGATTTTTTCTCCACTATTTTCTCATAGTGAATTTTTTAATTAATTGTAAAAACTTGCAGTAGACATTTGCTGTATGAT
Organism: Salticus scenicus; assembly: GCA_963930645.1. Lineage (NCBI taxonomy): Eukaryota > Metazoa > Arthropoda > Arachnida > Araneae > Salticidae > Salticus > Salticus scenicus. Next base: position 102,344,375 of record OZ005658.1, on the reverse strand, counting down.
TACTGAATACTGCAGTATGAATATGAATACTGGTAAATTAGTCACAGAAAATAGTACGAAAACACCCTGCTTGCTTCAAAAGAAAACTCAGCCCCAATTTAAACTTAGAGAACAATCTGTGTAGCTGCCAACTTGTACGGATTTTTGCTACAGGAATTTTTAAAGAAATTTTTAGCAGTTTGCTGTGATTATGCATGTCGAAATTCTTTTAAAATATATAGTGGTGTTAAAAAAATCGTACAAAAATATGTGAATCTGTGTTCAAATGGTAGTGATCCATTAATTAGCTTCCGAAATCGTTAATGTATTCATGTCACTGCTTAAGATTAGAAAACAGTGACTAAAAATTAGTGAAGTGACTAAAAATTAAAGTGAGCTACTTAACACTTTTCTTGTGGGATTCGTAAAATTATGTTTTTTTATGAAAAACGAGCCCCAATTTCAGGCTTTTCTCTTAAAAAAAAAAAAAAAAAAAAAACGACTTTTACGTGTTCGTGTTTAACACTTTATATGCTGCTGGTGTTTATACACGGCAGTGATATTTACAAAGTCAATTACTAAGACTAAAATTGGAATAATTTATTCATGAATATGCAAAATTACTGTAATAAATAATATAACGTTTTAGAGGAAAGCCAAGGGCATTGATTCAGTAGTACGTAAAACAGTACTAAGCAGTATTTTCCTATTTAATGTTCAAAGTAGGAAAATACTGCGAGGACAATGCGTTAAGTACTTTTAGAAAGGGTAGCAGAGAGCAGTGTTCAATAATTTTTGAATACGTTCTATTATGTTATCACTACTCCAGAACAGTCTTCTTTAGAATATTATTATAAGAATTAAAACTTTATTCCAAGTCAGTTTTTTAAGAAAAATTAATTTTTGAGAATTGTTGTAACAATATATAGGTAAAAGTTAAGGAACCTCGTGAGTCTTGTTTTAGTAGGCTCTTAGAAATATTGGTATTTGTTTGTAATTTAATTGTCAATTTTTACGGAATTTGATTACGTCTATTTTAGAATAGTTTTTTTTTTTTTTCTTATGAAATTGAAAAAATTAAAAGGTGATTAAAGAACTTTTTTCAGGGTTATTAACGATTCTTAATTTAAAACAACTTTTTTAAAATAGTAAACATTAGAAATCTTTTACATTGCTTTTCTTACATTGAATAATACGATAACTGCTATAAATAAATAGAGGTATTCATTCGGAACTGATGAAGAGAACATGTTTTATTCTAAAGAAGAGACGCCTTCTGTGACTCTTTTTTTTTTTTTTTTTTTTTGTAGTTAGGCGGGGGACAATTACGGTGATGAAAAATTTTCACCCTTTTTTCCTACCACTATTTTTATCGAAAAATCGCCATCCTGTTTAATCATGATACATTACTTAGAAAATACCGTAAGAATTCCTCTCTCTATATATATCAGGGTTGCCAAATTTGGCCTTTTTTTTAATCAATAGTCACCAATAATTTTTATTTGTAAAGTTTGACTAATCACTTCGAACGTTGGTAGTGTATTATGCATATCAAATGTCACTTCTCAAAATTATTGGTGACTATTGAATAAAAAAAAGGCCAAATTTGGCAACCCTGATATATATATGTATAAAAAAGCTGTCGGAAAAAAGGCAAAAATTTTTTTACCCTTGAAAGTGCCCTAAAAAAAGGACGGGGAATGCGACACCTGTGTTAATAGCTATTATGCGGAAGTGCAAAATATATTTGTATTAGGATCAGAAAATAGTTTATAACATAATATTTTATTTATTTTTGTAATACTGTTGACAACGGTTAAACAAGGTCAAAATTTCCATATTAAAAAAAAAGAAAAAGCTAGTATCTCAAAATTGTAAGTAATACTTGATAGTTAAATATAATATTAATACCTGTATTAAAAAATAACTGTCACCAACTTATTTTAATAATATTTCTTTAACTAAAATTGTTCAATCGCACGTTACACTCTCCAATCTAGAACTTTCGTCTGTCCAGAAAACATTTCCGTGGAAATGTTAAAAATTGTCATGTAACTAACATAATTATTGATATGAGTGGAATTCGACTCAAGTAAAGTATTTTTGAATTCAGATTCACAACTTTATTTACACTTTTATTTTAGTAAAATTTTGAAAATGTGCATGAAATATATATCATGGATAAAAATTATTTTAGGAAGATCTTTTGCTTTGCACATAGCATTCTTTTCTACTTTAGAATATATTTCTATGTATGCTTTTTGATACGTAATTACTTTTCTTATTACACGCAAAAAAATCCGTATATCAATACTAGCTCCTATTGAGGTAGGTAAGGTTTAACGTCGCTTTAGAAAGGCGCTATGTGTAATTGGCGGCGGTTTGGGACGCCCTTAAAGATGGTACGCACACATACCATCACAATTTTGATTCTTCACCCTGAGATGGCTCCTGCGTTGCGGTAACTAAACTCACAGATATACAATTTGAATGGGAACATTGCGATTATTACTGTACACGAGGGTCTTTAACCGGCTCGAGTATCAAACTCACAATCTTAAAATTACGAGCTAGGCGCTTTACCCACTGGGCTACTGCGCCCAGTTTCTATTTAAGCAATTCTTAAATTGGAGGTTCGTGGTGTGATTTACGTTCATTAGCAACTGTCTTTTCTAAGCATGTTAAAGCAACTATAAAATAGGGTATTCTGGTATATTACTTAGTGGTAACTTAAGTTATAGTAATTCGAAATTTTAAATATCTGCATTTATCATAATTTTCTCATGATAATGCTTCTGATGTCCCAAACGTTTTCAACGTATGTTAGTACAAATACAGAAAAAAAAAAAAAAAAAAAAAAAAAAAGATGTCTTCCTTCAGAAGTAATTCCACTTAATTTACCTCTTTATATACCAATGATACTTTGAAGTACAGTTGAACTTCGTTAACGTAATCACGCTTAACAGGAATTAAGACTAACATAAACTCTTTCCACAATCCCCGTCAAAATGAAGATAAGTTTATTTATATGAAAATTAATTAATGATAGCAGGAACTACTGATAATATGAACTTTTTTTTACCCCCCTTACCCCCAAATAACACTGGGTGATAGGGCAAAATGGGTGTCATATTCGGATTAAGGCGGTCCTTTTACATAATAATTAGCGAAAATTATATTGGGGGCCGATTTTCCTACAGAGCCGTGGAATCTCTCAATAACCTGAGGAAAAAAAAAATATACATAAGGAACATAAAAAGTAAGTTCTTTTTATTTTATTTTATTTTTATTTATTTATTTATTTATTTATTTATTTGGTTAATGTTTATTGTTCAAATATTTTTTCGATCGCTATGTACCAGTGGTACAGTAAAGTACATACTTGCCAATCATCTCATTATGAACCGTACAATTTTTAGTACCCGCCTTTTTTTCCCACACTAGTCACTTTTTAGAGTAATTTTATTCTTAATTAATTGTAAGAATATTTGGAGATAATTCGTCTAAAAATAAAACGGTTTGAAAAAAGGGGCGTTAACAATTATACGGTTTTTAATGAGATGGTTGGCAAGTATGAAAGTACCATCTCACAAAGTCCACCTTAATTTCTATGGTGGGGTGTCATAAATAACTTTTGTTGCATATATCTCTAAGAAATACTCTTAACTAATGGAAAAAAATATGTTTCAAATACATTTTTTGTATGTTTTTTTTAATAAGGCGGTAAATAAAGAGATAAAAACTCTTATGAGGAAAATAATTCTAGACTATTATCATACTACTTTCAGAAATAAGTAAATTTGTAAATTCAAAATTTTTTCTAATTCTATTTTCTAGAAAAAAATATGTGTTACTCCTAACTTCTAGAAAATACTTTCTCTTACTTTTTATGGGGGGGAAAGTAGGAGAAAGTAGCACAAAATTTAGAAGGGTATAAAACAATCAAAGATTATCATCTATCACATTCAGGGGTGTTTGTGTTCCGGGTTTTTTATTTTATTTTCCACCAGAAATTACAAATTATAATTTTGTTTATAGTCTTTACTAGAAAACAATCAATAATATCACTGTTAAAAATATTCTGGTAGCAAATTCCGGGATCACAAACACCCCAGATTACAATGTATGATAATCTTTCAATAGTTTTCAATCAGATAAAATAATGAAATTTCTTTTTGTATTTTCTTGTATAAAACATTTCATTGATTCCCTATTGATGTTCAAAAATTTTTTTCATGAGTTCAAAACGAGGCTTTAATTTCTTTTCCGATCAAAAAAGTACCTCCTTTCCTGTAAGCATTCCAATATTTACTGATCCCTGCGTGGATTAGCATCAATTCAAAAAAGAATAAAATAACTGGATTTCTTTTTTTTTTTTTTTAAATCTGTGAATTGTTAAATTTAAGCAATGAACGAATAACTTTTTACTAGTGGTTACAATGGATTCATTTACATTTTACACAAATATCATACGTGCCAACGTTTTAATTAATATTCCGTAAAATAGTTAGTGGCCATTTTTTTCCCCCACACCAGTCTTTTTACTTCCATTACATTACTACCGTAGATAATGGAAGTATTGTATTCGGTCCAAAAATTCGATATGGAGATTTCACCTGATTTACACGTTTTAAGGCTCCCCTGAGTCCAATAAAGTGGTTTTTGACAATTCGTCAGTGTGTGTGTGTGTATGGATGTGCGGAGTCTTCTGGCTATCATATCTCCGAAACTAATAAAGGTAGAACTACAAAACTTCGGAATTGAGACAGGTCTGGTGTACAGATGAATTATCCATATTTTGGTGAAAATTAAAAAAAACGGAAGAAGTGGGACATCGGAAACTGGATGTAGGGCCGTAAGTTCGTATCTCAAAAACGGCTCTATCGATTTTCTTCAAATTTGCTGCTATATAAAAAGTCTATTAGACGTCCTTTTGAATGCTATAGTTGGTTAGTTCAGGAAAATTCATAGTTGTCCTGTATAAATAGCTTAATTTCAGGTCTCGCAAGCGTGTTCTTTTAAAAACGGCTGTACGGATTTTTTTCAAACTCGCCCTGTTAACTCATTTTTAAATATACTTTTGTATGCAATTATTTATTTCTGGTCAATAATTGATTTTGTGTAAAAATTGGTATCTCAAAAATGGCTCTAACGATTTTCTTGAAAATTGTTATATGAACCCATTTCTTTCTCATGCATTACGTGGTTTCTAGAAGAAAATTAACAGTCATCCTTCTTAGGTAGGTCATCTTCAGATCTCGGAAATTTGTGTTTCAAAAAATAACTCTAGCTTTTTTTTACTCTTACTTTTTACCTCACTATATGTAAGTTTCGTTTTATATGTCTTATGAATGTATAAAATTTCTCTTATTGTAAAAATTTTAGGTTTCTACTTCATTAGGTCACTTTTATGTTTTCTGATTACATTATCCCTGAAACATGCATGTAATAAGTGTAATAGTTGGTAATGGAAGTCGTGTGGTTGTTTTACACCAGTCTTTTTCAGAGTATTTTTCTTTTTAAATAATCGAAATTAAATCTGGAGAAATTTTCAATAATAATAATAATAATAATAATAATAATGGCGTGATAAAAGGGGCACGTAACTAACGATTTTACTAAATACTAATTAGAATGTTGGCAGACAGAAAAAGTAGAACGAAAAAGCATGCGATGTGCATTGATTATTTACACTTTCTAACAGAGCGTACTTACTGTATCGTGTAACTTTCAATGTTCTTTGCCTACGTTAACGCACAACGGACAGATAAAAGGTCTGAATGGCATAAACATAGACAAATTGAATTCACAATCACGCTTAAATATCGTTGTAAAATCTTAAAATTGCTTAACACTAAAGAAAATACTGTCCCTTGATTCTAATTGTAGCCCTTAATGTATCAGAATATTTTAGTGCAATTCTGTAAATTCATAGGTTAGTTATATCTTATCCTATACAGAATATCATTTTAGCATATTCATAATAATTGCATTTTTCTAATGAATTTTGCAGTAGAAAGTCGTTTAAATGTGACTTATTTAAATGTCTGTCCCCTATAACATAACGTATGGCCATTTTTTGAGAGTCCCTGTACGTAAACCAGTTATATAGGACCTATAATTGCCATTTTAAATAGGAAACATTCCATAGTGAAAGTGAATAACTCACTTTTCGAATTTTCTGAAAATATTTACAGACTCTTGAGGCGCGCCGAATGACGGATGGACAGGTGGACAGTCGGACAGACAGATACACAAATTCAAAACATATTCATAATTAAAAATTGTTAGAAAGTGTTAAAAACCCTTAATGTAAACGAAAATGCAATTTCAGTAAATTTCCAATGACATCCCTTAATGTAACTTAATCCTTTGTAGCGCGCTGTCCTCGCTGCAAGGACGCAATTATTAATCCTTTGTATCCCACCGGTTCTTTAAAGTCCCATCAAAAAAATTCCTCAATGTAGCCAAACCTTACTACACGATTTTATTGGGACAATACTTTAAGCATTAGTCCCTATAGTTAATACTTCCCTATAGTTAAGCTATAGTATAAGCTAAATTTAATACTTTCGCGACCGCTCACGTAAATTCACGTCATTTGGAAATCTGTAATTCCACCAATGGGCATTTCTTTCGCAATTTAGATGCTATTAAATTCTTAAATATATAACCAATATTCACATTTTTACGATGAAATATACTATGGATACAAATACTTTGATTAGAAAGAATGTAAATATAATGTATATCCATTTCTAATATAAATGTGAATGCATAAAATTTTGTTCTGAAATATTGTAACATAGTACAATAACGCCCACGTGCGGACCTTACTATCAAAAATTCAAAATCATGCGGTCGCTAAAGTGTTAATATGCAGATGAATCTCATGCATAAAGAAATTTTATAAAAAAGTTTCAAACTATTTTTCCAAAAGTAATATAATTTGGGATATTAAGGGCTCCAACTGCAAAATCTCATCCCGAAAATTTTTTAGAAAAAAAAAAAATAGTTTTATAACGTAGCAGAAAATTCCGGTAATTTTTTTTTTTTTATTTAACTTAAAACTTAAATTTTCTTAAATTCTAATTTTGTCCGTGAATTCCGGTGGCAGTATAACTTAAATGCTCCGAATTACTTTGCGCCGCAAAGGGTTAATCTTTTTGTGTGGTCTTGATAATCTTAATGCTAATTATACTTTATTATACAGAAAGACATTCTTTTGTGCATATGAATAATATATTTTAATTACATTAATATTTGTGCAACGTTATTCAAATTTGGCTTTTAGAAATACCTCTCATAAAACGCAATGCTTTGGAATACTTTCGAGTGTCCTTGTGCACAAATCAGTGGTGGTATGTACTCCATTTTCTCTAGAAAACATTCGATAATGAACTTGAATAACATATTTCAATTTCATTAAGATTTGCTTAAAGTAAATGCATGAAAGTATGGTTTATCCCTCTCATAGAACATAATGCTTTGGAAGACTTACGGGTGTACCTGTACACATACCGATAGAGGTATTCACTCCATTTTCAATAGGTAACATCCAATAGTGAACTTGAATAACATATATCAGTTTCAGGAAATATGAATATTTACGGGAGTTAGAGAGCGGACAAACTGACGGATAGACAGACAAACCTACAGACAGACAGACAAACCGAAGTCATTAACAATTTTCAACGTTGTTGGAAACTGTTGAAAAAAATAAATAAATAAGGATAATTTTATTTGTCTTGCACCTATATGTGTATGTTTCATAGCTTAAAATACCTTCTATATACAATGATTGCAATCTACTTTCCCCACAACGCAGTAAGAAAACAAATTCTACAATCGAACTTGTAGGTTAACTTCATCCCTTCCTTTGGTTCATATCCGCCAACTATCTCATTACGAATCGCAACATCATTAGTACCCGCCATTTTTTTTTTTTTTTTTTTTTTTTTTGACACCAGTTCTTTTTTAGAGGACTTTTATTCTCGTTTATTCACCGCTACAAGTGGAGAAATTTATTCTAAAAATAAAATGGTGTGGAAAAAAAGGCTTATTTTAAAAGGGCATAACAATGTTACGATTATGAATGAGGTTATTGGCAAGTATGTGTGGTTGCGCAGTACTTTTTAAAATTGTTTGGTGGAGAGGTACAGTTGCCAACTTAGCACCTCTTGGCTACCGGAAAATTTTAATATATATATATATATATTACTTTACCACTGAAAGCTGTTACAATTCACTAATTAAATAAAATAAATATTTCTATTAAATTATTCCGGTGGCCAAAAGGTGCTAAGTTGGCAACTATATTTCGGAGTTAGACGCTTATCCCCAAAAATCTTTCGCCCAGGGCAGCTGAAAGTGTAGACCCTCAAACCACAGCCTCCTAAACTAGATGCCTCCCACGTGGCTCGGAAACATATCGGTATACAGCGTCACCTGGTACAGATTGCGCGACTTTTTTTTCACAACAGCCACCAAAAATTTTTAAAAGTGGGATTTGATTCCTTGAAAGGCGAATAGAATCGAAGAAACGTCGATTTTGTATCTCATATATCACTTCTTAAAATTATCGGTGAGAGTTGAATAAAAAAAATCGCGCAATTTGTACCGGGTGGCGCTGTCTACCACTTGAACTGTTGCTAAGTTTCTGAGCCACGAGGAAGTTTAGGAGATTATGCTCAAACAATTTGAGGGTTATAAAATATAAATGAATGCACTAACACAAATTTATTCTTCTACAAATGATATATAGATTTTTTTAAAGGACTTGTATACGTGCAAGACAAATAAAATTATCCTGATTTTTTTTTTTTTTAAACAATTTCCAACAAAGTTGAAAATTGTTAATGACTTTGGTTTGTCTGTCCACCTATCTGTCTGTCTATCCGTCCGTTTGTCCGCTCTCTAACTCCCGTAAATATTCATATTTCCTGAAACTGATATATGTTATTCAAGTTCACTATTGGATGTTACCTATTGAAAATGGAGTGAATACCTCTATCGGTATGTGTACAGGTACACCCGTAAGTCTTCCAAAGCATTATGTTCTATGAGAGGTATAAACTAAACTTTCATGCATTGGAGGTAATAACTTATTCTGCAAAATCTTAAAATAGTCTAATACATTTGTGGGTTTCTATGGCGCAAGTCTTTAGTCAAGTATTTAGAAGATCGAAAAGTTAGGAATTTATCTAGTGCCCTGATAACATATTACAACAACAACAAAAAAAAAAAAAAAAAAAGAAGGATAAAGAAAAAACGTTTCCAAGACCCTTTGTAAGTTACCTTCCTTTTATCGGTACACGCTATTTGAACTATAAAGGTGTTCCATTTGTCTCATTATATAGGTGCAATATGTCCCCCCCCCCCCTAAAAAAAAATCTGTGTATAGAACGAAATTAACAGTACAGCTAACTTTAGGATTCAAATTAAATAAAACACAGCCAGAAATATCGAAATTTATCAGCAAGAAACCAGTTCATAAACACCGTTAAAATTTTTATTTTTTATTTATTTTAAACTGAATTTTTTTCTGCCTGTTTTAATTTTAATTTATAAATAGTTTATTCTAGTGAAATTTTAAACTAAATATTCGAATAATATATTAACTTAGTTTATTTTCATTTTATTTCTTTTGAAACTAATGCGTGTTTTGTATGAAATAATAATATTAACAATAAAATAACATCTTCCTAATTTTTAATATTATCTAGTAATTACTTTTCAGTAATTAAATTTAGATTATTGACTATTTCAAATTTGTGGCTAGCATCTTGCGTTATAGAGGTGGAATAAACAGTTACTTTTTAATGTTACCTCGTTCTACACTACCTTTGATAATAGGTTCTATAAACTTAGTATTTTTATAATATATTATTGCTTAGTTGATATCTGACGAATGCGTGTTTTAATTGTTTTGAGGTATGTGTGCAATGTTCAATATTGTTATGCAGTGTGGATATGATTCATTTTTTCAATCCAGTATATTTTTTAGCAGTCACTTATCGTAACAAAAGAAATTGATGAATAAAAAAAAAATCTATTACAAAGTAGTGACATTCAGTTCTTTAAAAGACTTACATAGACGCTCACGTCAAATGAGTAAGCAGAAGACTCTCTTAAACACAAAATAGTATTATTTCAACGCGAAAACACTTATGTCAAATAATATCGAGTAATAATACAGTGTTTTCCGTAACAAGTAATGCTCAAATAATGTACCACATTCTTAAAACAGCTATTAAAAAATGTATAATATCCAAAATGTCAAACTGGAAGAAATAAATGTATTTCTTATATTTTCTAAAGAACTTGAAAATTCTAAAACAAAAAAAGAATAAATTTTATTTACATTTACAGTCATATTTGGCGAATGCACAGTTGTGGGATGATGGCTTTGAATATGTTTTCTAAAATTAAGAACTGTTTTTTTTTTTTTTTTTTTTTTAACTTTTATAGAAGTCTACAAAAAATTAGTCTTAGCCTTTTTATTCATATTAACCCCTTAACGGTCGCTTATATTTCAAAGACACGCCCATAGGATCCCCACTGTAGTTTAATTAAAGAAAATAAATTTAAAATAAATGTATTAATATATATATATATATATTTATTCAGTACATTTTTCCAAATACAGAGCTGCCAATCTGATGTGGAGAATTGATAGTACCCGCCCCTATTTCCACACTAGTCTTTTTTTAGAGTATTTTTCTTCCTAATTCATAGTAAATACATTCGAAGAGAATTACTCTAACAATTAAGCGGTGTGGGAAAAGGGGCGGTATTAAAAATCCTCCGGATTAGGTTGACAGTTCTGCTTATTATTGCGGTGACACTATCTATTTTTGATCTTCTAAATTAATATTCAGGCTAATATTATATAGTAAACTAATATTCAGTCAAATGATTCTTGCAAATTATCTTCGGTTAAACAAATAATAGACTAAAATTTCTGCCAGGGAAATTGGCTAGTTCAAGAAAATATTAGAAATTTGTAAGTAAGGGACACCGAAGGTATTCCTTTAAAGGTTTATTCGACTAATATTAAAATAGAAGTAATAATTTTGGTTGGAATGTGCTTTACGGTCCTTCTTGGCGACTTGCAGATAAAGATGCCAACCTTAGTAACCACGGTGTTTATGCGCCGCTGAACGATCGATGTTTGAAATGTGGTAACCTCCCCATGATGTTTTGAAACTATGATTTTCGCGTACGTTATTGTTGCCAAACGAATTTCGTACATTTTAAAGACTCATGGAGTTTGTGTGAGACGTATTTAGTAATATTTTTTTTTTGGTTTTTATATACGGGTTACTGATCGATGCGAAACGAAATTTCCTACGTTTTAAAGATTCATGGAGTTTGTGTGAGACGTATTTAGTGATATTTCTTTGGTTTTTATGTACGCTTTACTGATCGATGCGAAACCAAATTTCGTATGTTTAAGAGATTCATGCAGAATGCGGGTGAGGTATAGAGTGATGTTTTCTTTGTGGTTTTCATGTACGCTCCGCGTACATACGTGCATATTACTGGTCGCTGCAAAACGACATTTCGTCCGGAGGACATCATTTGGATAAAATGTGCTTTTAAGGCAGTGATTTTTTTTTGTGTGTGTGTGGGGAGGGGAGGCAGTGATTTATTTTTTCTTTTCTGGGGGGGGGAGTTTCTTTTGTGTGTGTGTGTGGTGGGCAGTGATTTTTTTTTGTTTGGGGAGGGGCAGTGTTTTTTTGGGGAGGGGGGCGCAGTGTTTTTTTTTGTGGGGAGGGGGAGGGGCAGTGATTTTTTTTTTGTGGGAGGGGGCAGTGAATTTTTTTTTTTTTTTGTTGGGGGGAGTGTTTTTTTTTTTGGGGTGGGAGGGGGCAGTGATTTTTTTGAAGGGGGCAATGTTTTTTTGTGGGGGGGGCAGTGTTTTTTTTTGGGGGGGAGGGGGGTTCATGTACGCGGAGCGTACAGACGTGCATATTACTGTTCCCTGCAAAACGAATGCTTCGTTACTCATGTCATAAAGCTTTTTCGCCGGAGGGCCCTCCGCGTCCTCGGTGCCTCCCGCTTGCAGTGGACGCAGCGGACTGCATCCACTGCAAGCGGGAGGCACCGAGGACGCGGAGGGCCCTCCGGCGAAAAAGCTTTATGACATGAGTAACGAACAAAATAAAGGGATTTATTTAATTAAGCAGGAAATTTTGTTTTGCAGCAATCAGTAAAATTAAAAAAAATGTCTTAAAGCTTTTTCACCGGAGGGCCCTCCGGCGAAAAAGCTTTATGACATGAGTAACGAAGCAAAATAAAGGGATTTATTTAATTAAGCAGGAAATTTTGTTTTGCAGCAAACAGTAAAATTAAAAAAATCCCTTTATTTTGCTTCGTTACTCATGTCATAAAGCTTTTTCGCCGGAGGGCCCTCCGGCGAAAAAGCTTTATGACATGAGTAACGAAGCAAAATAAAGGGATTTATTTAATTAAGTATGAGATATGCTTCGTGTTTTTAAAAGCAAAATAAAGGTATTTATTAATTAAGTATGAGATATGCTTCGTGTTTTTAAGAAGTTTTGAAATTTTATGCATTTTAAATATTCATGCAGAATGCGGATGAGTACAGTCGGAAGCAAAAGTATCCGAGCACTAGCAAAAATTCCTACGTAGAAGATGTACACTTAATATTGTTTTGTTAAATTAATCCTTGTCGAATCATGTTCTTAGACTGACTAACAACATGATTCGATAAGGATTTGTTTAACAAAACTCTATTAAGTGTTTTTTTTACGTAGGAATTTTTGCTAGTGCTCGGATACTTTTGCTGCCGTGATGTTTTTTTACTTTGTTTTCATGTACGCGGAGCGTGCACACGCCGTAGCGCAGTGCTAGTGCGATGTTAAATGTAACCTCACTTGCGTCTCTCCGAGATTGTCGCCCAATCGCAGTGCTAGTGCGATATTAATTGCAACCTTACTTGCGTATCTCCGAGATTGTCGCCGAAGCACAGTGCTAGTGCGATGTTAATTGCAAACTTACTTTCTTATCTCCGAGATCGTCGCCGAAGCGCAGTGCTTGTGCGATGTTAATTGCAACCTTACTTGCGTATCTCCGAGATTGTCGCCCATAACGCTGTAGTAGTGGGACGTTAAATCCACTCTGCTTATACTACAGTCAGCAACAAAAGTGTCCAAACACTAGAAAAAATTCCTATGTAAGAAAAAGTACACTTCATACGGTTTTGAGAAATAAATCCTTGTCAAATCCTGTACTTAGTCAGTGTAAGAAAATGATTCGACAAGGATTTATTTAACAAAACCGTACGAAGTGTACTTTTTTAACATAGGATTTTTTGCTAGTGTTCGAACACTTTTGCTGCCGACATGTTTCGTTTGTTTTACTTTTCCAATTTTGGCAACAGTAGGGTAACTTCATTTCAAAAACATGCTTGTCTGGTCGTGGTGAATTTTTGTTTGTTAATTTATGATATATTTTATAGAATTGTGTCTTTAAGTAGAATATAAACTAAAAAAATGTTTGGTATATTCTTTTAAATTTTGAAATTTCTTAATTCTACTTGCATTTATCGAAATTTGTAGCGAGGATTAAAGTTTCGTTTTTTCAAGGATTATGAATGTCTATCTATGAATGTATGTATGCAGGATTAGCAAACTTTGAAACGGGTAAGTAAAAAAAATCTTGTGTTTTATTTATATATTTAACTTTTTTATCTGTTGGGTTAATTAGGGTGCTTTTGTTTTGTAATGTTTAATAATTGTTAGTTTTTGTGTATGCAAATTGTACAAATTTTAAAAATTTGATTTTTATTTGTATTTCTCTTTATTCACGCTCTTAAAAGGATTCTTTAACGGTTTATGTGTAGATAATTGCTTTAAATTACGTAAATCGGCCTTCTTGGATAGGACGGTTATAAAAGCTGGAAAACCGTGCTTCCAGTCCGCCATTTTGAAAAGGACGGAAGAGAAAACCGCGACACCGCGCAGACTCGGCGAGTTCGGAAAAAATCGCCAAAAAATCGCCAAGCAGGACCGTAAAGCACATTTTTACCATAATTTTTAATATGTTTTGAATGAGTATGAACGGATTACTGTTCTGCTAATATTTTTCAGCTAACATAACTTCCTTTGATAGTAGAATACATTTCACTATCACAAATAATCTTGTTCTAAGTGTATATTATGCTGGCTTTATGCCAGAGATTTCTCCTTCCTATTTCTCTTTCATAGAGTTGAAAAAGTTGATAGGGCTATTTATTTAAAATTTTAATGTCAGTAATATGTTACTGGACCAATAGGTTCTAATGTAATGACAGTATTATTGCATGAATTAACTCCCAACTCTAGTTGCCTAGAAATCCCAAATAGGATTACAAGGCTAAATAGTTTGAACACAGCTGGTTTTTATAATAATAAAAAAAGATATCTGTCTGTCTCTGTATGAGCCCTCACTGAAAGTAGAAGTATGAAAATTGACATACGGGTGCTCAGAAGCCTTCCCAAGGACACAGTAAAAAATCATTGAAAAATTTTAATACGTTGCGGAGACATTTATTAAAACATCGACCTATGTCTAATCAGAAAGCGATCTCAATGTCTGAAAATTCACCCCAATAGTTATTTTTGAACTTCAAAGCACATCTGAATGCGTTCCGCAGATGAAAGAAGCAGACGACAAAAATTTCGCGCGTTTTGTAAACCGATCTCTCTTCAATGATTCGAGGTATAGAAAATACGTCTGTACCATTTCAAAAAAGATTTATTACCGATTCTAATGGTGAAACTTTTTTTGAAAAATATTCATTTTTTATATTTTTTAAAAATATTTAAAAAAGGTCCAATTTTTTTTTTTTTTTTTCGATCTTCTCTTTTTGAATTGCTTTCTACGAATAAGTAAATGTCGAATGTCTTAACGAGCGACATCTTTAGAAAGGCCATTTAATCTTCTTTCAAACCGTATAAAGTTTTTAACAAAATACGGATTAGCGATCCATATATTTCCCTTTTACGAAACAACGATTTTTTCTCAAAATATTTTATAACTCAAAGTATTTTCGAAAAAAATTAATTCTTTTTTTTTTTTTTTTTTTTTTAATGTTTATAGATCTCAATTAAATAAAGAAGTCTTTCGAAGATTTAAATCGTATCTTAAAAACTTTATGAGTTATAAGTTTTTATTTTTCTGAATAGCGCCCTTGATCATACAAGTTTCTGCCATTACATAGGCGGGATGCCAGTTATAAACGGATTTCTTGCAGTAGGTTTCTATGGAAACCACATTTAAATAGAAAGTCAAGTTCTTTTTTTGAGAAAGAGTTTCCATAGCAACGAATTCATTTCAATGCGATATATTTTTATTTTATTTTTATTTATTTTAAAGTATTTGGAATTAAATATGACACTGAAATTTCGTATTATAAGGTTGTAAGACCCGGTATATCGATAGCAGATATTTTCAAAAGTGTAAAATAATTAGGAGGGCCGGAAAAAGGGAGGCAAACAGGCAAAAAATGCAGAAATACAGTTAGACAGTTCAAAATTGGTACAAATAGATTTGGGGGCCTATATGTGGAACGAGGATATTTTCGAACGTGTAAAATTATCATGATGGGCGGGAAGGGGGGCGGCGGAGCGGCAAAATGAATTGAGTTGCACCATTCAAATTCAATATATAAGTGTTTCGGGGATCTAGAAATCGAATGAGGATATTTCCGACAGGGTAAAATTATTAGGAGGATTGAAGGGGGGGAGGCGGCAAATCGAATGAAGATATTTTCGAAATTTTAAAATAGTTGGTAGGGGTAAAAAGGAGGGGGCGAAAGGGCAAAAAACTAGATATAGAGTCAGAACGTTTAAAATTGGTACTTATAGGATTTTGAAGCCTACAAGTGGAATGAGGATATTTTCGAAAGTGTAAAATTATTACGAGGAATAGGAGGAGGGGGTTCAAAAGGGCAAAAAAATAGAAAATGAGTTAGGCCGTTCAAAATTATTGTATAAACGTTTATGGGGTCTAGAAATCGAATAAGGATATTTTCAAAAGTGTAAAATCATTAGTAGGAGTGGGAAGGGAGGCGGAGTGGTAAAACAATAAAAATAAAGTTAGACTGTTGAAAAGTAGTCACTGGGTTGGGAATTTGACGGGTGAGAATTTTTAATGTTCCTTTACACGGTGAGCGACTAAATTGTTTCAAATCATGAAATGTCATAGGGCACCGTAGTTACCAAACAGCGGAAATGTGCTACAGTTAAAATTTTCAAAGCTATATGCACTATGAGGGAGCAAACTGCTGTAAGTTCTGAAACAGGGATAGGGCGCCGTAGACGCAATCGAGCGGTACTTGCTACGTTAGGGGTGTTTGCGTTTCAGGTTTTTTATTTCTTTTCCCACCAGTAATTATGAATTGTACTTTTGGTTGTATTTAAATTCCGATTTTACTAGAAAACTACGAATAATATCACTATTAAAAAATTCTGGTAATAATTTCCGACGACACAAACACCCCTGGGTTAGAATTTCCAAGGATCATACCATGGTGAGCGAACAAGCTGTTTCAGATACTTAAACGGGAAGAGGGCGCTACCGAGTGGGAATTTACTATAGTTAAAATTTTCAGTAAAGCTTTTTGCACTATATGTCAATAAGCTGTTGTATGTCCTGAAACAGGAAAAAGGCGCTGCAGGTTCCACGAGTGGGAGTTTCGTACGGTCGGACTTTTCAAGAATCGCGAACCAGCTCATCGCCGAAGGCGGCCAGTATAAAATACAAAAGAAATTATGTTTTTATAAAATAAATAATTAAATAAATAAAACTTTCCAACCAGAAAAATTAAAAGAAAAAATTAAATGATATATGATCATCTGGCACAGCTATGTTGCAGACTGCCGTTTGGTGGCAATGTCTTATCTCCGCTCCTTTTACTTACCACTCCATTTCCTGAGGTAAATGCCTGTTTCAGTCTTCTCACTTTGGTGAAAAGTTTCCGTTTTTAGGGAAATTCCGGGTCTTGGAGGGAAAAAATAGGGAGACGAAATAACGTGAGAAAAAACTCTCTTTACGCAAGAGAGATATGGGAATATGTTTTTAGACTGAAAATCAGACAAGTCCATTACTGCTTTGAAGGTGTCAGACTTCGAGAATCTTTTATTGAACAGTCACCAAAAATTTTTTGAAGTGATAATTGATAAATATAATAGATGTCTTATATTCCGATCGTTTATTATGTATATCAAATACCTTTCTCGAAATGATTGGTGACTATTGAATGAAAAAGTCGCAAGAACTGCCAACATTGACTGCTTTAAGAATAAGATCTGAATCTGAATATGTTTTCTGAATACCTAAATTGATACGTTCTTTTTGAATAGCAGAAAGGCAGCGGCCTTCAAGGGATTGATTAATTTCGATCGAGAACGACAAAAATGTTATGCTTTAAATTATTCGCGTACAATGCGCAACTTCTTCTTCTACTGTCTTTCAAGCTTTTAAACAGAAGATAGACCGCTCTAATCTGCAATATTTATGTGAGAGAAGTAAATTCACGTGCTAAAAACTGTTTCAAATTTCACGCTGTTTTGATATGTCATTATCGACAATTTCTTTCGCTTGCTCGATTAAAGCTCTCAAACTATGGAACAAGCAATTAAAACAATTAAATTACTTTTTATTTATCCCGGGATATTCTAAGAAAATTTGATGTTCTTTTCTTTCAAATTATTGCCTGAATTTATTTGCGTTGAGTGTTTGGAATATTTCATTTGTATTTATTCAACATTTTTTTCCCTTACATATTACAAAATAATAAAGTGAAAGGGAGCAGAAAGACAAGTAAAAAAGAAAAAAAAAATATTTAAACTATAATCTAATACTTTTGTATTTTTTAGTTTAAATGAAATTTAATAAGGTAATTATTTGAAAATTTTAGCAACTTTTCATAACTTGTTAAATTTTAATATTATTCTTAATCAATTTTTATTTCAAAGTTAAATTAAATAAATTGCTTATAATGATTTTGTTACTTTTACAGTTTAGCTAGGGATGCTATTTAAACTTTCATTAAGAATAAATATGGCTCCTGTTTTTTTTTTCCCTTGAAAGTTGGATCATATAATAATGTAAATACCTATTAGCTTGAATTCTGTCTTCACCTTTTTCTTTCGGATATCGACTGGTTTTAGTTAACTCGCTTATCTATCTATACATATAATGAAAAAAGTCTCGTCACTGATTCGGAAGAATCTAGACAGTGGATTTATCTTATTACAAATACAGGGGTCGTACTCTGCACTCTTTTTTAAGAATATTCTCAGAAATAAGAAACTTTCGCCTTTTTTGCCACCAATTATTTCATACAGCAATATTTGTGGTATTTTTATAGTAATTGGTCGTAATTAAACAAGATTGAGATTATTGTACACGAATAGTTGTAGCAATAAAGAAGGAAATTTTTCATTCCTGAAAAGTAGTGATGGGTAAGACACGAAAAAATTTTGTCATGACATTGAGGTACCTCAAAATATTTTGAAGTGGGACAATGTCATGCTTCAAATGACATGAGGTGTTGCAAGAGAGAGAGCAAGGTGAATGAATGAGGTGAAGTATTTTGTCATCTGTTGTAGTGAGTTCTGAGGTATTGTCTGTCATGTCCCACGTGAATTGAAAGAGTTGTTTTGTCATGAAAATTAATTAGTGTGAAGAGGTGAGAGGTTCAAAAAAGTGAATGAAGATGCATGAATGAAATGAAGTACTATGCCATATGTTGTAGTGACTTGTGATGTACGTTGTTTGCCATGTCCCACGTGAATTGAAAGAGTGATTTTGTCATGAAGATTAGTATTAAAAGTTGAGGTTTACATTCGATAACTGCAACTGCAAAAGTGTGAACGAAGATGCATGAATGAAATTAAGTATTTTGTCATATGCTGTAGTCAGTTGTGAGATAGGGAGTTTTTCGTGACACGAGTGTTTTGAAGGAATTGTTTTGTCGTGAAGTGTAGTGTTAAGAGATGAGGAGCTTACATATGGTACCTACAATTCCAAAAGAGTGAAGGAAGACGTATGTATGAAATGAAGTACTGTGTCATCAGTTATGTCTTGTTATCAGTTAGGTAGTTTTTCATGTCACAAGCACAAGTGAATTGAATTGAATGAATTGACTTGTCATGAAAATTACTGTTAAAATGATTGGAAAAAAAGTTAAGGAATCACTGAGAAATTATCTTATTTCCTTAAAAGAAGTAATAGTCACAAAAATTTAAATACTTTTAACAAATAAAGCTGACTTTTCAAAAATATTGAGATTGTTAAAGACATATTTAGTTTTAACAAGAAGGTGTTAAAATGATTGTTTTAAGTAATTTCTCAGGCACTTCACTCTTCACTTGCTTATAAAAACTCACGAATGTTTTCGGAAGAAAGTATTGGATTCGTAAAAGTTTTCTACTAATGGTTTTTGATGGATTTACATGTTTTGAGGGTCCAGAACAAGATTTGACCCTTTTTATTTTCTTTATTCAATAGAAGAAAATATTGGATTCGTAAAAATTTCCGACTTCTGGTTTTCGACAGATTTTCACGTTTTGAGAAGTCTAGAACACAATTTTACAATTTTTTGCGTATGTCTGTCTGTCTGTGTGTGCGTGTGAGAGACAAAAATTTTGTGGCAAATGTATCTCCTTGACTACTGTTTAGAATTGTTTATAAATTTATATGTAGATGCACCTTGGCCTAAATTAGTGCCTATCGACTTTTGGTACCAAACGCTCAACAGGTGGCGCTGCTATACAGCGATTTCCACAATTTAATGGGAGGCTATATCTCAGGCTCTATATCGCATAATCAAACAAAACTTTATATATATAAGAAGGTCATTATGAAACATGCTGATTAAATTTGAATGCTTATCGGGCAAAATATGGCACGGCTATTCAGCGATTTTTGCAATTTAAAAATGAGCTATATCTTACAAACTACTTCACAGAATTACATATACATTTTTATGTAGACGCACCTTGATATAAATCGGCAAATAATAATTTTTGGTGTGAAGCACTTAACGTGTGGCGCTGCTGCACAGCGATTTCTACAATTTTAGGGGAGGCTATATCTCAGGTTCTATTGTACAAATAAATGCGCATTTATCAATTTCTAGACGTCAAACTAACAAATGCCAAGCATATAATTAAGAGCCCTTGAAAGTGACTATTTTAATCAGAACGAAAGAATGATCGAAATCATACTGCAACAATAAACTTCAAAAAATGAGGGCTAAAACCCCTTAGAAAGACCCCCGCGGAGGTCACTCTCTTTTTTTGTCCTAGTACCCTTGTGCTGTCAATCGGCCTTAATCCCGACAACCCAACAACCAACCTCAACATTTTGTTTGATAAATTTAAAATGCTTAAAATATAATAATTATATTCTTAAACACACCATGAGTAAACAATATTCGTAATCATATAAAAATACGTAAAATACAATGATAACATTCTCAAGCACAGCAGGAATAAACATTACTCATAATTATATAAAGTACATAAAATACAGTGAGGAAATTCTTAAATACACCGGGAATAAAAAATATTCGTAATTATAGAAAAATACATAAAAATAGTGATAAAATTGTTTAATACACTATTAATAAATAATATTCGCAAAGTATCTAAAAATAAATCGATCTTTTTCTCCGAACCTTGGACATAAAATTTATGCTACCAATACGAGTGTTGGTGTTAGGGTTAAGGCCAACTAACTGTGCTATATTACTTACAAACTTTGAATAAACACCATAAAATTCAATAAACTTGCAACAATTGTTTCGGGTCGAAAAAACACACGACCCTTCATCAGGCGAATAAAGTAAGCACGAGTGCTGCAGGACTGCAGCACTCGTGCTTACTTTATTCGCCTGTTGAAGGGTCGTGTGTTTTTTCGACCCGAAACAATTGTTGCGAGTTTATTGCATTTTATGGTGTTTATTCAAAGTTTGTAAGTAATATTTTTACAACGCCAGTTTATTGATGCTTCTTTATTAAATAACTGTGCTATAGTCCTAAGCCTCAAGAGAAGTGCCCTCTGTGAGATTTTTCTAAAGGGTCCTAGTAAGCATTTGCGCAAGTTTCAGATAAAACCATAGAAAACTTTGAACGGCCAGGCCAACCAGTGCGATCTGGGATCAAACCCGGCACCTTACATTTACCAGCTTTTTGAGATCAGAACTTCTTAGGCCACTAGGAAGGCAGTACAAATACGAACGCAAGCATAAAATAATTTTATTAGTCTAGCTTCTTTTTTAAACTAATATTTAATTCCATTTTGGTAGCATTACGAATAATTTTTATTCTTGGTGTACTTGTTTTCTCTTTTCCTGTATTGTAGTCTGTGATTCACCATAATAGTCTTTGCCATTTATGAAAATCGAATTTATAAAACAAAATTAGGAGTAGCAGTGAGGTCACTGGAATAACACGGCCACTTCAATTTTAAAGTAATATTGTGATTATGGTTAAGTTAAAATTGGGGGGAAAGGTAGAATCTCGGAATTATTTGTGTTAAATCTTCTTTTTAAGCTTTATAAACAATATTTGTTTTTATTTTTCGTTTTAATTAAAATGGTGAAATTTCACAAATTATATTTAATTAATTATTAATTTATTTGAGGTAATAGGACAAATGAACGTCATATCGCTGCATTCACATTTTACTTAATAAATCGATTTATTAAGTTTTATTTTCCTGAAATAAAAATATTAAAAGCCGGGGGGGAGGGGAATATTATTTATATACCTTTTATTGGTTATAAGTTCATGACTTATCCAAAAAAGTTCGTTCTTATTTAAAAATGCAAAGGGAAAAAAGAACCAACCATATAAATAAAATGCGAATATAAATAAAAGAATTTTTAAAGAAGTTGAATTAAATATCTCAGAAACCTTTATAAAAATTATATTCACTTAAACTTAGGGAATAGAGTAGCATCAGGCGTATAGAATATTAATAAAATAAAATAAAAATAAAAAATGTAATAATAACAATATGGCGTAACTTTTGTGAAAATAGCTATTTTACTCTGTATCGATGTTTCTGGAAAATTTTTGCTCTTCATCTTCATGCACAAACCATGAATGCTTGGGATTCCAATAGCGCGGGGAAGGAAATCATCTTCTCCTGAACAACCCCCCCCCCCCCCCACTCCTCCTTAAAGAGAGTTTCAGCCTTTGCTTGTTTTTCTATTTATCTTTTTTTTTTTTTTTTTTTTTCAGTCGATTTTTGTCCATTTTCAATTACAACAACCTTACTTTTGCTGAGCCCCTATAGAAAATTTTCTGATTGTCGGCGCCCCACCGCTTCCATTACTTACGATAGTTTTGTAGCGAAAGTAAAAATTTAAATTATATGCATTTATATTAAGTATTGATACTGTATTAGGAATATCAATAATTTCGATTTTTGGTGTTTCACGTTTTCAGATCTCTTGAACTTCATTTGATCATTTTTAAAAAATGCTCATCAGCCTGTGATAAAAATTTTATGTGAGCTCTAGCTCAAAATCTGATACACAGAATTTTTTTATGAATTTTCAAGGTGGCCACAATTAAACTGATAATTCTCATACTATTATGTAGTGCAATTCCATTACAAGAATGGCGCAAACTTTGTAGTAAGATTAAATAAGACAGAAAACAAAGGATTCCGAAAACAAAAAACAAAAAAAAGAATTTTTAAATTTACCACTGTGGCAATATGTGATACTGTTTTTCTAAACTTTCATCTTTTTTTATAATTTAAAATTGATGACTGTGCAATTTATAAAGTATTGCTTTTGTCTCCAATTCTTATTTTGAAATTGGAGACGTTGCGCTAATTTGTCATAAATTTTGCATTTTTTAAAACTCTCTTTACTATTACACAGCACCATATATTCTCCTAGTGGTGACATTTGGAACTTTTTTCATTTTTCGCGGAATCTTTGACCCCCGTCTTTATTAAACTTCGCATAAAATTTACCACCATTCTCGCAATTAGATTGTGCTACAGTACATTATGAGCTCTGTCAGTTTAATTATGGCCATCTTTTATATTCAAATACATCTTGAAATAAATTAGTGCTTATAAACTTTTGGTGCAAATCGTTGAACAGGTGGCGCTGTTTGTTATACTGCAATTTTCCCTTTGTTAAGGAAGGATATATCTCAGCTTCTATTAGGCATAATTGCATAAAAACTGATTTGTGAAAACGGCATTATGTATACATATACTATTTTAATTTGGGTATATATATCGGCTGACTCGAGTCAGCACTATGATTGAAATTCGTGTACGGCAAGGTTATATATCTACTTCTAGAGCGTATAAAAAGAAAAACTTTATATATGATGACTTTCCAAATATTTATATAGGAACTTCAATTTTATTAATCGCATTGCGATTCATAACGAGGCTGAATAATAAATCCCTTTGAATTTTTTTTATTTTTCCGACTGAGTGAAAATAATGCCTGGACCGGGAGTCGAACCCCGGATCTTTGACTTACAAGGTCACGGCTCTACCAATTGAGCTATCCAGGCCGACACCCCGGTCAGCATTACTCACTCAGACAACCTTTAGGCAGAATATCTCTGGTCTATCATGTAGATAGCTCGACAGAAATGAGCCGCAGGAAATTGAAAACACCATTAGATAATGGGAGAAAGAAATACAATTTTTATTAAAATCACACAAGTCAAAGATCCGGGGTTCGACTCCCGGATTTTCCTCAAATTTTCGAAATTTGTGTTAAATATACTCATTTTGAGGTGCATGGGATACAAAAATTATGTTTTCAACATTTTCTTTCTTTTCTTTTCTTTTTTTTTTTTTTTTTTTTTTTTTTTTTTAACGTTATGATTTTTTTTTTTTTTTTTTTTTTTTAATAATTAAAATCTCCTAAATTGTAGATACGCGAATAAAGGAATGAATAAGGGCTTAATTTTCTTTTTAAAAGTCGAAAAGTATCCTGACATGTGAAAGATTCTAATATTCAGCCCTCATAAAAGAATAAATTTTTATCTGACAGTGAAATATATCATCAATATCAAAGATGAAATGCCTTCTAAACATAGTTTTACTCTATGACATAATTTTGGGCAATTTCAGTATATGATTTGCGAGTAGCAATTCGCAAGTTACCCATTCTTCCGTTACCCAATTTTCCGTTACCTATTTTTCCGCATCCCGTAAATTCCTGCTTGGTAGCGCCTGCTGCACCTATTTCCGGTTTCAGTATCTGAAACAGCCTGTTCGCTCACCGTATTATAATATTTGGAAATTCTTATTCGTAAGCAAAGATTCGTAGCAAATTCGTAGCAAAGTCCTGTTCGGTGGTGCCGTATTCCCGTTTTAAAACGCACAATAGCTTGATCGCTCATAGTGCAACTAGCTCTTAAAGATTTAACTGTAGCAAAACTAAAAGCGGTATCTTGTGACAAAGATTTGCAACATGTACTCTTCAATTCTAATTTAAATAGCTTTTTTTTAAAATGATATATTACTTATGAAATAATGTTAATTAAAAGCTGAAATACAAAAGTAATATAAACATTGTTATAAAAGGGCCCACCAGCGGCCGAGCGGTTCTGAGCTCAAAGCTGGTAGACGTAAGATGCCGGGTTCGATCCCAGGTCGCTCTCGTCGGCCTGGCCGTTCGGAGTTTTCAGTGGTTTTCTCCGAAACTTGCGTAATACGGGTTAGGACACCTTAGAAAGACCCTTACGGAGGGCACTCCCCCTCAGGCCTAGGACCTACAGCAGTCAATCGGCCTTACTCCGAAAATCCATTGTTATAAAAATATTTGTGTCTTACTTTTCAATATTTTACTCTTGCGTAACTCTGGAATAAATAGTGTTAAAAATCTTTTATACGGAATGTGAGCGGATAATCAGAATTTGAAAGTTTGCAAAATAAAAAATAACACATGTGTTTAGAGTTTTCTGTGCTTTTCTCTTAAACTCCTGTACTGAATTTAACGGCTTACACCAGTTTAAAAGTTCGCAATAAAATTTCATTTTAATGAATTTCGAAAGATGTATTATAAGTAATTTAATCGTAATTAAAATTGGAGATATTGGAATAAAGGTATTCTGGGTTTTCCGTGGTTTTCTCTGAATCTCCTATACGGGATTTAATTGCTATGCAATTCAAAGTGTCATCAATCTTTAGATTGCTCTAATAAGTAAGTATAATTTTATCATATAATTCGCACACTCTTTTCCTTAATTGTAATAATATGTTAAACCATTTCTTTCTTTGTAGTATAGTTTTCAATTGGTTGATGATTGATTCTATCAACTAATTTGTTGTTTGCTTCATTGTATTAACGTGATTCTTTAGATATCGAAAAATAAATAAACAATATTATGTTAATTTTCTTAATTGCAGTAATAATTTAAACTATTTGATTCTTTATATTGTAGTTTTTTAATAGATTGATGACTAATTCTGTCAACTAATGTGTTGATTGTTCGATTGTATTAACTTGTTTCTTTAGATTAAAAAAAAAAAAAAATAAATAAATAAAATAAACAGCATTTAATTTAATCGTACAGAAATGTTGCTATAGTTTCGTCAAAGATCTTATTTTCACTGTAACGAGTACCTAGTAGGTAATATAATAATTATATTATTGAACAAATTTTTAGAGAACTAATTATTACATAAATATTACAAGTATACAATCATGTTAAAACTTGTGTATAATGAAAATTATATTAAAAGTGATTATTGTAAATATAAACAAAACTTCACTGCATAAGGTAATAAAATTTCTTTCGTATTACATTTACTGTTAAAAAAAAATCCACTATTTTAAATATTCACAGTGTAAAATAATAATAATAATAATAATAATAATTTTCGCATATAACATTGATTTTAAATGTTAAATATTAATCTTTATGCCTTTCTTCTTCACAAATTAAACTTATGACTAAACATAATTGCTATGAAAGAAAATAATGTCATCCAGTGTCTGCATTCAAAAGATTATGTTCAGAAAAAAGCAAATTTTCATTATTATTATTTACATAGAAGAGAAAACACACGATGCAAGACTCTAATCACCTCCTCCCAACCCCGCGTGAAGTATAATCAAAGATCTTTCAATATCTATTAGAAGTTCTTTGGTATAATGCCAAGCCGTTTGCCGTCAATGCCTTTATTTTATTCGCAACCTGTCCCTAAGGCATTCTTTCCTATTATAGTCAGCCCCACGACCACCCACAGACAGGTGACGACCTTGAATTACAAACACAACTACAAATTTCGCTTCTTACGATCCGAACATGGCAAACTTACAACATATCCCTCACACATTAACCTCCCAGTGTCACAATGCAATGCATTACAAACATAACACTTCATTCAGTCATGTCATTCAATTGAGTCTTTCTCTGATTTCTGATTTTATTCTGAGTACCTGAATCTCACCCTGTTGAATGAATGGTTTCGTTGAAAGAATGGGACAAAATTTTTGTCAAATCCAGTTCAGATAGATTGAGGTCCTGTATGAGTGAATGAATGAACATGACAAAACGTTTGAAGCGTTGAATGTGTGTCTTCGAATGGGACAAAATTTTTGAGGTACTTCGGTTTGATTGAAGTATTGAATGAGGCGGTGAATGAATGAGTCAAAACATTTGAGACATTAAGTGAGTGGTTGAATGGGACATGACTTTTGAAGTAATACAAAAAATAATTATGAGGTATCATGACAAACCGCTGTGATGAGGTGTGACAATGTCATGCTTCATGTATGAGTTACCCATCACTACTGAAAAGGGGCAGAGGGTATGACATCTTCAATCTTTGATAAGTTAGTTAACCAAACCACTTGACATTTTGTTTCCACGTAATGACAATTTAAAATGTAAAAAATCGCGTCGTAAGAAACATATTTAAGAGATGATTTCTTAAAATTCACTATATATATCGTTCAAATCAGGGTTATTCAATCTCAAACCGTCATCTTGTCTTAAAATATCGAAAACTAATTCATAGGACCACTTATGATGTGGCCATTTAAAAAAGAGTTATCCGTTAACATTTTAAGTAAAATTCAATCAATTCGAAAGAAAGTTGGACTCTGGAATTATCTTAGAAATTTCTTAAAAGCTTACGATAGACAACTTGATCACACATCTTGTTTCAAAAGCATAATCTTTTTAAAAAATTGTCATTACGATAACTTCCAAAATAGTCAGTATGAACAAAGTGGGATAGCGAACTTATTTTGCAAATGTCGTGGATGAGTTCATTTACCAAAGTGATCTGTTGTTTTGATTCCATATAAAAAACGCATTTAGGAATCGATTTTCTTAAAACTTGGTATGTAAATACTCCTTACAATGTCTCAATCAACTTTATTATTTTCAATCAACTTTATTATTCTCAATCAATTTTATCGATCACCTAATTTAGAAATTGTGGCAACTTGATAAGAAAAAAAAAAGAATAACAACTACTCTTCCGACTGAGTCGGAAGAACTTCTTTCAAAGATTTATAATGTATTGACACCAATAATTATATTTGGAATATGCTTTATATATTTTAGATGATTAGTATTACCGAAATCTGCTAAAAAAAAATTTCCGGTTAGAAGTCTCCCATGAAGAACTGGAGACTTGGCACTCATGGGAATGAGTAAATTTTGTAAGCGCATAGCATTAAATTTTAAAGTTCGTGAACATATTAGTGTTTACAAATTATGGTATTCGAAACTCGAAAAATTTTTTCTTTATCTCGATGCAACTGATTTAATAATGAATATCAAAAATCTGTTAAAGAATCATGCCTAGCATTTTATACTGAAGCATTTAGGCAGATTAAAAATAGATTTCCATTTGAAGAAGATGTATTCTTTGTCAATTTTTTTTCTTTTAGTCTTCAAATGTTTTTGATTGTAATCCAGAGTCGCTCGTGCCTTTAGTAAGAAAGTATATATGTGACGATGCATCAAATCATTGGATTAATTTATTCAGCATCAAATCATTGGATCAGGAATGGGCAGAATAAGCTATAGATAAGAACACAGAAAAAATCGGCGATATTTGTAAATTCTACAGTCTTCTCTAGCATTGTATATAGCAGTGTCCGAAAAAATATGCTAATCTTTTAAGATATAAAGGAGGAGGTCATGGCCGCCCCCTAGATTTTAAAAATTCATTTCAATTCGCTTTGTCTTTAATAATTTTGAAAATACATGTACATAAATTTATTTTAAATAATCAACTATTATGGAATATCATAGCCAATAACATTCTGATCAAAATTAACTCTGAGGGCTATGAAACCTGTGCCTACGCTGATGACTTCTCCGTTATTCTCTCTGGGAAACGGAGAAAAGATCTGGAGGACCAAGCGAAGGGGGCCCTCTCACTTTTTAGCAATATTTTAACAGCACTAGAACTTTTCTTATCTTCATCAAAAACACAAGCCTTAACTTTCGCATACCTTAAAGCTCTCCAAAGGTCTCCTGTGATGAGGATCAATGGCGTCAGTGTCAAACACGTACACCATCTAAAACTTCTTGGTGTGACAGTCGACAGGAGGCTCAACTGGATTGCCCACATCAATGACCTAAAACTAAAACCAACATCCCATTACCACAATGCAGCCAAAATGGTAGGAAAGTGATGGGGCATCTCAACCTCTTTCCTCAAAATATGGTATAGTACCATAATTGACAAAATTATTATATATGGCGCGGGCATCTGGGGCGGTCACCTGACGACGACTGCCAAGACTAAGCTTTACTCTGTACAGAGACCATTCCTCTTTCAAATGTCCAGACGCTACAAAACAATTTCAACTGACGCATTGACCGTCATCACGATTCAAACCTTGTCCAAAACCTGGGAAATCCATCCAGCGAAGGATGCTGCATCAGAATTAATTAATTGCAACATTAATAGCTATTCTCCCTCTGCTCCTGTGGCAATCTACACAGACGGCTGCAAAACTGATTATGGTGTAGCGGCCGCATTCTGCGTGCTAATCAACAATGAATGTATCCACCAGTGGTCTTGCAGGCTCGAAGACTTCAATTCTGTACTCCAGGCAGAGCTTTTTAGAATTCTAAAGGCTATCGAATGGGTAGAGGGAAACCTCCACATACATTCCCCCATGAACATCTACAGTGACAGTCTCCCGAGCCTACAGGCCATTGCCTGAAAAAGGAGTAGATTTCCAATCATACTTGAAATTAAAACTAAACTGTACAACTTAAAATCTAATGTGACCCTGGCACAGGTTTCTGCCCACAAGGGTGTCGTCGGAAATGAACTGGCTGGTATTCTTGCAAAACATGCCACTGAAAATAGCCTTATACAATATTCCTTGCCTGCCCCTCCCTCATTCGTCAAACAAAAATTAAAACTTCAACTGATTCAAAATTGGCAGTCTCTGTGGGATGTCTCAGAAAAAGGTAGACACACGCACAACTTGATCCCCATAGCCACAACCAATGACTGGAAACTTACCCCTCCTATAACAGCCTTCCTGACGGGCCATTGCCCATTCCAAAGCTATCTTCAGAGATTTCATCGCCGACGCTCACCCCTGTGCCCCTGTGGCGAGGAGGGACATGCATTGCATTATTACTTTAACTGTGTCCTCACGTCTGCCCACCATATCAGAAATCCCTCCCCCAGACCAGTAAACTGGCTGGACAACATTTTAACTAGATCAAATCTAATTAACAAACTCAATAAGATTTTCTCCCTATTAATGGATTTATCAAATGACGTTGATTAATGCTGTTATCAATAACACTGCCTACTGGCTCAGACAGGAACCTAGACCTTCTCAAGAGCAACGTATACAACAGTATCGTGCACATGCTCTGCTGTAGAAATTGATTCAACGATTAGTAACCTGTTGCCCCTTGCCGCGAGATGCGCACGCCCGGCTACAGATGATTGCACGAAAGAACTTATCTTAATATGTTTCAACTGTTTACTTCATGAACTCTAAATGAACTTTTTCGACCAGAATCAATTCAAATCAAGAACTTTTCTCTCAATTATTATTTTAACCTCTCTCGCCCATTGTCGGTCTTGGAATACAAGTCTGGCGAAACTTTGTATTTATTTATTTTATTTTATTTTTCAATAAATCTTGGAGTAGTCCCCTTTGTCTCGACATTGAATTGCTCAACATCGCTCTAGCAGCGATGAGCGGGGGCTGCTCCTTGTTAAAAATCAACTATTATGAAAAAAACATTGAGTCTTGCGAAAGTATAGTTCTCTTCCATTAGGTGACTATATTTAATAATACCTGCTTTGATAACTGATAAATGGGGGAAAATGGAAACGAAATAGAGGGACATGGGAAAGGATATTGCAGGATAAGCGTATGAAAACTGCACCAGCGTCGAATGAAGAGTTCTTGCCTGCTACTTATTGTTCTTTATCTGAAACATCCTTTGCACACAATTTTAGACTTCTACCCTCAACGATTAGGGAGTAATGGGGGTGGCAACCTAAAACGTTAAATTTAATTTAAAAAAAAAAAACTATTCAAGATATCTTAACGAGGTTGAAACTATTTATAAATGTTTATGAAGTACATAATATATATTTTTTTCAGAATTTTCACTCGATTTTAAACGGTAGAAAATGATAAGTATATTTTTGATGGGCGATTTTTTATACTTTCCACCAAAGTGACACCTACCAAAACAATACAGTTTATTTGTTTATTAGTTAGCTATTACATATAAAAATTACAGAAGGGTCAAATTGGTAGAACGTTGTGAAAAAAATAATAATCACTTAATAATAATACCAATGATATTATATTTATTTTTAAAAACAACTTAATATCAATAAATAAACAATGAAAGCAAATATAAAAATGCTCTATTAACTTTTGTTATTAAAACGTAACAATTAGCAATAATAATAATAAAAAAATTATATTTATTTATTATCAGGGATCTTACATCTCGCCCTTTTTTCAAGACACTTTTAAGGATGAGAAATTTCCGTAATTTTTGCTACCTTTTTTTTTTTTTACATAATAGTCTCTATCCTGTTTAATCAAGTCACAACACTTCAAAAATACTGATATAAAAATCCCTATATGAAAATAGCATAGATGGCAAAATTTTACTTATTCCGGAGTATTTTTTAGCCCCGCCTTTTTTCCATACCACTTATTTTTTAAGGATAAAATTGCCTGATTTTATGGAAGTTATATATTCCCTAAAATTTTTCTGTAAATAAAGGCGGGGCTAAAAGTACTCCGGAATAAATCAAAATATTGGCCTCTATGAAAATAGCAGTAGCAAAAAAAAAAAAAAAAAAAAAAAAAAAGGGCGGGTGTTTTCCCCATTTCTGAACGTGTAAAAGGGGGTATGGAATATGAGCCATATAATTAGCTGTAAATATAGCTGCCAACATTTTTATTTTAATTCGTAACATTGTTACGCAGTTACTGAACTGATAATGTTGCAGAATGAATTAGAAGTCTCTCAGTTTTTAAATCTTTTTTGCGCTTACTTCAATATATAAGTTGTAACAACTTTGCTAGAGAATGAACCCCTTGACATACAACACAGAATTGTATACGTCTGAAAAGTACTATTTAATTTGGCTAAAGTATATTTATAAGTTTTTCCGTTCTTTTAAATAATAATACTTTGATAAATGTCTACCAATTCATTTATTCTACATGCATAATGTTTTATTCATTTATTTATTTATTTACGAGTGTGATTTTTATAAATCATCTACTATTGTTAAACGTAATCAGGTAACACTGACATAACATTCTTTATAAATCTTTCACATAGCTCCGCCCATCAAAAATGACATAGTTCGTACAATCCTTGAAACTTCTTAATTTTCTGCACCACTATTAATATTTAGCAATTTTTTATATTTAAAATGTCTTAAAATTTAAAAGGAAATCTATTCCATAAAAAAACTTGTGGTAGAATTCTTGAAAAAAGGCGTGGCCATTATGAACTATGAATGGAGAAACAGCTCTTGACAGATGCATGAAAAAAGGCGGCGCTAAAAATACCCCGGAATAAATTAAAATGTTGGCATCTATGCTATTTTCATACAGAAATCTTTATATCAGTATTTTCATAGTAATATGTCATGATTAAACGGGATAGAGACTAGTGTAAAAAATAAAGGTAGAAAAAATTAGAAAATTTATCATCCGTAAAAGTGTCTTGAAAAGAAAGTTTAGATGTAAGATCCCTGATAACAATTAAATAGAATATTTTTTTTTAATTATTGCTAATTGGTACATTTTAATAACAAATGTTAAAAGAGCATTTTTATATTTGCTTGCCTTGTTTATTTATTATTATAAAATAGTTTTAAAAATAAATATTATATCATTGGTATTATTACAAGGGTACAAGAGTTTTCGTCTCAGCACGGAAAACCTATACCAGCGTACTTTTATCAATAATTTATATCATAGATGGGGTTTAATTTATTGCGATTGATAATAATAGAAGTTATTGATAACGAGTGCTGGTGTCAGTCTTTTATTTTGAGAATGAAACACTTGCACACAAGTATTATTGGTAAGTGATTATCATTTTTTTTTCACTACGTTCTACCAATTTGACCCTTCTGTAATTTTTATGTATAATAGCTAACTAATAAACAAATAAACTGTATTTTTTTGGTAGGTGTCACTTTGGTGGAAAGTATAAAAAATCGCCCATCAAAAATATACTTATCATTTTCTACCGTTTAAAATCGAGTGAAAATTCTGAAAAAAATATATATTATGTACTTCATAAACATTTATAAATAGTTCCAACCTCGTTAAGATATCTTGAATAGTTTTTTTTTAAATTAAATTTAATGTTTTAGGTTGCCACCCCCATTACTCCCTAATCGTTGAGGGTAGAAGTTTAAAATTGTGTGCAAAAGATGTTTCAGAAAAAGAACAATAAATAGAAGGCAAGAACTCTTCATTCGACGCTGGTGCAGTTTTCATATGCTTATCCATCCTGCAATACCCTTTACAAGTGAGATCACTGATCGACACAGCAAAGCACGTCGCAAGGCCCATCACTACTGAAAACAATCAGTAGACCCTACCATTTGGCGGATCCACGTCTCGTATAATATTCGCATTGCATTTATACTGCTTCCTCACGATCCGTACAAGTAATTTTTATTTGAATATGTAAAATAAATAAACTTTATTGGTGTAGACATATTAAAATCTTACTACATCTTAAAGTATGAACTATTTAACTATCTAAACTCTAAACAAATCTTCTGATTTCTCCCACTCCCCTTTTCAGGTAAAAAAATTAACTTCTAAAGTGTAATTTCACGTTATATCATCATTATTAAGAAGTTAATAAAATCAAAACAACATTTAATTAACTGGTTAATAAAATCAGCCGTTTAATCTGGTCAAATTGCCAGGATCGGATTCAAAACAATACAAGCTAATTTTAAAACTGCCGCTTAATAAAATCAGCATCGCCGGTTAATAAACTCAAAAGTATATCTTCAGCAAGCAAAATGGCACTTGTACACGCTAAATATATATAAATATTTTTTTATTTACACTATGATTTTTTTTTATTTTTGAAATGAAAAAGAAAATCGAAAATTTTTAATTTGTAGCTTAGCATAGCTGCCAATATTTTAATTTATTCCGGAGTATTTTTAGCCCCGCCTTTATTCCATACCACTTATTTTTTAAAAGTAATTTTATTTTTATTTTATCGAAGTTTTATATTCTAGAAAATTTTTCTATAATTAAAGTGGTGCGAAATAGAGGCGGGGCTTAAAGTACTCCGGAATAAATTAAAATATTGGCAGCTATGCCTTCGTAACAAATTAAACACGCCCCATCACTTTTCTCAGTAACAATTTTAAGGAACGTGTTCTTTAAAGCGCGGTAATGAGTTACAAATTTGATTTAATTTACAAATGATTTTTTTTTTCTTTTCTTAATTTTAAAATTATTAAAAGACAATTTCTAGTTTTTATTTTTAAATTACTAAAAAGCAAGAGTTTAAATGGACAAAGTTTAAATTTAAAAGAAAAGCGTAAAATTTTGGTAAAGTAATGATGATTTTTCTGAAAGGAAAGCTTATCGGACCTAGGGATGTATTTAATTTACTTATTTTGAAGGAACAATTCATTAATTATCTGCAAAAAAATAATGAGTATTATTTATTAATTACTTTATACGTTCCTTTTTTAAATCTCTTCAAAATTTAGGTTAATAATACCTTTTTCTTGAGCGCAGGGACGTTCGCCGGATATAAAAATCAGCCGCTTAGTAAAGTCACTTTGGCTCAGGAGGAAATTGATTTTAATAAGTGGCGGGTACTGTAATATATATATATATATATATATATAGGGGAGACCCGTGTACCTAGGGCCATCATGTACCTAGGTCCACCCCACTTTATTTGAATAATATTTTGTTTTAAGTTTTAATATTCAGTTGGGCGAGTAACAACACCAATTGCTACATTTACGATCACTTTGAAACCATTCAGGAGAAGCTTTTTACAAGTTACATGTAGAAAAAGAATTTACATGGTTTCAAGTAAAATTTTACAGCTCATCTCTTTTGCTATTTTACAAAAGTCAACCAAATAATTTTCTTTTATTTCTAGTGTATAATTTTTCTCATTATATTGAGTAATAAATGAGATACTTAATTATCCCTCTTTGTGTGTGGGTTTTTTAGTGGAATGTATTTTGAATGAAGTTACCGAAACTTGTACAGTCACCCAAAAAAAAAACGCCACCCCCCACCTAATTTTGCCGTAAATTATCGTAGAATCATGCGACTGGTACCAATCAGTTTGTAATAACGTCTAGTTTATAATGTTATAGTTAGATTTTACTTAGGGGGTCGTCTACATATTAAAACTGACATCAACTTCATTTTTTTTCAATGGTAACCCCCATTTTTTATAATTTATTTGAATTCTTTGGATCAAATCATCACGGAAAATGGTATAGTTTATATATTTCGCTCAATTTTTCATAGAGTTATAAGCTGTCAAAGTTTGGGGGTGCTAATGTTAAATGAATGTGACAAACATTAAATCATATCTTCCGAAATAATTATGATATTTAAATTCTGTTTTTTTTTATTCGTTAGAATGAAGTAACCCAAACATATTCCATGCAAATTTTTGCTAAAAAAACATTTTTTGAATTATGAAAATTATTAATAAATTCATATTTGAAAAAATTATGAATTATGACCTATGTTAATTTTTGCACGAATAGAACGGGCATCATCAAAAACATAGGTTTCCAAATTTACAGCTCGTTCCTAACATTATTTTTTGAGTTACAGTGATATTTCACTTTTTATTCCTGTTAGGGGGCCGTCACTTGTTAAAATCTGTATCCTCTATAAGTAAATGTTTGTATATAATTTGACGGAAAACTATTTTAATTTACCTTTATGTTATTTTTATTGTTTCCTAAGCAATATTTCGATGTTTATTATACAAATTGGCATATTTTTGTAAAGCTATCGCAATGTAGGCGAGGGATTGTGAAAGAATTTCAAAAGAAAAGAAGCCCCGCCTCTGATTCGCTGAAACACTATTTAAAAAAAAAGACAAATTTGCATATTCCTATTTGACTCTATATGTGACGCTGGTATCCATAAATCACAATGGTATTTACTACATCGATTATTGAAGACAAAACGTAAATGATTTAATTACAAATATGCAATATTATTTTGCTTTATATTATAAAGTTTTAGAAAATTTGTGAAAAGGCGTGGCTATTTACATTAAGCCTTGATATGGAAGCTATGTTGCTGTTTTTCGATGCTGCGAAATTTACAAAATATATTTGTGTTTATATACTATACAGATAGAAGAATAATTATATAATATCAACAAATCTTCTTTAATCAATATGTTTATATACATTACTGTATGGAAATGTTTATATATGAATATTGTATTTATTTTAAATGAGAGATATAAACACAAAATACTAAAAAAAAAGAAGAAAATGTGTTATAAATTTTTATAAATCAAGCAAAATATATATGCATACTTGCCAACCTAACCCGTAACATTGTTAGTTCCCGCCCCTGTGTGTACACAATTTAATTTTTAGAGTAATTAACTTCAAATACATTTACGATTAACTCATTGGGCGCCACGCGAATTCTTATGGAAATCCCATTCAGGCCACACGTGCTGCTTAGAAGCGTGTTATGTTTATCGAGTTTCAATAAACCCCATTAGGCCTTAACGATATAATCCTATAAAAATCCTATTAAAAAAAAAAAAAAAAAAAAAACATGAAGTAAATTTTAAATAAATTGTCAATAATTACTTAAAACTATGTAAGTTCTGTAGTTTTATATCATATTTTACACTGCCGGCTGACTTAGCCTAAATGAAAAGATCAGTGTCAGCCACCGATGGCTGACACGGCTCTAAAAAGACTGATGTGAAAAAAATGTACGGAAAGGGGCGGGACCAGTAATCTTCCGGTATAGGTTGACAAGAATGTATATACATAGAGCAATGCCAGAAAATGTTCTTTATTTTTCATGAACCAGATGAATGGTATTTTTTTTCTGAATAGTCTATGTATTAAATATAATGCTGCTTTAAATACCCTTTAAATGAAAAGTTTTATTACATAAAGTAATTTTCTGACACTCTACAGCTCCCAAATGACACACAATACAAAACCCCGCCTTTTTCCAGTGTTTAAAGGGTATTAACGTTTAATATGCTTTATATTCGTTTTGATCTTTCTTTCTCCTCCTTATCTTCTTCTTTTTTCCTTAAAAAAAAAAAAAAGAGTTATGTAACATTTTGACCATTTCAAGTGAAGATTTAGATTAAGGGCAGTCAGCCTTTCTACACCCACCGTCCACTTCGGTATCTGTGTTAAAGTGTAGAATTTTAGAACATCCCATTAAGTAGTAGGATTTATTATTTTACATATTAATTTGTTACATATTATAAAATATAAAAGCAAAAGAATATCGTGGAGATTTATGTAAAAGTTTTTAATAATGTCATGAAAAAAATAATAATAATAATAGTTAATTAAAAAAAAAAATAAATAAAAATAAAAAAATCTGTTTTAATATTTAAAAAAAGTCAATTAAAGAAAATGAAAGTACTGCAGTATCAGAACAAACTCCCATTGTCACTGTGAAACGGCCGTGGGGACCAGGTTGAATGCCGCCGTTTCAGACAATTATACGGCAGCTTGAGTTAAAATAATTTTGAAATTTCAAACAAATTTAAAACCATTCATCTTTTTTTTTTCTTCTTTTGATAGATTTTTTAATATCTATTCAAGCTATTTAATTTTCTTCGTATGAAGTGAACTATCTGATGTTTAATCAATAGAAACCAATAAAAATCTTTTAATTCATAAACTAACTCAAGTTCTGTGAATTAGTCATTTTTTTTTTATTTTATAACTAACATTTCTGAAAATTTTTTCCGGTGTGAAACTTAATAAATAATGTATCCTGGGTGGTAGATCGTGATTTATATTTTCTAAATGTATAGACGGACCCCTAATACATTTTCACGTGTAACTCTATTTAAAATTGATTTAAGGTATATAAATAGGTATGTTTTTCGAACCGCCTTGATCTCAGAAATCTGAATATGAAGTTAAAAATAGGGGTTGCCATTGAAGAAAATGAAGTTAATGCCAGTTTTAATATGTAGACGACCCCTTAGGCAAAATTTAACTATACCGTTATAAACTAGACGTTATTACAAATCGATCGGTACCAGTCAAATGTTTCTACGATAATTTACGGCGAAATTAGGTGGGGGGGGTGGCGTTTTTTTTTTGGGTGACTGTACCTAGGGCCACAAAGCTAAATTGTATCTAGGGTCATGCATGGCCCTAGGTACAATTGTAATCTTATTCTTCATGTTGTTACAATTTAATTAAAAAACTTTTATAATTAAATGAAGGATATTGTTGTATGAGGGATATTACATTACCCCACCACCAGTCATAAGCTTCAACCGTTGGACAGAGGTGTGCTTGGACCTTACTGGACCTTAAAGGCTGTATTGTGCTACAATACAGCCTGTAGTAATTGGATGCTGACAAACTCTGGCCAACCAATCACTATATATGAGGTGCTGAAAGTGTTGACAAGTCCTATCCGTCGGTCTTTACTCCTGTGAACATTTTATCAGGTTTTCGTGTAACTGACATATAGCTAGCGAATCAAAACATATTCACTGACCAGGAAACCATTTCATACTGTAATCTTAAAAAAAAAAAAAAAGAAGAAATCCAAACAAGCATTCATCGAAAGAGCATATATAAATATGTTTCTTGACGCATAAAACATTAGACCTCGACAGCTCGTTTTCGAGTTCTAAACTCTGAAAGTTCACTAACAATCGGTGCAACCACGCCTTACTGAAATAATGAATGAAATTCAAAACAAGCAGAAATTGAAATAGCATAGATAAACTTGTTCTTTGATGCATTCATCAGTTGCCTATTTCAGCTTTGAGATATATTCAATTGAGATATAATGCCTAAAAATTCGCTAAAATGGAATCTAAATATTGATAAAAGTCATGGTTCTAGCAGATTTTGATAGACTCCACCAACCCTTTTCTCGTTACTACATTTTTACTCACACTTAAATATAGATTTCTCGAGAATGGACTTATAAGGGATAACAGTGTGTATCAACAACCATGTTATATTACGCCCTCTCGAATAAACATAATTCAATTGATTTCTATTATTACACTATTGGGATGGTTTCCTGGTGAGAGCGAATATTTAAATTCAAATGTCGCGGAGAGACAAGCTCCCTCCATAAATTTCCAAAAAAGATTTTCTTCAGTAAGAAAATGAACCAACAATGATGGAATTGGATGTCTCTGTTTCATGTCCTGTTGAAATTTCGAAACCTTCATCATCTAACATATTTTCGTGTGCCATGCTTGAACAAGTACAACTTTTCCTGAACCTCGTACAAAAACTACTCAAAGAAAGTACGTGGCCGAAAATCAGGAAGATCTAGAAATTTAAGAGACGTTCCAGAAAAAAAAAAAAGATATGCTATTGGAATATATCCCAAAGAAAAAAAGAGAGAAATATTCGGTGTTTCATATTATGGCAACATCATGATAATTATTATATGATAAATGTGTCACTTGATATTGTTTCTATTATAAAATATATGTTCATATGTTTATTTTTTATTCATTACAAAGTGAAATATAATTTTAACCCATATCGCTCGTATGTCCCTTCTGAAAGGACATTAAAAAATCGAGCCACGCCTTAAGTTGTTCCTCTGCAAATGAAATGTTATTTTTTTAAAACGTGTAACTATAGGCTACCTTTCAGCGACCGGAAAATTTTAACAGAAAGATTTATTTTATCTAATGATGAAGTAAAATAAAACAAATCATTACAATTTTTCGGCAGCCAAAACGTAGTAAGTTGGAAATTATACGTGTGACGTTTTAAAGGAACGCCAAAAGGCGTTTCTTACGGAAAATATGCCGAGCGCAATGGGTTAAGGAAATGGACCTAGGTACACTTAGGCCCAGGGCCTGATTAAGGGGGAAGCTCGCTTATACCGGAATATTCTTACAATTATTTTTTACTTCATGTCACAGAAATTCCTCGCTTTGACGAGGAAATATTTTTTATAAAAAATGAACGGTGTAAAACAATTCAATTTACTCACCGTTATTAGACACCAGAATTCTTTTAAAATAATTTTTAATGAAAATTTTCTGTTTATTATAGGAGGAAAGTATTTGTTAAAAAATAACGGTGTAAGTATAAATAATGTGTGGAGAGCGAGCTTCCCCCTTAATTAGGCCCTGCTTAGGCCCTACGTACAATGAGGTCTGGCCCTAGGTGCGATGAGGTCTGGCCCTAGGTACAATGTGGTCTGACCCTAGGTACAATGAGCATGTTGTACCTAGGGCCATGTGTAAAATTTATTTAAAAACCTTCTATTTGTCGGAATCCATTGTTTCAAGTGTTTATGTTCATCTCAATTAAAAGAAATTAGTTCTCAGATATGTGCATATCCGTTTCCTGATTTTTAGCAGGTCAGGGGCTTTGCTTGCTTTTGGGAATTGAAAAAAAGCGGTCCTAGGTAAAATGAGGTCTGGCCCTAAGTACAGTGAGGGTGTTGTACCTAGGTCCATGCGAGAAATTTATTTTAAAACCTTCTATTTGTCAGGCTTTATTATTTTACCTATTTATATTATTCCCAATTGGAAGTAAATAATCCTACAGATATGTAAATATCAGTTTCATAATTTTAAACTGGTCAAGGGCTCTGTTTTCGGCCATTGAGAAAAGCGGCCCTAGGTACATGGGTCTCCCCTATATATATATATATATATACATTTATATATTTGTTATTGTTATTTTTTCAACTATTTATTTTTTATGGCGGTAAACAAATTTCATGCAATAATGACAATTGATATAGAATAAAAATAAAAGTAGGTGGAGCTATATATGTATAAACAAAACATATATAAGGGATCGTACTCTCCGCCTTTTTTCCAGGACACTCTCATAGACAAGAAATTTCTGCTTTTACTGCTACCACTATTTTTATACAATAACCGCTATACTGTTTAATCGTGACGCGTTACTATAAAAGTACCAAAAAGATTCCTGCAAAAAATTAGTGGTGGCAAAAATGGCAGAAATTTCTTATCACCAAGCGTGTCCTGAGAAAAGGGGAGAGAGTACGACCAATGCATATAATACAGAAGAAAAGAAAATAATTTGCAAAATATTATATATTACTAATATTAATGCATAAGATTAATTCAAACAGAATTGAACTCAATTTAAACTTAGTTCAAACACACTTTAAGCTTAGTTTAAACACAAGTTTATAATAAGTTTGAAAACAATTTAATCTTATACACGAGTTTAATTTTTTTTTTCGTTATACCATATTAACACTTATGCCGCCGCATGTTTTCGTCTTTTTGACAGTAAAGCCCGCCTGTGGGCGTTATTCTCAAAATTTACAATATTTCAAAACAAAATATTCGGTATTCACATTTATCTTTATATTACAAATCGATATATATTATATATATTTTTTCTAATCAAAATATTTGAATCCATAGTACATTTCATTGTAAAAATATGAATATTGGGTATATACTTAAGAAATAAATAACATACAAATTGAGAAAGAAACGCTCACTGGCGGAGTTAAAGATTTTCCAGAGCTGCCAACCAAATCCGGCAAATTGTTAGTACCGCCCCTTTTCCTACACCACTTAATTTTTAGAGTAATTCTCTTCAAATATATTTACGATGAATGAAGAAAACAAATACTCTAAAAATTAAGTGGTGTTGAAAAAGGGGCGGTACTAACAATTTGCGGGATTAGGTTGGCAGCTCTTATTTACAAATGACGTGAGTCTACGTTAGCGGTCGCGAAAGTGTTAAATTAGTAAAATTAGCTTACTTGCCATCATAGTTGCCAACTTAACACCTTATGGATACCGGAAAATTTTAGTAGAAAAATTTGTTTTATTTAATCAGTGAACTGTAATGATTTACACTGATAGAGTAAAGTTAAAAAAAAAAAATTATATAATTCTTCCGGTAGCCAAAAGGTGCTAAGTTGGCAACTTTACTTTATTAACCCTTTGCGGCGCAGGGTAATTCAACTGATTTAAATTACACTCCCACCGGAATTTACAAACAAAATTAAAAGAAAAGAAATTTTAAATTTTCAGGTTAAAAAAAAAGGGCCTTTTCTGCTGTTATAAATGTAAATTTTTGCTAAAAAATTCTCGGGATGAGTTTTTGCACTTGAGAATTAAAATTAGGTGTTCCATCAGCGGGAACACTGCGACTGAAAGGGTTAATTAACGTGATCGATTACCTAATTTCAAAATGGCGGCAGCTTGATAAGAAAAAAGAAATCAATCTACTCTTCCGACTGAGCCGGGAGACTTGTTTCAAAGATTTATAAAGTATATTTTTAAAGAGCAAATGTCGAAACGGAACGAATAAATGACTGAAAGATAAAACTCTTCAATTTTGTAAGTGTATAGCATTAAATTTCATGATTCGTGAATATATTAGAGTTTACAAGTTATGATATTCGTACCTCGAGAAAAATTTATCTTTGTCTTGATGCAACTGATTTAATAATGAATATGAAAAATCCTTTAGCGAAAAGTGAAAAATCTGTTAAGGAATCATGTTTAGTATTTAATGTTGAAGCATTTAGGCAGATTAACCCGTTAGTAGTCACTAGTTGGTCGATTTGCCGCCCATCCTTCAGTAGTGACATATTTTTTTATTCAATAGCCACCAAAAACTTTTAGAAGCAGCATTTGATATACATAAAACGCGAATAAAATAGAAGAAACGTCGATCACATCACTTCTTATAATTATTGGTAACAGCTAAATAAAAAGTGTGCGATCTGTAATAGGTGGCGCTGTCTATAGCGACTTCTAACGGGAAAAAAATAGATTTCCTTTTAAAGAAGATCTATTCTCTGGCACTCTTTTTTTTAGTCTTCAAATGTTTTTTATTGTAATCCAGAATCACTCGTGCCTTTAACAAGAAAGTATATACGTGACGATGCCAGCTTCAGATCTTTGGATCAGGAGTGGACAGAATAAGCCATAGAGAAGAATATAGAGAAAAACGACAATATTTACAAATTTTGGAAAGGCGTTTCTAGCATTGTAGATACGAATGTCCGAAAAAATATGTTAATCTTCTAAGAGTACACCGGTAGATATAGGGGAGGAGGTCATGCCTGTCCCCTATATTTTTAAAATTCATTTGAACTCTATTTGTCTTTTATAATTTTGAAAAAATATATACATAAAGTTATTTTAAATAATTAACTATTACGAAAAAAAAAATTAAGTCTTGTGAAAGTATAGTTCTCTTCCATTATGTGACTCATTTGAATAATACCTGCTTTGGTAATTGATAAGTGAGAAAAAGAGGGTAAACTGGAAAGGAAAAGGGAAAAAGTGGGAAATTTTGTCAATTTTGGAGGGAAATTGGAAATTTACGAGAAGGATCACTGGCCTGTTTAAATGCAAAGAAACTATCCAGCAAAAATGATCAATCGTCACTTTCGTTATTTTGCTCAGTAGAATGATTAATTTATTTAGCACGAAAACATTCTCGAAACGTTGAAAAATGAGTTATAGCGAAGGTATCAGGTGCTTGATCCACTTAGAACTTGTTCGAGCAGGCTTAAAGTAGCCGAAAAAGTATAATAGAAAAACTTATTTTATTTAATCAGTGAACTCTAACGGTTTTAACTAATAAAGTAAAATAAAAAATAAAATAAAAGTAAACATTAAACTTTTCCGGAAGCCAAAAGGTGCTAAGTTGACAACTATAATTCTGGACGGAAATTTAGTATGTATATATATAAATATATATATGTATATATACAGGGTGACTGAACGATGATGGGACAAACTTTGAGGGGGAGGTAGGGCTCATTATTAGGACTCAGAATTGCAGAGGAGCTCATGTCCACAAACGTCATTGTAACCCTTTACGGACCATGCGTTTTCTGGGGTTTTGAACAGAAAGCGCCATTGCTTGTAAATGGTGCACTATTTAACAGAAAGGTTCTGTCTTTTACTGTTAATCTTAGAAAATACGTAATAAAATGTTGATTCCCAATACTTTACACTGATGGAATAGATGCTTATATTGTGAAAAAATTTTTTTTTTATGTACTGTAACACATGAAATATAAAACTTACGCAATAGGCGGCGTTTCAATTACATTGCAAAGTGTTTCTTTGCAGTAATATTGACAATAAATGCTTAGAATTGCAATCACCACAATGATACAACTAAGCAAAATTAGGGTGATTGGCTGGTAATGCTGAAGGTAGAGAGCTTTAGTAGACCTGGTCA
The DNA here is from genome assembly GCA_963930645.1 of Salticus scenicus. NCBI lineage: Eukaryota > Metazoa > Arthropoda > Arachnida > Araneae > Salticidae > Salticus > Salticus scenicus. The sequence continues at coordinate 102,300,446 of OZ005658.1, read as the reverse complement.
TTCTTTATCTGCATCTGCTGTAAAGTACAGTTTTAAACTGTGTTTTTCAACGGTGATGGGAGATTTTACTAATAATAAAAAAGCAGACATGCATCTAATGTACGGTGCTACTAATGGGAATAGTACAGCAGCGCTACGACAGTATTAGGAACGATTTCCAAACAGGCGCAAGCCGAATCACAAAACGTTTGATCGGTTGCATTGAAACCTCTGTGAAAATGGTACATTTCCGCTAATTCTGACGAAAGGACTTGAACAAGAACTGCACGACATCCAGACGTGGAAGAAACCATATTAAACATTGTGAAGGAAACACCCGACAAAAGTACAAGAGATATCGCACTTCGTGTACATGCGAGTCAGTTCACTGTTTGGAGAGTCTTACATGAAGAACATCTACACCCATTCCATATTCAGAAAGTAAGTGATTGCCCTATGGGCGTAGAATTTTTCCTATGGTTCTTGTAACAGTGTGCGTTGAAGCAGGATTTTCCAATTTTTGTTCTGTTCTCAGGTGAGGCAATTTTTACACAGGAAGGTATTTTCAATGTGCACAATACTGATGTATGGGCAACAGAAAATCCACACGGTATACGCCCGCATTCATTCCATAAGCGTTTCTCTGTTAATGATTGTGCAGATATTGTGAACAATTACTTCATAGACCCATATCTTTTACCAACGCCGCTCAGTGATTCACGCTATGCTATTTTTCTAAAAGAGGTTTTGCCAGAATTTCTGCAAGATGTCCCAAATGTTGTGCGCAACCAAATGTGATTTCAGCATGATGGTGCGCCATCACATTTTGGTATGGAAGTGCGCATTTACCTAGATGCCAGTTTTGCATGGCGATGGATTGGACGGGTCGGGCCAGTCCGTTGAACATCTCGATCCCCAGATTTATCGAGCATCGATTTCTTCTTATGGGTGAATCTGAAGGCTATCATTTACAAGACTCCTGTTGATTCAGTAGAGGACTTCGTTGCTCGACTGTTCATTGTTGCTGCACAAGTGCGCAAAACACCTGGTATTTTTGGAGCTTTTCGCATTTGGAGACCCCCCACGTTTCGTCGCTATCAAGCATGCAATACGGCTGGTGGTTGCAATTTTGAACATTTATAGTAAATATTGATGATAAGAAGCACTTTGCATTTATGCGTTTTTACTTTCGTTTTTTGCACAAAATTTTACATTTCCTATTTTTTTTTTTTTTTTGTATTATGTCTGTAAAAAAGATGTATGTTTTAGTAAACTGTTCAACACCTTAATGTTTGTTCTATGGCCGTAGAAATATTCGTATTTGAAACTCCACCTGCATTGTTGCTTTTAAATTCTGTGTGTTACAGTATATCTAAAAAATGTTCACAATATTAATATTTAATCAAGCAATGTGCATTATTCGGAAACAAAATTTTTATTATGTATGGGCTTTTGTATGATAAACAATTATAAATAGAATATCTCTGTTAAATAATACACCATTCAAGAGGAACAGCAGTGGCGGAGCTTATTGGTAAAAAACACAGAAAACACATGGTCCGTAAAGGGTTAAAATGACGTTTGGGGACGTGGGTTCCTATGCAATTTTGAATCCTAATGATGTGACCTACTTCCCCTCAAAGTTCATCTTATCATTGTTGAATCACCCTGCATATATATATATATATATTATTATTATTATTGTTACAATAATTGAGTTACAGAATTTCCAACCTAATCCGGCAAATCGTTAGTACGGCCTATTTTTTTGCACCACTTAACTTTTAGAGTATTTATTTTCTTCATTCATTGTAAATATATTTCAGGAGAATTACTCTAAAAATTAAGAGGTGTAAGAAAAGATGCGGTGCTAACAATTTGCCGGGTTTGGATGGCAGCTCTGGAGTTGTATCCAACCCGCAATCGTTCCTAATTGTGTGTTGCGGTAGGACTAAACTAATAGAAAACATCACGTAACGAAAAGGCGTTACGTTCTCTCCATGGGAATTTCTCTCTACCGAAAGAAGAACCCCAGCAATTTCTACTTTTCTCCCTAGTTACGGTTGCTACGGAGGAACGCAAATTAGGAAACGATGTTGAAGTAGTCATTATATATTAACACAAAGGGACAAAAAAAAGAAAAAAAAACCGTTCTGCAGAAAAATTGACTTAAACCATTTGTGTTTGTAATAACATAAAAACTAATGACTGAAACAAATAAAACTGTTATGTTTATATATTACGGAAGTCATACCATGATACCTACGTACATGTTTCATTTAATAATTCCCTTTATCACACTCTATGAAGCATTTAATAAAAATCAACATAAAATTTCTTTTCAAATATAATATAATAAACATATATTATGTATTCTATTATGATTTATTATATTAAATAAACACGTTATATTTTACTGAGTGAAATAAAACTATTTATTTGTTAGATCTAAACAATTACTTAATAAAAATATGTATTCTGCATTGGATAATTTTCACTTTTATATGAAATTACTGCTTTAATGCGAAATGGCATAGTATTTTATGGTTTTTTTAACATGAAACTAAGAAATTTCACTGTGCCAAATATCATAAATATATATTTTTTTTTTCTCGTTCTTGCAACGTTGTAGGCTAGAAATTTAGAATCCCCACCCTCTTTCATAGACTAAACGTTTTCGAGTGCATTGAGATTAGGACTATTTCAGGTCACGTAAAGAAGAAATTCTACGATATTCTTTGTAGGATTTAACTTTAGGTAAAAATAAGTTACGATAACTTATAAAATTATAAATGCTCATGAGAAAGGATGGGTTATTTTAAGAAATTGATTCAAATAAACGTACCACAGGCGCCAAGTAATTTGGTGCATTATCATCTTGAAATGCTGATTGTGGAAAATTTTGAAATACCTCCAAAATAGCCAGGCAGGCATCAATTTTTTAATGTCTGAAATTTATTTCGGGTTAATTGATCCCTTGAACATTAAAATTTGCCGGACTCACTGAAAAATTATGCACTTTCGTATCAAATTATACGGAGAATGTGTCACTGTTTTAAAAGTGCAATTTTCATTAAATCGGTCAAATTTTCGTCATCAGACCTGCTTGTTTCCATCAGCTCGCAATAAGTTAAACTTGACTCATGAGAGAGAACGACTTTAGCTCAATAATTAATTAATTATTTAAAAAATTTTTTAGTCCTCTTAAGTTTTGTTTTCCTAATTCTTTTCGTTAAGAAATGATTTAGTTTTCAGATTTTTCTGGCACTTAAACTTGTCTTGTTTAATCGTTGTTGCACTGTATTTAAATAAATTTTAAGAGAGAGAATAAACAATCTAGATTTCTATATCAAATCGAATTCGGAATTGGAGAAAAGGCGTAAGGAGATTCGTTCCTGAAAGGTGTCACCCGACCGTACATCTTTTTTCAACTTTAGAACTATTGGGCTACCGGAAAAATTTTATTAGAATTTTCTTATATATTTTTGTAGGAATTTTCACAAATGAATTGTCCGCAACATTACTACATTTTTGTGTGCATTTTCTATTTTGCCACCCCTTTAATCAATCAATATACTTTTACATATTCTTTTAGCTTTAAAATCTTGACAAAAAAAAAAAACACACTGGTATTAAAATAATATAACAAACGTAAAAATATATAATAGGACCCTGGCTATGTAATAATAAAAAAAAATCTTTTAAATTAATTTTTGGCACAGTATTGTTATTATGATAAAAAAATCCATAGTGCAAATAGAAATTATTTTTAAAATAACTGCTACCGGAATCGCTTACGACTTTCATTCCAAGTATATTAGTTTAGGTTCGTTACAGCGACTTGTAGAAATTCTAAGAACACTTTAGCGTATGGTGCTCAGGCGATATTGTGAAGCGAATAAAACAACTCGTACTAAGTGTGTATGTAGTTTGTAAATTCACACTGTGGAATACTCACTAATCATTAGGTAGTTTTGATTCTTGGAGGGGAAGTATTCCATCGATGATAGTGAGATTACGAAAATTATTGTTTTGAATGAAAATATTTATCTCCATATGATTTGTCAAACTTTTTAAATGAGAATATTTCCAGTGCGAACTACTGGACTCTTCAAAATGTATGGGAATTTAGTAATCAAAACTGTAGATTAGAAGTTTATAATGTATTTTCCATAACAGATACCGTATTTACCGGCATATAACGTGCAGGTCACATAAATGAGTTACACACTAAAAAATTTAATTTACAAATTATGCTATATCTGTAAGACACAAAAGCTTGTTAAAAAATAGCATTTAGTGTAAATTTAAATATCCGGTGTATAACTTATTTAACAAACTTGCGCGTTATACTCAGAAAGATATGATATTCTTTATCTGTAATCTGAACCTCATTAAAGCAGTTACAATTGTTAATTTAAAAACCTACAGCTATTTTTTAAAACGAATTTAACAAGTCACTGTTGAATGTTGTTTAATCTAAAAGGAAAATATTTCAGGTCAGAAAACTGATACATAAAAACATATTAGTAATACATTTTTATATCTCTTATATGCTTTTAATTCTTTGAACATAGTTGCATATTTCAAGCTATATGATTATAGCTGCCACAGAAAACCTTTTTTTTATCATTTTCGTATCACTATTTGCATAACAAAACATGTATGAAATATTCATAAAGAAAAGGGGCAGATTTACCTACGGAAATATATTATAAATTTTATTTTTTGGAAATAGTGCTGCGAGAAGAATAAAAAAGGTTTGCCGTCGGGGATCCCCGTCAGGAAAAACACTTCTTACGCCTTTTCTCCAATTCTGAATTTCATTTAATATAAAGATCTAGATTGCTTACTCTCTCTCTCGCTCTCTCTCTCATAATTTCTTTAAGTACAGTGCAACAACGATTAAACAAAACAAGTTTAAGTGCCAGAAAAATCTGAAAAAATCTTTTCTTAACGAAGGAATTAGGAAAACAATACTTCAGAGTGTTAAAAAAATTAAAAATTGATTATTTAATTATTGGGCTAAAGTGGTTCTCTCTGATGAGTCAAGTTTAACTTATTTCGAGCTGATGGAAAGAAGCAGGTCTGGTGGCGAAAATGTAACCGACCTCATAAAAGTCGTACTTTTAAAACAGTGACACATTCTCCGTAAAATTTGATATGAAAGTGTATAAATTTTCATCGAGTCTGGGAAAGTTCCATGTTCAAGAGACCAATTAACCCGAAATAAATCTCAGCCATTAAAAAATTGATTCCTGACCGACTATTTTGGAGGTATTTCAACATTTTCCACAATCAGCATTTCAAGATGATAATGCACCTAATTACATGGCGCCTGTAGTACGTTAATTTGAATCAAGTTGTTAAAATAACCCCTCCTTTCTCTTGAGCAATTATAACTTTATAATTTATCATAACTTTTTTTTACCTAAAGTTAAATCCTACAAAGAATATCATATAATTTCTTCTTTACGTAACCTGAAATAGTCCTAATCTCATTACACCTGAAATCGTTCAGTCTATAAAAGAGGGTAGAGATTCGAAACTTGTAGCCTACAAATTTGCATGATCGAGGAAAAAATTTATATATATTTATGATATTTGGCACAGTGAAATTTCTGAGTTTCATGTTAAAAAAACTGTAAAATACTATGCCATTCATTAATTAAATTAATGATTTTTAATTAAATTAATGATCATTAATCATTATTGAAAATTATCCAATGCAGAATACGTATTTTTATTAAGTAATTGTCTAGATCTAACAAATAAATAGTTTTAATTTGATATATTAAAATATAACGTGTTTATTTTATATAATAAACCATAGTAAAATACAAAGTATATGTTTATTATATTACATAAAAAAAAAAAAAATATTAAAGACTTCATAGAGTGTAATAAAGTGACTTATTATACCAAAAACGTACATAGGTATCATTTTGCATATTTTGTATTATGCAAACATATAAGGTTTTTTTTTTTTTTTTTTTTTTTTTTTTTTAGTCGTTAGTTTTCAAGTTATTACAAATACAAAAGGTACAAGTCAATTTTTCTGCAGTGCGATTTTCTTTTTTCTTTCTTTCTTTTTTGTCCCGCACTATAGATAATTCATTTAAGATAACCGTATAGGTTTTCCTTTAGATGGAACGGAACAATCGAGATGTTCACAAAATTTAATATTTTATTTATCAAAAAAAATAAAAATAAAAATAAAAATAAATAAATAAATAAATAAATAAATAAAAATAAAAATATTTTATTTAACCTTTTACATAGCTGTTAATATTTTAATTTATTTCGGAATAATTTTAGCCACTTCTCTATTTCGCACCACTTATTTTTTAAAAGTAATTTTTTCTTGTTTTATCAAAGTTATGTATTGAAGAAAATTTTTCTATAAATAAACTGGTGCGAAATAAAGGCGGGGCTAAAAGTACACCGGAATAAATTAAAATATTGGCAGCTATTCCTTTATTGCTCCGAAAAGAATAAAAATGTTGGCAACTCTGATATGTTCTTAAATTTTGTACATGTATATAATAGGATCTTCATTCTTTTGGGTAAAGATTGCGTTACGAAAATAATTACAGGGCTGACAACAGATAGAGTATAAGATATAGTGTTTGCGTTAATTTTATACTATTAAAAAAGAGAAAATATCTGTAATTGTAACAAATGTTAACTTAGAGCCCGTGCAATTTTCTTTTTTTCAATGGTTTGCATATGGTGCAACGACAAATCAAATACAAAAGGTATAAGCATTTGTATACTGGAGACAAATACTCTATAAATAAAGTGGTGCGGACGAAAGGCGGGGCTAAAAATGCTCCGGAATAAATTAAAATGTTGGCAACTGTGAAATGCATATGTACATATTTCACAAAACATTTTATATTTTTCTTTTCTGATTGCCTAAATTGCTTTATCAGAATAGCTGCTAATTTTCTTTAAAGCCTGTAATATTATAATTTTTTAAACCTGCTGATAATTTGAAAAGGTATCATACAAATACTTTTTAATTTTATTTGAGATGATGCTGCATAGCTTCCAACTTTTAATTTATTTCATAGCATTGTTATCATCCGCTTTTTTTTTTTTTTTTTTTCCGTACAACTTTTCAGAAGAGTTATTTTTGTCTTATTTAACCGTAATTACATATAGGAGAAAAATACTGCTTCTTAAAAGTCAAAATGCTACCATCAGACAAATTTATTACTTACCTTATTACATTATAATTACTAAATGTATCGAGAAATCAATTATCCGCGTCTTCAAAATTTTATACAACACCTTAATGTTAATTTCCATGATCAATTAAAATATATAGAGAACCAAGTTTAAACACCCTTGTTGTGTATGACCACACGGATCCTTCGAATAAAACACGCCCAAATGTCGGTGTTATCTTATCTTCTCTTATTTAGTTTTTCGTTGTTTTCTTGTCTTGTTAAAAAAAAAAAAAAAAAAAAAAAAATCTTTAAAAATTCAAAATTTACCAAAAATAGTTGTTAATGTGTTTGTAATGTTGTACTTAAACTTTCTTTTTTCCTTGTTAGTTATTGTAATGCTGTACTTAGACTTTCTCTATAATTTCTTCTCATTGTTCTTAGTTACGTTAACTTTATTATTTAATTTTGTGTTATGTTTCATTTTCTTTTATTGTTGTCCCACTTCAATATGAGCTTAGAATTCGTTTCTTGTTTGTCAGTCCCTGCCTTTCCCCTTTATATATTTATATATTTATATATATATATATATATTTTGTAAGCCATCACGATCCTCAATCAACTCTGCTACCTACATTTGGTTTTGCTCAGCTGGGGGGTCACCACTGAACCCCGGGAACTCAGCACTCATCCATCTCTCGAACATGCAAGAGAAAAATAGTATTTTTGAAAGAAATGGAATTTTAAGAAGGGTGGTACCAACAGGGACAACGAAATAAATTAGAATTGAACTACTTGCTATTGTTACAAAAAGGCATCGAATACCCGTACCGGATGAAAATTAATGATACAGATCATTCCACCTTTCTAATGATACAGGATGAACTCAAACACAATATTTTTTGCTCAATCTGTTGTCAGATTCTTAATTATTGTGGAAACCCAACTGTCACACACCCACAAAAGACTTTTTGCAACTCCAAAGATTAAGGGCATTCCATTAGTTGGTCTATTTATAAATTAAAAATAATCATTCAGTAGTAAATCTTGCTGAGCCTTAATAAAAATGCGTACATTTTGAACTTTAAAAAACCAAATTTTTGCATTTTACATTACTAAATTTTTAACATGAAATATCTTGTCAGCAATTTAATTTTCCTATTCAGGACCGGAAACAGATGAATGAATAAGAAGTCATTCATTAAACGAATATGTGATATTTTACAATGTAATTTCGAATTCAAATAAAACTATCTTGAAAAAAAAATGCTATAAGTACATAATACTGCAGAAATAAGTCACATAAACTGCTTTTAAATTCCGGCAAAGTATATTCAGTTAAAGCAAATTTAAGCACTGTCACGATTTACCAAAGTATATTATATAGCGAAATAGATAGCTATTACGAAAATATATGTATATATATACAGTCGAACCTTGTTAACGTGAATTACTTATAACATTAATTGTTTCCACAATCCCACATCAAAATGAAGATTAGTTTAGACATATGAAGATTAGTTTCTGATAGCATGAACTACTGATAACATTAACACATTTTTTATCCCCCTCGAGATTCACGTTAACGAGGTTCGACTGTATTTGACGAAGTGCAAGCATCACTTGCGATTTGTAATTAAACTTCTTAATTTAAAATAGTTATGTTTTTTTTAATGTCCACCAGTATTGTTTGTAAATATTTCTTTATCTACATTAGTTTACTTTTAAATAGAAGTGAATCAGGAAATGTTCTTTCAGTAATCTAGGTAACATGCTATTGCTGTGTTATTTATTGACTTATGATTAAGGTAATCTCGGCGTATTATTCTACTCTTAAATTGTATTTTGGAGGAAAAAGTTAAATGTTAGCTTTAAAATTAATCTTGTAAAACCGAATCAAATATGAAAAAGTGGTAGATTTAGAAGTTTAAAAAATTGTTCATATTTCCCTCGCTAACAGAATGCTTTCTCGAAATTCGAAATTTTGCCATTTCTGTGCGTGTAAAGCAAACTACAACGAATTTGATAAGAAAAGTCGTTTTTATATAGAATTTAAAGATAGCTTCATATTTGTAAAGCCTTTTCTTTTGCCACACGTCATTAAACTTCCCTCAAGAATTTTGTATACTGCACACGTGTAAACAAGGTGTTTACACTTGTCCCAAGTACTTCAGCTGCTGAACTTACATTTTTTACTTTGTTTATAACTTTAAATATAACTTAATATCCTAATGTTTCTATTAGATTTTATTGATGTGTGAAATGAATAAAATTAATGAAGTGAATTGCTAGTTGAGGTTTTCGGAAAACTTCACGCGTTTGTAATGGATTGAGATATTTGAAAAATCAAAAAGTTCCAGTTTTATGAAGGTTTTCACTATCTGGAAACTTGACATGCATAAATTTTAAAGTGTTTTATATATATATAGTAGAATGAGGTTACACATGTCCCGAACCATGAAGCAAGTGAAACCAATAATTACAAAATTTTCATCTTTTCTTTTTTTAAGCGACACTTTGTTAAATATTTTTTTGTCGTGGTTATTAAAAGCCAAATAGTTGCAGTTTATGTCTAAATTTTATTAAAAGTATTATAGAAACTGATTAAAGTGAGGTTGAAGTCGAATTATGCCGAAACATTGTAACCTTTACCCCATTTCATTTTACTGTCTACATATAAGCAGTATCCGAAGTTCCATGTCACAATTTGTAATTAAAGAAATCAACTTTAATTAAGGAGTACACAAAAATGTGTTCACAATTAAAACAATGTCCATATTTCACAACAACGTTTCATATCGGATAAAATTAATTTCAGCACAAAATGTACGGCAGAGTCCAGTAAAAAATCTCAAAATTCATGAAGTATTTATTTTATTAATTATTAAAATTTTCTTATATAAACATTTTGTCATCTCCTTGGAGATAAAAACTTTTCTCTGTTATCGATTTTTTGCAACCGGAAATTATCCCAGCTAGAAATATTCTGCAAAAAACTGTAAAATAAAAGTACGCAAAATTCGAGCTTTTTAGGAAACATTGCTTATATACAGAGTTTCCAAAATTTTAATTTATTCTGGAATTTTAGCCCCGCTTTTAATTGAAACCACTTTTTGCTAAAGATTTTTTTTTTTCTGTTTTATCGTAGTTATATATTGGAGAAAACATTCTGTAAATAAAGTGCCATGAAACAGAGGCGGGTCTAAAATTGCTCCGGAATAAATTAAAATGTTGGCAACTCTGTTATGCATAAAAGGTGAGACTGAATTGTGTTCAAAAATTACGTGAAATATTTAAACAAAATTGAAAATAATCATAGCAACCATTTGTCTGGAATCAGTTTACAATTAAAACGCCGTAACTAGAAGTATCTACTTTACATGTGAAACATCGTTTTGCCAGAGCTGTAAAATTTATAATTTATTCCATGGCACTGTTATTCCCGCCTCTTTCTGAAACTACTTTTTTTTAGTGTAATTTGCTTTTTATTTTATTCTAGATTGGAAAAAATTATTCCATACGTAAAACAGTTTTGAAATAGGTGTGAAATAAAGGTATGACTACAAATGCTGCAGAATTAAATATAAAAGTTGATAACTTTGCTTTTTGCTCTTTTCTTCCTTATGCATGGGCTAGGGAGTGTCTAATTGAATTACAGCTAAAGTTGGCAACTAAGCTATTATACCAACTTTTTCAGTATAAATTTTATGTAATATTTAAAAAAACCAAAGAAAAAAAAAGATACTGCCACCAGAATGCTTTATAGCTTGAAAATTAAATAAATTTGTTTGTTGGCTGTGCATCTTGTTTTTTTCACCTTAAAAAGTTATCCAGACGACATTGCTATGCAATGTGGAAAAATAGACAGTGTTGTAGTAAGTTATACTAAGTTAGTTATACTTATAATGGATTAGGAATATATATAACATATTCGTAATTTTCAATAATGATTAAGATATTGTTCCTGTTTTTTATCACAATGTATTTCCTCAAACGTGTAGTCTGATTGATTTTTCTAAGATAAAGGTTTAATTTATCTGTGGATGAATTACATATATGGATATTTTTTGCTAAATAAGAAAATAAAATGCTACATTCAAAAAATAAATTAAGGTTACAGATTTTAATAACAAAAGGAAAAGGATTTACATAAATTATAAACACTTTCTGGTAATAATTCAAATGCATTTTGAATTTGATTTGGAGCTAGAAAACTCTCAAAAATGTATATAAATATTTACTTATTTTAAGAACTACAGTAGAAGATATTGATTATGTGTAGCCCTGCATAGTCCCTCATCTGAAAGACCGAAAAAATGAATATTGTATTCAAAATTCGAAGGCAATTTATGGTTTATTTTCTTAAAAAAAAAAAAAAAAAAAAAAAAAAGCAACGATTGCATTTGCATAGCATATCTATGCATTTCAATGTATATCATCTAAATATGTTTTTGCACATTTTAGTGTAATAATTTTGAAATTTTACATTTAGTATTTTCAAATAACGTTTCATTATGTATTTAAACAACTAAGTAGAACATAAGTTTATTTTAGCAATTTAGGTTTCGGAAAATTTTTAAATTTGTTATTTTTTCAATAAATGTTACTATACATAATAAAAATTCCTGTTACAATTTCCCGGTAACCTAAAGGAGGTAAAATTGGTAAACATGATGTAGTGCACAGGCTCTATAAACCTTACAATTACGTTAATCATACCATATTCCGCAGTACGTTATGTTCATCTTAAAAAACTATACGAATTTCCTTATGGTGCGCGCGGTATAAAGTTTTTAGCCCTTTGCGGTGCAAGACAATTCCGATCATTTAAATTATACTGCCACCGGAATTCATGATCCAAATTAAACTTAAAGTAATTTTAAATTTTACAGTTAAAAAAAACGGTATTTTCTGATATGTTATAAACGTAAACTTTGACTAAAAAAAATTCTGGGATGAATTTTTTCAGATGGATCTTAAATTTTGCGTCCTCGCAGCGAGGACAGCGCGCGTTAAGGGGTTAAAACGTAGGGGAGAGTGGGGATGAATGGGACATTTTTCATGTTTTTATTGATAACGTTGGCCATATGTAATTCAGAATTTTGTAAAATGGCTCTTAAGAACACTTCAGTAATCAGTTACATATAAACATACTAACTTTAATAAAATGTTATCATTTTTAATTAATAATATATATATATATATATATATATTACATGCATGTGCATTGTCCCATTCATCCCCACCTATGGGGATGAATGGGACAGGACTGGAATTAACAAAGAAAATAAAACAAAATGGAAAGTAAATAAATTTTTAAAGTCAAATTGGTTTATGTGATTTTATTACACAGTATGAATTTACTGAATTTAACATAAACTGATGTTTTTACTCAAATTAACATCAAAAGCAAAAGTCCTTTGGTTCGCACAGTTCCTAGTGCTCTAGGTTTCAGTAATTTAATTTAACGAGATCTAATCTAAAAATAAATATATAAATAAGACAGTATAAAGAGATAAATCATTATAATACAGTACAAATTATCCAGATAAATTTTTGTTCCACACTGATCGAGAAAATCAGCATTCTATTCTGTATTACATTAATAATCATCAGGATTTATTTAATTACCTTGATTGAAATTGTGATTTTAATCAAATTATTATTAGTTTATTTATTTATTTATGTTTTAATTGTTGATTTAAGTTGCATTGAATATTCTAACTTATAATTTTTTTAATAATAATTATTATAAACAAAAATCAGAACAATTAATTTCAAATTATTTTTTCACCAAAATTAAGTCACCAAATTAAGAATCTGGATAATCAATATGGCTAATTTACGTTTTAATATAATTCTTGTGTAAAATATTAAATTAGTACATAGTGGGAAATATGTCCCACTCATCCCCATTTAAACTGTTCCATTCATCCCAACCATCACATGATTATATAAAACAGGAAATAAGCTAAATGAACAATTGTCAATATTCTTCTTGAATATCATAAACACAATAAAAGATTATGCATTTTCACCATATAAGAGTCATATTAACTTTAAGCAAATAGTTAATGCCTTAACTACTACCTAATTGAATCAGCAAAAACTTACTTTGTCCGCTGAAAAAGGCACTTTAATTTTTTTCTGCCCTTCTATGGATAGTACAATTCTGAAACTACACCTGATGAATGATCTCAGTGCTGTCGCATATCAGAAAAAATGTAAAGTTTCTGGTACTTGCAAAACATAAAATTTCAGGTATTGTTCCATTCATCTTGCGTCCCATTCAACCCCATTGCGTCCCATTCAACTACAGTCGGGAAAAAAAAAAAAAAAAAAAAAAAAAAAAAGCAACACTCGCTGTAATTTCGTTTTTAAATGACATAGAAAAATCTAAAAGACGTCATTCAACAGGAAGTTAAGTTCATTTTTTGAAAATGATGCCATATATTAAAATAGGGGTCATCTACATAATGAAATGAGCGCCAACTTTGATTTTTGTTTCGATGGCAACACACAGTTTCGACTTCATAATTGAATTCCTGAGAGTCTGGCAGTACGAAAATGTATATAGTTTGTTTACTTTACTTTAATATTAATAGACCAAAAATATATTAACCAAAAATGTATTAGTCGTTTATCTGCAGATCTAGAAAAATATAATTAAAACCCTACAAAAATTAGACAACATATTACAGTTTTATACCGGAAATGTTCTAAAAGAAAAAATTTGATAAAAATTAATAATAATAATTGTGATTGCTTTATTTTGATTTTTTAAATACAAATGAAGTTATGTACGAGTACGACATTACAGGATGCATTTTAGATTGTTTAGACAATATTTTTTTGAAAAATGTGCGATATTTTTTGATTCAAAAGTGTCATCATGGCTATACTGATCACGAATAAAAGTTTAATTTTCCTCCACTTTATTTTGTAGGTGTGAGAAAATATAAGAACTGAAATAATTTAAATACTTATATATAAATATAACAATGCATAAACTAAACTTTTTCTGATAAATTATTGTAAGGTATCATGAAGTAAACATTAAACAATAATAAAAAGAAAAAACAATTATCAATCAAATTATTTTTTGTGGAGATATTGATAAAGGTTTGAAATATAAATTTAACATTAGCAGCTTCAAAATTTGAACGCTTATAACAACAACAACAACAACAACAACAACAAAAAATAATAATAATAATAATAATAATAAGTGAAATATACAACTAATATACTTTTTAACATCGTTGCAACCTCTGAAATTCAAATCTAAAACAAAAATAGGGTATCACCATAGAAAAAAAATTAAAGTTGGTACACATTTTAATAACTAGACGACCTCCAATTTATAATTTCACTTCAGTTTCTGAAAGTGCTGACAATTCGCAGTCGAATGATACCTATTGCAATTTTGTACATCGATTAGCAACGAAGATGCATCGAGTGTTCCTATTTTTTTCCCACGAATATACCTTAAAAATACCTCTTATAAATATAAGAACCCAGAAATCTTTTGATAGCCCCTGCGCATAAACTAGTTCCGCTATTTACATACGTTCGATAGAAACAAAAATGCCATAATGTGCATAAATAACGTATAATAAATTTCAATACACTTTACAAATATTAACGCAAATTAGATGGATAGACTGAATGTGAAACAGCCGAAGTCATAAGCAATTTCACATTGCAATATACATTTAAAAATGTATAACACTGCTAAAAATATATTTCAATCAATTTCCAATTGCATAAAGTAACATATAGAAATACTCTCTTACATGGAAACATTCAAAAGGTGTCGTCTTCAAAAAATATTGAAAAAAGAAAATATGTGATTCTGCTCTTCGTAAAACATCAGAAAGTGAAAAAATTATCGGCCTAAATGAATAAAAGCGACCACAAAAAGTTATCAAAATTAAGCATATTTGGCCCTTTCACACTGTTAGGCGATTGATTCAGAGTACTTGGCGGAGAAGCAAAACACGTTTCTGTTCGTACACGGCGATCTCGGTGCTAGCAAACGTATCGCATAATAGCGCTAAATCGTCAAAAATGCTTAATTTTGATAATTTTTTGTGGTCACTGTAATTCATTTCAGCCGATAATTTTTTCACTTTCTGGTGTTTTATGAAGAGGAACTACATATATTTTTTTCGATATATTTTGAAGACGACAGCTTTTGAATGTTTCCTTGTTAATGTTGCCAGCATTTTAACAATTTCGCGACCGCTGATGTAGACAGGGCCTGATTAAGGGGGAAGCTCGCTCTTCACACATTATTTATACTTACACCGTTATTTTTTAACAGATACTTTCCTCCTATAATAAACAGAAAATTTTCATTAAAAATTATTTTAAAAGAATTCTGGTGTCTAATAACGGTGAGTAAATTGGATTGTTTTACACCGTTCATTTTAAAAAAAAAATATTTCGTTGTCAAAGCGTGGAATTTCTATGACATGAAGTAAAAAATAATTGTAAAAATATTCCGGTATGAGCGAGCTTCCCCCTTAATCAGGCCCTGGATGTAGATTCACGTCATTTGGAAATCTGTAACTCCTCCGGTGGGCGCTTCTTTTGGAATTTGTATGTTGCTATTTTTCTTAAATATATCACCTATACTCATATTTGTACAATCAAAATACTATGGATACAATTCGCAGTCGAATGATACCTATTGAAATTTTGTACATCGATTAGCAACGAAGTTGCATCGAGTGTTCCTTTTTTTTCCCCGACTGTACCTTAAAAATACCTCTTATAAATCATAAGAACACAGAAATCTTTTGAGAGCCCCTGCGCATAAACTAGTTCCGCTATTTACATACGTTCGATAGAAACAAAAATGCCATAATGTGCATAAATAACGTATAATAAATTTCAATACACTTTACAAATATTAATGCAAATTAGATGGATAGACTGAATGTGAAACAGCCGAAGTCATAAGCAATCTCACATTGTAATATACATTTAAAAATGTATAACACTGCTAAAAATATATTTCAATCAATTTCCAATTGCATAAAGTAACATATAGAAATACTCTCTTACATGGAAACATTCAAAAGGTGTCGTCTTCAAAAAATATTGAAAAAAAATATATGTGATTCTACTCTTCGTAAAACATCAGAAAGTGAAAACATTATCGGCCTAAATGAATAAAAGCGACCACAAAAAGTAATCAAAATTAAGCATATTTGGCAACTTCACATTGTTAGGCGATGCTTCTGTTCGTACATGGCAATATCGGTGCTAGCGAACGTAGCACCTAATAGTGTTAAATCACGAAAAATGCTTAATTTTAATAATTTTTTGTGGTCACTGTAATTCATTTCAGCCAATAATTTTTTTCACTTTCTGGGTTTTTTTTTTAAGAGTAGAATCACATTTTTTTTTTTTTTTAAATATAATTTGAAGACGACAGCTTTTGAATGTTTCCTTGTTAATGTTGCCAGCATTTTAACAATTTCGCGACGGCTGATGTAGATTCCCGTCATTTGGACATCTGTAACTCCTCCGGTGGGCGCTTCTTTTGGAATTTGTGTGTTGCAATTTTTCTTAAATATATTACCTATACTCATATTTGTACAATCAAAATACTATGGATACAAATATTTTCACTATAAAGAGTATAACTATTATGTATATTCATTTGTAATAAAAATATGGATATAGAAAACCTTGTTTTGAAACAATGCAGCCTGAGAGAATAACGCCCACAGGCGGAACATACTTTCAAAAAGACAAATACTGTTGTTAAAGTCTCGGCAACACAGATAATAAATTTTAATATTTCCGCATATGTCACACATTTCAATGTTTCAATAAAATCAATTTTACAGGTTGTAATAAAGAAGAAAATCTTTTTACCTTTATCTTCTTACCTGCATATGCATCCGATCGTTAGTTTTGATTTCAGTAGCGAAGTATCTAAATAGACATTATCATTCTTAGTCTGTAATAGAATTTCTGTTAATTAAGATGAATAATATTATAGTTTTAAAAAATTAAAGAACACGCTTTTATAGAAATGTGAACTAAAAAGCTCAAAATATCTATCTTAGTATTAAAATGCAGGGTAAGAGAAAATCGTGTGAGTGACACACCATAATATTTACATACATTTAAATCTTTAATTAAAATAATTTAGAATTAGACAAAAACCATTTTTAAAAAATCTCCCCTGACTGGGCTCGAACGCTAGACTTTTAGGTTCGTAGCGCGGCTCTTTACCTCGCAGCCACGGCGTTCACGTACGAAAAGTCTTTTTTTTACAATATAGATTTTTTGTTTGCTCCCAGAGTGGTTACAAACAAACATACATACATACAGGTGAAGCTAATAAAAGCGTGTTAAAAAAGATTCATCACTCAATAATGACATCATGAAGTATACTTTGCTTGATATTTAATAGAAGAATAAAAGAAAGAAAACAAAAGTGAATTTAAATTACGGAGCAGATAAAAACGCTCTGATAGCAAAGACAGTTTCATTTTCACTAGAAGAAAAAAAAAATACATATACATAAGAGCAGGTGCGCTGGTTGCGCAGTGGATGAATTTGTGCGGCATGCGCAGATGCCCGATGTATTTATTTTAGAGTTCGTATGGAAAGAAAAAATGTTTTTGACAATAATGAGGCACTGTCAATTGGTGTTGTATACCCTCATTTTCAAGAAAATTTTCAAATTCTTTGTTTACATATTCACCATCATTGTCAGAACACAAAATTTTAATTTTTCTACCGAATATATTGGAAGTTAGTGCATGGTAGTTTTTGAAAGCTTCTAAAACTTCATATTTATTTTTCAGCAAATATTTGTATGTATAACGGCTATAGTCATCTATAAAAGTGAGAAAATAAATTTTCCCACCTACCGTAGGTGTCTGGAATGGGCCACACAGGTCGGAATGTATTAGAATTAGAACTTATGTTTGTTTTGTTTTGTGTGTAGCTACTTTGGGATATGAGTCATTCTCTAATTTTAACATAATACAGATTTCTCAGTTATCATCGTGTTTACAGTTGTTTAGTTTTATTCCAATTGCTATATCTTTACTCATGAGTTTGTTAAATATTTTGTGTCCTAATCTACTGTGCCATAATTTAATACAATTTTTATTACAAGTTTTTGTCATGTTCATTTTTACTTTTATGTTTTCATTCTTTTTAACTTCATACAAATTATTTAATACAGTTGCAATGACATATGTTTCATTTCTAAATTTTATTTCACAAGTATTTTCTTTGAATATAGCCTGGCAACCATTCTCGGTTGCCTTTTTTATTGAAATTAATTTTGTACCTATTCCAGGTATGTAAAGGGTGTCATTGAGCGTAACGTGTTTGATTTCGTTTTTTGAATTCCTCACTTCTATTTTTACATCTCCGCAACCCTGTGAAATTATTGATTGACCATTAGCTAATATTACTGGTGTGTTATCATTGTTTATAAATGATATGAACTTAGCAATGTTGTTTCGCACGTGACTTGAACTCGCACTATCTTCAATGAAAGAGTTTTTGCTTGAGTTTCCTACCACAAAAGATAGATTTTTCATTTTATTTTGAGTTTCAGATATCAGGTTTATTCCTCGTTTATTTTTATATTTATTACGATTATAGTAATTACTTTGGTGGCTATTTGTATTTTTATACTCGCTACTTTCTTTGTTTTTGTCGTCGCTGCTACCTTTGCCCTTTAAATGCCAACATTCATGCTTATTATGCGAATCTTTCTTGCAATAACTACAAAATTTTTGTGGTAATGTTTCATTTTTAATGTGCATTTTATATGCGCTTTCATTATTTGTTTGATTATTTTCTGATCTTTTTAGATCTTCGTCAAGCAATTTCCCCCCTTAGTAATTCTGGTGTCAAGTCTTCCTGATTTCGTGATTCAATTGCTGTAATTAAAGTATCGAAACTTGGAGGAAAAGAGCACAGAATGAGAGATGACATGTGCTCATCATTTATAACTTCATCTATAGCGGTCAATCTGTCGCGAATTTGATATATGTTAGTTAGATGTCGAGATAGGCTTCCACCCTCTGCTAGTTTAGCAGAATATAATTTTCTCAGTAAAACTAATTAACTGGACAGATTAGACCTTTTCAGTATTCTTTTTAGGGTGCCTCAAGTTTCCCTAGCTGTCTTGAGATTTTCGATATGCACTATCTGATCATCTCCAATAGACAAATTAATGATCGCTTTAGCTTTGCGATCCTTTATTGTCCATTCAGTAGTGATAGGATTAAGAGCCTCATTTGTTATTAATTCAAACAAGTTTTCTCTCCATGACATCATCTCTATTTTGAACTTCCACAGATCATAGTTCGTGGAGTTCAATTTTTCAATTATTGAAATATCTTTATTAGCGAAAGTCATGTTTTTATTTTTTTATTAATTTTTTTTTATTTAATCATTTTAAATATTTTGTTAAGTTCCCATGAAAAATTATACCTCTGGGGGTACCGGAACATGGGTTTAACTCGCTCTGATCCGGATCAAAATTCGAGTTGTTTGGCTGATGCTGCCATCTTTCACCAGCTTCAGGAGCTAAAGTCATACTTCCTCCCTATGAGGCGCTCCTAAATAACGGAAGACGCACCCCTCATGCCTTAAAAATCCAGTTAGTTCCACTACCGGGAATCGGAATTTCCGAGTGGCACACGACAACAACAACAACAACAACAAATATTTTGTTTATATAACATTTTGTTTATATATTATTTCCTTTCCTCTTATTCTTACGATTAAATTAAATTTCTATTTATAGATCGGATGAATTTTAAAAACGAAACTTTTGGTTTTGATTCATTTATTGTTTTTTATATTTCTGAGATATTTTATTTTATTTATCATAATCTCAAAATTGAACATTTGCAATATTCAATTATTTATTTATTTCATATTTCTATAAATGAATTTATTCATACAGAAAATGGGACATCATATCATCAGACGAATAATCTGTAGTTAAAGTTTCGGCAACACAGATAATAAATTTTAATATTTGCGCATATGTCACACATTTCTATTATTAATAAAATGTTTCAATAAAATCAATTTTACAGGTTGTAATAAAGAAGAAAATCTTCTTACCTGTATTCTTGCACATGCATCCGATCATTAGTTTTGATTTTAGTAGTGAAGTATCTAAATTGACATTATGTTCTTAGTCTGATATAGAATTTCTGTTAATTAAGATGAAAAAACGTTCATCCCTCAATAATGGCATCGTGAAGTATACTTTGCTAAATGTTTATTTCATTTTACTTTCTACGGTCATAAAGAAAGAGGCCACCCCTAATTAATTTTACCGTAAATCATTTAGAAACATGGGGCTCGTGCTGATGGATTCATAATAACGTCTAGTTTTTAAACGTATAGTTAGATCTGCCATAGCCTCCGAAACTAGATGCCTGTCGCGTGGTTCGGAAGCTTGGCAACTGTTGAAGCGGTAGAGAGGGTCACCTGGTACAAATTACGCGATTTTTTTATTCAACAACTACCAAAAGTTTTTAAAAGTGGGATATGATATTCCTAAAACGAATAGAATCGAAGAAACGCCAATTATATATATCATATATCACTTCTTAAAATTTTTGGTGACAGTTGAATAAAAAATACGCTCAATTTGTACTAGGTGGCGCTGTCTTCTGTTTCAACTGTTGCCAATTTCCCGAGCAATGCGACAAGCATCTAGTTTAGGAGGCTATGTATTTGCATAAGACATTAAAAAGTGTATCAACATTTTTTTTTTCTTTCAAGACAAAACCCATTTTTGATAATTTTTTTTTATATTTGGATCAAATAATCCCAGAAAATGAAACGATTTATATATTTCTCTCAATTTTTCTAAAAGGTAAAAGCTTTCAGAATCTGAGGTTGCTAATATCAAATAAATACAACAGACTTCAATTCATATCTTCCAAAAAGACTTATTAAATTCAGATTTCCTTTCTTTTAAATGTTAGAAAGAGATTACCCAAGCATATTCTATGCATATTTTAGATTTAAAACCATATTTTTAATTATGAAAATTGTTAATGCTTTCACATTCCATAAAATATGACCTATACATACCCCCCTCCCTTCCCAAGAATAGAATACGCATAATCAGAAACATGGGTTTGCAAGTTTACAGCCTATTCCTATCATTAATTTCCCTGATTTAGCGATATTTCTTTTCATATTATTTTTTTGTTGGGGGGTTGTATCATTATTTGTATCATCTATCAGTAAATATTTGTATATAATCTGACAGAAAAGGTTTTCAGTTTACTTTTATATAAATCTTATTGTTTTCTAAGCAAAGTTTGGGTGTGTATTACAGAAATTAATTCAATAAAGTTGAGACATTGTGAAAGAATTCCAATACAGGGTGACTTGTAAAGTGCTTTCAAACGTCTGCTTTTCGTAATAATCTGCTTTCTAATACAGTGGAGGATTTTAAAATAATTGTAATATATTTCAATGAGGCTAATTGGTCTATTATGAAAATACTTTATAGATAAATGAAGTAAAATCATGTAAATAATAAGATTCCTCACGTTCGAAAATAATTTAAGTCATATAATTATTAGTCTGTACTTAACTAAGTGTAAACTTAATGCAAGAATGTGGTTTAGTGGTAAAGTAGACACACACACAGACCAAGCATTAAAAACATGATTTTCTGATTTAGGAGACTTTAAAACGCGGAATTATAACAAAAAATTAATTTAGAAAATTTGACACAAAAGCAATACTGTGTCTAAGAGAAAGTAATTAGAAATATTAACAGGTATTATCGTACGTTTAATAACGCTTCTAAAGATTATTAACTTTACTTTTAAGAAAATATCACTTGCGTATGGATACTCATGACATTTGATGTATTTTGTTATAAACCATAGCTACCAATAGACATCTTTTCTTTTTTTTTACGTTTGAGCAACATTTAATTATGATTAATCATATTTTCTACGTAAACAAATTTTGGCATGAAAAAATATATCACTTGTCTCGTGAGTGATAATATAAGTTATATACTAAATATATATCTCATACCAGAAAATATGAAAAGTTAATAATTTTAACATTTTCTTTTTAATCACACTTCTCTGTCATTTTCGTGAAGTTTATCTTCTTCCAGCAAAACACTGATTTATCGGTGTAGAATGTAAAACATCAGTTTTGTATTACAGAGACCTCTTTTAAAAAATATCCTTAACCTTTTACAGGTTTAATTTAGATCAAGGTATGTTTTACATTAGTTTTTCGCATATTTTACCTTACAATATTAAGCTAACCCTTTAACGTTCACTACTTAATTTATTTTAAAAATTACTAAACTAATTTTAAAAATGCCTTTTAGACCATAGCCTCCATAACTAGTTAAGGAGGCTATGTTTAGACACATAGCTGATCATAAATATTTAAAAAATAAATAAAATAGCATTGTTCTTTTTCGAGAAATTTTCGGTTTGAAACATCGGTAAATAAACCTTATTGAATTCAAATAATATTTAATTTAATAGATAAATCACTTTATAAGTAAACATTATCGACAACAAAAACTCGTAAAAGTTGCATAGATCTCAAGATTTCAATTTATACCGGAGTATTTTAAACCCTTTGTGGTGTAAGGTAATTCGGATCATTTAAATTATACTGCCACCGGAATTTACGAACATAATTAAAATACAAGAAATTTTCACGTTGAAGTAAAGGGCCTTTTCTGCTATGTTATATATGTAAATTTTTTCTAAAAAATTTCTGGGATGAATTTTTGCATTTGAGAATTGAAAGTAGGTGTTCCATCAGCGGGAACACTGCAACTGAAAGGGTTAAGGGTATTAATCATTTAAATGGGAAAAAAATACTTAAATATTAATTATCATTAATAAAAATTATTAAAATTATTTGATTTTAAGATTAATATTATAGATTATTAATATCATCCGTTTAATATTATCAAATTCGATGTCCTTTTTAATAATAAAAGTTGTTTAAAATATACCAAATGATTTTCAGAAGCATCCGATACTTTCAAATTTTTATGCTCTCTTTTTCAGTTGTACTCTGTAAAAAAAAATAAATAAATAATTGATCATTTTTAAGATTTTTTATACAGTCAGCATAAACTCCTAAAGTAGATGCCTTCCGCGTGGCTCGGAAACTTGGCAAAAGTTCAAGCGGTAGACAGCACCACCTGATACATATTTCGCACTTTTTTATTCAACTGTCACCAATTATTTTAAAAAGTGATGTACGATATATATAATCGACGTTTCTTTGATTATTTCCCACTTTTAGAAATTTTTGGTAGCTGTTAATTAAAAAAATCGCGCAATCTGTTTCAGGAGGCGTAGTCTACCGCCAAGTTTCTGAGCTACGCGGAAAGCATCTAGTTTAGGAGGCTATGCAGTTATCAACTAATGACAGGGATGTTTCTTTTATTTAAAAAAAAACACGCCATCTTTTAAAATATATGTGCTAGTTTTTCAAGTCAATATTGGCGCAATTTGGTTTTTTAAATAAGTTTTAATTTGATGTTCCCAATTAGAAACATTGGTGTTTAGAAGGTAAAAATTACCTTGGAATTATATCTTAAAAGGAAAAAAAAACCACAGAATATCTTGGGTTATTTCGCCTGGTTAATAAGCCTATATATTTTAAAGAAAATATTAAGATTACACTCTGTAGATTTACTTTACAATGATTTCTGAATACTTCTTCTTTTTCTTTTTTTAATAAATATTGTATACTCTCAATATCTCAAACTTCTATATCTCGAAAAGCTTGATATGTCGAAAAAAAATCCCTTGATATTACTTACTCATTGAATGTTATTTTGAATTCTTATGTCAAAGAATTTTCACTCAAAACCTTGCTATGACAAATATTTTTCGAATAAAAAAAAAAAAAAAAAAAATCTTAAAAAATCGCTGTTCACTTGTGTTGAAGTGAACAGTTATGTTATCAAAAACTTCTCTTACCTTTTATTAACTATCTGAAGGATTATGGACGATCCAAAAAATTATAATATTTAGTCCTTTGAGCGACAAACAAAGGGATAAAAATAGATTTTTTTGCCGTGCATCTGATAAACACGCTCGTGGCATGATTTGGGGCAAATTGCAATACACGTGGGCAAATTGTGACAGGGAACACTAAAAAATGAAAACGACAACATTTCAAAATGTGTTTTGTTATCAATCATTTATTAGTTTATTAAAAAATGTATTTAGTAACAAATATTAAATTATAATATTCTTGGTATAGTAACAATGAATTATATCAAATGGATTATAGTAAAATAAAGAGAAATTTAAATATATAATCAACATAAAAATCAATCTTAGTCCGAGTTGAAATTAATTCAAATAAAGGATATTCTGTTTCCTCTCATACATTTAACGTGTGGCCACATTTTGCAAATTAAGCATTATACCCATTCTTCTGCCTCAGAGAGGGTTTAGCAGAGCTAGAATTCTCCGCCCTTTTTTTCAGGACTCTAGCATTGATGAAAAATTTCCACTATTTTTATGCTAATTCGTGAATAATCACGGCACTATAATATGAAAACACAAAAAATATTTCTGTACAAAAAATATTTCTCTAACAGTAGAGGCAAAGAAGCCAAAAAAATCGCATTTCTGAAAGCATCCTTAAAATGGGCGGAGACTCTGGCTGTAGACATCTCCACAAGTCACTCCTCTAATTCAGAATCTATATCTAGAGTTAAGAACATTTTATTTATATTTTTATCCTTTTGTTTATTTGTTTGTTTCTTCCTATAATATTTTCCTTTCTCTTAATGTTTGTGTTACTTTTTAATTATCGGTTTAAATTATTTTTCAAGTATTTTTCTTTTAGGTAATGGGGGATCTAATATTTGTACCTTTCTCGAAGATTTCAGATGTCGCAAAATCGTACATAATTTAACCCTTTGAAGCTCTTTCATATTTCTTTTTACAGTTTCTCATGTTAAAAAAAATGTATAAAATAAATAATTTGTTTGTTAGCATTTGAAATAGAATGTCTTATTGCATGACTCAAAACATAAAGGGAAATTGTAACTTGCCCCAAAATTTTGTTTCAACTTGTCCCATCGTATGAGTTTGCGTATTTTGTTTGTTTATAAGAAATATATCGGTTTATACGAAAAAAAAATATATACATGCATTTTGTAACTCAACGCACATACTAAATAAATAGCTATAAACATTTCTTTAAAATATAAATTAACATAACTTTAAAAATTTACGAAATGTATTTTTTTCCAGTAACTAGTTAAAATTAAGCACATGTACAGAACCTCTCATTATCCATTTTTCCAGAACAGTAATTGTGCTTAGCTAAGAAAGCGCGTCATTAGAATTTTGTTTATCAAAACATGTAATCAAAAATCTTACAAAATATTTCGTAAATTGCGCGTTGCTCCCTACCCTTTTTACAACTAGCTTCACGCTACCCTACGTACATTTAGAAAGTGTCAATAATCAATGCGCGCCACACGATTTTTTGTTCTTGTTTTTAAAGACTAGATATATCTAAAACAAATCTTGGTAAATATTTTTTAATTTATTCTCATAACAAAAAGGATTTATTTATTTATTTATTTATTTATTTATTTTTCAAATTAATAGTTGCCAGACTTTGCGACTTTTTTATTAGTCAGTTATAATTCTGAAAAATGATAATTGATGTACATAATAGAGGATTCTTCAATTCGTCTCTTACATATATAAAGTAACATTTCTATATATTATCGGTGACTAGTGAATTAAATTGTAACAAAATCTAGCAACTCTGAGTAAATAATAAAAATTATGTAAACTGTTATTTAACATGCTTAACGAACCAAAATTATTTTGTGTGATAAAAATACACTATGGAAGTTTTAAATGCAATTTAAATAAAATATCCCGAACAATTGAAACATTTAATTCAAATAGTTTGAAACAAAATGCATGATCATTGTTTTATGTTTGACTAAATTTTGATCAAAGCAAAAAAAATAGTGTTGTCATAATTTATACACCACATTTGACATACGAACCTAATGATAATTTGAAACGTCTGCAAAAATTCTTACAAATAGTTTGAAGATGTAACTTAAACATTGTGCTTAACTAAAAATAATGAAAATGTTTCTGCCATGTCTGCAAAAAACCTACCGTCATTTAAAAAATAAAAATCTTCATAATATCCGTAAAATGTCGTAAAAAACACCTCAGTTATTTTGATCTGCAAAATTTATTAAAATATTTTAGTATTATATATAGTCGTAAATCTTTAATGTTTCTGCAGAAAATAACATGTTGTTAAAAAATATTTCAGGATGAATTTTAGTGGAGTAGTTTAAGCACTTTTGGAGAAAATTGAAAAAATCTATAAAATCCACAGATCCGAAAGTTCGAACAACTATTTGTATAACCGCCCTAAACACCAGCTCAAAGCTGTAAATTATTAGGGAAGTTTGTAATACTGTTTTTGAAATGTACTCAAAATATACTCTCAGAAAGTAATAAAGCTACCACAGGCTTATTTCACCATAAATTATTATATAAAAATGAGGCTGATGCGTATTAATTAATTACAATGTTGAGTACTTAACACAATAGTTAAATTTTGTTTAGAGGTTTCTCTACATATTAAAATTTGTTTCTAAATGCAGCGATGATAATTTGACATAGAATTTACACCAGTACTTGTTAAAAGTATTTCTTTACTTATAAAACCGTTGACAGTGGTATCATAACCTCCTAAACTAGATGCCTTCCGCGGGACTCAGAAACTTGGTAACAGTTCAAGCGGTAGACAGCGCCACCTGGTACAGATTGTGCGACTTTTTTATTCAACTGCCACCAATAATTTCAAGAAGTGATTTATGATAAATATAATCGATGTTTCTTTAGTTCTATTCGCCTTTTATGTATATGAAATCCCACTTTAAAAAATTTTTGGTGGCTGTTGAATAAAAAGGTCGCGCAATCAGTACCAGGTGGCGCTTTCTACCACTTGATCTTTTGCCAATTTTCCAATCTACGCGGAAGGCATCTAGTTTAGGAGGCTATGGTGATAAGAGTTCTCAGACGAATTCCTATCCATGAGAATGTTTCAGGAACAGAAAAATGACGATAAGTTCAGTTATAGCTGCCAATTTAGTACCTTTTAACTACCGGAAAATTTCAGTAAAACTTTTTATTTTACTTTATCAGTGAAAACAGCTACAGTTCCCTGATTAAAAAAAAAAAAAAAAAATAAAGACTTCTATTACATTTCTCCGGTAGACTTATTATGCTGTTGTACTTTTGAAATTTTGATTCTAACAGTAAATTTAAAAGTGACATTTCAGAGAGGAAACCTGACTTTTTCTTGTATCAAGAATTGAATAATGTGGTGAGGAAACTTAGATTTCTAAAGAAGCAGCTGAATTACATAACTGTTAAAGAAAAAAAAAAAAAAAAAAAAAAAAACTAATTGCACTGTAAATGTCTTTAATTCAAATAAATATATGTTTTAAATAGTTAGTCATTATTTAAGCAAAAAAATCTTACAGTTTAAGTATTTTTTTTTTATTATTATTTATTTATTTATTTATATATTGTATCTAAAATTAAGACATTGGAAATCTCCTAAAATACTGCCATATTTTGCTCTCTTTTACAAATAAATAGGAACACCCCTGTCTGTAAGAGAGAATTCAGAAAAATAGAACCAGTCTGAAATTTAAGAAATTCGTATAATGCACCCACAATCAACACATTTTACTAACTTTATTGTTATGCAATTAAAAATATTATACAGCAAAATAACTTACAATTAGTTATGAATAAAGTAATTTCATATCTGCCAACACTCCTTAACATTTTCGCAACCGCTGATGTAGATTCACGTCTTTTGAAAATCTGTAACTCCACCACTGGGCGTTTCTTTCGCAATTTGTATGATATTTGTTTCTTAAGAATATACCCAATATTCATATTTGTACAGACATATATACTATGGATACAAATACTTTAATTAGAATGAATATAATTATAATGTATATCTATTTGCATACTTGCAAACATTCTCATTAATATTCCATAATGTTGCTGTAGTCCCGCTTTTTACCTCACACCAGTAAATTTGTAGAGTAATATTCTCCAAATATAATTAAGATTAAAATACTGGTGTAAGAAAGAAGGCGGAGCTAACGATACTATGGAATATTAGTTAGTATGTTGGCAAGTATGTACAGTCGGGGAAAAAAAATCGCAGCACTCGCTGTAATTTCATTATTAACTGACGCAGAAAAATTTAATAGACTACATTCAACAGCAAATTAAATGCGCTTTCTGAAAATGTCGTCACATTTTAAATTAGGGGTCATCTACATATTGAAATGACTGCCAACTTTCATTTTTTCAATAGCAACACCCAATTTTGACTTCATATTCGAATTTCTGAGAGTCTGGCAGTGTGGAAAAGTATACTGTTTGCATACTTTATCTTTAGTATTTATACAGTTATAATAAAAAATGTGTTAGGGGGTTATATTTAAATGTAAAAAAAATAAAATTAAGATCCTGTCAGAAATAGACAACATTTTAATGTTTCGTACCGGAAATCTTTCAGGAAAACATAATTACAAAATTTAATAAAAAGATGGGTCTTCTTTTAGTTCCTTAATTATCTTAAATTAAGTTTCTTAGATTTGTATATACTTCGGTACTTTTTTCAAAAAGTTTAGGTCTATTTAAATACATTACACTTGCGATTTGTCCAGACTGTACTCTTTGAAAAAAGAGCAACATTTTTCAAGTAAAAGTGTCTATTATGGTTGTAGTGATTACCAATAAAGCTTAAATTTTCTTTCGTAGGTGTAACATAGAATACGAAATGAAATAATATAGATACAACAACGCATAAACTAAATCGTTTCCGATAAATTATTGTAAGGGTTCATGAAGTAAATATAAAGCAATTTTAATCGCAATTATCAGTTTTGGGTCAGTTGAACTCTTTGGAACTGTACGATTCGTTTTATAATTTCTATGAAAATATAATTTCTTAATTAATCCCTTCGCGTCTGCTGACGTAGATTCACATCATTTTAAAATCTGTTACTCTCTTAGTGGGTGTTTCTTTCGTAATTTGTGTGTTACTTATTTCTCAAGTGTGCACCCAGTGTTCATATTTATGCAATAAAATATACTATGGATAGAAATATATTGATTAGAAAGAATGTAATTATGATGTATATCTATTTGTAATATAATTGTGAATACAGAAAATTTCTTCTGAAATACTTTATTTTGAGAGAATAACGCCCTTAGACGGATCTTACAGTCAAAATTACAAAATCCTGCGGTCGCAAAAAATGTTAAAACATATTTATAAAAGTAAAAGGATATTTAAAAATATATATAAAGTTAAAATATATTATTGAAATTTTCAAGACTAAAGTATCCTTAAAATAATAATCATCCCCCTCCCCCCTACAAAATAATTAAATAAAAATAAATCAATATATGAAGCAAATGATTAAGCTTTTAACTATGACGGTAGTTAAGATATGATTTTACAAGTCTGCCTTGCATTCCAATTCCATTCGTTTTTCTTTAATTGCCAATTTTTACATTTATCAATTTTTCCATTTAAAACAGTAAACCCCGCCTGTTGCGTTATTTATTTTATTCTAGTGTTCGTTTAAAAGATTCAAAATTTATCATAGTAATCGATGAAGTAAATACCACTTGTGCATATTTTTGTCAACAGAAAATAGGGGGTTTAACACGAATACTCAATGTCACATTTACTTTTCTTTTCTGTATTGTTTTGTTTTGAAGAACGATGAAGGCAGGGCTTGTCTTCTTTAGAAAACAGGAAATCTTGATGTCAACACTAATGTCTAAAAATCATCATTTTTATTTCATTTCTTTGCGTTTGAAATTGTTGTTATATAATTTGACCCGTAAATAAAAAATAAACATATTTTGTTTAATTTTCCTTGTTATTTTTTAAGATTTGATTCGTTATCTCATGCAAAACTTTATAAGAGACGGCCCCCTAAACCACTCCACAAGATAGATTTATTTATATCTCGAAAACTAATAACTGGAATGAGCTGCAAATTTGCACACCCATATTTTTCAGCATTAGGATTCATTTTACGTAAAAATTACTGTAGGTCATAATTCATAATTTTTATGAATAAGAATTTATTAATAGTTTTCAGAATTAAAAATATTTTTCAGAATCAAAAGTAATGATGGATTATGTTTGGGTTTCTTCACTGTATCTCGTAAAAAAAAAATATATATATATATCGATCAAGTTATTTTTTGTGAAAATATTAATAAAAGTTTGAAATATGAATTTAACATTAGCACCTTCAAACTTTGAACGATTATAACTCTGTGAAAAATTAGGTAAAATATACTTTTTCGCGTTGTCGTGATCCCAAGAATTCATATATAAAATAAAAATGTGGCATTACCATTGAAAAAAAATGGAAGTGTGTGCGCGTTTAAATGTGTAGACGACCCCCAATTCAAAATTTTAGTTCATTTTCTGAAACTACTCACAATTTCCCGTCGAATGATACCTATTACATTTCTCTACACCTATTAGCAACGAAGTTCCGTCGAGTGCTGTTTTTTTTATTTTCCCCGACTGTACATTTGTAATATAACAGGGGCCATACTCTCCGCCCTTTATTCAGGACACTCTCATGAATGAGAAATTTTCATATTCATTGTTACCACTATTTTTATAAAATAATCTCTACCCTATCATGGCACATTACTACAAATATACCAGAAGTATTTTTGCATGAAATAATTGGTGGCATAAAAGGCCGAAATTTCTTATCACTGAGAGTGACCTCAAAAAAAGGCGGAGAGTACGACCCCTGAATATAAATGTAATTATAGAAAGTTTTGTTCTGAAATATTGTAGCTTGGAATAATAACGCGTACTGTCGGACTATACTGTCAAAAAGACAAAAGCATGCGGTTAATAAGTGTTAATACGCATGAAATTGTTAACGCCCCTTGAAAAACCACCTTTTCCAAACCACTTTATTTTTAGAGTAATCCTCTTTAGGCCGCCAGTACACGGGTGGGGAAAAGACACACTTTTCTCTCAATATTTGAACTCTTACAATATACCAGCCACAAAATAAAATCACACAATAAAAATAAGAAATATAAAATTTTATGTTTATTATAATTTTTTTTTTCACAGAATATATAAAAAGATTCTCTTGCATTGCATTCTAGTAAATAAAATGGGTCTCACTGACCCAACCCGTGTACTGGCGGGTTAATTATTATTACGGTTAAATAAGAATCAAATTACTCTAACAATTGACTGGTGTAAAAAAAGGGCGGGTTCTAAAAATTTTACGCTTCATAATAAGATGGTTGGCAAGTATGCAATTTTGTTAAGTTAGAAGATAGTATAGAGAGATATTTCACTTTTCGGAGAATATCACTTGAGTGTTGTGATTTTCATGACATTTTATAATATACCTTAGTGACCAATTGAATTTTTTTTAAGTTTAAGTAACGTTTTTCATGATTACTTAAGGTGAGATATCCCATTTAAAAAGATGCTAGCATGAAACATCGTGGCTCTGGATAGCGATAATATAATGCAATTATTAAAATATTTATAACACCAGAATAAATGAATAATTATTTGTTCCCTCAATTTGTTTTATGTAATAAAAATTATCAGTACACAATTTTCCCGGAGGTAATCTTCATGTAAGGCACTACTTATGTGGTGTTCAAATAAGAAAAACAAGAGTCATAGCTTCTGCTTCTTTGCGATCGTGTTATTTTACTGTCATCATAATTTTTAAAAGGAGAGTTTTCTCGAAGGTTTAATTGCAATAATAACTTTGAAATCTTCGAGAAACGTTTCTTTGTAAAAAATGTGCGAACAGTGAAATTAAACGACCGTAAAAAAAAATACAAGCACTGTAACCGCTGCATGAGCATTGAAGCTGCTTGAAGACAACGTTCAAGCACTTTTGGAATGAATGCTTAGTAAGTAAATCAAATATCAATAAATCCAAAATTTTGAAAAGATGTTGGTTAACTTTATGCTTCACGCTGAACGTTTTAAATTGCCATCGAATATTGTTATATTTTATAAATGAAAGTTATTGATAATATACAATCAAAAAAAAAAAAAAAAAAAAAAAAAAACTTACCCCGACCAATTTTGACGTAAACTATCAAACAAATTTGCCAATCGATTGCTTTGGTGTTTCAATTAATTTTTGCTTAATTGATAGTCCATTTATTAAAACTTGTACAAACTTTATTTTCCAACTAATAACACACATTTTTCACTCCATATTCGAATTCCTGGGTCAAGGGAATTTGTAAAAATGCCTAATTTTTATGCATTTGTAATAATTATCCATTTATAATATAAATGTAAATGCAGAAAATATTGTTCTGAAATATTTTAACTTGGGAGAATAACGCCCACAGACGGACCTTACTGTCAAAAAGGCAAAAACATGCGGTCGTGAAAGTGTTAAGCATTGCTTCTACATAAATGTAGCTAGCATGTTTAATCAAATAATATTAATTAAAACAATTCCTTGGGTTATTTAGTAAAATTTAACATACTGAAATTATTTTCTTTAATAAAATTGAATGAGTCTGAAAATAAGAGTAAAATAAGAGGAAATACAAGACTGAACGCCTGTTTTTGAAAAAAAAAATCTTAATTTAAGACATTTTAAAATTTAAGACGGTCGCCTTAAATATCTTATTTTAAGGCAGATTACTATACAACGGCATTGCTGCCAATATTTTAATTTAATCCATAGTATTTTTAGCTACGCCTTTATTTCGTACCACTTATTTTTTAAAAGAGATTTTGTCTTATTTTATCAAAGTTATATATTGAAGAAAGATTTTCTATAAATAAAGTGGTGCGAAATAAAGTCGGGGCTAAAAGTACTCTGGAATAAATTAAAATATTGGCAACTACACTCCTTCTCATAATTATAAGGACACACGTTTTTCTATATTAACTAAACACTAAACACTATTATTTAAACAAATGTATTTTTAATTAATTTGAATTTCATTAATAGACTATATTTAAAAAGTTTTATCGTTTTTCTATCTTAAAAAACTTTAAATATGGTAAAAAGATGATTTTTGAGGTGTTCACAATTATAAGGACAACTCGAATTTTAGTAATTTTTTAGTAATTTCTTTCAGTTATTCTTTAAATTAATATTTTATGGGGTCTCATTTTAGGGTTAAACAGTCAGACATTCTCTCTGGTATATATATATACACATTTTTTGTTATATTCAGTTTCGATGCCATTTCGTATAGCATATATGATATTCTTAATACATTTAAACTATTTAAAATTGCTTTCCACTTGAATGCACTTTTCTAATATGATAAATTAAGGTTTTTTCAACTTTTAGGCAAAGGGAAAGACAATAATACAGAAGTTTCTTTCTTCAGACTATTTCCTATTGCTCTAAAAGTAGAGCAAAAATGTAAGTCTTGTAGAAAAAAATATTATTACCCCCCAAAATCTAACAAAAATCTGATAATTTCACGTTTAAAATTTGCAGATATTCTCTTGATGTTCATAATAATAGAAAAAAATTACTAAATTCATTCTGCCTTCAGTGGAAGCAGCTCCCAAGAGCATCATAGATCCACCTTTAAAATGCCCGATTCATATCTGCCTTTAAAAAATCTGCTCTGTTTTTCGCTAGCTTCAGATTGTGCCAGTAACTGTTAAAACCATTTGGTTAATCAAGAATAAAATGTTTTTCATCCGAAAATGCAACTTTTTACCATTTAATATTGTCTTTATTCAACTTTAACACAGACGTTCTTTCCCCCATTAAATGCTGATTGATTATTACAGGTTTTTATTCATTTTAACATATTATTAATTATTTTAAACATGCATAAATGTGGACCCGAACCTTTCGTTACAAATTACGAGCAAATTCAGCAGCAGTCATTATGAGTAGAACAGTAAGAGGAATTATGAGTCTTCGATCTCTGTAAAACAACTCTGATTTTGCATCAGATCTCTCTCCTACCGAACCAGCAGTTCAACTTTTGATCACATTTCTTTCAGCAATTTTAGACCTTCGAATTTCATTAGAAATTCGGCGGATTGAAAATATCCTTCCACTTAAAAAACACATTTATCATACTTCACTACTTGAACATTCCTTTTTTCGAGGAATTATCAGTAATGTCCGTCCAAGAAAAATTGAATTCTTATATATGAATTAATCTAGCCCAGTAGTTAACAAATTCGCATGTCAGCTGTAATTTATCCGCTAGTAAGTTAAATAAAACAAAAAAATCTGAATTGTCCCTATAATTATGAACATCTAAAAACGTGGAGAAAAACACATTTTACATTATTTTTTATTAATTTTGTTTCATATTAAAAAATTATAGCAATTTTGGTTTTTAGAATACTAGATATATTAAGTGCACTTAGTATAATCTTGTTCACAATTATTTTTACATTAGTTATTTGAAAATATAAAGTGTCCCTATAAATATGAGAAGGAATGTATGTACAACGGCACGTTATACTAGTACATTTACACCAGCAATTCATTATGACACACAATTATCTTAAATTAAGTTATCTATTATGCATGCTGTCTTAAGACATTTACAGAGCGGTGACAGGCGTATTTTATTACTACTGCGTACCTGCAAACCATCTTATTATGAAAATTTTTAGTACCCGCCTTTTATTCCACGCCAATCACATGTTAGAGTAATTTTATTCTTATTTATCGTAAAAACGTTTGAGGTGAATTACTCTAAAATTAAAGTGGTGCAGAAAAAGAGGCGTTTTTTTCAAGGGGCGTTAAATGTTTTACGCTTATTAATGAGGTGGGTGACAGGCATGCTAATGCTATTACTTTTATCGTACCACGATTTCCATAACATAAAATTCATAATAAATGTATGCATTCAAACTGCAGATTTACCAGCGTAAATATATTATAAATTTTATTTCTTTAAAATAGTATTACGGAAAGAATAAAAGAAATGCTGTCTGTGGTAGGCTTTTTTTTACGTATTATTGCTTTGCCAATACTTTCTTTCTTTTATTTTAAGACGCCTACATTTGCATTGTAGAATATCTCATTCATTCTAAAGTAATCGTTAATGACTTCTTGCTCCTTATTTTTCGCAGAAAAAAGACCTCGTATCTTGCAGTGACATATATAGGATGAATAAGTCCGTTTGGTGTAAAATATGACCCAAATATATATGCTCGATCATGAATTCACCAAGAATTCTGAAAACAGTTTTCTACTCACTGCCAATATGTACGCTTCAATAAAAACTGTTAAGAGTATGTTAGTGTCCGTCTAATCCACACATTAAAAAGAAATTTCCGAAAAATATAACTGTATTCTTGACATGAATCTCTGTAATGATTATAACTCAATGAACTACAGGCATAAGTATGACAACGGGCGCTACGCAATGTTATTGTATTCTACACTAAGGGTATAGGCTTTTGAAAAATATCACATTTTTTTCATATTTTCAAATTGACTATGATATAAATTATGTCTTACTTATCACGATGCCCAATTAAGATTTACAAAAGACTGTATGTGGTGTAAACAACTGGAATCATTTACAGTTCAGCACACAACACGATCTAACTATGGATCATATAGAATTGTTAAACGAAATTTTACAAAAATTGTTTTTGTTTATCTGGTTAATCGGAAAACGTTTGTTTAAGCTAGGTATGACAATGGACAGGGCAATATTTAGTATTTGAATATAAGAATTTTTCCCCTTATCTTATAAAAAGTATGTGATCTGCATAGCTGCCAAGTTTTTTAATTTATTCCGGAGTGTCATTTGTCCCGCACTTTTTTCCCACTGTAATCATTTTAGGGTAATTTTCTTCATTAGAGATGCCAACCTAATCCGGCAAATTGTTAATAAAGCCCCTTTTTCTACACCACTTAATTTTTAGAGTATTTTTCTTCTTAATTCATTGTAGATATATTTGAAGAGAATTACTCTAAAAATTAAAAGGTGTAGAAAAAGTGGCGGTACAAACAATTTGCCGGATTTGGTTGGCAGCTCTACTTCATGTTTAACCGTAGTTGTATATTGAAGAAAATTTTTCTACAAATATTACGGTGTGAAAAAAGGACAGGACTAACAACAATCCGGAATAAATTAAAAAACTCGGCAGCTATAGATCTGTATAGAGCATTAAAAAAGAAAAATTCTGCACAAACAAGCCAATGAATTAGAAACCTTTCAGAGTATCTACAAATGCTCGCTGACGGCAAATGTACGCAAAACCTGTTATAAAACTTTGGGGAATATTATGCATGTATGGAAGTGGTTCCCTCGTGGTACTTGTGGATAATCAGAAAGCCATGCAGCACCTGAACGTATTGATAGATTAATTGCATCCCTGAATGTTTCATTTTTAATTAGAAGTTAACGGATCTTTTGTTCTTCATAATGTTACCATACATCGTGGCAGAATCTTTCGAGATTAGTTCAGTGAACATGAATCGGACTTCGAACTGTTTCCCTAGATGCCGCAAAGCCTGGATTTTAATCCAATAGAAAATATTTGGAACATGTTGGAAAGTAGTATCCGTCAGAAATCTCTTTTTCAATTCAATTTCCAGGATTTTAAAGTCTGTGTAGTCAATGTGTGGTACACTCTGGACATAAATGCACCCTAGAAGCTTGTAGAATCACTGCTCACACGAATGCTGGCTGTTATTTATGCATAAGGAGGTCCAACGGGCAAACGAAGATCCAATAAAATATTAATTTAAAGGTTTCTAAATTATTGGCCAATGTGTGACAGTGAATATTTCCAGAATTCGTGTGGAGCATCGTGAGAACTTTGTTGTTATGCACCGAATTATATTATATAGCAAAATAACTCACGGTTAGTTGTAAATGAAATATTTTTGTTAAGTTAGAAGATAGTAAAGAGAGATTATTTTCTTCTTACGAGAATATAACTTGAGCGTTGTGAAACTCATGATATTTTATAATATATCCTAGCGGCCAATAGAATTTTTTAAAAGTTTAAGTGACTTTTTCATGAATAATTAAGGTTAAATTTCCCATTTTAAAAGACGCTAGCATGAAAAATCGTTAGATAATACAATCGATATCGCTAATACAATCCTTTTATTAAAACATAATTTACACCAGAATAAATTAATAACTCTTTGTTAAGTTAATTTGTCTAATGGAAACATTTATGGACAGCGATATCATATGAAAGTTTTCTCTTTCTTTTCCTGTAAGACGCTACTTTTGTGGTGTTGATTTAAGAAAAAAGTGTAGCCACTTAGAGTTTCTACTCTTTTACGATTGTTATTAGTATGTTGGGTACACAAAAAAAACCTGCACTTTTTGATTGGAATATGCCACTTTCTGTGGCCATAGTAGATGCCAAAAGATAATTTTCTGGATAGGGAGCCACTTGAAATTCCGTGTAGAACACCCCGATGGCGGCCATTAAAGATGGCTGCCGTCAACTGCCATATAGGGGCGCTCCTAATGATCCGATTTCAATTTTCTTTTTTTTTAATACCTTGTGAATAAAATACTTTTTAAATTGTATACATTTATCTATGTATATTATATGGTGTGACACTCACACTACTTATAGTACGTTGGGTATACGACAAAAAAAGCCAAAAAGCTGCACTTTTTAATTGGAATATGCCACCTTCTGTGATCAAAGTTCATGCCAAAATATAAATTTTCAGAGAGCGAGCCACTTGAAAATCTGTGCAGAACACCCTGATAGCAGCCATCAAAAATGGCCGCTGTCAACTGGTATATAGAGGCACTATTGTTTTTGTATCTGAGCTCCTAATTGTCCGATTTCGATTTTTTTTTTTTAATATCTTATGAATAAGATAGTTTTTAATTCCAATACATTTATCTACGTATATTCTATGGTGGGGCATTCACACTAATTCTAAAAGCTTCTTTTGGAAATTACCTATTTCGTTCTGAAACTTTCTCTGATGAGCGGCATGCCGTTCATGGTGATCAGACTTGTCAGTACTGTTAATTATGGTTGTAGACTAAAACTAGTAAATAATATCAACTAATTGGGGCCCAGAGAGCATCCATCTTCTCAACATGGTTGTATCTTGCAAAAGACCAACAACAGCACTATTTCCTTTTATAAGGGAATATTCTTGCTCAAGAGCTCGATCTACAGCGAGCACAGAAAAAGGATTGTTTGTTTTTTGGATAACAAATTGACCTCTGTAAAAGTAATCATATACACAGGGTGCTGTGTCTTTACGTTCTACTAAGTCTTTTTTTATAGATAGGCAACCAGCGAACATAGTTGGTATGGTCCATTTAAAAAAAAAAAAAAAAAAAAAAAAAAAAAAAAAAATGTGCTTTTTTTTTTTTTTTTTTTTTTTTTTTTTGCGTTTGTTTATACAATTTGTAGTTACTATCCCTGACTGAATAAAGATAGAAGTATCTTTAGGTTTAACACTAGAAGCTGGAATCGAAAAGTTGGACAGTTTGAACGTTTTTCATAAATCCATTTTTCAAATGAAATCTTGGGATTTTGTTGCATAAACACTTCTTTAAGTAGCATGTTTAAAACCACAGCAGTCTTCTGATGAGTGGTTTTTGCATTTGTGACATGTTTAACTTAAAGAGATGCTTTTGCTCTTTTCTGTCTTGATTCCATTATATGAAACAAGTAGTCCCACCACTATCTTCCAGAATCTGGTCAAGCACTTTCAAAAAACACATGTACTTCAAAAATGCTCCAACTATGGCTACAAACTTGGAATGAACGTAAAAATCAGGCCAGTTCCAGTGGACAGATTTTGTGAAAGCTAAAAGAAGCTGATCCGCACATGTGACAGCAGTTTACCCTGGATTTTAAAATGCAGTAATTTTTTTATTTGTTCCATTGCATGCTTCAGCATTGGCAAAAAAAAAAAAAAAAAATATTGAAAGGGATAAAAGAGAACAACGAATTAATTCAATCGATGAAAACTTTTTTCTTGACGCATGAAAAGCTGCCCATGAAATATCTAAATTTCCATCTTTTCTATCAGTGATAATATGATCTAACTAATCCTGTGCCATTTTCCACTCAGATCCAAATTCTGAAATTGACATTTCGAAAGAAGTGTCTGGTTTCCATTTGGAACAATTGGTTTTTATCAATACAAGAGATCACTTTTAACAATTTCACGATGCTCACCAACTTCTCCTTTCTTAGGGACTTCAAAATAGAAACCGCTGTTCCATGGAATGGTGATTCTAAAGTTGTACTACAGCAATTAGAATCAATGATGTCGTACGCGCCAATGACAAAAAGACCGTGAAGCAAGTTTGAGGAGCATACGACACCTTCTTCTTGACTTCTC
Organism: Salticus scenicus; assembly: GCA_963930645.1. Classification (NCBI taxonomy): domain Eukaryota; kingdom Metazoa; phylum Arthropoda; class Arachnida; order Araneae; family Salticidae; genus Salticus; species Salticus scenicus. The sequence continues at coordinate 102,260,831 of OZ005658.1, read as the reverse complement.
AGAACCTATAAGAAAGCCACACTTGCTGTTATCTCCCGAATTCTGTTTGGTAATATTGAGAGATCTCTTTCATGCATGACTTCAGTTATTGTATTATTTCGTGCTCTTCCAAAAAGAGACCGGCCAGGATATAATTGAATATGTGGTTCATGAACTTTCTTATGGTTATGACGAATAACTTTGCCTCTCAGAATACGTTCACGATGGTTGAAAACTGTTAATTGATTGATAGTCAAAGCAAGTTGCTCTAGTTGCATTCGGTACTAAAGTGTAACCATGAAGTAGATAACACACTAGAGCCAGAAGTTCTGGAGGTACGTTTGCAGTTTGTTGATCATCGTAGATGTGACTATCAAAAGTAATTTTCTTCTTTTCTAATTTGTTTGATGAATCTTCCTCATTCAATAGCTCTATCATCAAGGCTTTCAGACTGAACATTTTGAAATATCAGCACCATCTCGATACAGAAAGTAATCTCTGATTCAAAGTTGAGCTTTGAGTTGTAAGAAGCGATCGACAATTCTCTCACGTAAACGAGTAGTATGTTTATTTGGAAGGTCTTTACTTTCCATGCCCCGAAGATTTGCTAAACTATTTGTATATTGAGTTTTATGACATTTGGAAGACATTTTGAAAAAAAAAAAAAAAATCAGTGTTTCCACATTCAAAGGCCTGGATTTTTTCTCTTACGAATCCTGCAACAGAAGTAAAAGCCATATACTTTCACAGATGGGCCTGACCTCTTCATTTTTTACTTCACTTGATGGTCATAGGCGATTTGTTAAATATATATAGCACTTTGAATGATACTTTGCTTCTTTAAAAACTAAATCTCTACGCTTCAGGCATGCTTTACGTTCAACATTATTTGTAATTTTGGCACATTTCATAAGTTTATCGTCTTATAAAGAAGCAACTTTATACAAAAACCACCGAGTAGTGTCCTTCCCATTACATATGAAACATATTTCATATTTCGTTTTTATAGATAATGTTCTACGGGTAACAAACATTGCTTTTATTCATTTGGTTCTAATACAGACTGTGGTTTATTCTGAGATGACATACTGGGCAAAGATGACCATGTTTGCGTTTCTTTGCCATGTCATGTTTTGTTTTTTAAAGTTAATGGCATACATTGTGTGCACTTTTGTGCTTTATTTTTTCTAAATATTCCTTTTATTTCTTAACATTCATTTAAATTTTTGAAATCTAAACCAATAGGGGCACTGTACCGATAGTCTGAAATTACATTACATTTTCTGAAAACTTCCTGTAAAACTTCCTGTTCCCACTCCAACGAGTGATTCAGAAGTATATATGGTAAGACAAATCAATTCTTCATGGCTATGTTTTTGATATAAGCAACATATGGTCTAATCTATGCTATTGTGAGGAAATTTGGATTTAACCATCTGACCGCCGCTGACGGATATATCCGGTCACTGAGCTGTTTTTTTTTTTCCACAATAAAACTTATAATTCAAAATTGTATACTTATGGAATTTTAGCTTGTTTTTCAAGTTTGAAGGTCGTAAATAACATTTATAATGATTATAATCCTTACGCAGTTACATTTTCTATCTGAAGTTGAAATAAATATTAATTTAGTGCATTGAAAAAATTATGCAGTGAAAACAACATTACAATTTTGCTCTTTTCAAAGGCCGTCATATGGTTAATAGGAATATCTACCAGCCGCAAACGCAATAAAGCCATTAAAAAAAAAAAAAAAAAAAAAAAAAAAAAAAATGAAAACAGTTCAATATGGAACAAATAATGTTCAGTATTTAAAATGAGAATAACATTCTAATAATAATAATAAAAAAAAATCAAGATTACGTCAAAAACCAACAAATTACAAAAATGCCTCCTAAAGAAATGATTTTTTTTTAAGTTGCGCGGAATTTTAAACGTGTAAAGATAAATGTAATAAGACCAAAAGTGTCTTTTATAAAAAATTAAAAAAAAAAAAAAAAAAAACGAAATCGGGCCATTAAAAGTTAAAATACTGAAAAAAAATATCAGTGCTACTTACACGGCGGATGATGGCGACTGAAAAGAAGCTTTGATAAGTAGTGTGAGTGTCACACCACATAATATACATAGATAAATATATAGAAGTTAAAAAGTATCTTATTCGCAAAGTATTAAAAGAAAGAAAATTGAAATCGGATCATTAGGAGTTCAGATACAAAACAATTAGCGCCCCTATATGGCAGCTGGCGGCGGCCAGCTTTAATGGCCGCCATCGGGGTGTTCTGCACGGATTTTTAAGTGGCTCCCTATCTGGAAATTTATATTTTGGCATAAACTTTGACCACAGAAGGTGGCATATTCCAATCAAAAAGTGCAGCTTTTTGGCTTTTTTTGTCGTGTACCCAACGTATTATAAGTAGTGTGAGTGTCACACCATATAATATACATAGTTAATTGTAAAGAAGTTAAAAAGTATCTTATTCACAAGGTATTAAAAGAAAGAAAATTAAAATCGGATGATTAGGAGTTCATATACAAAGCAATTAGCGCCCCTATATGCAGCTGACGGCGGCCATCTTTAATGGCCGCCATGGGGGTGTTCTACACGGATTTTCAAGTGGCTGCCTATCTGGAAATTTATATTTTGGCATGAACTTTGACCATAGAAGGTGGCATATTCCAATCAAAAAGTGCAGCTTTTTGGCTTTTTTTGTCGTGTACCCAACGTACTATATGTTGGACGTTCATTGCAAAAGTGAATTAGCACCTTCTAAATGTCTTTTGAAATAACGAGCTTTTCTAAATTTATGCGTACAGAAAAAATTCAACTTTCAATAAATGTTATCGACTTTGTTGTGTTTAATGCAACTCAGAATTATAAGACTTTATAAATTATATTAAAATAATTTAACGTAACTTAGGAAATTCATTATTATAATGAATATATAGAAGTTATAGTTTTCTGAAAATAACAAGTAATATCATTTATGGGATTTTATTGCAAATATTGGAGTTCCTTCACTTTTATAAAGAAAAATTTGACTGAATGTGATGCAAAAATATAGATATTTAAAAAATATATAGTTACACACTTTTAAAATAAACCGTCCATATTATACTGCCACGACAGTTTTCAAAAACAGAATTTTCTTCAAGGTTTCAATTCAGAAAAAAAACACAAAGGTCTTTCATAACAGTTTATTTTTGAAAATCGTGCGAACAGTAAAATTAAACGATCGTATAAACGTAAAACCGCTGCATGAGCATTCAAGCTGATTACGATAACTTTCAAGCGCTTTTGGATTGATTGCTCCGTATGTCCAAATGTCAATAAATGCAAAATTTTGAAAAATTATTTGTACACCGACTTTATGAATCACGTTGAAAGTTTTAAATTTTTGTCGAAGCTTTTCTATATACAGTTGAAAGTTACTAAAAATGTACAGTCAAAGGAAAAAAAAAAAAAAAGGCCTGCCTCAACCAATTTCCCAGTAAACTATCGTACATACTTGCCGACCAATTACTAATAACGTCTATTTTATTAGTGTTTCAGTTAATTTTTGCTTTATTGATAGTTTACTAATTATAACTTGTGTAAACTTCATTTTTAGACTAATGCACATTTTAGACTCTATATTCGATTTCCTGAGATGAAGAGGATTTGTAAAAATGTATAGTTTTTATACCTTTAATTAATTATTGATAAAGTAGCGAATTAAAATATTTTCAGGATTCGTACCTACATTTAAAACGTATGAGGTCTGGCACAGAAATCTGCTATATTCATTCAGATATTAACAGGAAGAAAGGCATAGTTGCTAACATTTTAATTTTTTCTTGAGCATTATTAGCAGCAACTTTATTACACACCACTTTTTTTTTTACAGAAAAATCTAACTATAATATATAAATGCAATAAAATTAGGAAAAATTTCTCTTTGAAAAAAGTGGTATTTAATAAAGATGGGGTTGAAAATTCTCTGGAATAAATAAAAATCTTGGCAACCCTGAAGAAGTATGACGATTTTATATATAAATTAAACTTTAAAGTAAAGTAAATGAAGAAATTATGTTTGTATCTAAACTCAGATGAATAAATATTATAATTCCTATAAATGCAAGATTATTGATGACAAAAATGATAACATGTGACAGTTCCCTAACGCCTATAAAAAAGAAATGTCACTATAACTGGGAAAAAGAAATGATTGGATTAAATTCTGAATTTGTCTAATCGTGCAAAAAATCAATAAATCTAAATTCATAATATATATATATATATATATATATATATATACATATTGCAGTATGAATTTCTTAATAAATTCCATGTTTAAAAATATGTTTATAAACAAAAATATGCAGAGCCTGATTAAGGGGGAAGCACACATTATCTCCGCTCTCACCGGAAAATTTTTAAAATTATTTTTTACTTCACGTCATAGAAATTCCACGCTTTGACGAGGAAATATTTTTTATAAAAAATGAACGGTGTAAAACAATCCAATTTACTCACCGTTATTAGACACCAGAATTCTTTTAAAATAATTTTTAATGCGAATTTTGTGTTTATTAAAGGAGGAAAGTATTTGTTAAAAAATAACGGTGTAAGTATAAATAATGTGTGCTTCCCCCTTAATCAGGCTCTGAAAATATGCATGAAACATATTTGGGTCAAATATTAAAATTAGATTTGTTGCTGGATTATTAAAGCAAGTAAAAATTACAACGTGAGAAACGCCAATTGATATATATTTGGGGAGCAGACAGCTGTGTCGGTAGCCTTCAGTACTTATAGAAATCAGAGAGAAGTGCTCATATATATAGAAAAGGAACCGGCAATAATAGAAAATAATTGCTCACTTCCATTTCTTGATACCCTCGTCTCTCGCACTGTAGATGGATTTTCATCCACCGCCTATCTTAAAAAAATTGCCGTCTCTCTACCTCCCCATGCGTGTTCATGTCATCCACCTATCCAAAGAATGGCTGCTTTCTATACTTTTGTTAACCGTGCTTTTAATAGTTATTCTAATCCTGTTTTATTAAACTCTAAAATCAAATATCTGTAAGCCATTGCAATTGACAGAGGTTACAACTCTTCCATTATTGACATAGCTATACAAAAATTACAACTTTATGCTTTACCGAAAGTTCACAAACCCAATATCCCATTTCGTCATATAGTCTCTAATATCGGTACTGCTTCCTATAACTTTTTTGCATCGCAAATATTTTTCTTTTGGCGTTTCTGACGTATTAGTTTATTCGGCTTTTTATATTCCAACGCCAAGTCTCCTGTTATTATTAATTACTATAATTACTGTTAATAATTTCTTTTATTTATCTAAGGATATTCTATGAAGACTTGGTCAATACGTTTAGGTAATTTTATGAAGCATTTTTATTATTTTTCAAAGACATAAAGCATTTCAATAATCTTTTCTTTTAAACAACTGTTTACCCTTAGTTGCATTGAGTATTTCAAATGTTTCATTTTACTTTCCGAACATACATATGTAAGGAAGGTATTGTAATCATGTCAAAAATCTGACTATGAGATTTTTTGTATTTCTATGTATATTAAGTTCAACTTCAACTGAGTTCATTTTTGCTATTTTTACAGTGATGTGTGTGTGTGAATGTATGTATGTGTGTACACGATAGCACCTAAACGTTTTGTACGAATGAGCTGAAATTAGGACATATATTATAGGTCACCATAGCACGGACCATATGGATTTCGGCAAATCTTGGACATATAGGTTTTTTTTTTTACTGGGACATAAAGAAAATGTATTAATCTTTACGGCCTATGGGCTCAAATTAATTAGAGTGCGACAGTGGTTAAGCGGTTAAGCACTCAGAAATTTCATCGCGGAAATAAGCTGACCAGGGCAATTAATTTCTGCGTTAAAAAGCATGTTTATATATTTCAATTGATTTGTTTGGATTTTAATTATTGTTACAGAATGGGATAGTTTCCTTGTATAGATCCTCAAGAATTGTCAAACGAAATTTAACAAATGTTGTTTTTCTCTATCTGTGTAATCAAAAGTCACTTTTTTTTAAAGTAGTTATGACAAAGAACAGGGCAATATTTATAATTTAAATAAAAAAATTTTTTCCTTATCTTATAAAAAATATATGATCTGTAGAAAGAATTTGGAAAGAAAGAATCTATCTGAAATTTAAGAAATTCGTGTAGTGCATCCACATTAAATTTTGTAAATTTTGTTGTTATGCACAAAAATATATTACGCAGCAATATACCGTAATTTCTGGTATATAACCCGCAGGTAAGATGTGTCATTTCTCCACCATAAATTTCATTTAATAGAGAAATCTAGACTTTTTCGAAGGAAGAGCTCGTACAAATATAAATTTATTTATCAACTGAAATTTCTGGTGCATAACTGGATTATATAACCTGCTGGGTATCTACCAGTAATTACGGTAATTTGCATTTTGTAATAAATGAAACAATTTTGTTAAGTTAGAAAATTTTAAAGAGAGTTTATTTTACTCTTAGGAGAATATCACTTGAGTGTTGTGATACTCATGATATTTGAAATATTTTATAATATACCCTAACGACCAAAAGAATTTTTTTTAAGTTTAAGCAACGTTTTTCATGATAATTAAAATTAAATTATTCATTTAAAAAGATGCTAGCAGGAAAACATCGTAACACTCAATAATGACAATGCAGTTCATTTATAAAAATATACTTTATACCAGATTAAATTATTAATATTTTTAAAGTAGATTTTTTCATTTTTTTAACTTTCAAGATTATTCATGTAAAACATTGCATATATGGTGCTGGAAAAAGGAAAAAGAACTGTCTCAGCTCTTCTACTTTTTTAATGATCGTTATATATTAATGCCATCATAATATTCAAAAAGGAAATTATCTTGGAGATTTCGATGCAATAATAACACTAAAGCCATACTTGCCAACATCCTAATTAATAATCCATAGTGTCCCCCCCCCACACCATCACCACCCTTTATTTATTTATTTATTTATTTTTTACACCAGTAAATTTTTCGAGTAACATTCTCCAAATGCAGTTACGATTAAATTAGAAAAAAAAAAAAAACTCTAAAAAGATACTGGTAGGAAAAAAAAGTCGGGGCTAACAATATTACGGAATATTAATTAGTATGTTGGCAAGTATGCCAAAACCTATAAAAACGGTTTCTTTTTGAAAATTAGGGTTAACAAAACGATTGTAAAAAAATTAAGACCGCCGCGATCCCTTCACGAGAATTGAAACTGATTAACGACTACATTTAAACACTTTTGGATTGAGTGCTTCGATATTATATGAAGTAACAATGAATCCGAAGTTTTCAAAAAATATTGCTTTATCGACTTTATGCATTATGCTGAAAGCTTTAAATTATTATTGGAACTCGTTATATTTACAGTAAAAAAATGCTCAAAATATAAACAATGAGGGAAAGAAAAAAAAAATAATAAACTCAACCCATTTCGCTAAAAATTGTGTAAACATGTCGTTCGAATGTTAATGCATAGTTCGTACACTCCCTGAATTCTTTTTATTTTTCTGCACCATTATTATTATTTAGGAATATTTGATATTAAAAAAGCTTTAAAACTTAAAAGGAAATATATTGTATAATAATGCTGGTGGGAGAGTCCTTGAAAAAAGGTGTGGCCGTTTGAACAATGTAATAACATCTAATTATTAATTTTTCAATTATTTTTTACTGTGCTAGTCTACATATTAAATAAGATGCCGCGTACAACTATTTTAATTTATATATTTATTTGGGGGGTTTATATAAGTAGCTTATACATTTAGCAATTAAATTTTAAAAATTTAATTTCGCTAAACCTTGTGTATGCGCAGTTAAAATTATTTAGTAAGAATGTTCATATTTCATTAGGTATTTAATGTTTAAAACTTTGATTGCAGTATGCTGTGTATAATGTTGTAAATAAAGTTTTCTGAAAATGGCTTTGCATTGGGCTCAATACTTTGCTTGTTGTAGATATAAAAATGACATTTTTTTTGTTATATATATATATATATATATATATATATAAGAAAACATCATGTTTCCATGCACACATGTGGTAATCTAAAAAAAATATTACACTGATAATAATATCGAACCTCATAATCAAATGCTGCAGCCAGATCGCATTTCAAGCTTACTTTTTACAGGTTCATCAGAAATATTTTCATTTTCATTTAATTTTTGTACTGGTCCCCCTTTTACTTTAGAGGCAAAACTTTTACTGCAATGGATGAGGTTCTACATATTCCTGAAATTCATATTCCTGACATGTTCTTCATATTCCTGAAATTTCAAGATGCTTCGTCTAGTACTTTTTGAAATATTTAAAAAGTGTCTGAAATAGAAAGCGTTCATTAATTTAACATAAGGCAGTGTATAATATATTTAGAAAACTTGAGTCTACAAACAAAGTTTAATGCATTTGTTGGCGTTGCGAGTTCTCAAAACAAACTGCTGTGAGCTACCAACATCATAAATTTCGAAGTAGTCAATGTGAACATTAATGTTCGTGTATGTAAGACACGTAGTTCCGTCCCGTTTACCGTGGGGAAAAATTTTGGCTGTTCGCAGTCCAAAACGAAATGTGTTCTGACTGATATTACTATTATTTTTGGAGAATACTTTTAAATGGGAAACAAATTATTTTCATTATATTATTTCTCCATCACCATTGAATGCTAAGTCCAAAAATTAGTCACTTTAAAGACATAAAAATAATAACATTTAATGCCTTAAAAATTGTTATCAGCTAGTTTTAATTTTGAAATTGTAAACATATTTCAAGTTAAATTAATAAAAATTTAAATATAAAATTCATACATGTACTAAATATATAGTTGCATGAATTTTAATTTAAAATAATTAAGAAAACATTTAAATTTCAAATACGCAAATAAAAGTTTGAACGACCTGAGGATTAATTAATAATTAAAAGCATAATTTAAAATATTGAGTATATGCAATAAACATGTTGAGAAAGTTAATTTTTTCGCGCTATTAATCCATCAACGGAAAATTCAGAAAAAAAGTAATCAGAAAAATATAAAACTATACATCGAAGGCATTAAAAACTGCAACCAGCTAGAATAAATTCGCAAATTATAAACACATTTAGAGTTATACAAACAAAATATAGCTTATGAGATATTTAAAATACAAACTTTGTACAAAATCTGAAAACGAAACGCTTTTAGATTAATCACTTAATAAGTCATGAGTATATAGTTTAAAGTTCATTCTATTATTATTTTAATATTCAATCCTTTAACAGAATATTTTTTAATGCCTTACGTGGCAAGCAGAGAATTTAACGGTAATGAATTTAATTATTTTTCAAAGACATTTTTTTTTTTAAATTTAAATGAAACAATATATCGTATATCATTATACAAGATGCACAAATCATACTGCGGATAGAAAAGTTATTTGTCCTTTTATAAATATTGGAATTAATGGTATGAAATGCTTACATTTTATATACTTTTAGAAAGAAGCTCATTCATAATCCTATAAAACTCTAATACATAATTTAAACCTAAATTCTGTCGAGCAATAATACAGAACAAAGTAATGCAAAACGGAAAGAAAAAAAAAATATTATTATTATTATTTTAAGGTACAGTCATACAAATATAATTCACAATACAAGTTTAAAACATAAAATACATACGATTTACTAATACTATTTTTAATTATAAAGGTTTTATAATTATTTTATTATAAACGCATTTTATAATTATTTATGCTAGAATAATTTGTGCCGGTTAATTCAAATATATTTAACAGTTGTATAATTTATGTAGGAGAGCGTGGAGCTAGTTGTCATAGGGGTAAGTAACACGCAATTTACGAAATAGTTTGAAACATTTGTGATTAGATATCATTATAAACATAATTCTTATGACGCAATTTATAATGTAAGCACAATCGGTGCTCCACAGAAATGGTTAATGAGAGGTTCTGTACACGTGCTTAATTTTTGCCAGTTATTGGGGAAAAAAATCGTGAATTTTGATTAAAGGTATGTTAATTTATACTTTGAAATGTTTATAGCTATTTATTTAGTCTGTGTGTTCAATAATAAAATAAATGTTTTTTTTTTTTTTTTTTTTTTTTTTTTTTTCTAAATATAAATCGTTATATATATATTTATATATATTTATAACTGAACAAAATGTCCAAAATCATACAACGGGGCAAGTTCAAAAAAAAAAATTTGGGACCAGTTGTACCATATTGGAGGAGTGGCTTGTGGAGATGCCTACAACCAGAGCTTGAAGTCTCCACCCATTTTAAAGGAACTTTCAAAAATGAAAAATTTTTGGCTTCTTTGCCATTACTGTATTTATACAGAAATATTTTCTATATTTTTACATTATAGTGCCGTGATTATTTAATGACGAATTATAATCACGATTTAATCACGAATTAGAGAATATTGCGTAAAAATAATGGTAGAAGAAAAAAAGCAGAAATTTCTCATCAGTGAGAGTGTCAGGAAAAAAGGACAGAGAATTCGAGCTCTGCTAAACCCTATCCGTTGCAGAAGAATGGGTATAATGCTTAATTTGCAAAATTTGAGAACACATTAAATGCATTACCGGAACAAAACATCATTTGCTTGAATTAATTTCAACTATGATTAAGATTGACTACTATGTTAATTTTATCCATTTTTTACGAAAATTCATTTGGCATAATTCATTTTTACTATACCAAGAAGGCTATAATTTAATATTAGTTATTAATTGTCTTTTTTAATAAATTAATAAATGATTGATAACAAAAAAACATTTTGAAATGTTGTCGTTTTTATTGTTAGGGTTTCCTTTGTATCCGTTACAATGTGCCACACGTGTGTTACAACTAGCTCCAAATCCGGGGCAAATTGTAACAGGCAAATAATTAAAAAAAGAATTTTTTGTGCTAAAACTAGCAATATTAACGAACATTTTTAAAAAAATATATAAATATGATAGATGATTATTTATGCTAATGAAAACAGCAATTACAAACAGGAAAACGTAATTGCATTAAACGATACGTTTAATTTTCTAAAAACTGTTGCAACCTGGCCCACGCTCCCATACTACTATCTTTCAATAAAAATTTATTTTTCTACGATTTGCATACATGGTAACATTTATAATTTAGTGTGAAGTACAATACCTCCATTAAAGAGATGGAGTTAAGCTACCAATCAAAACAAATCTCTATATCATATTATCCTAACTTTGCTGGTATTTAGAACGTCGTTTCACCAACGTTTTCTTGAGTAAAATAAAATTGAAAACAGGATTAAATACCACGATAATTAAAATTATTTATTTATAAAATATACCTTGCTTTTCCTGGTGTCAGTATTAATATTCAACTGGATACAATAATTTTACACAAAATAATTAAACCATTTGAAGGGGAAAAAAAAAAAAAACAAATTACAACATTAGTTGCATACAGGGAATACATAATATTGCAGTTCGTATCTTTCGATAAAAACACATTTTTCAACTCTTAGGTATCCAAACGAAACTAGTATTCTTAGAGAAGCAAACAGACTATGGCCTACACCATACGACGCATTTACGATTGCAAAGACAGTTTTCCACTTATAAATTTCATTGGGGAATTCGCTGAGTCATAGACATGCCCTCTGTTATTAATTGTGTTTCCCACATCAAAAACCAGGTTCGTTGTAGTTGAACATCGATATTAATGCAAATAATTTTGCAGCCTATCGTCCAATCGGAGTGTCACCGCTTCTCACGTGTATTCGGCTAAGTAAGCCACAAACACTCTTATTGCATAAATTTTAACCTTTTGCGATCGATACCTCTCAGTGTTCTCCAAAAATTAATTAATTAATTAATTTATGAAAAAAAGAAGAAGAAAATCCGCTATTAGATTTTCGTCTAAACTAACACACTATTTAAAAACAATTTTGCGTATTTATGTTTAACCTTTTGAGAGGGGCTCTTCCGAAATCCTATGGTGAAGCGTGACAGATGCTGTCACAGCCCCCTTCAAAAGGTTAACCTTTTCAGGGGTAAGGACATTTTGAACATTTAAATTCAAAATCCACCGAAATTTACAAAAAGTATTAGAAGAACAAAAATAAATGAAAATATTCCCATTAAGTTTCAAAAGTAAAATTTGAAAAAAAAAAAAATAAATAAATAAAATAAAATAGACCTAGGTTAGTTTTTTTCATTTGGGAATTAAAATTACGCCTTTAAAGGTCTAACCCGTCAGTGTACATGTATGCTGATGACATTTACAGTATTATTTGCTAAGGATAAAATTTAAATGATTTAACATTTTTTCGGCTCCCTCTAAAATGCTTTAAACGTGAATCTCCCATGGTAAACTAAATGCTCTAAAACGAGCTCGAAATCTCCGCCCTTTTTTTCAGGGCCTTTTGAGGAATGAGAATTTTGCGACTTTTACTACCACTCTTCTTATACAATACAATCTATCCTATTTAATCTCGACACATTACAATAAAAATACGGCATAAAATTCTGTATAAAAATACTGGTAGCAAAAAAATTGACAATTTCTCCCATTTTAAAGTGTTTTGTAAAATGGGAGGGGGAATTCCAGCTATGATATACCATACGACAATTGCTTTTTGCTTTGTTTACAGGACTAAAACTAGCAGGTATAAATTTGTGACGACTAATAAATACATCTATCAACCATTTCCACTGCATGTTTTGAATTTAACTTTGCGAATTGAGTTTACACCATGTAGTTTTTATCTTTTGGTATTTTCATCTTCAAAATGATAATATTATGAGACTAACTTTGAATCTGATTTGATTTAGCAGATGTATTTTGACAGTTTGCGTTTTCATAGCTTCACCGGACGTTTATCCTTAAGGCTTAAAAAAAAAAAAAAAAAAAAAAAAAAAAAAAAGGGAACTAGAGCCCTACACTTACATAAATTTTTATATTATTATTAAGTACTTTGAACAGTTTTCGAAGACATTGTTCGTAAATTATTTAAAACACGTTTCATAAAAAGGAATCAAAATTTAAAAGCCTCTAAATTTTGTGCGTGCGAGTGTCCTTTTTTAATAAAAATTCAATGAATGTTTATAAATGTTTGAAATTCAAAGAATTTATGAACTGATATTTAACACCATAAAAATTATTTCACGATAGATAGGAGACAATTGATTAACTGAACGAAGGAATAATGTTTACATCATCATGATCAATCTACACTTTTTATGGTAAATAAGAAAAAAACCACCTATTTTTTTTTGTATGTTTTATCAAAGATCAGGAATAAAATTTTTGTATGTTTCCTTGTTATTACTAGTTTCCTTACAGAAAGTACAACAAATGGCTACAATAACTGTTTATGAATGTTTGAGATTAAAAATAATAATTATTATTGTTTGAATTTGGTGGTGAAACAAAATGCGAAAATATCATTCCTGGTTGAATCTACCTGTGTTAATTGGTTAACATTCTAAAGAAGAAAAAAGAATATCAATTATAATTAAATTAATTAAAACGGATATTGAAAAACATAGGTTTTTATTGTAAGTATTATTTTAGTAAGAGCATATAAATACAACTATTATCTTTCTACTATACCTTACCTAAAAGAAAACTAGTAAAAATAATTATTGATAAGACTAATCATTTTAAATAATTTCATACGATGGGCACTAGAATAAAAACTCTCCAACTTTTAGCAGAGAATCTTACTTTTCAAAATTATCTATGGCTCATTGATAGATATAGTTATCTATGATTCATTATAAGAAGTCGTCGATTTTCAGCCCGTAGCGTTTCAGCCTTCAAGTGAAATCGTAGTTTTTCAGCCCGGAAGTAACATCTATCTCGAATAATGACGGTGTTTATGTTTGTTTATGTTTCAGGTCGTTTAAAAATGGGCAACTATCAACTGCACTCACTTATTTTTCCCCCACATTAAGAAATAACCAACTGCCCTAGGACATACAAACGCCTCCTGCTACCTGAAAACCCCGTTATGAATTTAGATCATACTTGCCAACATCCTAATTAATATTCCGTAGTGTTGTTAGTCCCGCCTTCTTTTTTACACCAGTAATTTTTTAGAGAAATATTTTCCAAATACAATTGTGATTAAATAAGACGAAAAATACTCTAAAAAAATACTGTTGTGAAAAAGAAGGCGGGGTTAACAATAATACGGAATATTTATTAGTATGTTGGCAAGTATGATTTAGATCCTTCTACTGAAAGTATTGAAATAGAAAACGAAAAATGTAATGGGAAAACATGTAAAACTTGAGTTGTAACACATGTAACTCGTTTTTGCACCAATCAGTATCGCGTACATAAATCCTCCTCCCCTCACAATGTAAATATATATATGTATATATATATATATATGTAGATAGATATAGACACACACAGAGAGAGAGAGAGAGGTCACTAGTAATATAATATTATCAGCGCAAACATTTGAAATTTAAAGATGAATTGAAGAGCTTGTTTCCAAATGGCGTTAAGTCATTTTTTTCAGTTCTTGAAAAAACGCGGTTTTCTTATGTAAGATTTATTATTGAATTTAAAGAAAAGATAATTTTTCCCAGTAATCTATGGATGATAATAACACTAAATTGCATGTTTAAAAAAATCCTGACAGTATAGTTATTTAGAAATAAAAAAAAAGAAAGAAATGACTTAACTCCTTTTGGAACAAAACAATGACTTACGCCCTTTTGGCACTAACAAATAACGAAATGAAATGACTTACTTCCATTTGAAACTAATCCAAGTATTTTTTTTTTTTTAATGTAAATACAGCATAAATTTTAGCTATACAATTTTGGAAGGTAGTTAGATACTACAAATATTCATTTACAAATTCTTTTTCGCCATCTTTATCATTATTTTCCCTTGTGTTGGCGTTAACGGTATCACTAAGACATTATTCATAAAAATAAAAACATTCGTGCAATTTGTTAATTCCCAAAGCGTTAAGTAATTTTAAAGCATCTGTTTTTCTTTGCTTGTTTCAGATTGTTTTTTGTTTTTATTTCAGAAGGGACGCAGGGGAGACTTTTCGTCCCTCGTTTCAGGATGTTTTGAGGGCAAAACGGACCAAAACGTCTTGATTCCCACGTCTCACTTCGTAATTTCCAGTACTTTTGCCTCTGAAATCAAGAAACCTTGTTTGCTTTTCAGACAACTATGTGCAAATTTTTTCCAGTCTAAAATATTCTACTGCTTCTTATACTCGAAATGATTTCCAACCTTAGAGAAATGTTCAAAATATTCATTACAAAGTAAAATTGTATCCACTTTCTTTAAACTAGTCTCCACTCGTCCGAATCTTATATCTGCTGGTAAGTAGGAGCGACCACGTACTGGTAAATAGTATGCGAATGTGAGGTCTTTTTGAGCAGCCACTGCTGAAAACATTCCTAACATGGTGTAATTTTTATTTGTGTTGTAATTCTTGATTTTGCATCAGATCAAAACATATTGTAATTTCATCTTCTCCTATAAGCCCTAAAAGAGATTTTTTTTTTTTTTTTTTTTTTTTTTTTTTCTCCGATGTTTATGAATCAAACGTTCAGTTAACAGGGTCTTTTATTTTTTTCTGTACATTTTTCTGAATCCATTCGTGTTTTTGTCCTAATACAGAAGGAACAAATGTCTTTTTTCGGGGTTCCAAAACCAAAATTAAAATATTTACAAACACATTATAATAAAGGTGATAAATACATTCATCTTTATATTTTTCTATGAGAAAAAAAAAAAAAAATCTGTCTCAATGTGACAATTAACAAAAACATTTTTTTCCTTACTTTTGACTTTTCATTCAAGGCCAGACAAACCACGTGATCTCAAGGCACGCTACAATTGGTTAAACTTGACTTAATCCTTTTTGGCGCAAAACTTACTTGTGACTTAATTCTTTTTGGAAAAAACACGGATTTCACTTTCTGTTTTTATTATGACTAAACTTCGTTTGGAACTTCTACTTATTGAAAATATATTCTTAGACGTGTGCTGCGACCTTATGCATTGAAAAGTCAATTTTTGAAATTTTTGACTTAACGCCTTTTGGAAACAAGCTCTTCAATTTATCTGAGAAATTTTATGCGTTGTTGCTGTACTAGATTATTTTGTTTGCTACTAGTGTTGCCAGATTTCGCTACTATTTTATTCAAAACATTTCCAATATGTTTGAATAGTGATCTTTGATATTACATAATTAATAAACGATTAATCTTCGAAGTGCAGTTACGATTAACCGTTACATTTAAAATTTAGGAGCAATTATTGAACAAAAAGAATTGCAAAATCTGACAACAAAGTTTTTCCTCATTATTAGAGAACATTATTAATGTCAAGTTTATTAAACGCACACATACGAAAGCCGTTTAATTTTTTAACACCGTGGCTGTGAGGCAAAGCGCCGATCTACGAATCCAAAGGTCCTGAGTTCGATTCCACGAAAGGGCAATTGTTTAAAAATAAATTCTATAATTTTAAATTGTTTATTGCTTATTTGTTCATTATGTTAATTATGTTTACGTTAATTATTCAGTTAATATTATGTAATTTCTAAACTTTTCGATTTCTAGAATATTCTGTACTACAAGATTCATTACATCTACAAGATTCATCAAGTGATGTAAAATTCAGTTGAATTGAAAAATAAAGTCTCGAATAGAGCTTCAAATGCTCTGTGTTATATCGCTCTAGTGTTTCTCCTCTAACAGTTTCCAAGCTTAATCTACGTGACAATATATCAGAATTGTCTGATCAATCTTAAGTATAATATATTTAAATATATTTAAATATATCTAAAATGTATTATATTATACCTGCCAATATTTTAATTAATATTCTGTAGAATTGGCAATAACCGCCGTCTATTTTATTTTTATTTATTTTTATTTATTTTTTTAATTTCATCGTAATAACATTTGAAGAAAATTACTCCAAAAATTTAGTTTTGTGTAAAGAGGGGTGGTTTCTAACAATGCTACGAAATATTTAAAAATATTAAATAGAATGTTGTCAAGTATGATTATTTTCATGTATGTGTTTACGTCTTACATTGTTATCTAACTAGAATTACGTAGCTAAGTATATGTAATATACTAATATGAAAGTTACGCAAGTTATTATTCATGCATAGTTGCCAACCATCTCATTATGAACCGTACAATTTTTAGTTCCCGCCTTTTTTTTCACACCAGTCAGTTTTTAGAGTAATTTTATTCTTATTTAATCGTAACAACATTTAGAGAGAATTACTCTAAAAATAAAGTGGTGTGTAAAAAGGGGCGTTTTTTCAAGGGACTTTAGCAATTGTACGGTTATTAATGAGATGGTTGGCAAGTATGTATATGGATAATGCTTTCATTATAATTTTAATTCTGCCAGATTCTCAGAAATTCAAGTATGAAGTCAAAATTGGGTGTTGCTGTTGAAAAAAATCAACGTTGGCGCTCATTTTAATATGTAGTATATCTCTGATTAATAATTTTACGCCATTTACAAAAGTACACTTAATTTCCTGTTGAATAGTATCTATTACATTTTTCTGCGTTAATGAACAACAAAATAACAGCGGTTGTTGCTTTTTTTTCCGACTGCACATACAAGTTTTATATAACGAGAAAAAAGAAATATTACACGATCGTACATATTATGGAACATATATTTACCCATTACGCTATTTAAATATCAATGCGTTTAAAAACCGTAGAATAGTTTTTTTTTTTTTTTTTTTTTTTTTAAATTTTGAATTAAGAAATTTCTCAAAATTTATCTTAATAGCTTTAATTTTAAAAAGAAAAAAAAAATAAGATTGTTTTTGTGTATCGCAGTATATTATTTGGATATTTGAAATACACCATATAAAAAATTCAGTTTTTAGTGCATTATGTATTTAAACTAATTTCAGAAATTATTATCCTATAATGTATCTGAATTATTCAGTGTAGCCCTAAAAACAAAATTATTTGCACTAGAAACGCATTTTTTTTTTTAAGTAACGCGTTTTTATGCATATAAATAACGAATAGTAATTTCGTTGCTCTCTGGAACAAAGATAGTGAAATATATTTTAAAGAAAACACCTGTCATAGATTTTAAAGAAAAGAAATTCTTTTGTGAGTCCGTGTATATAAACTGGGGATATTACCAAGGTACCTGCTTTAAGAAACATAATGCTTTATTTAAGGAACAAATTTTTAGTGACAGTCTCTCAGTTTTGGACTCATATCGAACTAACCTGTCAGTACAGAACTTTTGGAAAGATATAAATTTTCATAATAAAATTTTTTTCATTTTTAAGTATTCACTTTCACACTGCCGCCTAACTCCAGCATGAAAACAAGTATAATGCCTTGTTTTTATATAATTAATTATTGTTTTAATATATTATTAATTTTAAATATAGCGAGAGTCATCATTGATATTTCACTTTCTACTACTATTTTCTAACAATAACCACTATTCTATTTAATCGAATAAGTGCCATGGAATTACGTTATTAAATAATTTAGATTGCGACACTTAAACCTCAGCCCTTATTAGGGGCCCCTTTCAGGGCCTACTAGATTCACCAGAACTGAACGTACTGAGGTTTGTCACATGCAACTCTAACGTTGTAGTAGCACTATTTAAAAGAAAAAAAGGTGGTCGTTGTTTTAAGCGGTTTTTTTTTAATACTGATTTTGGGCATTCTCTTTTCAATACTTGTCCTGACCATTGGTGGTTCTTTTATTTTTGGATCTGTGAACTTTACCTATGAATAAACTGTTACTAATTTATATATTTATATTTTCTAATAAATTTGAATTTTCTCAATTTTTAAACTTAATTTAATAACTGTAGTT
The DNA here is from genome assembly GCA_963930645.1 of Salticus scenicus. NCBI lineage: Eukaryota > Metazoa > Arthropoda > Arachnida > Araneae > Salticidae > Salticus > Salticus scenicus. Next base: position 102,241,929 of record OZ005658.1, on the reverse strand, counting down.
AGCCTATTTTATTTTTCGAAGTTTAACTGTTCAAGCAGAATTTTTTTTTCTGCTGTTGTACTTTATTCATTGGGCTCTATATAAATAGCACACAACAATTATGATAATCTGGCCGTAAAGTACCTGTATGCTAGGCAGACCATGAACAATTAATTCAGTTCCTAGTTCCCGTTAAATAATTTAATATTTTATAGTAATTTGAAAAGGCGGGATTGCTGTTTAAAGAAGGGAAAAAGGTGAAATTGAACATTTTAAACTGTATAAATCATCTGCATACTTGCCAACCATCTCATTATGAACCGTACAATTTTTAGTACCCGCCTTTTTTTACACACCAATAAATTTATAGAGTAATTTTAGTCTTATTTAATCGTAACACCATTTGAAGAGAATTACTCTAAAAATATATTGGTGAGAGAAAAGAGGCGTTTTTTTCAGGGAGCGTTAACAGTTGTACGGTTATTAATGAGATGGTTGGCAAGTATGCATCTGTTAATGAAGGCTAGAAAACAAAGCAGACATGCCAAATTGTTTAATGACGACTGCCGGAATTAAAGAATTAAAAAAATAAAATAAATGACTTCTTACATAAAATCTGCTGCATTTAAAAATTAATCCGTGCCCCAAAAAAGGAAATGTGCATTCAAAGTGTTACAGCTTAAAAAAATTATAAAATTTGTAAAACTGGATATAACGTAGGCATACTTGCCAACCATCTCATTATGAACCGTACAATTTTTAGTACCCGCCTTTTTTTTCACATCAATAATTTTTTAGCGTAATTTTAGTCTTATTTAATCGTAACAATATTTGGAGAACATAACTCAAATAATAAAAATATAGTGGTGTGAGAAAAGGGGCGTTTTTACAGGAGGCGTTAACAATTGAACGGTTTTTAATGAGATGGTTGGCATGTATGCGTAGGTAATGGCTCGTCGAGGACACCACCATACCAGGGATACCAGTATAATTTTCGTATTGAATTTTCTGTGATTAAGTAAGGTTAAACCTTCTAATTAAATCGTTCTGGTATCAAATTCAAGAGGCCGTACTTTGCCAACTTTAGTAGTTTTGATTATCGATACTATTCACACTTTCGCGACCGCATGTTATTGTATTTTTGACAGTAAGCTCCGCCTGTGCTGTTGTTATTTTGTATTACACTATTTTAAATCAATGTTTTCTATACTCATATTTATAATATAACGGAATATACATTACGATTATACTCTTTCTAATTAGAGTATTTATATACATAACACACTGATTGTACAAATGTGAATATTGGATATATTTTTTAAAAATAATGTAACTTATATAACCCTAAGAAACGCCCACTGGCGGAGTTTCGAATTTTCATATGACGTGAATTCACGTCAGCGGTCGCGAAAGTGTTAATAAAAATTTTAACGGAAATTGCTAAAGAGAGCAACTATGAGGAGTTGCCAATTTGTAAGGGCATTTTGTATTTAAAAACTATCATTATTTTGAAAAAATGGTGTTTGATCTATATAATAGTTGATTAGACAAATATGCATTTGGACAATTGTTGCAATTAAAAAATAGTGATGGACCTTAAAAAACTGCAGTTATTCCTCATTCCGCTCAATAGAATATATATAACTATTAAAAGATAACTCGAACCAGAATAAATTGAAGATTTTTATTCAAGTAAATTTATTTCATTACCTGTTGTTTGATTCAAAGAACAATTCGGAATGATTTAGAAAGCATTGCTTACGCAATGTTGAAATTCTAAACGTGTAATTGTACTACGGTCTAGAGATGGGCATTCCCGTTCTTTATCAGGAACGAGAATGAACAGTTCTTTGAAAACTGGGAACGGTTCTGCAGAACTGTTCTGAACGGGTCTAATGGAGAAAACCAACCGGAAATTCAGAATGAACGGTTTCCGGTACCCTCCCTGAACTTTTCGCTGCGTTCTGCCGATAAAATGGGCATTGGCATTTGTCTTTCACTAGAAGAGATCGTTCTTTTCGAAATGAGCTGTTTGTATTCCTTAATTCAGCACTTCTGCTATGAGAAAACACAGATGTCCTTAATATGTGAAACATCGAGATTTTTTTTTCTTTCTAATTGCACTTGTAAAACACGTGGTTCAAATTTAACTGGGAGTATGTAGATTTTATTTTATTTCGTTTTATAGAAGGCTAAAACACATTATAAACATTTGATATCTAGAATTCAAGCACAGAGTAAGGAAATTGATTTTTCAGTATATATTGTTATTTAAATTGGTAATTAATTTTTTTAATTTCTTTATTAATTTAAAATTTTCTAAAATCTATTTTTAATTTCTTAGGAAAAATAGAAACAAAAACGCATGTATCTTTTGTTTTAAAAAATAAATAAGCATGCGCATTAAGATTTATAAACAATAAGATATTGTAAACTTGACTGTAAACATAATATAAACATAGCATATCGTTTGAGTATGGAAATGATCCATCATGAAAAGACAGTAGTATATGCCCTTAAATTCAATCGGTCGTCTGTCTATTTATCTATACATATGGCATAAACAAAAGTGACCGTTCGAAAATCTCTCTCTCTCTCTTTTTTTTCTAATTTAATTAAATAAACCGTTAAAACATTTATTTTGTTCTATTTATTTATTTTTTATTTTAGCAAGCTAAATACCTATATACATATTTATACGACAGGGTGTATCAGGAATGTATACTTCATATATGAATGTGTTGGATTCGTAAAAAATTTCGACTTCCGACGTATTTACACGTTTTAAAATGTCTTAAACACGATTTGACCACAAAAATAAATACATAAATAAATAAAATAAAATCTCCGTTCATCTATGTGAGTGACAAAAAGTTTATGATCGCTAGTTTATGTTCTCTAGATGAAGAACTAATACACATAACTTAAAAAATTATATTTAGTTACATCCTGACATAAATTGGTGACAATCAAACTCTCTTTTATATCACCCAACAAGCAACGTTGATATGATGTGATTGACCCCATTTCCGGAAAAATTTTGTCAGTATAGTATAAAATTTCACAAAACTTAATACTTGAAAGCGCTCTTATGAAAACCATGTATGTCAAAATAGGTATATATCGGCTGGCAGGTGAATAATTTAAACTTTAATTTCCTCCGTGTACGGAAAGGTTATATCTCAGCATCTAAAGCGTATAAGCATCAAATTTGATTTGTGAGCTGTCTATTATTACTGTCAGAAAAAAGAAACTACTTGAAAGCATTTTTTTTTTTTTTTTTTTTTTTTTTTTTTTTTTACTTGGCAACACGAAAAAATATACACAAATAAAAAATAAATATTAAAATAAAATTGAGTGAAAACGTGCAAGAGAAATGGAAAAATAAATTTTTCCCATTTCTTAACATTGAAAATTAATTATATTGTCAAAATAATTGGCAACAAGTTAAAAAATATATTAAAACTATGGTTCAAAGTAAACTGCAAACAAAATTTAAAGAAATGAATATAGTAACCGTTGCTAGGGAACGCAACCCAGATACCGTATGTTTTTATATAGGTCAATAGACATTAAAGAAAAAGAAAAAGTGTCCCTAAATTAAGTTTTAATTTATAAAGAATTCTTTATTTATTTATATTCCAAAATTTAAAATCGGCATGATTCTTTTACACTGTCGAAATTTAAAATGATAATGACCTGCGTCACATCAAACGAAAACGGTGCTTTAAATTTATCTTCAATGTATAAAAACTAAAACGACAGCTTAAACTTTTTCATCAAATAAAATTGAAATTTGTTCCGACGCAATGAGATATGTACTCATCAAATAAGCATGAAATGAAATGCGTTTCAAAGTATTAAATCTATCTTCATCAGATAAGCAGTACATAAATTCGATTATAAAATTACAACGATATTTCGATAGATAAAATTATTACAATGGACTTAATCTATTATAATCTGATCGAGCTGAGACGCATTTTCATTATTATTATTATTATTATTTTTCCTCTCTCTCTCTCTCTCTCCAGATGAAATTAAAGGAATGCATCCTGTATTCATCGTATAAACCGATTCAATGTATCATCATCGAATGAAATTGAAATACGTTTCATTATAATAAATCTGTCATCATCAGATAAAACAAAATTGAAACGCGTTTCGTTACTTAAAATCTGTCTTCATTAGATTAAAATAAAATGAAGAGTGTTTCGATACATTAAATATAGCTTCTTCATTTAAAGTTAAACGAACAGCGCGTTTTGAAATATTTTCATCAAATCAAATTATATTGTAAACGATGAATTGAATCTATTTTCACTAGATTAAACATGTTTGTTCAAATAACTTTTTGTTTATGACAGTAATAATATTAATGTAATTTGTATAATAATTTATAAATTAAACTTCTTTAAATGTAGAAAATTCAAAAACCTCAAAATTAAATTTAGAAAAAAAAAAAATATATTTATTTCGGTCCACTGCCCGACGCAAGAACGTGAAATAAAATAAAATTCGAGCTTCAAATCAAAATAGTATTTCAATTTTTATGCAAAAGAAAACAAATAACAAAATAATGTTACCCTCTACATCTATGCAGTTAAAAATTTATTTTCCAGAAAAAGGCTGGATTAAATATTAATATATCGTAGAATATTGATATTTCTTTAATAACAGGATAACGATATTTTAAATCTTATTTCATTGATATATCCCTTTTCTCAAGTTATGTTTTTATTACACAAAATTTCAGAACAATTTCCTAAAACAAATAAATAATACCTCGCATAATATACAGAAGTAAATCAGTACTTATTGAAAGCCATCTGCTTTGATTATCGCGCGAATAAGTGCAAAAATTTTCCGACGCAACGCTTAGCGCGTTTTTGTTCTATCCCTCAAGAAGGAAATACTATCCTCCTTTTCTGAACTGTTCACCTACTCGCAAGAACTCCACAGTTCCGAGGTTCCCACTGTTCTCCATTTGCTCGGGATCATCTGAGGGCCGTTCCCACCAAGCTGCGGTTAAACGGAGATTAGCAAAACGGCCGTTAAAAATAAAACTCCGATTAGGAATTCTTCCGTCCCACCAAGCTAAACTCCGGTTAGTGTTTCCGCGGTTAACTAACGGAGGGATTTTTTGAAGGGATTTTAAAGAGGTATTGTGATTGGTTCTTTGGGAATGCTTAGTAATACTGTCATTGGTTGATTCAGTTGTGGTCAAAACAGGAATTAGGCAGTCGTTATGTTTACAGTCTGTCGCAGTAAGCCAGAAAGAGTAAACAATTTTTCGCTTGCAAAAGAAAAAATGGATTTTAGAATTAGTGCAAAAGCACTGGAGCATCATTTGGAAAAAAAAAAAAAAAAAGGATGCTGTCAGTGGAAAGGTGAAAGAAAGCACTTGGAAAAAATAACAAATGCATTCAAATTTTATTCATAGGATAAATCAACAATTCATATTAAAATAGTTTGAGAGTATAGTAAGAACACAATAAAACATTTAAGTAATATTAGAATTCTTATATATATATATATATATATATATATTATAAAATAAAATCAACTCTGTGAATTTGAAAAAATAAAAACCTACAGCCACATTAAAAAAAATATGTATTATTATATTTTATAACTTAAATTTTAATTTATGCATCAAGAAACAAAATGAAAGAAAAATCCATCTGAATTTTACTTACATTATGTAATAATTTCTTTGTTGCTTTATGTCAGTTAAATATCATGCTAGTAGAAGTTTTCTATCTTAACTTCACTTCTTCTAGCTGTTATTTCAAGAAAACTGCTTTGCAGTATATATGGTCATGTATGAAATTACTATATACACTGCAAAGAAGTTAAGTTAAATTTTTTCTTCTGTTTGTCTTCCTTTTTATTAGCTAGTGTATTTCCATACTCTGCAAAGGGGTGTTTACTTTTTTTCCAGATAATAAATGCCAAAGCTTTGTTTAAATATAATAAGAAAGAAGATAATTTATTTTTTTTATCAAAGATTCTTTTCTGATAAATTCTACATAATCAGAATATAATATAATCAATGTATTATTTATACCGATTCTTATAGATATTTTCACACCCACAAAAGGTCACTTGATGTAGGGTAAAGTACAAAATAACAAATTTATATTAAACTTGAGAAATATAGCATTAATATTTTACTTAAATTTAAGGTATGTTGACAAATGAAGTGCAGATAAACCAGCAGTTCTCCAATTACTTAAACCACCAAGGTAGGAATGAGTAGATGAAGGTAACTTGTGTTCAGTGCATAGAAAATCGAGTTTATATTAGTGTTCAAGCTGACAGATTATTTTAACTGAATTAAAGTTGAAAATATTCATTATTTGAACAATTTTTTTTTTTTTTAATAGCTAATCTTCAGTTTAACATTATGGAAAAAACTGCATAAAAATATATAAAAAATTATGTTCTTATGACTACAATCGAAAAATTCAGCGATGGTCTTTGCGATGAAATATCAAAATTCAAATATCTTGAAGTTGGTATGCAGAAAGTTCTGGGTTCAATTACCAGTCGTTTGGAATTTTCTGTATTTTTCTCTGAAACTCGCTTTAAGATGAGGTAGGAACCCCTTAGAATGATTTCTCATGGAGGGTACACCATTTAAGCCTAGGACCCTTCTTCAGTTAACTGGCCTTAAACCCAACACTAGACATCATCAGAATTTAAATTTAATTTTCTCTTTTTTTTTTTTAACACTGCATTATATCTTTACATCTTTTAATAAAAAAGATTTTGAATGTTATATCTATATTTCTTATCTTAAAACAGATGTGCGGTCGAGGGACCCCCGTCAGGAACGAAGTTCCTTACGCCTTTTCTCCAATTCTGAATTTGATTTGATGTAGAGATCTAGATTGTTATTATTTATTTATCTCGTTGTTGGCACCAATAGCATGCTTGACATGAAAGCTAATTAAGCTTAAAACTGAAAACAGCATAAAAGCTATAGTATGACTCTTTTGGTGAAATTTGGCACTGAAGTAACTCTGACTTTTCTCGCCAAGGTCTTTACTAGCGCAATTATGATATCCGTATTTTATTTTTTTAAAAACAATTTATTGCAAAAATTTAATGTAGCAGAAACATTAATCACATAAATTATTTAAAAGCAGTGTGTATTTCTGTTATAGCACTGTCCTATATATCAAGTTTCGTACATTTTTATGCCATAAAAGTTGAGATATAGCCTTCCTGTTATCGAAGAAATTTCCAGTATAGCAGCTGCAATCTGTTGGCCTATAAGCATGTAACTTGAATCAGCATAATGTCTCATAATCGCCTTTTCTCATATCAAGTTTTGTCTGATTATACGCCATAGAACCTGAGATATAGCCTTTCCTTAAATTGCAGTAATCACTGTGCGGCAGTGCCAACTGTTGTGCGATTGACATCAAAAGTTGGTAGAAACTAATTTATGTGAATGTACATTTGCAAATCAATTTTTATGTAATTCTGTGCAGTAGTTCCTAAGATATAACCTTCCCTTTGTGGAAATCGCTTATATAGCAGTGCCACCTGTTGGCCAATAAGCATTCAAATTGAATCAGCATAATTTTTCATGATGACCTTCTTACGTATCAAGTTTTGTCTGATTATACGCCATAGAACCTGAGATATACCCATTCCTTAAATTGCAGAAATCGCTGTGCGGCAGCGCCACCTGCTGAGAGGTTGACACCAAATGTTGGTAGAAAAGTTTGTCTCATGACCTTACGTATCAAGTTTTGTTTTATTATACGCAATAGAACCTGAGATATAGCGTAATGCATTTTTGTTACGTGACGACTTCTGCTAGTTAGGTCCTACTGCAATCTGCGTTAGGGAACTTCGTACCAAAAGGAAATAAAATAAGCCTTAATCAAGAAATTATATTGGAATTTAGATACTCGTGAGTACTATAATATCAATGCAGATTAGAAAAAAAAACATGTTTCTCACTTTAAGAGCTTAATATTAGATAAATTAATTTTTATTTTATAATATAATTTACGACATTTCACTTAAAAAAGAAATTCGGAAAGATGATTATAAATAGAAATACTATATATGACATCACTTTCTGCAAAGTACTGTCAGTGTGACATTAAACTGACTCCAAATAAACAGTTGCTATCTTTTATTTTCTATTTTGTGTAATACTAAGACTACATGTTAGCTGACCCACCCGGTGTTGCCCAGGCCCATGATAATAACCTTAAATGAACCTTAAATTTGTATGATTTTTTATCTTTAACTCAATTTTGTTTGAATTTCTATTTTTAAATAAAAGCATCACCAAAAACATAATAAGCTGTAACAAAAAAATTACCTCGAACCGAACGAAATTCTGCCTTGTGAACCTGGTGCCTGTGGCACCGCATATGCCGGCCACTAATAACTTAAAAAAATTTCCCAAAGATTAACCTGGAACCGAACAAACCCGCCCGGTGTTGTCCGGGCCCATGATAATAACCTTAAATTTGTATGATTTTATATCATTAACTTTATTTTGTTTGAATTTCTATTTTTAAATGAGAGCATCGTGAAAACAATAATCATCTGTAACAAAAAAATTACCTCAAACCAAACGGAACTCGGGCTCGTGGCCCCGGTGACTGCGCCAGCATATATGTGGGCCGCTGATAACATGAAAAAATTCTCAAAAATTAACCTCGAACCGAATGAGCCTCTGACTTGTGTTTCCGCTGCCTGTGGCTGTGGAATCATATAGCAGGCATGCTACGCACACGCTGCAAAATCCACTTTCCACCGCCAGGGCACAGTGTATTCTGTACGAACATCACCAACGGTCAGGAAATACCAAAACCTTTAAAATAAGGTGTAGCATGATAGGGCCTACTACAAAATCACCTAGTTCTATTTTTAACTACTAGGGGTGCACTATATTGTATACAGACATCCCCAATCAACATCAAATTTCAAGACCTTTAAAATGAGATGCTACATGTGTGGGTCTAGAACGGATTTCCCTCTCAAACTAACTCCCCCCCCCCCCCTTTTCCCGCCAAATCTACTTTCCCGCTTTAAAATCGAAAATTCCAAAATCACAAAAAAGTGATTTTTTAGTCTAGTTCCCCCCATGTACAATTTCTTCACCGTGAAGTAATTTTTGCAAACGTGTTTTTAACCCCTGCTGCCCCAGAGGGAAAACCATTCGACTTTTTATATTTTTCTCTTTTGATGACACATCTACACACCAAGACTTTTTTTAGATACCTCAACCAAATTTTTACACTTAGCCGTTCTCTCAATTTAATGGATACAGACAAAACATGTTTCAAATTAATAAGTTAAATGCTTTTATCCTTAAGAGATTTCGAATATTCATGCATATTGCATACAATTTTAAAAGCATGCATGTAGAGAAAATTCAGCTTAATATGAGAATTATAGATTGATTTTTACATGTAAATAAAAACAAAAATAGATTTTTTTTTTTTTTAAGAAAATAAGAAGCAATTAAAAATAAGAAAATTAAGAAATAGTCTATCATCGTAAAAGAAAAATCACACAGATGCCTGCATTAAATCATTTTTAAAAATCAGCTTTTAATAATAATAAACACTTTTATGCAGATATTTAATTTATCACTTTAAATCCATTAATTATCTGTTAATATTCAGTGTAAAATAAGTAGTGAAGATAATACAACGTGGATTAGAATTCCCCGAAGAATAATCTGTATCAGAGATGTCGTCTGTGAGGCCACATCTCATGGTTCAAGTTGTAAGAAAGTTAAAAATGACTTCAAATTTAAAAATGATTCTAACACTATTCATTTTGAAATTTTTATCTATGATACTACAACGATGTTCCTGAACAATGAAATGCGAACTTATAAACCTTATCGTATCATAAATGTATGTGTAATTCTAGTCTTTCATTTAACATCACATATATATATCAAACTATTTAAATAAATAAATATTGTCATAAAAATGTGTTATTTTATTAATAAAAATAAGTTACAATTATTTTAAGTTAAAAAATACTTAAATTTGAACTTTATTCAAGTTAAAAAGGAAAATAATAAAATAATTATTACCTGTATAGCAAGCCATGTCTGATGTCTCTGTATTTGTGATGTCCACTTGTCATTTTCAAAGCATTGCGAGGAAAGATGCCTCAATTGGGTAGCCTTTTAATAAACACCACCCAATATGAGACACTCACCAAGCTTTCACCAAGTATCAAAACATGAGACTGTAATTAGAATCATCGAACAGGGCATCATCTTCAAAAATATTATCGAAGGTCAGCGTTAATCATATGCGGAATCATTTAATTTTGTAACATGCTCTAAATGAATTTCAAAACTTTGCCTAAAGCAAATAAGATAGGATATTAGTATGTTAATTATAGCTGATATGAAAGTTTACTTTTCAAATTTTATAATACGTAAATCATACAGTTACATTTTTCTTTTTCTTTTAATGTTTTACATGTTAAATGAATAAGCTGATATAACAAATGATGACTATAGTGTAAAAAATTATACTTAAAAAAAAATATATATATATATAGTATACATAAATCTGAAGACAAAAACCAATGTTAATAATAAAAAGTAAATAAAAATTAACTGAGCATAGTTAAATCAGAAATTATTCTAAACAGTTAGTATTTGTTCCTATGACATGAATGTTTAAATCTTGTTAACAATAAAACAAAAATTGCAATGTAAAAAAAAAGATTAAACTCAAACTGTAAATTAAAAAACATTTCTAAAAAGATATGTATATAACAGTAGGTAATTCATAAAGCATTTCTTGATTTAAAAACAAATTCTCAATTTAAGAAAACTTCCCTACAGCAATAATACTTAATTAAATCACACTATACTGCAGACAAATTTACTTAATTTTATACAGACAAGCGCTTTTTCTTATTGTAATAAAGAGATTATGTACAATTACCTAGGAAAGTAAAATACTCTATAGCAGTATAGAAGTTCGTAGAAATAATTTCACTTTTCGAAAAAGATATCTCAGTATATGTATAATATTAGTTCTCAGGAGAAATTAGGACAGAAAATATCTTCAGACAAAAGCACTAAAATGCGTTATACATATGAAAAAAGAATTATTTTATGTGAGAACCAGAACAACAAAATATAAGTTCTTTTAGAGTATGTGCATTTGTTTACATTAGATAAGGCGTTCAAACATACTTTAGATCCAAAATATCAAACAAAAAATTAATTTTTTACAGAATACTACAAGAGAAGTGTAAAAATTAACTCACCGATCACTCTCGTATGAAATGTCATGCTCAATCTCTGAAAAGATATCTAATACACAAGTTTTTGAAAGGCGAAAACGATATTAAATTTTTTTTTTCATCATAGAGAGAACTTTTCCGATATGTTTCTGGACACAGGAACAAAACAACGATCTTCTTCGTCAGCATCATCAAATAAAATTTTTTGTACAACATCCAACATAATGAAAAAGAAAACAATAATAAACTAACACTAACAGTCAACAAGATTCAAACAGTTCCGCCATATTTAAACTCTCGGTAAACAGCTAACCAGCGGAAACTCGACCGATTAAATATTAAACCTCCGTTAGCGCTAACCGACGATGGTGGGACGCAGAAATCTCAGCTGTGAGTGCTAATCCGAGTTTTTCCCTTTAACCGGAGATGGTGGGAACGGCCCTGAGCTGTTCATCTGCTCATTCTGTTCAGTTCAGTTCTCCTGTTCCGCAAACTCGACTGGTTTCTGCCTCATTTTTAAATAAACAGATTTTCTATCGCCGTCTCGCCAATCAAGCGATATTCTATTTTTTTCTAGAACTCCATAGTTAATACTAATAAAGGCTGATTGCCTGGCAACCTTTTTCCCCCGATTAAAATCAGCATCCATGTGAAGCAATCATACACCAGTGAGAGATAAATATTGTGTTGCATTGGCGAAAGTGAACAGTTCTTTTTGGCGAAAGTGAACAGGAAATGGCAAAGTGAACGGTTCTTCTTGGCGAAAGTGAACAGTTCTTTCCGTTTTTCGTCCAGAACTGTTCAGATGAACCGTTCTTCATTCTTTTACCCATCCCTACTACGGTCATGGAATCAAAGTCCGAGTGTGTTTTGAGAGAACCTTTCTCTAATGTTTGCAATTCATTTTTGACGTGTTAAGAATGAAAAGCATGGGTGCCATTTTTGTAGTTTGGGCGTTTGACCGCCATTTTGAAAAATGGCGGCTGGTGTTAACAGTAAAAAAAAAGCATAAAAATGTTGACCGTTACTTGGACAACTTCCGCATTTAAGGTGTTGTTGGACAGATAACTAATGAATCTATACATTTCACTATGTTAAAGTCTTCAATCTGATAATTTAATAGTGATTATACATAAAAATATGAAAACATAAATATGGTTAACATTGGTTCTATCACTTTATTATTGTGATATGTTAGATCTTGCAGAGTAAGCACTACATATTAATACAAGTAATAATTTTTTTAAAGGGTAAACAATATTTATTTTATGATCTAAGCATATGTCAATGCTCATAATCATCTTTATACAGCTCATATCGTAAAACACTAACGCACATAACACTTCATCTGCATTGGTGTTTTTTGTAGGTGCTGCATTCCATACACTCATCTTATTCCTCTTCAAATCTTTTTTGGCCTGAGGCAACTGTACTCCAACTGAGAAAGAGGGTATTCTGTGTGTGAGAGGTTGCAGTCCAATCTGTTTTCTCTTCCACTCAAATCTTGTAGAAAGCAGACTTTTGTTGACTTCGTATTCTCGTATTCGTAAGTCTAAAAGTGGCTTCAAAGTCAATATTGTCTAAATAGATCTTCATTAGGAGGCATTTCACAGTTGTCACGTTTCTCAAGTCAAGAAAGCCTTCTATTGTATCACAACCTGTAAATGTATACATTCCAAGTGCAGCACTTGTTATCTTTTCTTGTTATCTTTTCTTAACAACGACCAGTACTGACAGAATTTTGCATCTTTTTCCGATTTTTTCTTGTACATATACATGTCTGTTTCAGCCAGGTGATTGATGTATGAAGCAATAATCCATACATCAGTATCTTCAAAATCAGGAATAATTGGTTGAGAAACAAGTAATTGAGTTTCATGGAAAACCGCTCTGGTATCTGCTTCACATGACCTTGGTGCTTTAAATCGGGGATTATACTCACCAGATGTAAGATTATAACACAGGAGATCCATGGTGCAATACCAGTTAACATTGTGTTTATATGATTGCCATCTACTCTCGTCTTTACTCTCGTACAAATACTTTTCAAGGTATTTATAGACAGATTGATCAGCAGCAATTCTAATTAGTGACATTTTCTTATGTTCCGCTACTCGTTGATACCAATCCAACATGACTTTACCAAATATTTACTCCGTGGTTTTGGGTAATATTTGGCATTATAATTTTCCATCTTTCAATCTTGCTTAAAATATTGCAATGATAACCAGTATACGAAGTACATTTCCTGTCACTTTAATAATTCGATGAAGCGAGTGAGCAATTAATCGGTGCATTACTGGTATTTGTTCCTTGGGTTCCAATCTCTTTACTTTTGGCTTGCTGTATTTGCCATCATAGCTACAGATTTAACTAATAATAGAACAGGCTAGAGTTCTTTTAACTTCAGGTGTTGGTACTACTAATTTTGTCCATCGGCACTTAATTCAATTCGAATATGTTCTGGTTGTGCCATTCTGATGTTTGTATAATCACTCGTCTCGGAACCTGTTAATCCGTCTTCACAAAAATCGTCATTATCCATCACGACTGTTCCTGACCTACCTGACGCAATATGACGTAGACATAATAGCATATATCAATCCATTTGATTTAGATTTGTCTTATTGTATTCCTTTAATTCTAATGCTGATAAATCATCGAGAACGCCGTTATATGGAATAGCAATTCTAAACTTTTTATGGATATTAATAAGTTATTTGAGAGCAGATAAGTTTTGTAGTGACATTGATAGGTTTATTTGTAATGGCTCGCGTTTTCCTGTGATTAAGTGCATAACACTTTGTGAAAAGAAACATACTACTGGTTGCAAATGTTATTCAGTCACTGCATGGTGGCCTTCAGTTTAGAATGAGGATCTGCTAGATCCGCTGAATTTAACTAATAATAGGACAGGCTAGAGTTCTTTTAACTTCAGGCGTTGGTACTACTAATTTTGTCCATCCGCACTTAATTCAAATCGAAAAGATTCTGGTTGTGCCATTCTGATGTTTGTATAATGACTCGTCTCGGAACCTGTTAATCCGTCTTCACAAAAATCGTCATTATCCATCACGACCGTTCCTGACCTACCTGATGCAATATGACGTAGACTTAATAGCATATATCAATCCATTTGATTTAGATATGTCTTATTGTATTCCTTTAAATCTAATGCTGATAAATCATTGAGAACGCCGTTATATGAAATAGCAACTCTAAATTTTTTAAGGATATTAATAAGTTCTTTGATAGCAGATAAGTTTTGTAATGACATTGATAGTTTTATTTGTAATGGCTGGCGTTTTCCTGTGATTAAGTGCATAACACTTTGTGAAAAGAAAGACTGACTAAGAACATGATTCGACAAGGATTTAGTTAACAAAACAGTATTAACTGTAATTTGTTTACATAGGAATTTTTGCTAGTGTTCGGATACTTTTGTTACCGACTGTATATAACCATTTTGCAGTTTTTGAACCTGAAAAAGCCATTGCAATTGTGTCACTTACTTAAGTTTGCTGTGAAGTATTTTCAAAACATATTGAATCAAATTTAAAGTGCTTGTGCCTCAAATATTCAGAGCACTTTTCACATACGCTCCCTCATGCTTAGGCAAAAATACTATGGATGACTCGCTTCGTTAAAATCTCTATTGAAATCCAATAACTCAAAGTGTGTTTCTAGCTTTTGGCGAAGTGATCTAAGGGAGTGATTATCATTGCAAGTGGCTCTGATTTCTTCGTTGGTTATCATCATATGTCTCTGGATTTCCTCATATTCATACAGAAAGTCCCTAAGCATAAATGCTTCTTTGCGGATATCCAGATACTTGACAATATAGCCACACATTTTATTGAATGTTTCAGTGTGTTGTTCAGCTATCCAATTCAGTCGCTGCTGTCGTTATTATTATTTTATTTTATATTTTATTATTATTATTATTATTACTTTGGCATCACTAGCGGCTTCGTTGTATACTGATTTGCAATATATTTTCTATCCGTCTTACGATACTTAATGTCCAATCCAACCGCTTTTAGGATCTCACCGTCACCTAGACAGAATGTAACTAGAGCTTGCAGCGTATTCGTTGTTTGTTCATCTTCAACGTGGTTAACCCGATAGTAGTCGCTATAGACAGCGCCACCTATTACAGATTGTGCACTTTTTATTTAACTGACACCAATAATTTTAAGAAGTGATGTGATCGACGTTTCTTCGATTTTATTTGCGTTATATATATATCAAATGCTACTTCTAAAACTTTTTGGTGGCATTGAATAAAAAAACCTGGAGACACTGACGAATAGGCGGCAAATCGACCAACTAGCGACTGCTAACGGCATTTAAATAAGTTTTCGAAACATCCAAGCAGAGCCTGATTAAGGGGGAAGCACACATTATTTATACTTACACCGTTATTTTTTAACAAATACTTTCCTCCTATAATAAACACAAAATTCTCAGTAAAAATTATTTTAAAAGAATTCTGGTGTCTAATAACGGTGAGTAAATTGGATTGTTTTACACCGTTCATTTTTTATTAAAATTATTTCCTCGTAAAAGCGTGGAATTTCTATGACATGAAGTAAAAAATAATTGTAAAAATATTCCGGTGAGAGCGGAGATAATGTGTGCTTCCCCCTTAATCAGGCTCTGCATCCAAGGTTTTCAGTCATTACAAACAATGCACGACGACTGAATATGACCTGAAGATTTACTAAATAAGCGTGTCTCATTCGTTAGGTGATTGGTATGTTCAATACATTTGTCATCATTTGTTCCAAGAACAGACCTTTTATACAATTCTTGCGCTCGTGCCAGTTTCTGGCCAACAATTTCAAGCTTGCAAAGTCTCTGAACTTTTCTAGGAACAGTATCATCTTTTAATTTCTCATTAATGTTATCATACTTCATGCTCAAAACTTTCCATTCTTGCGCATTATTTGCAATACTATTCCATCTATTCTGATTTGGTTGCTATAAAGAAACCTTTGGACGTATTTAATTGTTCACATATCGCACATTCATTTTCTGTGTAATATTCAGCTTCATTTGCTAGAATTTGACGGGACTGCAACCAACAAAGTTTGTGTTTTTCTTGTTTTTGACAGACCAGGAGTATCCATTAGGGTGGTTCGAAAAAAACTTTTTTTTAAATTTCAGATCGCTATAGTGCACAAAATTTGCCATTGGTATAGAATGAAAAAAGCACTAATTATTATTTTTTAATAAATTTGTCTTCCGGTCGCGCAATGCCATCAAAGTTAGCAAAAAAATGTGAAAAACCTTATTTTTTAATAATTTTTTTAAGCATGCAAGATGGTTTTAATTGCTTTCCTATACCATGAATTAACTACTAAACGTATGTCAAATCAATATATATGCACCTTTTATACATTTATTTCATATCTTCCGGTCGCGCAACATAGTACAAAATGAGTAAAATTAGTAGTTTTTGCAAAATTTTAAAGTTCGACTATTTAGTACATTTTAATCATACGACTTTTAGAGATGCTATAGTTTAATTCTATTACAATAATATTTTTAAAATCTAAGCATATAAGATAAACGTGGCTATAAGATAGGCGTGGCGTAAGTGACGAATGCCAGCGATGCGCGCGCAGCGCAGCCATTCGCAGCCATTATCGTTTCCCGCTATTTTCTTCAGTCTGCTTCATCTAGCTCTAGTCAGTACTAGATTGTGTTGCGCTTAAGTCCGTATTCTACTTTTGCGTTCAGTGTTTGTACTTGATTACGACAGTTATTGATACAATGGATGAACCAATGAAAGTTGGTATAGGTACAATAACTAGAAAAGATTTTGAGTGCCCTTTTTTTGGTCGCCCACGAGACTTGTTGCACAACAAGCTTTCTACTCATGAAAATGTCCTTCGCTGCTGCTTTCAACAGAGATTCAACCTAGCTGTGACAATAAACAACAAGAGTGTATCTTTTTCAAGAGTAGCCTCAGCAGTAGCAAAAAAATTATCGCTTTATATAACAAAGCCTCGATCCCAACTGTTACGGAGTATAGAGTCATCTAGCTAATTAGTTCTTACTACGAATCATACAGTAAACTCAAAAAGTCGTTTCATCGTGACAAATATAAACCAGCATTCAAACTTAAACTTGACAATTTCAAGGAGAAAGAATGCTCTCTTTTTGATGTCGCGGCGTGTAAATGTGCAAGTACATAAACCTTAATTCCAAAGGTGGAATTTTTTTTCTTTTTTCACAAATGCAGTTCACACTTAGAGGACATACTCATGTATCTGGAGATTTCTTACATGAACAGTCATTAGCAACAATTACAAATTTACACGGCGCGATATCAAAAAGAGAGCATCCTTTCTTCTTGAAATTGTCAAGTTTAAGTTTGAATGCTGGTTTATCTTTGTCACGATGAAACAACTTTCTGAGTTTACTGTATGATTCGTAGTAAGAACTAATTAGCTGGATGACTCTGTACTCCGTAACTGTTGGGTTCGAGGCTTTGTCATATAAACCGATAATTTTCTTTGCCACTGTTGAGGCTTCTCTTGAAAAGATACACTCTTGTTTTTCATTGTCACAGTTGTTGAAAGCTGTTGAATCTCTGTTGAAAGCAGCAGCGAAGGACATCTTCATGAGTAAGAAGCTTGTTGTGTAACAAGTCTCGTGGATGACCAAAAATAGGGCACTCAAAATCTTTCCTAGTTATTGTACCTATACCAACTTTCTTTGGCACATCCATTGTATCAGTAACTGCCGTATTGAAGTACAAACACTGAACGCAAAAGTAGACAGAAAAATGAGGACTTAAGTACAACATAATCTAGTACTGATTCGAGCTAGCGGCATGAGCAGACTGAAGGAAATAGCGGGAAACGAAAATGGCTGCGACTGGCTGCGCTGCGCGCGCATCGCTGGCATTCGTCACGTACGCCACATCTATCTTATAGCCACGTTTATCTCATATGCTTGGATTTTAAGTATATTATTGTAATAGAATTAAACTATAACATATCTAAAAGTCGTATGATTAAAATGTACTAAACAGTCAAACTTTGAAATTTTGCAAAAACTACTAATTTTACTCATTTTGTACTATGTTGCGCGACCGGAAGATATGAAACAAATGCATAATAAGTGCATATATATTGACTTTACATACTTTTAGTAGTTAATTCATGGGATAGAAACGCAATTAAATTTAACTGGCGTGCTTAAAAAAATTATGGAAAATTAAGGTTTTTCACAATTTTTTGCTAACTTTGATCGCATTGCGCGACCGGAAGACAAATTAATAAAAAAATAATAATTAGTGCTTTTTTCATGTCTATACCAATGGCAACTTTTGTGCACTATAGCGATCTGAAATTTAAAAAAAAAATTTTTTCGAACCACCCTAGTATCCATTTTCTATTAACGAGTTAATTAATCATCTCGAACAAACATAAAACATAATTGGGATAATACTAATTAATGTGATCCCAAAATTAAATAGTATAGAATTTGCTTTTATACCGGAAATTTGATTTTATTTCATTTTTTAAATAAATGATCTAAATAAGACGTATTTCCTGTTCTAAATATTTGTTTCCTTCAGTAATAAACACAAGTGCTGAATAAAGAAGCAGAATATGTTTTAATCTTTCGATGGCCACCACACAAGTGGAAATAACCCAAATAATTTGGAGATTTCAGTGTTTTAATTTAGAGTTAACACTGGTCGCCATTTTCCAAAATGGCTGCCAAACGCCCAAATGACAAAAATAGCACCCTCGCTATATTTCATCCTCAACATGTCAAAAATGGAGGACATGTCAATAGGAGGACATGTCAACATGTCACAAAAAAAAGGTCCCCTCCAAAAAGCACTCGTGCTCCGGTTTTTTGACCGGACTATTGCGATGAAGTATTGAACAGTTCTGAAGTATTGAACAACCTCTCGGAAACGTGCTCAGGAAATTTTTCTTGAAGTTTAAAAGTTTTAGAACTTTAACCTATTTTATCCGTATAACCATACCTGCCAACCTACTTAATATCTGGAAGGTTGTCAGTACAGTAACTGCCTTTTTTTTTTTTTGAGTACGACAGGGCTATTTCTTTCAGACAGCGATTTTGCATTGTCACCCTTTCAATTTTATTTTTGTCAAGTTGCCTTTCAACATTCAGTTTGAACATTTAATTTCTTAAATTGTCTTAAAATATTTTGTCAAATCTGTCAAAAGTTGCATTTTTCAAAACCCACTGTTAAGCTAGATTCTTCCTTGCTTACATGTAGAAACGAATTTCCGACCTTCGTATCCGAGACCATCAACATTTATGAAATTGGATGGTATCTGAATATTTTCATTAGTACGACAGTACTATTTCTTTCAGACAGGGATTTTGCATTGACAGCATACCGTTTTCAATTTTTCCAAGATGCCCTTCAACATTCAGTTTTAGCATTTTATTTTATAAACTACCTTAATTTTTTTAACAAAATCGTAAAAACTTTTCATTTTTCAAAACCTACTGTTAAGCTGGATTATTCCTTGCTTACTTGTCAAAACGAATTTCCGATCTTCGTATCCGAGACCAACAACATTTCTGAAGTTGGATGGTTTTTAAATATTTATTGGTAATATCTTCTGAGTATGTACTGATAACGGTTTATAGATATTCTTGGAGATATTTAATGAACATGTATTGATGATGGCTTTTGAACATTTGCTGGCTATATCTAGTGAATATATAGCAGGGATGGAACACGGGCGCAGAATTCATACCACTATCAATAAAAGAAAATTTTCTACTTCTTAAATCCACGATATTACAGGTAGAGAAATTTCGTAAACAAATTCCGGTATGATTTCTGCGCCCGTGTTCTATTCCTGATGGCTTCTGAATATTCGTTGGTGATATCATTAGAATACATTTTGATGATGGCTTCTAACTATGTACTAGCGATATCTTTTTGAATATATATTGATTATGGCTTCTGGATATTTATTGGCTATAACTGCAAAAAATATATATAGAAAATAGTTTGTCAATATTTTATGATGAGACCTTTAGGACATGTATGGTTTATGGCTTCTGAATATTTATTGGCTAATTCTTCTGGATATGAATTGATAATGGTTTCTGAGTAGATGGCTATATATTCTTAATATATGTCGGTGATAGCTTCCGAATAGTTGGTGAAACTTTCCTAATTAAAAAAAAAAATAAATAAAAAATAAAGATGGTAATATATAAATTGGTCTTGTCGTTCTAAATTAAATTCTGTCAAAAACGGATTTTTTTTTTTTTTTTTTTTTTTTTTAACAACAATCTATTTTTACATACCTAGTAAAATTTATAATTTATTCCGGGGTATTGTTAGCCCCCCCTTTTTTTTCACACCAGTATATTTGTATATTTTAACTCTTTTGAAGGTCAGAGTAATGTTGCTCATTTTAAATCAACATAGCCACCAGAATTTACGATCAAATTTAGAAGACAAGAAATAAATGTAATTTTTTTCCATTAGGTTTTAAAAACCGAAGTTCTGCAAAAAAAAATTTCTGGTTTGGATTTTTTGCACTTGGGAATTCAAATGAGGTGATGCTGTAGTGACATCACCGCTCCTGAAAGGGTTAAAAGCATTTTTTCTTACTTCATGCTAGTTGCAGGTTGAAGAAGATTTCTCTAAACTCATACTGTTGTTAAAAAAAAAAAAAAAAAAAAAAAAAAAAAAAAAAATGCGGCTAACAGTACTATAAATTATAAATATTACCAGGTATGATTTTTAGCGTAATCTTCTTCTCATTTAACCGGAATTACATTTGAAGAAAATTTCTCTAAAAATAAAGTAGTGTGGAAAAAGAGGCAAGTTCTAATCTTCCGGACATTAATTAGTTGGTTGGTATTTATGTTATAACTACTCTCGTAGTTACCAACTTAGGATATTTCTCGCTACTATAAAATGTTAATTGAAAGGATAGGGGTGTTTTGGGGATCTAAAATTCAGAAAAATATCAGGTTCATCTCATTATGAAATATTTGTATTTAATTATTTTAATCCATACGTTTTTTAAGCTACTATAATAATTTTTTATACTATTCCAGCAGTTGTTCATTCCACAGAGGCCCATAGATTCAGAAAATTCCCATCAAAGTTAGATACTTGACCTTTATATTTACACGAGTGTCAAGGCGCAACACGTTTTACTTGCATTATATTATAAAGTATACAATGACATAAATTGTATATAAAGTTAAAAGTGCTGCGTCATTCCTCCCACTAAAATAAGAAAAAAGTTAAAATTAAAAGGAAATAGAAAAGGAAAACAAAACATTAATTTCAGTGAATATGTAATGGCCGCTATTACATCTCATTGGTCGGAAAGTGCTGATAAAATTAAATCTATCAAATTTAATAAAAACTGCAGTTATTTATTAGCACTGCAGTTATTATTTAACGCTTTCTCGACCGTATATGTATATATATAGATAGATACAGATATAGATCTGATATAGATATAAATATGTATATAATGGAAATTTCCTTGTACAGGCGTTATGTTTGCGAACTTCTTTATTTCAGAGCAAGGTTTACTGTATCCATATTTATATTAAAAATGAATATATATTATAACTACAATCTTTTTAATTAAAGTATTTCTATCCATTGTATTTTAATTGTACAAATATGAATTTTGGGAATATTCTTAAAAATATTGTAACAGATAAATTGTCAAAGAAACGCCCACTAGTAGAATTACATATTTCCAAATGACATGAATCAACATCATTTGTTGCGAAAGAGATTGATATTTTTAAAAAGCACAGGCAAAGTAATTTTAAATTTTTAAAATCATCTTGCATCAGCATTTGTAAGCAGCATGCTAGGCGAATACTACAAGTTTACTTTTTAACATCTCTAATTTTTAAAAGAATCAATCGATTCGTTCAATTGCACACGTTTTTAATTTAAGCAGTTACTCCAGTAAAAAATAAGTTGCGAATTAAATTTCCCACCTTCATTAACACTTGCAGTGCGGTGGGTAGCATCAACGTCTTTATGATGTATGAAACTCTTTCTGTTATATTATACTTGCTAACCTAACTCGAAAGATTGTTAGTTCCTGCCCCTTTTTTGTACAGTCACCCCCAAAAAAAAGCCACCCCCCCCACCTAATTTTGCCGTAAATTATCGTAGAAACATGCGACTGCTACCAATCAGTTTGTAATAACGTCTAGTTTATAATGTTATAGTTAGATTTTACTTAGGGGGGCGTCTACATATTAAAACTGACATCAACTTCATTTTTTTCAATGGTAACCCCCATTTTTTATAATTTTTTTGAATTCTTTGGATCAAATCATCACGGAAAATGGTATAGTTTATATATTTCGCTCAATGTTTCATAGAGTTATAAGCTGTCAAATTTTGGGGGTGTTAATCTTAAATGAATGTGACAAACATTAAATCATATCTTCCGAAATAATTATGATATTTAAATTCTGTTTTTTTTTTATTCGTTAGAATGAAGTAACCCAAACATATTCCATGCAAATTTTTGCTAAAAAAACATTTTTTGAATTATGAAAATTATTAATAAATTCATATTTGAAAAAATTATGAATTATGACCTATGTTAATTTTTGCACGAATAGAACGGGCATCATCAAAAACATAGGTCTCCAAATTTACAGGTCGTTCCTAACATTATTTTTTGAGTTACAGTGATATTTCACTTTTTATTCCTGTTAGGGGGCCGTCACTTGTTATAATCTGTATCCTCTATAAGTAAATGTTAATATATAATTTGACGGAAAACTATTTTAATTTACCTTTATGTTATTTTTATTGTTTCCTAAGCAATATTTCGATGTTTATTATACAAATTGGCATATTTTTGTAAAGTTATCACAATGTAGGCGAGGGATTGTGAAAGAATTTCAAAAGAAAAGAAGAAAAGCCTCTGAAAAGAAAAGCCTCTGATTCGCTGAAACACTATTTTAAAAAAAAAGACAAATTTGCATATTCCTATTTGACTCTATATGTGACGCTGGTATGCATAAATCACAATGGTATTTTCTACATCGATTATTGAAGACAAAACTTAAATGATTTAATTACAAATATGCAAAATTATTTTGCTTTATATTATAAAGTTTTAGAAAAATTGTGAAAAGGCGTGGCTATTTACATTAAGCCTTGATATGGAAGCTATGTTGCTGTTTTTCGATGCTGCGAAATTTACAAAATATATTTGTGTTAATATACTATACAGATAGAAGAATAATTATATAATATCAACAAATCTTCTTTAATCAATATGTTTATATACATTACTGTATGGAAATGTTTATATGTGAATATTGTATTTATTTTTAATGAGAGATATAAACACAAAATACTAAAAAAAAAGAAGAAAATGTGTTATAAATTTTTATAAATCAAGCAAAATATATATGCATACTTGCCAACCTAACCCGTAACATTGTTAGTTCCCGCCCCTGTGTGTACACGATTTAATTTTTAGAGTAATTAACTTCAAATACATTTACGATTAACTCATTGAGCACCACGCGAATTCTTATGGAAATCCCATTCAGGCCACACGTGCTGCTTAGAAGCGTGTTACGTTTATTCAGTTTCAATAAACCCAATTAGGCCTTAACGATATAATCCTATAAAAATCCTATTAAAAAAAAAAAAAAAAAAAAACATGAAGTAAATTTTAAATAAATTGTCAGTAATTACTTAAAACTATGTAAGTTCTGTAGTTTTATATCATATTTTACACTGCCGGCTGACTTAGCCTAAATGGAAAGATCAGTGTCAGCCACCGATGGCTGACACGGCTCTAAAAAGACTGATGTGAAAAAAATGTACGGAAAGGGGCGGGACCAGTAATCTTCCGGGATAGGTTGACAAGAATGTATATACATAGAGCAATGCCAGAAAATGTTCTTTATTTTTCATGAACCAGATGAATGGTATTTTTTTTCTGAATAGTCTATGTATTAAATATAATGCTGCTTTAAATACCCTTTAAATGAAAAGTTTTATTACATAAAGTAATTTTCTGGCACTCTACAGCTCCCAAATGACACACAATACAAAACCCCGCCTTTTTCCAGTGTTTAAAGGGTATTAACGTTTAATATGCTTTATATTCGTTTTGATCTTTCTTTCTCCTCCTTATCTTCTTCTTTTTTCCTAAAAAAAAAAAAAAAGAGTTATGTAACATTTTGACCTTTTCAAGTGAAGATTTAGATTAAGGGTAGTCAGCCTTTCTACACCCACCGTCCACTTCAGTATCTGTGTTAAAGTGTAGAATTTTAGAACATCCCATTAAGTAGTAGGATTTATGATTTTACATATTAATTTGTTACACATTATAAAATATAAAAGCAAAAGAATATCGTGGAGCTTTATGTAAAAGTTTTTAATAATATCATGAAAATAATAATAATAATAATTAATTAAAAAAAAATAAAAATAAAAATAAAAAAATCTGTTTTAATATTTTAAAAAAGTCAATTAAAGAAAATGAAAGTACTGCAGTATCACAACAAACTCCCATTGTCACTGTGAAATGGCCGTGGGAACCAGGTTGAGTGCCGCCGTTTCAGACAATTATACGGCAGCTTGAGTTAAAATAATTTTGAATTTTCAAACAAATTTAAAACCATTCATCTTTTTTTTTCTTTTGATAGATACTTTAATATCTATTCAAGCTATTTAATTTTCTTCGTATGAAGTGAACTATCTGATGTTTAATCAATAGAAACCAATAAAAATCTTTTAATTCATAAACTAACTCAGAAAGTTCTGTGAATTAGTCATTTTTTTTTATTTTATAATTAACATTTCTGAAATTTTTTTACGGTGTGAAACTTAATAAATAATGTGTACTGGGTGGTAGATCGTCGTTTATATTTTCTAAATGTATAGACGGACCCCTAATACATTTTCACGTGTAACTCTATTTAAGATTGATTTAAGGTATATAAATAGGTATGTTTTTCGAACCGCCTTGATCTCAGAAATCTGAATATGAAGTCAAAAATAGGGGTTGCCATTGAAGAAAATGAAGTTAATGCCAGTTTTAATATGTAGACGACCCCTTAGACAAAATTTAACTATACCGTTATAAATTAGACGTTATTACAAATCGATCGGTACCAGTCAAATGTTTCTACGATAATTTACGGCGAAATTAGGTGGGGGGTGGCGTTTTTTTTTTGGGTGACTGTACATCACTTAATTTTAGAGTAATTGTGTTCAAATATATTTACGCTTAAATAAGAAGAAAAGTACTCAAAAAAAGAAGAAGAAGAAGAAGAAGAAGATTGGTGTGAAAAAATAGGCAGAAAGGTGCTAAAATAACTATCTTCCGAGTTAGGTTGGCAAGTATACAATATGTATGCTACAATGATTACTAATAATATGAGTATATCCAATATTTGTCTTGCTGCAAACAGTATACTGTGCCTATAAATATTTCGATTAGAGGTAGTACAACATGTATTTAAAAAAAATAATATATATATATATATATTAATACACATAGACAAATTGATTATTTATTGTTTAAAAAATGAATTTATTATATATATATTCAATAAAAATGGATTTATTACTGCATGTATAATAAGAAAGTAGAAGATTCGGAAAAACTTTTCATTTTCGGTTTTCGATTAATTTACACGTTTTGAGATTTACTTGCATTGCTGTGACTACTTACTTTATTTATTTATTTATTTATTTTTTTTAATAAAACTTTATTTATTACTAGATTTCACATACATAAGAAAAAGTAGAAGATACGGGAAAAAAATAATTTTCTGTTTTTGCTGAATTTACACGTTTTGAGATTTCCTTGCATTTCAATTAAATGAAATTAACTACTTATTAAACAAAATAATGATAAAAAAAAATAAAAAAAAAAGGATTTATTTTTCTATCTTCTACCTATATATGAAAAAAGTATAAGATAAAAAAAAAGTTTTAGATTTCTGGTTTTCGATGAAGTTGCACGTTTTGAGATTTCTTGAACTCAATTTGATCATTTTTAGAAAAGATTTGTCTTTTTGAGTTCAAACACTGTACTTCATGAACCAATAGACTTAATTTTACCGAACTTGATGGACCTTGGTTTGAATTGGTTCTGATTAGCTTTTACGCTATATTACCTAACAGGGGGTGCTTCCACGTTGCGATTTCTTCTCGTTTCAGAAAGGCTCAGCAGCTACAGTGTACCATACTTAGATGTACATATTAAATAAAACTCTCCTGATTCAGTTTGAGTGCATATCGGCTAACAAGTGGCGCTGTTAAATTGCAATTTAATCCTATTTTAGGAAAGACTATAAGCTTCTATAATGTATAAATGTAGGGGTTATTATAAGAGACGGTTATTGGGTAAAAGTGTGCTGTTTCACTTGGGATGCATATCAGTGACAGGTGGCGCTGCTATTCAGCAATATTTTCCATTTATAGGAAAGTTACATCTCAGCTTCTATCCTATATAAATGTACCAAATTGGATGTGTGGGTGCATACTATCAAAAATTATTTTGTGTGATAATGTTTTATGCGGTTTCTCATTGCTATATCTCAGCATCTGTTCATCTTGACAACACTATTTCGTTAAAATGTGGTATTAAAATATCTTCCACGTTAAATGTCACGAGCTACACTATACTAATATTAAACTAAACTAGTACACAATATGTTCAGTTTCGAATTAATATTTTGAATAAAATATTAGAAAGATGTAAAATAATCAAAGTATTTACTTATTTCGAAAGAATATTTGAATCTACACTGTAAAAAAATAACTCTTACAGCTGCAAGAAACTCTCAGTGATTGGAGAAAATAATTATATTCTCCAAGGTAGCGACTTCTGCTTCTTGGACACATAGCTCGACTTCCACACCACACCCTCCAAGATAGCCACGGTGGAAACGCACAGACACGCTCCTGGATGTTATGGAATTTGGAATAGTGCACTTACTAGCTGAGAGTCGAAATAACCGGAATTCAACAAAAATTAAAACAAATTTGAATTTAGGCAGGGAGGGAGAAAAAAAACGCTGGGGGGTGCCGCTAAAGGTAGTAGCGCACACAATAATTAAAACCAAAAGTGGAGGCCATTTGAAAAGGGGAAGGGGACAACATTTAAGATTTAAGAAAGAGAAGCTGAATGAGACTAGAACAATGAGATTATATTAAAAAAAAATATTGAATACGTGAAGCCACTGGGGAATGAAAGATAGTTTTTGGGCACATAGTGAAAATTTAGAAGATTTTGAAGTGGCAAGGCCTAAAAACACCTAATTTGGAGGGAAATTACTATGCGCAGAAAGGCCGCATGGAGAAGAGAAAGAGAGACCATTGCAATTTTGATCCACCACGGGGGGATGGTACCCCGCGTTGGTAGAACGATGACTGCTAAACGAAACCATCGAGCACTTGACTATCTTATACTTTTTATAAGGAAGTAAAAATACAACTACAGTGATCCTGCTAGGCAGTATGAAAAATACATTCAATAATAGAGCGCATGCTCTTAAGTAATTAATTCTGCAAACGTAAATGTGCTGAATGTGCTATGTTGCCTTCTGTGTTAAATATATAAGAAAATTGTGATTTCTGATAGTGAAATTATCTAATACGTATTAATCAAGACACTCAAATACCGAACCCATCATCTGCTAGCTTCTTATAGAATAATAGCATCTTTTTGAATGTCTATATCATTAAAAAATACATTTTTATTGAAAATTTGTGATTGAATGGCATGTATTTCTCGTCTTAAAATCTTACTTATCTTTTTTTAACATTAGTAATAAATAAATATAAATTATTATTTATTTATTTTTTAATACTGTATTAGATTGCATGTTTTGTATAAGATATAAGACTTATAAACAAATAGGCTTAATCGAAAAGTAAAGCACGGCAAGTATGTACATCGTATATACAGAGCTGCCAACCTAATCCCGCAAACTGTTGGTGTCCATTTTTCTACACCATTTAATTTTTAGAGTCATTCTCTTCAAATATATTTACGATGAGCTAAGAAAACAAATACTCTAAAAATTAAGTGGTGTAGAAAAATGGGCGGTACTAACAGTTTGACGGATTAGATTGGCAGCTCTGAATATGCCAATTTTTTTTTTTAATATCACTCCTCCAAGTGTTTCGAAGCTTTGATATACCTGGTAACACTGATAATTTATTCATGAGTACGGTTAGTTTCCGCCTTTTTTCTACAGCATATGGCGTTGAACTTAGAAACCTTCCGGAATCTCAAAAAATCGACCAATGATCATATGATGCCACTGTACACTGCTTGTTTCACTCCAAAGCAGAGTTGCCAACTTTTATAATTTATTCATGAGCATTTTTAGCCCCGCCTCTATTTCATACCGGAAATTATGAAAAATGATTTTCTTCTTATTTAATCGTTGTCTTATATTACAGAAAAATAATCTTCAAAAATTCCGGTGCGAAAAGAAGGCGGGGCTAAAAATGTTCGTGAATAAATTATAAAAGTTGGTAACTCTGCTCCAAAGCTTTCTAGAGTAAGTTTGATAATACAGTGTGAAAATATCTGGGAAACTGAACTCGACGGCGGCACTTTAGAACGTGCAGGTGCTTCGCTATTCAGACAAAAGCTGTGAAAACCAAGCCCACATAGTTCGTTCTTAGAAGTCCAATCTTCTATGTAATTAATGTAAACAAGAAATATATCTGACACTAAGTGAACATTACAGATGTGATTATTTACTTGAAATTGCTAGCGAACGTTTAACATTAATCATCTGATAAGTGAAATTTTCGTTTGCAATTTCAAGTAAATAATCACATCGACTGTTTTTAATGAGCGTCAGAATTAATTAGCATAGTTGCCAAATTATAGGTTTTTTAGCTACTGGATAATTTTAATAGAATTGTTCGTGTCAAAAATGTTAAAATGTTACAGATATGTATAAAATATTTTATATTATAATATTATTCCTGGAAGCCATAAAGCTACAAATTTGGTAGCTATGAAAAGGTTTTTTAAATCAATATTTTAATGTTGCAAATTGTATTGTAAATACGAAAAAAATGCACATAAAAAATTCACAAATGAAATGCTAATGTGAGTAATCTTTGAAACTAACTATTTAAAATTTCGGAACACAGCAAAAGTGGTTTTCTCAAAAAAAAAAAAAAAAAAAAAATAATAATAATAATAATAATAAAGAAAATAAAATAATAATAATAATAATAATAATTTATTATCGTTATTTCGTATTTATTTAAAAGAAAATATTTTGTCATTTATTTAAAAGAAAAAAATATATATATCGTGCTTACGTTCTATAAGAATGTATCAAAAACAGACGATATAGTTAGCAGAAATTTTATCATTTAAACAAAATATGTTTGCTTTCGTTTTTAAATTACATCAATATTATAATAATAATAAATTAATATTTAGAAATAAACTGACATAATATACAATAACTTGTAATTACATAGCTAATCGAAGCAATAGATTGAAAACTTAGACAGTTGTTTCCTTTCATCTATAATGGAGGAAAAAATAAGGAAATACGGACTTCAATAATTTTTCAAAGAAGCACAAAAAAAAAAAAAAAAAAAAAAAAAAAATAACATACCTTAAAATTTACTGTGATGTATATTTTTAATTTTAAAACGTAGAAAAATATGCAATTGAAAGTAAGAATTGATTGAAGTTCCTATTTTAATTGATTTTAAATATGGGATATAGTGCGAATAATAACATTTTGTTTAAAAATGCACAAATTAAGCTATGGCAATTGACTTGAATATGCATAGTATTCGCTTTGACTCCTCTCTTTCAGGAGATTTTTTTTTCAAAGCTACAACTGCAATTTATTGAAAATTGTAAACAATTTACGTGCCGCAGTTTTCAAATTATTAAAGTTTTCTTATTATTTAATTGCAGATAAATACACTGATGTAAAGAATTTAAGCAACAACTTGTTTTCTTCTTCTTTTGTTAATAATTTTTAAGTAAATGAACATTTAATTTCAATGGCATGCAAATTATGATTACATTACAGGATGGTCACAGACCACATTTTCCAACTCATTCTTCCACCATTATTTTTCTTTCGAAATTTTGAATAGTATCTTTGCAACCTTATTTAATAAAAATTATCATATAAATATTCTGGTGGAGGAAACAGAAAAAATAGGCGCGTCTGTAACCACCACGCATTAATCGAATTTTAAATAGGTTTGTTAGAAGTACTAATTTTTTTATTTGATAAGTAACAATTTTTTATTTGATTTAAGCTGTTCTCAAATATATGATTCGCACACTTGCCAACCACCTCATTATCAACCGTACAACTTTTATTACCCGCCTTTTTTTTTTTTTTTTTTTTTACGCACCAGTCATTTTTTAGAGTAATTTTATTCTTATTTAATCGCAACAGCATTTAGATAGAATTACTCTAAAAATAAAACGGTGTGGAAAAAAGGGCGTTAACAATAGTACGGTTATGAATGAGATGGTTGGCAAGTATTGATTCGAAAAAAAAAAAGGAAATAAAAAATTAAAACGATTTTAGAAAAGAAATCTAAATGAGAAATTGTGTATAAAGTGCATCACTGCCTCAGTGGTACACATGCCTCCAAAAGTAACGAATTTTTTCTTCTGCCGTTCGCTTTTCTTTTTCTTCTATAAAGAACTTTTGGAAAATTATAATTTTTAATTTGTAAATTATGAACATCCTAAGATTAATAAAAATGTCTATAAATAATTTATTAACGAATAATTACTTAATTAGTATGTTCGTATATCCGCTTTTAAAAAGTTATTCACATACGAAAATTTAAAGGGGAAAAAAGAGAAAAAGATTGACTATAGGACGAAAATTTCAGTTTAATAAACGGAGGTATGTGTATCATGACCATACTGGCCAACATGCTACTTATTGTCCTGTAGCGTTGCTAGTCCCGCCCTTTTTTCCACACCAGTAAATTTTTAGAACAATATTCTCTAACTGCAATTATGATTAAATAAAAAGAAAAATACTTTAAAATAACACTGCTGTGAAAAAGAAGGCTGGGCTAACAAATACAGAGCTGCCAACCAAATCCGGCAAATTGTTAGTACCGCCCCTTTTTCTACACCACTTAATTTTTAGAGTAATTCTCTTCAAATATATTTACGATGAATGAAGAAAACAAATACTCTAAAAATAAAGTGGTGTAGAAAAAGTGGCGTTTTTCAATAGGCGTTAACATTTTGCCGGATTAGGTTGGCAGCTCTGCAAATACTACAGAATATTAATTATTATGTAACAAGTATGATCATGACATACATCCTTAATCGATTGTCATTTTAATTTGTATTCTAATAAAATTGTCTAATTATTTCATTTCATTCAAAGCTTACTTTTGCGAATATTGATGTATTATTGTTTTCAAAATTATTAATTAAGTTAAAAGTACTTAAAATTGTATTACTGATTTGATAATAAACATGTCATCAAAACTTTATCACAGTTACCATGGCCTGAATATTTTCCCTGACTCTCCCAAGAATTCTTTTTATAATAATCTTAGCAGAGTTGCCAAAATTTTAATTTATTCCGGAACATTTTTAGCCCCGTCAATAATTCGTACAACTTTATTTATACAATAATTTTCTACAATACATTACTACGATAAAATAAGAAAAAAAAAAGTTATTATAAAAAGTGGCATGAAATGAAGGCAGGTAAAAAATACTCCGGAATAAATTAAATTGTTGGCAACTCTGCTAACTTTAGTAACATGGGCCTTACGATCAATAAAGATGAAAATTACTGTATAGATATTATGGTAGATGAATTAAGGAAGGAAATTCTAAAGTAGCAACCCTACATTTGTTCATTGGTTTAAGACTAAGAGCGAAAGAATCAGGAATAAATATGTTTCTAGTTTAATATTATAATATTTTTAGAAATAGTCAACAGTTTTTATTCAACAAATAATTTTATGTTACATTTTAAAGAAAAATCTTATTACCAAATAATTGATCTTACTTTATGAAAATGAATGCCTGTGGAAATAAATAAACAAATACTCTCCCACCCGAAAGTTTCGTAGACTTTAGGAAAAGATCATTTTTTCAATTTGAGATGTTGTATGATGTCGGATTTTTTTCTATTATTATTTGTTATAAAAACTTAGTCTTCCTCAACTTCTGAACGAAGACAGGTTTAGGATATCGTTCATGAGGCCGGTAACAAATTGCGTGTACTCAATAGCGTTTTTCTGATCACACTGCATCGCTAAGTGAACGAAATGAAATGCAATTTTAGGATATGTTAACACAGACCAAATACAATTGGTGGATGAATTTGTGCAGCGATAGCATATTAAATGACAGAGATATAAGCATTTATTTTAAAACTCAAAAAAAAAAAAAAAAAAAAAAAAAATCAACACGTTTTAGAAAATTATTGCCACATTCAGTAGGAAAAACACTTTTAAAACAATGTACTGCAACTGGAATACAGATATCTCAAATATCTCACAAACTATGAACAGTTTTATGAAAAACGTTTTCACTGCGCATGTGCAAAAGATTAAATATATATATTATATTGGTTGAAAGCTAGATAGATTGGATAACTTTTGTCAAATGTGCATTTGAATAGAGTAAAAATTAAGCAAATTATCCGAAAAAGAACGAGCTATGTTTTACATACTTTCCAAGAGTTAAATTTTTTTAAAGGTTTTTCCCATGCTGCTGCGCAATTTTGAGGATCTAATTATTTTAACTACGCTCTAAATGTACTTTTTTCGGGAAAAAAAAACTTATTAGCTTGTAACTCTAGCATATTTTTTTTTTATTTATTTATTAAGATTTGCGAGATGATAAGGATTTTTTTTTTTTTTTTTTTTTTTTTTTTACAAAAAAGAACATTTGCGAAGTAATTAAAATAATTGAATATTTGGATTAATTACGCAGCATGTGAAAAACCCCTTAACAAAGGGTCTAGCAGAATAAGGTAGGGTGAGCGGCCCCAGAAACGTATTTTGAAAATAACTCGTGTGGTAACATCAGCGAGATATAAAACTACCATTGACACAAATTCAGCCTCTCATCTCGCTGCGTTCTGGAGATAATGGATCAAATAGGCGCTAGAGGGGGTAGTTTTTAAAATTGATTTTTATGAAAGCTATTACAGCTACACTAATGAAACAAAAACTGTTCGTTACACAAAATATTAGTCTACATTATATATTTTTTGTAGAGCTTTTCTATCGTATTTACTATTAATAAAAAAGGAAAATATTTTTTTTCAAGGTTTTATTCCTAGTTCCTGCAGAGGTACAATCACAGAAAAAATATATAATGTAGATTAATATGTCTAATAATACTACCAAAAAGTGCATAAATATAAAATGGGTGCAACACTTCCAAAAAAAATTAAAACTTCTTATGACCGTCTTAGGTACTAATGACTTTACATTTGCCTTTTGATTGAAATTTTTATTACTGTATTAAAAAAGTAGTAACATGTTTATTACTAGAATATATATTAGTTAGTAATTAAAAATATAAGTAAGACGTTGATTTTGACATAAAGAGTTGAAAGTTGTTTGTGGAACTACGTTTTTAAAGAACAAGACGCAACTTGTCTCTTTCCAGCTAGTTGCGTGTGTATAATTTGTAGCATTTTGTTTATTCCTCAACCTATGGAAGCCTCTGCGCAAGCGCTAATTCAACGAGTTCTCTGTTAAAACAGGAGTGACAGTCATCTGTCTCAGACAAAACGAATGATAACAGAGCGCGAATTATTGGATGTTTTCCAAATCACAAGCTTTCACACATCCAGCATTTTGGACGCGTCGTCGTTTGGTAATTTTAAGGAACGTGGCTGCAATATACCTATTATTCTTCTATCCCCACCAGTATATTAGTTCAACTTAAATAATCTTCTGCGTATAGTTTCAGAGTATTTCAACTTTTAATTTTTCTATAGAAAACTATTTTATTGTGTTTTAGTGAGTAATTGTACACAAAACATGTCTGGTAAATGTAAAAACTGTCGTAGATTTTTGCGTAAAGATAACAAGTATAGAAAAGTTATCAAAATTGAAAATGAAGCTAAAACATACAGTGATTGTTTCAATAAGAATAACTCGGTAAGTGACGTAATATGCAACAAATGTCGTCTAAGTTTTTATAAAAAAGCAGCCTCAACTTCAAAGCCTACCGTGAGTGATTCCGAGACTGATAGTGATTCTACGATAGTCGAACCTGTAGATACAAACGATGATGATTTTGTGTGTCGCATAACTAGTCCTGAAGAGGATGATTATATTGAAATGTCTTTTCCCCAAGTAGTATCAACACATCGGCTCTGTATAATATGTCGAGTAGAAGTAAATCTACGAGTAATATCTCTTGAAACACGATGTGACATTTTCTCAAGAAAATGATTTTTATACCCAACGGTGATCGTTGCTGCAATGAACATATTATTGGTGATAGAATTTATGTAGATGAATTGTCCCGCTTACGCATCATTTCTAATACAAGTAAAATTAAAATATCAGAATTAGTTACTATTATAAATGTACTTTCCCAAACGTCTAATCTAACATTGTTCGATCGAATAGAAAATGGATTATCAAAAAATCAACTTAAATCCCTGACAGGCTTTATTTGGGAAAACATTATAGAGCTCAAACATATGCTACCTTCAATGAGAAATACAAAAACTCGGACTGTGACGCAAGCCTTAATTATTTTTCTTTTCAAATTAAGGATAGGAAATTCAAATAAGACCATTGCTGCTGTTTTGGGTTTGCAATATGAATAAAACGTATCAGAATTTTTTGACGAGATCATGAAAGGCTTTGAGAGAGATATTTTACCAAAATATTTTAGTTATGGTGATATTACACATCAAGATCTTATTTCTAACACCTCCAGTACAGGCAAGAAATTATTAAATCTATCTAATAATCATCTTGTTATTATCTGCGATGGTACTTATGTACGACATCAAAAAAGTCAAAATAATTTTTATCAAAGAAAATCTTTCTCTGGGCAGAAATAAAATTACTCTTTGCAAACCTTTCACCATCGGCACTACAATTGGTTATATTTTAGACCTTTCAGGACCTTTCTACGGCACTCAAAATAATGCTTTAATACTAAAACTTGTTTTACAAGACCCTACAGGTTTACAGGCATTACTATCGCCAAATGATATTTTTATTGTAGATCGTGGTTTTCGCGATTCAGTTGATTTCCTACAAAGTAAAGGCTATACAGTATTTATGCCTGCTTTAAAAGGAAACAGGGCGCAAATAATAACGGAACAGGCTAATGAATCATGAAGAGTTACAAAATTGAGATGGGTTGTAGAAGCAGTTCATGGTGCAATAGGTCAAAAATATCGCCTTCTACACAATTCTTTGGATAATAAACTTATACCGAAGTTGAAAGAGCTTCGTAAAATTGTTGGATTTCTACAAAACAAGTATGACCAAAGATTGAATTCTGCAGGCGATAAAAATGATGAGCTGCTTGAGTACATGAAGAGCAGAATGAGTGTTATAAATACTCTTAGTGAAGAAGTCACTAAAAAATTTTGGAATCGTCAACAGTCGGCTTTTCAGCAACTTAAATCGTCTGAAATCCTAGATTTCCTTCAGTTAATTAAAGACCAGATAACTATGTTTTTCACTGGCTCCTACCAGCTCTCACAGGCTTTGTCTCATTTAGCGCAGATAATGGACGAAGAATGCAACCTAACAGTACAGTTTGTTGAAACCACACCCAGCATAATCAAACTGAAAATTAGATCAAGGCATGTGAGCCGTAAAACTTATTATGTTTATATTGAATATGTACCAAACGGAACGACAATCGAAAGCATACGCCGATATTCCTGCAACTATCCTAATGGTCTAACAACAGTAGGATGTTGTTCTCACATGGCCGCAGTTGTTTATTACTTGTCTTATGCCCGATATCTTTCCCGTATCTTATGTCCAGCACAAGTTTTATCTGATATGTTTAGTAGTTACATCAGAAGAGATTCACGCAGTTATTAATGAGGACAATGACAAAGATTAATTATACTTTAATAATATACAGTGTAACATCGATTAACCGAAACTCTCCGTTAACCGAAGTCAGTTTCTTCTTCACTTATTTTTTCCTTTTCTACTATCATCCACAATTTTCTCTTAACAAACATGCATTTTTAAAGTTTCTTTTTTTTTCCCCACATTCCTTTTGTATGCAAGCCTTTCCAAACTACGAGTGCAGATAAATATTTTGGAATTTCCTTTTTAAGAATTCCTTCTCGCAAGCTCAGTTCTCGGTATGAGTGTACTCTTCTCTACTTTCAAACGTCCCTGTTCTAAACAAAAACACACCCCATTTCGAAATGTGGAAGGTCATTCTGCCGAGTCCCAGAACAATCGAATGTTATTGCACCCTTTGATTGTAAGCAAGTGCAAAGAACCTAATCTCTTTTGTCATCTCAAAAACAGAGAAATTTTCATGGCAGCAGAATTTGAAAATTTTTGTCACTTTGTGTCACTTATGATTCCTCTGAACTCATGCTTTTAAGAAAACTTCGGGATAGAGCTGCACGGCATTGGATGGCCAATTTACACCAGATCAAGCTTCAATTTAAACCATTGTGAGCTTTTGTTTCAGAAATAAATTTATTTTCATTTATAATTTTAATTTATTTAACAGTTAAAATAATCATAATAACAGTTGAATGACGATACTACATATTAAACTAGATGACAGGGTTCGTACTCTCCGCCACTTTTTCAGGACACACTTAAGGATAAAAAATTTTCTCCTATTTTGCTACCAGTAATTTCATGCAGAAATTTTTATGGTACTTTTTATAGAAATGTCTCCAGACTAATCTGGTTAGAGAACATCGTAAAAAAATAGTGGTAGAAATAGAGGCGGAAATTTGTCATATTTAAGAGTATCCAGAAAAAAGGGCGGAGTGTACGACCCCAGAGATTATTATTGATGAATTCTCGATTATCCGAAAATTTTGATTATCCGAAGTAGGTTCAGTCCCAATTACTTCGGATAATCGAAGTTAAACTGTATTTTGTATAAAAATAAATAATATTTTCTTTGACTTAATTTTTAAATATTCAACATATTTCTTTTTTAACGTAAATAACTGTAATTTAGAGCTTTCACAAAGTTGTACGTTCTTAATAAACATGTTATTGCTTTTTAATACAGTAATAAAAAGTTCAATCAAAAGACAAATGTAAAGTCATTAGTACCTAAGACGGTCATAAGAAGTTTTAAATTTTTTTTGGAAGTGTTGCACCCATATTATATTTTAGCACTTTTTGGTAGTATTACTAGATATAGTAAGCTACATTATATATTTTTTCTGTGATTGTACCTCTGCGTGAACTAGGAATAAAAGCTTGAAAAAAAAAATCATTTTTATTAATACTAAATACGATAGAAAAACTCTACAAAAAATATATAATGTAGACTAATATTTGTCTAACGTACAGTTTTTGTTTCATTAGTGTAGCTGTAATAGTTTTCATAAAAATGAATTTTAAAAATTACCCCCTCTAGCGTCTATTTGATCCATTATCTTCAGAACGCAGCGAGATGAGAGCCTGAATTTGTGTCAATGGTAGTTTTATATCTCGCAGATGTTACCACTCGAGTCATTTTCAAAATACCTTTCTGGGGCCGCTGACCCTACACCTTATCCTGCTAGACCCTTTTAGCTTTTGGAAAATATCTAAATTTAGCTCGTTCATTTTTGGATAATTTCCTTAATTTTTACTTTATTTAAATACACTTTTGCATATTTGCCAACATTCTAATTTATATTCCGTAGTATCATTAGCTCCGCCTTCTTTTTTACACCAGTATTTTTTTTTTTCTTATTATTTAATTTTACTTGAATTTGAAGAATATTACTCCAAACATTTACTGGTGGGGGAAAAAAAGGCGGGACTAACAATACTGTGGAATATTAATTAGGATGTTGGCAAGTATGTCTTTTATTAAAGTTGCTCAATAAATCTAGCTTTCAACCTATGTGTTCTTTTTTCCCTTTCGCACATGCTTAATGAAAACATTTTTTATAAAAATATCATGTTTCAAGAGATATTTTAGTTATTTATATTCCGATTGCAGTATATTGTTTTAAAAGTGTTTTTCCAACTTTTCTGAAATTGACAATAATTTTCGTTAAAAACTCTCCCTCTCTCTCTCTCTCTCTCTCTATGTATATATATATATATATATAAAACACGCTGATTTTTTTTTTTGAAGTTTTAAAATAAATGCTTATACCTCCGTGATTTAATATGCTATCGTCACTCAAATTCCTTCTCAAATTGAACTGAGTTTATATTAATGTACCTTAAAGTTACAGTACATTTCATTCACTTAACGATACAGGGTGATCACAAACATTATTGATTTTGTTAAATTTATTAGCGGCCCCCGAAAGGTTGTCTTAAAACAACCTTTACTAAAAAAAATGAGGAAGACCCACTTCTTTAAATACCTAATGTTAGGAAACATTTTATCGAGAGATAAGTTTTTAAATAGAAATAAAACTGACCGGTTGCAAATCTTGCTAAACTTCTGAGCAGGAAAGTACTTCGTTGTTTTCTGGCAATATTTATGCGATATGACAAAGCATAAATAATTAATAGGAATATAAAACATAATAAAACATAAATAAATAAATAAATAATAGCAACAACGAGAGTGTTTCTACAGACTCTCCGTTTTGCAAGTTTTCTTCCACCACAATTGTTATGCAATAAAATTTTACTTAAAATGATAAGCCTAATTTATACCAAAATTTGGCATAAAATTTTACTATGAGAAATAACGACTGCACGAACCCATGAAGGAACAGAAATGTAAATTATTGGAGCATTCTTTCTTTCTTTTTATTTTTTATTTTTTTGTGTCGAAATAGAAAAATTCTAAATTGCAGTAAAGGAAGTATTTATAGTTATGCGTAAAATGCATAAATGTCTTTAAAACTGTTTTCCATAAGATTTATTTGTTTATAACATCCTATTTAGACAAATATTAAGAGTGGGATCGATTCCCGTGCTGGCCCTGCGTGTTTTTCCAGATATTCGTACTGTAATTTTGTCATGTGCTATCTGTCTTTATCTGACGACGATGTACAGTCACCCAAAAGAAAAAAACGCCACCCCCCCACCTAATTTCGCCGTAAATTATCGTATAAACATGCGACTGGTACCGATCAGTTTGTAATAACGTCTAGTTTATAATGTTATAGTTAGATTTTACTTAGGGGATCGTCTACATATTAAAACTGACATCAACTTCATTTTTTTCAATGGTAACCCCCCTTTTTTATAATATTTTTGAATTCTTTGGATCAAATCATCACGGAAAATGGTATAGTTTATATATTTCGCTCAATTTTTCATAGAGTTATAAGCTGTCAAAATTTGGGGATGCTAATGTTAAATGAATGTGACAAACATTAAATCATATCTTCCGAAATAATTATGATATTTAAATTCTGTTTTTTTTATTCGTTAGAATGAAGTGACCCAAACATATTCCATGCAAATTTTTGCTAAAAAAACATTTTTTGAATTATGAAAATTTTTAATAAATTCATATTTGAAAAAATTATGAATTATGACCTATGTTAATTTTTACACGAATAGAACGGGCATCATCAAAAACATGGGTTTCCAAATTTACAGCTCGTTCCTAACATTATTTTTTGAGTTACAGTGATATTTCATTTTTTACTGCTGTTAGGGGGGCGTCACTTGTTATAATTTGTATCATCTGTGAGTCAATATTTCTATACATTTTGACGAAAAACTATTTTAATTTACCTTTATGTTATTATAATTGTTGTCTAAGGAACATTTCGATGTTTATTATACAAATTGGCTTATTTTTTACAAAATTATCGCAATGCAGGCAAGAGATTGGGAAAGAATTCCAAAAGAAATGTAGCCCCGCCTCTATATTGCGGAAACAGTATTAAAAAACCTAGTTTGCATACTCGTATATGACACTATATGTGACACTGGTATGCATAAATGTCAATGGCATTTACTACATTGAATGCTGAAGACAAAATTTAAATGATTTAATTGGAAGTATGTAAAATAATTTTGTTTTATAATGTAAAGTTTTAGAAAAATTCTGTAAAGGCGTGGCTTTCGTTGCAGAAGGGAGTTTACTCGATTCTGAAATGTTAAGTCTTTGTTCTTAAATATTACATAACTTTTTCCAGCTTCTCACTGCTAAAATTCTATTTTATCCCTTTTGTCTTTTGTTTTTAACTTGAATATTCTAGGATTCGTGCACCTCAATTAAGTATCATGACAGTAAAAAAACGCGGTAAGACGAGGAATATTATTTGAAAGAGCAATACGCAGTGAACAATACTTTTGTTTTTTCCTTTTTTAAAATTAATATAATTGATTTTTATTAATTTTTATCAGAATTTTTAAAACAAATTTTTTGTTTTAATCTTGTGAAATTTTCGCATTTGCTTACTCTACCGTTTATGCTATTTAAATTTTATCGCATGACGTAACATAATAAAATATAAAACTTCTATTAAATGTTTTTTTAATACTAAATAATAAAGTGGTATTTTTTTTTTCTTTAAGTTTGGACTTGCATAATTATTTATTTTAAG
The DNA here is from genome assembly GCA_963930645.1 of Salticus scenicus. NCBI lineage: Eukaryota > Metazoa > Arthropoda > Arachnida > Araneae > Salticidae > Salticus > Salticus scenicus. The sequence continues at coordinate 102,200,970 of OZ005658.1, read as the reverse complement.
GAAATAATTTAATTTGGACAGATAATTTCATACGGTAGATATAAAATCAGAATAAAAATATTTCATGTGCATTAAGAGTGCAAGCTGTTTGCCTTTATTAACTGTATGCGATGTAGTTTGTTTCTATATTAAGCATTGGTGTTATATGATGCGACAACGTAATAAGCATTCTTTTATAATGATTTTTTATCTCCGGTGTCATTTTTTTTTATTTACCAGGTCGGAACTCTCCAGTAAACTTAATAATATGCACATCAGGAAGTACCATATCAACTAAAACAAGTCTGAGAATAAGTAATTAAAAATAATAGTAATTACGAAATTCTATTAGTCTTTTGCAAAATTGGATTCAATTCGATTGGACACCGTTATTATGAACAATACATTTGAGAAGGAAACAAGCAATTTATTGTGGCAAATATGTCTTTGATTCCTGACTTATACCAGAAAAAAAAAAATTATTTAGACTTCTATACTACAGTCGAACTCTCATAACGAGCACGTAAAAAACCCGATATTTGCTCGTTACAACCGAGTTCTCGTAAAAAGCGGATTCGTGAAAAAATCATATAAATTAATACATATTTACTATATTATGTATACATTCTACATTAATATTACATCATATGCCTAATGAATAGTATAGTAAAATAACTACTATTATTAACAAATAATTAAAGTTAATTAAAATAATTACTGTTAGCACTTACTTCATTTATTTTTTATTTCTGTACATTACAAAAGAAGTTGGTTAATTTGCTTTGAACTTTATTATTGTTCTTCGGAGAAGACTCATAGCCCGAAAAATATCATCATTTGCACCCCTGGCTTTAAAAAATGTTTGAAGTTTTTCTGCGCACTGAAAAGCCACTGAGTACAGTCAGTAACAAAAGTGACCGAACACTAGCAAAAATTCCTATGTAAAAAAAGTACACTTCCTATGGTTTTGTTAAATAAATCCTTATCGAATCATGTTCTTACCCTGACTAAGAACTGAATTTGAAAAGGATTTATTTAACAAAATCGTATGAAGTGTACATTTTTTACATAGGAATTTTTGCTAGTGTGCGGACACTTTTGTTACCGACTGTATGTTGGTGGCGGTTCAGATAGGAATTCTTGACATTCGTCGTTATCATCGTCGCTTTCATTATTTTTTTTCATCTGCTTTAGCTTGAATTTCAGCCACAATATCGTCGGGAGTAGGTATCTCATAAGTGATAACATTGGCATCAAGAGATACATAATTTACAAATTCTTCTTTACTCATTTCCAAACTCCCCAAGTCGACTGCTGCTTCTTCTTCCTCATCAGTGCCTTGCTCCTCTTGAGAAATGTCCAATCCAACCTTGCGGAAGCAATTGGCAATGCATGTTGATGTAACATTTTCCCATGCATTATTCACTAAACGTATCACTTCGAGTACGTTTACGTTAGCATTTGAAGTTGTTTCTGTTTCTTCTTTTCTCTCGAGAAGCATCATAATCAAGTACTTGCAGAAGTTTCATTTAAAACTTCTGATGACCCCTTCGACAACAGACTGGGTAAAACTTGTAAAATTCGGTGGTAAAAAATCAAGCCTGATGTTTGTAAGCCCAGTGATTTTGGAATGCGCTTTACAATTATTAATTAAAAAAAGAAATTTACGCTTTTCATTCCTCAGTTGGCCTCTACCATTTTAAAATAAATTCCTTGAAAATGTCGGTAGCCAACTAGGCTTTCTTACTATGGTCATAATCAACAGGAAGCTTTTTCACATGCTTAAAACAACTAGGGTTTTTCGACTTGCCAGTAACCAACAGTTTCTTCTTGTCAGTACCGGACATATTAGAACACACTAAAACTGTCAATCGATTTTTCGAGAGCTTGCCTCCAACGCAATTTTTACCTTTGAACTTAAAAATCTGCTGCGAGGTTACGTTGTAGAAAATACGCATTATAAATGTCATCTTTTGTGTATCCTTTTCTGGTGACTCTTCATTTTTCACCCATCCATGTCGCGATATCCGCCGTGTTTGCAGACTTTGCTTCATCACAATTTTTTCCAAATGTTATTTCATGTCTATTCTTGAAGCAATCAAGCTATCCATTCAAACATACAAATCCAGAATAGCCAAATTATTCGGTAAATTTTTCTGCTTGAACTTTTAAAATGGACCACTTACAGGAAAATCTTCACTAAGTTGCACCCAGAGCCTGATTAAGGGTGAGGCCCACATTGTTTATACTTACACCGTTATTTTTTAACAAATACTTTCCTCCTATAATAAACAGAAAATTCTCATTAAAAATTATTTAAAAAGAATTCTGGTGTCTAATAACGGTGAGTAAATTGGATTGTTTCACACCGTTCATTTTTTATAAAAATTATTTCCTCGTCAAAGCGTGGAATTTCTATGACATGAAGTAAAAAGTAATTGTAAAAATATGCAGGTGAGAGTGTGACTCACCCTTAATCAGGTTCTGGTTGCACCTCCATCCACTTTAAAAGAACTTCGTCCATATCTTGTTTAGTTAGCAAATTTCTTCAAACGCTTAAAAAATTTCTTATTTTCCTCGAACGCTGCCATTAATTTTTCCTTGTTCTTTAACAGTGTTGAAACAGTAGAAGCAGATAAATTGTATTTTTTTACAGATTACGGAATTTTTCACGCCATCCTCTAACTTACGTAAAATCCTTACTTTTTCACCGATTGATAAAGTTTTGCGTTTCGACATCGCAAAATAAAATTTGACTAGCGAACTCTATGAATGCAGCTGAAAGAATGACCTCCGACCTCCATACAAAACCTCTACACTGCCTCTCCTACCAGTGTCCAATCAACAACCTTTCTCGTCTTCATCTGTCTCCTGAAGGTCGTCATAGCATGTCCTCGCACGCACACTCAACAAAATGAAAAGGGTTGCCATCACGTGTTCGCAGAATCACAGAATTGGAGAGATGAAAGTCAATAACCATTTTATGAATCTCAAATATATTCCTCGCTACAACCGAGGTTTACTCGTTTAAAGCAGGTTATACTCCTATAGACTTAACATTGTACCAACCAAGCATTTCTGATTATCTCGTTAAATCAGGGCTCGCTATAAGCGAGTTCGACTGTATTTTGCTAAAATCAAATCTTTCTTCCTCATGATAATACTACAAAAGTTTAATCTTTTACTTAAAATGAATGCTTTTCTATTGACATGACAAGAAATTTTCGCTTAAGAGGGTGTCCAACGACCCGATTTTCTTCACTACTATTTTCGCATAGTAAATTTTTTAATTACCGTAATTTCTGGTAGATAACCCGCTGGTAAGATATGTCATTTCTGCACCAGAAATTTTATTTAATAGGGAAATCTATACTTTTCCGAAGGAAGAACTCGTACAAATATAAATTTATTTATCAATTGAAATTTCTGGTACAAAACTGGATCATATAACCTGCGGGGTATCTATCAGAAATTACGGTAATCGTAAAATCTTGCTG